>JAMWYP010000154.1:0-689591 GCA_025563575.1 Acacia pycnantha
AAAAAAAAACCCTTTAAGTTTTTTTTTTTAAAAAAAAGAACTCAGAAATTAATTTGTAGCGGTTATATAACCGCTACAAACCCGTAACAACCGCGACAAATTAAACCGCTACAGTAACCGCTACAAAAACCCAAAAACCGCTACTAAATACAATAACCGCTACAAAAAAGTGAGAAACCAACCGCTACAAAATGATGCGCAGACCCCACCATAAATACCCCACCCAACCTCATTTAATATGCCTCAACTTCTTTTCTACCCACGTTTTCTCTCAGTCATCTCAAATATTTTTACGTTCCAGAACATCGTGAGTTTGAAAGGGTAAGTACCGTGTAACCGGATCAATTCTAATGTTTCTCATACTAATTTATAGTTCTTGTACTAATTAAAGTTTGTTATTTTGCGGTTGAACGGGATATATCTTTCAACTTTCCCTATTCTTTCATATACATTATTCAATTGATTTGTACATATAATTTTTAAATATTGAGTATTGTTTTAATCACCTCATTTCTTAGTACTTATTCTACTTACATAATCTTATTATTTTGTTTCTATACATGCACCTTATATATTTAAATTTCATAATTTACTACTTTTATTTTTAATAAAAAGATATATTAATAATAATTACTGAATTACGCCGATAAATAATATTTTTTTAAAAAACCGTAATGAATTTGTAGCGGTTACAATAACCGGTACAAAATTTCAAATAAAATGGCGGGTTATTTGTAGCGGTTGTAGTAGCGGTTTGGAACCGCTACAAATATTCAAAAGCACATGATGGCGGGAATATTTGTAGCGGTTGCAAACCGCTACAAATATTCAAATGGCGGCAAATTTTTTTGGCGAAAAAATGGCGGGAATATTTGTAGCGGTTTGTAACCGCGACAAATATTCAAAATAATAAAAATTTATGGTGGCAAAATTATCAACACATTATTCGTAGCGGTTATGAAATCGTTACTAGAACCGCTACAAGTTTATTTGTAACGGTTAACAACTGTGACTAATGTCTCGAAACACACGTCAGCCCCGCTCATTTAGTGACGGGTATTTTGAACCGCAACAGACGTTGTAGCGGTTTATGTGTATGTAGTATCGGTTTTTTTAACCGTTACAAATCGGCTTGCCACATGCATTTTTGTCGCGGTTCCTCTAACCGCTACAAATGTCGTTTGTCATGTCAAAAACCGTTACAAATAGGTCATTTTAACCGCTACTAATTGTCGTTTTTTTTGTAGTGCATGAGGTTAACCGTTACCTGGGGTTCGATGCATGGACCTCAGCCCTTAATATAGCTTCAGGGTCGGGAGGACCAAGGATCGAGGAGAGAGGCAAGCAGGCCGCACCGGGATCCGGCTGAAGATTCCTTCTGTTTATGTAGCTACGTTTCAGTTGAACCTTTGAAATGTTGTACCGCTGTTGTAAATAAGCCAGACTTACGGCATTTTGAATACAAGTATCAGTTACTCAATTGCTCCATTGCTCTACTATGATGATTTGAAATGATGTTTGAAAAGAAAATTAAACTGCTTGTGAAAACGAGATGTTACAGAGTGTATTCCTCTTATCGATGTTCGTTACTTCTTATGATTTGAGGGTGATGTTGTAGTAATGGCTTTCCAATATAATGGGTTCTCATAACTAATGTGAATCTCCTATTAGGTTCATGAGAAACTCTTGGATTCTTCTTCCTCTTCTCTGTACCCTGATGTCCATTGATTTTTGAATTATCCTGCATATATACATAAAGCACTATAAGGAAATTTTGGTACTCACTTATACTTGGGTCTTTGTATGTTAGTATTAAACCTTACCTGTCCTTTTGGAACCCAAACATATTTATTTCTCACATTAAAATTTCTCCTAATATAGTATGTATGAGAAATATGGCCAGATTTTCTATAATAATTGCAAACAATAGAAAGATACTTATTATAAACATTTTTGCAGGTATTGTACTGGTCGAGTGGATGGTAGCTAATTGAGCAATGGGAGTGGTTTGAAGCGCGAAGGAATCATTGAGACCAATTCCAAACACGTTATTATTGGCCACTTGATCATCAACTCTGTAAACAGCCTCCTTTTGTGCCGGAAGCCACATCATATTACCAAACCTAGGCATCTTTATTTTTTTTTTTTAAACAATAAATTAATAAAAATTTGTTGGTTGACATGTAAATTAAAATTATTTGATGTAGTTCATTTTTATTGGGTAGAGTATATATGAGTTGGCTCTGCAGTTTAAGTTTGCTTTTTCAATATCGTACTGTCACTCCTTAAATAGTTTGGGGAGCTGGGTGCACCTTTACCTTTAATATTTTAGCTCTATAAATAGTCTATTAAAATAATATAATGTTATTTATAGCTTCAATGATAATTTTTGTGGAAAAAAAATTAGTGCCGATAAAAATAATTAAAATGATGTTGAAAAGGGCAGTGCCAGCAATGATACTGAAATACCATGCAGCGCACAATTATAGAGCTTTTGGCATGAAAATTGTTGTTGAAAATACTTTCGATATAGAAATTTCACTAAAACAAGAATCTGTATAACTAAGATGGTATAATTTGTAAACATACAACAATTTTGTATACTATAAAAAAAAAACAGAAAAAACTTGGTTTTATATATACATAGCAATTTTGTTTTATCTAAAAATTTAATGCACTTTTTCTCATCTTTACCAAAAACTAATTACACATATCTCTCATCCTTTTCCTCCACTCATTCTCTTTCTTACTAATTATCTTCATAAATAAGGGTATGTTAAAATAATTATATCTCTTACACATTCATTACTTTTAACTAATTCTAACTACAAGTTTGTTTTTGCATGATATGAGAAGTTCTTATAAAAATTATATCTCTCCTGTTCTGTTCTGATTTGCTCAACATACAGACAGATTTTTTAGGGGTTAGATTGACACTTGGCTTCTCTCATTTTCTTTTGGGTAAAGGTGCAAAAATACACATGTGTTTTACCTTCGGGAGTGCCCAGCACCATATGCTTTTTTTGGGAGCAAAAATACACATGTGGTTACATGTTTGGAGCAAAAATAACATCACCGTTAAAATCTAGCCTAACGGTGCATTTGCAACAGAAAATGTCATATTTATAACAACATTTAAACACCTGAATTTTGAACATAGAAATGTCATTTACAACAACAAAAAATATGCTATATTTACCACAGAAAGTGTTGTATTTACAACAAAATTTAAAATCTGGCCTTATTTACAACAGAAAATGTCATATTTACAACAACATTTAAACACCTGGATTTTGAACATAGAAATGTCATCTACAACAGAAAAATGCTAGATTTACAACAAGAAGTGTTGTATTTACAACAAAATTGAAAATCTGGACATTTACAACAGAAAAAGTCATATTTACAGTAGACTAGATTTTAACGGTGGTGTGACTTTTGCTCCTAAAATGTAACCACATGTGTATTTTTGCTCCAAAAAAAAGCATATGGTGCTGGACGCTCCTGAGGATAAAGCACATGTATATTTTTGCTCCTAAATCCTTTTCTTTTCCTATCCGCTCCCATTCTTTACCTCGTTCATGACCATTGGATTAAGATCTAATGGTTTACATTTAATATTTCCTTCTCATTATTCTCTCCATTGTAGTCAGGCGTGGAGGCACACTAGTGCCTATGTGGGCAAGTGCAGACATAAAAAATTTAAAAAATATATATTTTGTAAAGGACTTTTGCTACAAGTTAGCTGGTTGGAGTAAGTGGTTATAACCTTACACATTCATGTACAAGGTCCCAGGTTCAAACGCTCATTTATCCTTTTGGTTTTTTTTTTTTTCAATGTCATTGTTCTCACCTCTCTCACTCACAACTCACCGATCCCCCTCTTCTCAATTTCATTCTCCCAAACCTCCGTCGTCGGCATCAACTCATCGCTCTCACCCACGATGCTCTTGGCTCCCAAACCTCCGTCATCGGCGTCTTCCAACTCCTCCGAGGTAATTTTTGAAATTTCATTGTTCTCAGTTCTCACTCACCGATCCCCCTCTTTTCAATTTCATTAGGATTCTCTGATTCTGATTCAATTCCCTCGTCGTCTTCTCATTCCATTGTCAGAATTTTTGTCGGCGTCAACTCACCGCTCTTACCCATGGTGCTCTCGGCTCCCAAACCTCCATCGTCGGCGTCTTCCAGCTCCTCCGATGTAATTTTTGAAATTTCATTGTTCTCAGTTCTCATTCACCGATCCCCCTCTTTTCAATATCATTAGAGTTCTCTGTTTTCCATTCTGATTCTGATTCAATTCTCTCGTCGTCTTCTCACTCCATTGTCGGAATTTCTGTTTGATCCGAAGGTTTTCTTCACCGTTGGTTTTCTTTAAACAATTGCAAAAAAGTAGAATTAATCTTCTATAATCTCGCACCCCTCTCATTATTGCAAAGAATTTGTCATGTCGCAATTGCCTTTGATTATTTATTGCATTAATAATGAATAGTGAGTGGTGATACCTGAATCAAGAATGAATATATGACAGTGTGCTGTAACCATCCATGCATATCCAAAAAAAACCATTCATACCTCCTGATGATTATCACTTAAGCTTGCATGTCCTATTATTCTGTCTTAAACAGGAGTTGGCGTTATACTCTGCATTGAAAAGGCATTGGCTCAGTCTGGAGTATCTAAAGAGGATGTGAATTACATAAATGCACATGCGACATCCACGCCAGCTGGAGATCTTAAGGAGTACCAGGCTCTTCATTGTTTTGGCCAAAATCCTGAGGTAAGTTTTCTTTCAGATGTTACTATAACTCTAGAACTTTTGCACATTTCCAGTTTAATTTTGCTCTATTCAGTGTCTGATTCACATCACTTGTGCACTTGACTAGAATTTTGTTGCATTTAGTTGAATTTGACTTACTGGCCAAATTTGTGTGCATTGTGACTTAATTGAGCTTCAATACTTGATTACAATGGTATTGAATTCTCCCATTTATTGCACATGGGAGTTCATACTAGTTATTGAAATAAAGTTGCAGATGTTGGAATAATATAATTCTAATTTTTGTTAAGATGGCTATACAATCTTAATACATTTAAAACTTTACTTCAAAAAAAAATTCAAGGGCGCTGCCTTCGAATCCCTCACTAATTGTGCACTCACAAACTCTGAAACCTGGCTCTGCCACTGATTATAGTAATAATTTTATAAAATATTAAATAATTTCAACGATGGTGAGGTGCGAATTGAAGTTAAGGTCTTATGCTCCCATCCAGCATATGTCTGATTTAACTATTAAATACGCTGCTGAGGTTATTCATTGATTATAATTGTATATAAGGATAAGATAAAAAAAAAATATAAAATATAAAACTAGACGCTTTAAATAATATATCGAATTGGATTTATATGTTTAAAATTTTAGACCAGTCTAAATCTGACGTTAAAAGAAAAAGAGTGGGTGAGGATCATCAGATAGCATCAAGTCATGGAGCCAATTTTCCTGAAAAGGAACATGCTTTTCTGGTGGCCAACGATTAAAAGCATCACTCAATAATGAATATTATATATATTCCACTTGGCATAGGATAAAGCCAATCTGATCTCCAATAGTCTGCCAATTCTGTTGATAGATGCTCCCAGTGAAACCATCTGGGCATATATGCTTGGTTTTAATACATGTCTTCTCACTTTTCCTTATATTCGTTCAGCGTCAATTTCTCTCTCTTTATGCTCTGCTTGGTTGAAAAGAAAAAATAGGAGGAGAAATGGAAAGGAGAAAACTGGAGAGAGAATATCATCAGCTCTCCTATTTGGATGAACAAGAGAAAATAGGGAGGAAATAAAATGAACAAATATTTACTAAAAGTTGGAGTTTTCGTTTTGTTTTACTCTTGGACCCGGCCATAGAGCGAATGAACTCGCCCGCCCCCCGGTGAATTACAAGCCAAAAGGGGATGGGTTATGGCATTATTATTATTTTTTTATATTTACATATCTTTTTTAGAAGAAATCTTTTCCATTGGCATTCCTTGCTTTTGGCTCAGTGGCGAATCTGTTCGGTTAAAGTTAAGTTATGAAACTCACACCGACCACTGAATTCGAGATGCTGAGTTAGGTTTGTGGATTAGACCGGTATTAATTTAAAAAATATAATTTAATTAAAATAAGTATAAATATTTATATTTTAATAATATAAAATATTTTATGGTCAAAATATAGGAGGATGTGATGTGATGATGGACAAAATAGAAGGATGTGCAATATATATATATATATATATATATATATATATATATATATGTTGTTGAAAATATACTGAGTAGGTAGAAATTGAATATACAGTAAACAAATACTATTGAAATAGCACAACAAGAATCTGTATTATTGAAGCAGCACATACAGATAGCATACAACAGGTCTGTATAATATGACAAAGCTAAAAACGAACTCACAAGACTGTCGAATATGGTAATGAACTATGCAGAAATCCGGATCCAACGTACGTTGTGTCCTTAAGACAATTTTGCTCCCTCAATACGGATGCCGAAGGTTTCTAAGCAATTGCCTCCTAGGATAGAGCGGATTATTCGTCTTCAGAAAGAGGGCTCTGTCAATCTGAAGCCCAAGCAAATTCAACGAGTCTGCTTTCGGAACGCACAGAATGTTTTGTACATGCAGTATGCAGAAGGAGTGTATATGGAAAATCGGATGCGATTTTGTGACTAGGGCGCCCTATTTATAGACAATGGAAAAACTTGATTAGATGGACTCGTCTATTGTAGCGAACTAGTGCATTGTGCAGACAGACGCACCAGAATGGAACGAGCAGAAGCGACCCACTTCTCTTGCCGGCGAACTGGTGCGTCGCATGAACAGACGCACCAAAACGGAGCGAACGATCTGAACGGATCGAAATACGCAGCCGCTGGTTGGAAAATCTCAGAAGGGTGAAAATGTAATTATTAAAAGTTCGGGGTCAAATTAGAAATTCAAAAAATAATTTTTTATTTCACACACGCGCGAACCGGTTGGGGCCGGACGGCGGCACGCATGTGTGGTGGACCAAGGGGTGACCCCTCCACAAAAGTGGGTTGGCCCAAGTGCCCATTTAGTAGGAGCAAAGTTGAGGCTTATATACCCTCTAATTTCTCTCCAACTAATCAATGTGAGACTTCTATCCACACACACATTCCTTCTTCCTTTTTCTTCTTCTTTTCCATCCTTCTTCTTATTCATAACCCATGGGATTTTATCCTAAATTCTAACAATATATATATATATATATATATATATATATATATATATATATATATAGAGAGAGAGAGAGAGAGAGAGAGAGAGAGAGATCACAATCAGTTCATGAGTTACTACCTCACGGGTATTGAATTGAAGATCTCACCTTCAATGCACTCTTTAGTCTTCACTCAACATAAGGGTGCGTTTGATTTGAGGGGAGGGGATGATATGTTATCTTATTTAGTTTGTTAAAGGGGGAGAGAAGGGGAAAAAGATTCTTTGTTTGGTTTAAAAGGGGAGGGAGGGTGATTTAAGATTTTGGCCTGAAAGTGGAGCTTGAATCACCAAGAGGGGAGTGAATTGGGGATTCTCAAAAACTTTTCAATGGCTCTGTTTAAGGATTCAAAACTGAAGATAAAACAGAGCATAAGGAGAAGAAGCAAGACACAAGGATTTATACTGGTTCGGTCCAACAACTTGACCTACGTCCAGTCCCCAGACTCTCTGGGATTTCTCACTATCAAGATTGATTACACACTCTGCACTCAAGAGTAATTCTCTCTAGAACTTACTCCCCCTTACAAGTTGTAATCAATAACCCCAATCTCCAAGTCCCCTTCACTTGAGATAACTTACAAGAATGATTTACAATCAAGAAAACTCTCTCTAAGAGTGGATATGATAAACATCGAAGAATAAATGTATCAAAGATACTTTACAACGAAAACTCAAAGAGTAGTTGAAACTTTAATGATTTTCGATCTTGCACAGGTTGGTTGTTGAGAAGACTTGAATGCATCTCTATTTATAGGTAGAGATCATTAATTGACCGTTATAAATCCTCAGATAACCGTTGGAGTGATTAGAGGATGATTAATGAAGGTTTTGGTCTTCTCTCTCTCTACTCTTTAGCTAATCCAGTTTTGCAGAAATTCAGAGTTGACTCTCTGACTATTAATCCTTTGGAAGAGCAGTTTGCTGAATATAGAAGGCAAGCATTAACTTCTCCAAAACGTGTGGAGAATGTTTACCCAAAAGCATGCAAGGTTTCTGCACTTTTGCATTTAATGTGCTGACATGCTTTATGCTTTTTGCTTAATCTCCATTTAATCCTGTCTAAAATTATCTGAAACTCACTAACAAACTGATTAAACATAGTTAGGAATAGTTATGAGTGATGATATAGAGTATAGAGATCAAACACAAATATTTCACGAATTCGTTTAAATCGAAATTCAAATTCTGCGATGGAAACTCGAGTCAGTTCTTCGAAACTCGATTTTTCATGTTTCAGTGAACTTTTAGCAAAAGACCGAAACTCGAGTCTTCAATCCAAAACTCGAGTTTTCTCTTCACAGAGACAAATATCGCGATTTGGCATTTTGGACAAGTCTAGTGAATAGTGCAAAACTCAAGTCATTAAGTGACTAACTCGAGTTTTGGATTTTTAATGAGAAATTATGTTTTAGTCCAAAATCTCAAAACTGGAGTTTCCAAATCATTACTTGAGTTTTCAAATGATCAAATTTTAGCAAAGCTCTCTGCCTGGTCAAAACTCGAATTTCCAAAACAAAACTCGAGTTTTCTCATTCGTTGAAAACTTTGGAAACTTCTTTGTAAGATCGAAACTCAAGTTTTAAAACTGAAACTCGAGTTTTCTCTTTTATGAGAAAACATTGAGAAACTTAGCCAATTTGAAACACGAGATTTTTACAAGGTCAGATATGAGCATTGTTCTCAGGGGATGGAAACTCGAGTTTTCTAAGGTTAACTCGAGTTTTCATGAACTTCGAAAAACTTAGAGAACACTCAGGAAAGCCTAAACTCGAGTTTCCCATGGAAACTAGAGTTTTGGTTTCATCGAAAAACTTGATTGCTCTCTGTCTTGTCAAAACTCGAGTTTTCAAAATCAAACTCGAGTTTGCCTTGTCTGTGAAAAAATCGAATGCTCTCTATATGGTCAAAACTCGAGTTTTCAATCCCAAACTCGAGTTTGCCTTTCTTTACAAAAATTTGAGCACTTCTCTGTCAAGCCAAAACTCGAGTTTCCAAACTGAAACTCGAGTTTGCTTTAGACAGTAAGTTTTTCAACTTACAAAGACAAACTTCAATCGTGTTTACAATTGTCCGTTATCATCAAAACCAATTGAGAACTAACATGGCCTGCCTTCAAAATTTTAAATCAAATGAGGGGAGGGGATCATTTTCCCTTCCCTCTCATCCCCCCCTCTCAGACCAAACAATCCTAAGGGATTCATTTCTCTTTTTTCATTTCTAACAGGAGGGCTATATTTATGACTAGGGTGGAAATAGACTAGACTAGGCTTTAACTAAGTAGGCTAGACTTGTGATAGATATCCAAAGTTTGAGCCTATGGTTGACCCTGTATATAAGCTTTTTTTTAGGTTTAAGCTTGAGTCTTTAAAAGGTCTAATAAGGCCTGAAGGTTATTTAAAAACCTACTTAAAATGTAGCTCTTTTAATAGGCCTAAAACCTATGTATATAAGTTTATATATAATTCATCAAGCCTATTTAAATGTCTACGTTATGTCTTAAATGTTTAGGGATTCATTCTCATATGAAATAAAAAAATTAGTAAGAGAAAGAAAATAACATATAGTGGTAACAATTGTCTAAATAAGTAGGAATAAGAAAAATCAATAATCTATTGACAAAAGATATATTGTTTTTCTTGCAGAAAATGAGACAAACTCCTCTCATTGGGATTATTTTAATTTGGGCATCACTAAAATAAACTTACTGCAATTATTATGTTACATCAAATGACATAAATAAAGGGAGAGGTGGTGAGTTAGCTTTGTCATCTTGAGCGATCAAACAGAAGAGAAATAGATGTGATCAATTTATGAATGAAAATACTAAGCTCATCAATAAATAATGAAAAAATTAGGGTTAAGAATAAATTATTAATTTTATAAATAATTTACAAAATTAATTTAGATTGAATTATATATAATTATGTATAATATTACCTTTTTTTTAAAAAAAAAAAAAAACTAAATAGGTCTAGGTAATAGGTCCATCACCCAGATTTTTGTTATCAACAGTCTTCACTCACTGGGCTTCTTCGCCTTCTCCCCAGGCTCTTCCCTTAATCACTTCAGATCGCTCTCTCCTCCTTCTCGTGGCGGAGAGCCTCGACATTGAGAAGCAGGGAGACGGCGCGGAGCTTCTTGTTGTGAACTAGAGCTGAGAATCGGACCTTCCTTCTTCTTTCTCCATCACCCATTGCTTCACTCGCCCTTTTCTCACCGTCGGAAGGTATGAAACTCGCCGCCATGGAAGGAGCCACCTTCTAACGCTTTTTAATTAATTTTTTGTATGAAGTCTTACGGGATTGGATCTGTGGAGTTTCTCTTCAACAGTCTCCAGGCCTCTCGCAAGTCGCAGCCACCAGCCGAGTTTGTTCGGCTTCGAGACTAGTGACTTTGTGTTGGTTCTTTTTCTAGATTCAAATTTTATATTTCATGAATGTGTTTCTGATTCCTACATGAAGTGATTCAAGTGAATTGTTTGAACTTTAGATTCATTTTCTTTCGTTTTTTTTCCGCTTGAATGTGTTTCTGTTTTCTCCGGTGATGACTGAAGAGTTCGACTTTGTTGTTCGGTTTCATGAGCTCGTTGTGAGTTTCTGATCAGCTTCTGTAGCTGATTTATGTTGAATTCTATTAGGTGTTGTAATTTGACTAATTTCCTTTTGAATTGTTTTTTTTAAGTGCCCCTGTATAGTGTCTGATGAAATGGTTCGGATGTTCAGGTAAAACCAGATTTATCGATTGATGGAGTTAACTTTAGGGATAGAAGACGCAGCTGACTGGGTTTATAGAGGCGAAGGAGCTGAAAATATTATTCTAGCCTACACTGGGTTATCTCCTGCTTATGTGTGTTTCAACCTTCATTTTCTCTTTTTTCCCCTTTAATGTCACACTGAATTTGAATTAACAATGTTATGGAGATAAGTCCTTTTTATTCTTTTAATTGATAAAGTAAATTATATGAAAAGATTATTGCCTAATTCGGAATGTGGAAAATGAGAAATTATTATGAGGCACTGAACTAGTATGCTTGTGCCCTGCACTTATCTTTAGTAATTTCTTTTTTCTCTCTTGGACTTGTCTGGGTTGTCTCCGTAGATTGGGAAGGTGATGCGCATACGTAAGGCTGCAAAGAGTGGTTCGCAGGTGGTAAAGAGTCATACGCCTTTGACTGAACATGAACGTCTCCTGTGGAAGGATATTGATGAACTTATATTATCTTCAAACAAAGAAGCCTTAGGGAAGCTATTAGTCCAGCATGTTATGAAGCCATTGTTAGGGCCCCAATACGTTGATGCAGGGGTATGGTTATTTTTTTCACTTCTTGGTTACATTATTACTTCTTGATTTCACTTCTTTTTATCATTATAACTTTCTGCTTACTTTGAACATATTAACTCAGATTCCAATAAATAACTTGGTATATGCTTCTACATTTTGATTAAGCTGAATTGCGACTTGTGAGAATATAACTTATGGAACAATCTGATTATGGTCTTTGTCTCTCGTTTTACTAATTTTTCCACTAATAAAAGAAATATTTTTTGAATAAATCAACTGTTCAGGAATCAAAAAAAAAAATCCTGCTCAAGTTTTAAGGACAGTACAGTTACCTGGATATTTGCAGAAGTTAGTAAATCTGATCTCTGACCTCTACTTCATTTATTCTTTTTTAGATGAATGTTCTAGTGTCCAGAGAATTCCTTGAATCTGTTGAGAAGAATTTTATTTGTCAGCGTCCCGCTTTTCGAGTTGATACTGCCCAAATCGACATGTATTCTGACTCTGTGGTTCTCATGTCTGATCATTCACTCTTCCCTCATGGTACTGAGATGTGATCTTGAACTTGATTACACTGTTTTCCTTTTTTTTCCCGTTTTTGCAAATTAGGTATGTTAAGTATTAGCATGTTCATGTCTTGTTGAGATCCTGGTTTTTGAAGTTTACCCAAAATGGGGCTTTCAATATTGATCTACACATCACAAATTCATTGTAGAGGGGACTGGACCTGGATATAAATATTTATGGCTTTTTTCTTGCGTCCATTTGAGAAATACTTGGTATTTTTCCTTGCGTATATAATCTGTGACATATGCTGCCGAATCACCTATCTAAGGAGCTGGCAAGTGGGAGAACCTTCAACATATGTAGTGCATGCTTGGATCCTCCCAAGTAGCTACTGGTGGAAAAATTATTCGAAAATCCAATTGTACACTAAGTTGCAAGTTATACACAAATTCTAGGGAGGTAAAACTTACTTTGGGATCCAAACATATTATGATTATTCAAAGTATCTTTTTTTTTTTTTTTGGGGGAGGCTCTTTCATTTTAGACACCATCCTGGGTAGTGGTTTGTAGCAAGCCGGTGTTTTAATGTTCCATTGTAAATGCTTTCTTTCTCATTTCAGGTAGCCCAGAAGCTAACCTTTGCATTTCTGTTGAAATAAAGGTATTTTCTCCTCTATGTCATGCAATATTATACTTTGGTAACATGTGCATCCTTTTCCCCCCTGTAACACCATCTCCTCTTTTCTGCCTCGCATGGCTGTATAACTCTTAACTGCTGTTGTAAGAAAACAGCCCAAATGTGGATTCCTTCCTCTTTCAAGATTCATATCAGATGAAACAGCTATCAAAAAGAGTGTAAGTCGATTCAAAATGCACCAAGCCCTGAAATTGCATCAAGGAGAGGTAAACCCTTCAACTACCTCACTCCAATAGCTGCTAATTGCATGCCTCTTTCTGTTTGGACTGTTGGTATCAATTGGCTTGGGAATTAAGTCTGAGCAGGAGAATTTGCCAATGTATTTTCCAGATATCAGAGCTTAGTCAATATGATCCTCTTGATTTGTTCTCTGGATCCAAGGAAAGAATTCAAAAGGCTATTAAGGATCTCTTTACCACTCCACAAAACAATTTTCGTGTATTTCTAAACGGATCTCTCATATTTGGAGGCCTAGGAGGTGGTGCACCAACTACAAATTTTCAAATTGCGAAAACATTTGAAGATGCACTTAAATCCGTGATTCAAGCAGAAGATGGTCTATGCACTGATAAGTTTTTATATCTAGTTGCTGAGAGCGTGCACAAATCAGGGGCCCTTGATCAGCTCCTGAAGATTCAGAAGCTTGACAATCTTGATGTAGAGGGGGCGATCCATGCATATTATAACATAACTTCTCAACAGTGCATGGCATGTAGGGAATTGAGTGAACAACAGAAAAACAAATATGCCTCTTTGCATTCTGCTTCCTTGGAGGAAAGCTTGAAAATTGTAAAGGACTACCTGATAGCTGCAACTGCAAAGGACTGCAGTTTAATTATCTGTTTTAGACCAAGAAAAGAGGGGTATTCAACATCTGTATGTGATCAAGTACATGTACCATCAACTAAGCAAACTTATGATTTCAAGGTATGGAAATGCCCTGCACATTTGTTATTCTTACATTAATTTATGAATTTAGTATGTGTTCACGGATTTAATTTATGTATAGCCAGGATAGTTACTACTGCTAGGGAAAAGGGCTCAAACCCCTGCACATCATCTGAACGATTTTTCATTCCTTTCATGATAGTCATTGCAGTGATATCCTTTGTTGAAGATATATGTACATATATATACATATACATAACATGCAATCCATGGATATAGTAATTTCAGTGATTTTGGTCTGAAATATCTTTCATTTTTAACTTTGACTGGGCAGATGTCATTACCTTCCTTCACTGAGTTACAGATGTAGTTGCTTGAAACATTGATTATCTTCAGTTGCCACTTGATCTGTTATAGGTATCTTTTATTGACCTGGATTTGAAGCCTTTGGATAAAATGGAATATTTTTACAAATTAGATAAGAAGATTGTGAGCTTCTACAGACACATGGCTGAAATGAATCAAGGAAGAGATGAAGCCCCAAACTTTGCAGACATGTGAAACTCCAAATTGAAGACTGTTATAGATGGCACCTAAGGTAGTTCTATTGGTAGGTAATAGTAACTTGATTCTATAACGAAAAACTAAAACATACAGGACTGACAATGCAAACTGCTTGCATTTTGCTCAGCATTCCCCCATTCCTCTATTTTCTAATGTTGGGTCTGATTTCCCTTGCCCATGTAATTGTTTCTATCTGTATTACCTTTCTTTTTTGTTTGTTTTTTGGTATGCTTTTATTAGTGTCTAGATGTTGCATCTCGCATTGGGCTTATGGGAGTATATTTTTTTCTTGTGCCTGGGCTAAAACTTGCCTCCATGATTGAAGGCCATTTCTTAACGAGGTGACTGTAGAGGTGAATTACTGAAACATGTAGTTAAATGCATGTGAAATGATAAATGCATCTGTCATATCGCTTATGGTTGGGTTTTTTTTTTTTTTTTTTGGAAAAATAAAGGCAAGCCGAAGCTTGAGAAGTAAGAGAGGCTAGTCTATGAAAGACTAGCACCAAAATACATCCAAAGAGTAATAAAACTAGGATCTACAGACCAATTGGTCTTGTAAAGCTATATCCAGGCATCCTGGAGGAATTGCCGGAACTAATAACAAGTCTGCATGAGCAGGAGCATTATGACCATCATTGGCCATATAGTCAGCACAAGAGATGTTATCCCTAGGAGTATGACAGAGTGTCACGTCCCAGTCCTGGTAGAGAAGGTCTCTAGTCTCCCTAATAAGGTCTCGCAATGGATGGTCAGCATAACAGCAGTCTCTCATGAGGATGTTGATCGCATCCAAGGAGTCAGAATAGAGGAGGATCTTTTGAAATCTCATCTGAAGTCCCAAATTCAATCCCAGCTTGATGGCATAGAGCTCCGCTTCAGTGACAGTATGGAGGCCAAGGGATTTGCAAAACCCCATCAGCCAGTGCCGTTGGGTTTTAATAGTTATGTACTTGTTCTTGTAAGCATCTCGTATGTACACCTTGAGCAACGTTCTGAGTTGGAGATTGGAGTCTTTATGCACATGATGACTTCGTTGTCTATGCCACACTACTACATTGATTTTGGACTGTCTAAATTTAATTTAATTTTTTTTTATTTTAAATTATTTTAATATATGTAAAATTAAGAATAAAGATAATTTTAGGGAAAATTCCAAATAAATAGCATTTGAATTTGCAAAACCCCCAGAAGTCGGCTGAATTTGTAAAAAGACTGAGAGGTACAAAGGACCTATGAGGGGTATGCAAATTCGTGTGAAATTACCTTTTTGTCCTTAGTTTTAAAAATATAAAAAATAAAACCTCGCCGGCCACTGGAGGGCCACCGTCGAAGGGCTGCCAGCGACCACCGGTGGGTTTTTTTTTTTTTTTGGGGGTGGGGGTTTGTTTTGGGGGGTGGGGGGTTTAAACAAAATAAACCTGAAAGTGAGGGGCTAATAATAATAATATTTGTTTCTTATTATTATTATTTTCTTTGCAATTATTTCTCCGGATTGAGGGGGTTCTAGGTTGAGGGTTGTTGGGATAGGGTGCTGGGATCTGGGATGGGGTTGCTGGGATTCGGGATAGGGTGCTGGGATCCAGGATAGGGTTGTTGGGATGGAATGCTGGGATGGGGTGCTAGAATCCGGGATAGGGTGTTGGGATGGAGGGATCCGGGTTGAGGGTAGAGGGATCCTGGATCCAGGTTCACACCAAGTTTTTCCCTACAGTTATACATATTCAACGCCATATATATATACTTCAACATACAGTCCAGAAAAAGTTCTAGATTAATAGGTCAATTTCAAAAATTCGTATCAACTCCGAATAAGGCATGTGACCTATCAAATTAAACCTTGTTATGTCCACTTTATTTCTAAAAAAAATTCATGACAAAATTTGATCATTTACTTTTTCAAAACTTAAAACGAAAATCACTGTTCATTTCTGGAGAATGACAATTTTCCAATTTTGTTGTCAAACTTTGAAAAATCATAACCCTCAATCTACAAATCTGTTTTGGCTGTTCTTTTGCTCGTTTTAAACCTTATTGAGTCTATTGTAAAAATTTTGTGGAAAGACTCCGATGTTTGACTATAAAACAAAAGCATGCGAGATTATCTGTTTCAAACAAGAAAAACAGAGCATGATCACATTTTTCTTCTAACTAAACCACTTGTAGCTGATTAAAGTCACGAAAATAGGAAGGATAATACTTAAAGAACTCACCTTAGTTGATTCCTCAAGCTTCACGATCAACTCTTTTGTTTTCTCAGGCCGTGGCTCTCTTTCTCTTTTTCACTCTCAGTTTCCCACTTGTTCTCGGTTTCACTTGAGTTGAGCAAAGTTGATGAATGAAGATCAAGGAACAATGTTTAAATAACGACTCATGGTCCAGTCCGAGAGGACTCTGGAGAAGCATGGCGTTGCTGCCTTGCGTGTTCAGAGAGTGGGCTAATCACACTGATGAAGTATGGTTGATGGATTTTTGCTATCAGCTTTCTCTCTCTACTGACTCTAATTACATGGGAAGGGTGATATATGTATTGGCCAATGGAACACTACCATATTACCAATTTGCCACCTTTACTTTATTGACTAAGTAGTATATGACGGACTAGAAGGAGAGTATACCCATTGCTAGGGTTGTCCATGGACCAGACTGGACCGGGTTGGGGGTCAACCCGAGGTCTGGTCCAGGAGGGACCTCGGGCTGGAAAAGTCAGCCCGAGGTCTGGTCCGGTCCAGCACCAGCCCGAGCTCGGGCTGGACTAGACTGGTCCGGTAGACTACCTGGACTAGTCCAGGTAGTCCATAATATATATATATATATATATATATATATATATATATATATCTTTTTTTTCGTTTTTTTTCTTGGACCAGTGAGGTTGTCAGCATCACGTGCTCCCCAGCTTTAGCACATCACTCAAGAAAATGACTTCTCTCTCTCTCTCTCTTTCTTTTATCTCTCACTCTCAGTCCTCAGACTCACCATTTCATTTTTCCCTTCTATTTTCTTCCATCTTCTTCTTTGCTTCACAACAGCACCATCGGCGACACTTCCGACAAGAAATGCAAGGGCGAGATAAGGGACCAGAGAGCGGCTGCGGCGATGCTTCCCAACGCCTTTCCTTTCTTCCATCTTCCCAACTTGATGACATTCTCACCGAAGAGATTCAAAAACTAGAGATCAAAGCTAGAGATCTGAGCTTGCAGATCTGTGCTTGTTGTCGACGCTAAGGAGTTGTGTTGGTGGGTGGGTATTTTATTTTTTGGCTCAAGATTTGGGTGAGTATATTTTTTTTTTTGGTCGAATGGTGAGTATATATATATATATATATATATATTTTTTTTTTTTATACAAGGCGAGGGGAGGGGGATCGAACTAAGGACCTAAGGGGGGAAACAAATCCCAATACCACTGCACTACTAGTAGTGCTGGTGAATGGTGAGTATATGACTGGCTATGACTATGTGAAACTGAATATATATATATATATATATATATATATATATATATATATATATATATATATATATATATATATATCGGGTCAGACCAGACCGGGTCAGACTACCTGGACCACGGGTTTTTTGTACATTCCTACCCATTGCCATTATTTCTACACTTATTTACATCATTGACCCTCCTATGGAAATTCCTATTTTGTCCTTCACTCATTTACATTTTTAGTCTACTAATAGAAATTCCCACCTATTTGTCCTTAATTTTCAGGAAAGTATGCCTTTAAATTCCCATTATTTAATATTAAAATAATTAAAGCCAAAGTTCTCATACTTAATTCCATCATAATATTTCTATATCCTCAAAATATTACGTTATAATTTTCTCCTTTTTGTCCCTCAGTCGTAGTTATGGCCCTATTCGGGAATGTCACACCTCCTGAACCAAGCTTAGACATTCGCCTAATTTAGGCTTATTCTCAAGTTTCAATGCCCAAAATTCAAGATGTTACAAACCTTAATTTGAAATTCTTTCTACTCATTATATTGTAAGCCTGACCTGAGTTTTTTCTTAAAAGTTTATCCGTAGCTGCTCCGTTTTGAATTTGGCTTTTGTCACTTTGATGACCCTTCACTATGGAGACCCTATTGGCATGTTTGGTATGAGGGATTTTGAAGGTGGTATGAGTTGAATTTTTAAAAATTAGAGAAGTGGGGTTATAAAATTTTAATAAAGATAATATGTAGGATAAAAGAATAATAAAAATTAATTAAAAACTCTTAACTCTACTTCTCTAATTTTTTTTTTAAAAAAATTCAACTCAAAAAAAAAAAAACCCTCCTCTCACTTTCCCTCCCCTCCTACTTAAAAGGTATAGACAGAAATGGCTGTAATACAGAGACGCTAAATGGTACTCTGTCCTTATCTCATATATATAGCAATGAATACACTATTCTAGAATAGTGAAAAGGGAATCAATACAGCAAGGCAATAATAACTAACCCTATCAGTACTGTACACGTGTACACGCTATGCACTATGTGAATAACAAACAATCCTGATAATACAATTATCATATATACAATGCTAAATTACTTTATATCTTAACCATTGCTCAACCATTGAATTCTTCAACCATTGCTCAACCATTGAATTCTTTCTAATTGCTCTGGGTTAGAGGTAACATGATAGTTAGCTCCGCTATCCATGTACCAAGCTGGATCGACAACACTATAAGGATCAGCATAATAGGCCTGAGGGACCTGATCAATATAGTAAGCTTGAGGAGCCTTGGAAGGAGTATATCGGTGAGGAGCATAGTTATTATCATCACGATAATAGCAGGTGGTTAGAGTATGTCCAGGTCGTTGACAATGAACACAAAAGGGTCAGCCACCTCGTCGACCACCACGAGAACGTCCTCCACGGCCTCGAGAATTGCGTCCTCTGCCTCTCTCACCGGACCAATTACGATTGTTGTTTGAATCGTTAGGAGTTTCATTCCGTTGAGCAGCATTCACCGATGGTTGGAGAGTAAGATTTGAGAATTGATTGAGTTGAGTGAGCCTAGACTCGAACGAAAGTAAAGCGGCCTGGGTCTCGATCCATGTGAGATCAGATTTGTCAAGAAGTTGAACTACGATAGCATTGTATTCGCCATCTAGTCCATTAAGTGTATGGAGAACAAGGTCATCTGTGGCTACCGGTGAACCAGCCAGAGCAAGTTCATCAATCAGATGTTTCATCTTATTCAGGTACTCATTCATTTTTAGGGATCCTTTTATGGTATTGTGCAGCTCGTGCTTTACCATCATCACTCTGGCTTTGGTGGAAGCACAGGTGAGTTCGCGAGCATCATTCCAGATGGCCTCAGCTGTTTTGCAGTGAAGGAGCTGTGCGCCGACATCCTGGGTCATGGTATTGCGCAACCAGCCCACCAACATACGATCAACAGAAAACCACTCAGCATACTTAGGATTTGTTTTATTTCCTGAGACACCGGGAATGAACTTCGGCGGGGCATTCATGGTGCCATCAATGTGACCCTCTAAGCGATTGCCTTCAATCAGAGGAAGGACAATCGACTCCCAAACCAAAAAATTAGTGCGATCCAACTTGATCGCTGTTGTTTGGCTTGAGGAGCTAAAGAGGGAGTACGTCTTTGCAGACGACGAAGAGCCGGAATCAACAGAGGAGGTAGACATTTTCTGCTCTGATACCAACTTAAAAGGTATAGACAGAAATGGCTGTAATACTGAGACGCTAAATGGTACTCTGTCCTTATCTCATATATATAGCAATGAATACACTATTCTAGAATAGTGAAAAGGGAATCAATACAGCAAGGCAATAATAACTAACCCTATCAGTACTGTACACGTGTACACGCTATGCACTCTGTGAATAACAAACAATCCTGATAATACAATTATCATATATACAATGCTAAATTACTTTATATCTTAACACTCCTACCAAAAATAAAATAAAATTGAGAGTGGTTAATTATGTTGGAAATATATCAAAAATAAAAGGAATCACGAGAGTTAAAATATTAAAAGGGAACCAAGAAATTGAAACGCAAGAAAAGAATTGTTTCGGAAGAAGGGATGAAGCTATCAATATTTTTCTTATATTTACTTTTTTCCATTATAAATGTTTATATATTTTTTTCAAGTAATGAATTATAGATATGCTAATGGTTGATTTTAAGGAATTGATTGCTTAGTTCGCTTAGAGCTATCATTTGGATAAGTTGAGTTAATGCATTTTAATTAAGTTGACGTTCAATTTGTCTTTGTCAATATACTTCCAAGAGGTAATCCTTTTTGGAAGGATTTTCTTGGTTTAATGATTCATTTCTTTAATTTGGTTTAAGGATATTCTAGTGTGCCCCTAGAGCTTATCTCAAATCTTTCTTAAAATCACATTAGTATTTAGATTAATGATTATTTTAAGAAAATTCATTTCACAACCTTTTTTTTCTATAATACAAACCCCATACATTAATAATTCATGGTTAACCACTTGAGCCATTTACTTTTTCAAAATCATCATTCATTAACAAGTAACCAAGTGATAATAAAACCGGAACATAGAAAAAAAATTGAACAAAAGCTGGATCCTTAAATAACCTTTGGTCCTAAATATAGGACAAAGTTTGTGGTGCAATTTGCACTACAAACTCTGTCATATATTTAGGACCGAAGGGAGTAGATACTAATGTCATAGTAAAAAACGGTTGCCATCTAAAAATGTAATAATAATTTTATGAGTGAACGTGTAAATTTAACAATGAACAATAACGCATGAGCACATGTAAGAATCTATTATTTCTTGTTTTTATTCCGTATATGTGCTTGTGTGAATGGTGATGCATATGTATGGCTTGAATCACCAGCAACATGAATAGGAAAGTGGGGATAAACTTGGCAAGGCTCTGTGCATAACCTGTCTCCCTGAAAAAGTCACCTATTTTGTGCTCCTAACTTTATTTTTCATTTCACTGTCATGTCCTCCACTCTCGCTCTCTCTGTACAAAAACAAAGCTCACACTGTTTGTTATCAAGTCCAGTAGCTTTTTAATTATTTTATTGTATCAGACAACACACATGTATATATATTATAGGACCACCCTCAACACTTCGTTATCAATAATTTTTATATTATGTTATTAGATTATCATTAAAATGATGAATATACATATAAAAATTAAAACTTCAAAGCATTGTATGTTTATCATCCATATAGAAATATATATTCATGCATTCTTCTCTGTTTATATAGTAGTATTATTTTTACGTCTTGTCAGATACAAAATCTAAAAACCCTTTTTTAAATTGTATTTTTGTTTATATGAACCTTATAACCACATATCTTTAATATAAGGTTTCATTTTTAGTTAAATTACATTACAAACAAGACCTTATAAAACTGAAGGTAGTATGTAGGAGGGCTGCATGCCTTCATTTGCCAACCTCATTTTACTTTCAATTATTATAATTAATAGAGTAAATACCATTTTTGGTCCTTGACAAAAAACGCGATCCCCATTTTGGTCCCTAACAAAAAAAAAAAAAGTCTCGTAGTCCCTTACAAATTCAAAATACACTCAATTGGTTGACATTTTGATCCCTCACAAATTTCTAAAATGCCCTTTTTAGTCCATAAAAAAGGACGAATAAGGGTCGTTTTTTTTGTAAGGGACCAAAATGGGGATCGCGTTTTTTGTCAAATACCAAAAAGGGTATTTAATCTAATTAATATCCAATCTAGCTAACTCAATCCCGTTATTACAATACGCATTCCACAGTTAACTCTCTTTTTAGCCTTTCTTGCCCGCAATTCCCAGTAAACATAAAATCCTCTTTTTCAATGTAGGTTGTATTGGGAGTTGTTGGATGAAGGTGTGTTTTGGATTGTGGTTGTATCTGGGATAAGTGTAATATGCCACTTAATTAGGAAACTAGGATTATCTCTTTTTTGTTTTTTTGTTTTTTAAAAAATTATGAACTGGAAGTTGTATCAGATATTGAAGGAGTGAACTATTCAAAATTTATTTTGTTATCAATGCTATTAATTTACTATCATATATGCAAATGATTGGACTATATTATATGCTGAATTTACAATTTATGCAAATGATTGTTATTTCTGTTTCCTTTCGTTATGTTACATAGATTAAGTGAACTTGAATTAGGTATTCCATAGATTAAGTATCTTTTTCACTTGTCATAATAACAACTTTCTAAACGTATTGTTGAAAGGTGGTAATAAAATGGATCAAAGTTGGATGGATGCATTGGGAACTAGTAAATAATATGAGAATTGGGTGAAAAAGTTTATTGAATTTGCTAAAATGAATGTGCCTAGTAAAAATGAGAAGTATTTTTGTCCTTGTATCAAGTGCCTAAATGAGAGTCGACGTGATGTAGATGATATAAGAAATCACTTACTTTGTGATGAAATAAATCTTTGATACACAAGGTGGATATTGTATGTTGAGGAAGTAACTTCCTGTGCATCCCACGAGAAAGAGGTTTTGGATGTCGTAGATGATGATAAAATGGAGAAAATAATTCATGATGTTGAGGTAGAATCTTTTGCACAATTGCGTCTATATGACAACGTGTAGAGTGATGTAGATACACCTTTGTACCCTTAGTGTACTAAGTATACGGTATTTTGCGTTTGGTCAACTTAAAGGCAACTTGTGGGCGGAACGATGATAATTTCATATTGTTATTTGAATTGTTGTGTGATATGTTTTCAAAGAATAATGTACTTCCAAATCATATGTATGAGGCCAAGAAAATCTTGTCTGCGATTGGTATGCAATATAAAAAGATACATGCTTGGCCTAATTGTTGGGATCCGAACACGCAGCGGAATTAAAAATTTTACGGGTCCCTTAGGCGGATCGCTCAACGACGTTTAGATCAAGGTTAAGAATCCGAATCTTACCTATGCCAAACTATTTGAACTGGTGGGCTACCTTTTTGATCAGCAGAAGTTGACTCTTTGAATCGCCTTCCTCTACCGGTATCCACACGAACAACCTTCAGAAACACGAACGGAAGCGTGCTAGCGCCTCTGAACTGTGCGTCTCTATATTTTCTATCTAGGGTTTCTCGCGGATTTTCTAATACGCTCGACTAAAAGTCCCGTAGGTTTTTTCTAAACCTAGTAGGCGTATTATATTCAAAACAAATTTTGAATCTGGATTAAAAAATATATTAATTAAATCTATCTGATAGATCTAATCTAATCTATTTATTTAATCCAAATTAAAGCCTTCTGATTTAATTTATCTCTATAAATTAAATCCGAGAAATGATATCTTTATTCAAAAATTAAATCTGAGATACAATATCTCTATTTGTTTTAGATATTTAATTTATCAAATAAATTAAATACGAACAAATATTATATAATAATATTATAATCATTATTAATTAATATTATTATATTAATTTCAAACTTTATATATATATATATATATATATATATATATATATATATATATATATATATATATATATATCCATCCTAGATTAAATACAGTATTCATTAAATCTTAGACGTATCTAAGATTCAATGAATCTGGACATTTTTGCTCGTGTTGGGCTATTCTTGTGTGTGACCCTGCAGGCCTACATGGGATTGGCAGTGGGCTAATACTGTATCAGCCCACAAGTCGCAAGTGTCCTCTAGCAAGACATTGCGGCTACCCAATTCATATGGGAATCGATGATACGATACAACCTATCGTATAACCATGTCACGTCCCTTTTGTCACGCAATAATTTGGTCAAGGATGAGGCATGGAGAAAATCAACTTCCTGTTCTTGACCATTACTTTCTCGATTCTTGAGTAGTCTAACAATTGAAATGGAAACTCATTTCCATCATAGTATGGCCATACATTTTTCAGACTGACACATCGAGGGGCCCAGTATTATCTCTCTACAAATGTGAGGGACAAATTCCATCTTGATCATTCACATTCCTCTGCATGAAAACCACCGATCCCGATCCAAGCCTTTATCATCACCCACCAAAGGTGACTTTTGACTAGGTCAAAGACCAGCGACTCATCATGTAGGAATCCATGATGATCTCAGGTCAAAGGGCGTTGTGACACGGTTATATATGAGAAAAGCTTATGACTTATTCCATGCAGCTTTCTCATAGTGGGTCGGTCCAGCACCTTGTACTCCTTACAAGTGCCTATGACTTAGACTCATATCTCCATACTCATCAAAGTCATACTGGTCTTATTTCATCTTCGCTCCCGCGTAGATGATCGACCAGGGACATTTAGGATAATCTTTAAGATATATCCAAGGATCAGTTATCATTATAAACATGCAAATGAAATGATAACTAAAGGAGAATACTTTAAATATCATAAACGTCTAAAGTACAATGAGTTGCCCCTAGGGCATAATTTCCAACACTAATGACTGCGTATTGTACAGAAAGAAGTATGAAGAACCAAGTGAGTGTTCGAAATGTAAAACTTCATGATACAAAGTGAAGAAAGATGGTACCTATGGTGATGAGACTATTACTATCAATGTTTCACCCAAAAGTTTTTGGGGGGGATGAATTGGGTGATAACAAAAATTTAAATCGAAAGTGATTAACAGTTAAATCAAAAGATAAGAGTAAGAGAAATATCACCGAAGTATACACAAGGGATTATATGGGTTCGGCCTCAACTTCTTGAACTACGTTCAGTTCTCAGAGCATCTCTAAGATTTTCACTATTCTTCCAAGATTCCATGGGTTCTTGGCACCACAGTACAAAGAGAGATCTTCAACAGGACTCACTCCCCTTTACACGTTGTAATTCTACAACCACACTCAAGGTCCCCACCATCTTAAGGTTTTATAGAGTTGAAAGTGTTTAGCAAAGGCTCTCTCAAAGAGTAAATAGATAATCACTGAAGAGAAAATTGAATATCAGAAGATATTACAGAGAATGAACTAAGCAATAAATAAACATATAATTTGTTTTTGGCTTAGTTGGTTGCTCTGTATTGAATATTTTCCTATTTATAGGCAGTCGTCATTAATGACTATTGTGAGCATTCAAATTTTCCATTAGAGACAGATTGGAGCCATTTAAGGATATGGGTTAAGTACCAATTTTTCCCCTGAAGTACGCGTCCAAGAGCAATTTTACTCCTTGAGTTTTCGGCGTAGCAATGTTGCCCTTGAAGTCTCAAACCGGAGCAATGTTGCCCCTCCGTTAAAAACTCTAATGGTCAACGTTAGGGTTTTTAATGGAGGGGCAACATTCCTCCGTTTTGAGACTTCAAGGGCAATATTGCTACATTTTTGGCATAGCAATTTTGCCCTTGAAGTATTAAAACGGAGCAATGTTGCCCCTCCGTTAAAAACCTAACGGTCAATGTTAGGGTTTTTAACGGAGGGGCAACATTGTTACGTTTTGATACTTTAGGGGAAACATTGCTACACTGAAAACTTAAGGGGCAAAATTGTTCCTGAGAATGTACTTTAAGGGCAAAATTGGTACTTAACCCTAAGGATATCAATGTTTGGTCTCTTTTGTCTTCGCTTCAATAACTGCTTCAGATGAAATCACTCTGGTCTGCGTTGTTTTTTGCTTCTCATTTAATACTTTGACAGAAGTTTTGCTTTTGTTGGTTTGGAGTCCAACTTTGCTTTGATCATCTGAAACTTATACATAAACATGATTAGTAGCATTGAGAATATAAATAAGTAATAATCAAGTTTAAACAGATGTTCATCGTGAGTTTTAAATTTATTGAGACATTGATTTTCAAAAGACGATGAACTTGCACTCAAGTGTAATTCATGACCACTCGAGTACTTTGCATTCTAACTCGAGTTCCAGATGAACTTTGAGTTCTGTAGTGAAGTGTTGAAAGATCATATCACTCGAGTTCTTAATACTATAACTCAAGTGATCTCATGTTTGTTTAAAAATAGCTTCAACACTACTTGTGACTCAAGTGAATATTTGGATCACTTGCACTGACTGCAAGTGACCTTGGATCACTCAAGTGACTCTCAGGATCACTCAAGTAAACACTTATCACTCTTTGTTAATCTGAGTGTGACTCACTGAAACCTCGCGAGTTTACTGACCATCACTCAAGCTAAGTGACAACTTACTCACTCAAGTAAGCTTGTTATAACTTGTAGAAATGAAGCGAGTGACTTGCATAATCATTGTGAGTGACTTACAAAATCACTGGAAGTTAAGATCTTTACTCGAGTGCATTACTTGCTACTCAAGTGATCATCTTAGATCACTTGAAGTGAATAATCTCGTTGATTCAAATTTTAGTTCAAATACAGTTATATCACTCAAGTGTCTAAAAAATCACATGAGTGACTTGAATCATCAAGTCCTCATTGTATTCCAAGATTTGTTATCATCAAAGTATAATCTGAGAACTAACACACAGATCTTAGGTTTGTAAATAATTTCAATTAAGATCACGTTGAGTTTTGCTTTAAGTTAGTCTAATTATTTATTTCATTTCTCTTACCCAAGAATCCCTAGCCTTTCCCAGCACCAAAGGCAGTTATAATCCTACAAAGTTAGGACATGGTGACCCTACTTCTCCACCAGAGGTATCAGAACCTTGCTTTCTTTTGTTAGATATCTTGTTACTACGTGTTGTTGTATACACACATGCTACCACCCACCATCATAAGAAAATTCAGGACGATCAACATAGGGTTAATATTACAAGTGTTTGAGGAGGGGAGGAAGGTGTAGACGTTCCATTCCCCAGTGACGATGTTGTTAAACTAGGTCAGGCAATAGGATCTTTGATCCTTTGGCCTTAACATCTGGTTCACATGACGACAACACCTCTAATGGTAGGAAACACCATAAATTAATTACTTGAATTTTCTTTGACGTTCTACTTATAATCCTTAATTTATGTGTTGCTAGGATAAAAAAACAAGCAGCAAGGTTTCCCTACTTGGCACAACTCCAAAATATCAACACAAAAATTAACAAGGTTGATTTGCAAATGCCTTATGGGATTGTGGGTAGACCGATCTCGTATGCCTATGCAGTTGACAGCAAATATATTAGAGAGTTCTTGTCTTTAGAGGAAATAGACATCAAATTGGTTACATTTGCAATCAAGTGAGTTTATTTTTTATTCTTAACTTTAATTAATGTATTGATTTTTATTTAGGATTCTATATTCACTAAGTCATTTCTCATTTTAATTCTATGGTAGTTGCTTCCTCAAAATATGTGGTGAAATGGAGAGAAACACATCCTATGGATTCTTATGACCTGGGCATCTAGCAAGGAATATGAACAATTTGGAAGAGAGGATAGGCTATGTAGGCTATACAATCGGAGAGACTCAGTTGTCATATTGTCTAGCACCAATTGTTTAAAGGCAAGTAACTTTATTTTATTTATTTAACATACTCAGTTTGTCAAGTTAAGAAGTATTATGTTATATGCTATTATAATTATCATTGGAATCTGTGTGTTGATTGCCCCTTGATCAACATCATCTTTTGGCTTGATTCCTTGGATCGCAAGCTAAATGAAGAGGTAAAAATCATTTTCAACACATAAGTTAAGTTTGTATATCATTGTTTTTTACTTGAACAATTTTTTTGATGTCTTTTGTTTTGCATTTTGATGATATAGTGCATTCAAGACATGTTATTTAATATGTAGGAGGCATGAAAATAAAACTTCTAACACGAAGTGGTACCAACTGAAAGTAAGTTGTTTAAATTAGAGTTCTTTAAATGACAATTACTTTATATTTGCCTTTATTCATTTTTACCATTTTCTTTTGAAGTATAGTGTCTTAGCAACCAAGAAAAACTAAGTACAAATACTACATTATACTTAATAATGTAGCTGGATGTGGTGGAGTATTTAGAGACCAAGATGGTAGATGGTTGTCAGGATTTGCAAGAAAATTGGGAAGATGTAGTACATCGGAGGCAGAGATGTGGGGTAGTCTATTGTTATCAAACTTGCGAGTTGATTTTCCCAGCTTATGATTTTACATTTTTACTTTATAAAATTGTGTCAAGTAACTCTTAAGCCTGTGCTAGCTAATAAATGCAGTCAAACTCGCGAATTAAACACACTGAGTTTATAGTTATTACTTTTCTTGTTTATAAAATCGTATTAACTCAATTTTAAATTCTTTATAACTTTCTTTGATTTAATAAATCTCATTGGCTTTAAATATAAATTTTATAAAATTTTATTTATTGAATATAATAATTTATTAATGTTGATGGATTTAATTTTAATTATTTAAATTTAAAATATATTTAAATCAGGGAAAATTTTAAATAAATACCATTTGAATTTGCAAAACCCCCAGAAGTCTGTTGAATTTGTAAAAAGACTGAGAGGTACAAAGGACCTATGAGGGATATGCAAATTCGGGTGAAATTACCCTTTTGCCCTTAGTTTTAAATAAATAAATAAATAACCCTCCAACCCCCACCACCGTCGGCTGGCCGCCGGCGGCTACCACCACCGCCGGCCGGCCGCCACCACCACCGGAGTTGGAGGGTTTTTTTTTTTTTTTTTATAAGTACCCTTACAGTTTTCATAAACTCATGAGTGGGACTACTAACTGGTGCTATGTCACTTAAAAGAATTCCTGAGATGAAAAGTGATTATCGAATCTGACTCAAGAGTAGGGAAAAGGACAACAGATTCTTGGAAAGAGTGGATGACTTGCACAAGGATTGTGTTGAGGTGAGGGCACGACACACCCTTAAGAGAGGGAGAGAGAGGGTAACATGGTAGCGGACTGATTTACAGAATAAAACAGAGCTTCCTTCATTCCAATATCGTTCAACTGCGGTTTGAACCACCTGAAGGTTTTGGAAGGTGGGTTGTTTAGGGGACATGATGGGCATTCTTTTTTTCTTTTCTTTTTTGGGTCAACTCATGATGGGCAATCGAAAAAAAAGATGGTTTGAATGCTCAACAACACTACTATTTAATCTAGAGTTCAGGTGTATCCATCTTTCTCAGGAGATTTATCTAGTATTTTAAAATATTTTGTGGTGCATCCACTATACTAGCACTTTAAAGGATTTTTTTATATGCGTTCAACATCGTAAAATATTTTTTAAAGCATCCAGCACCCTGAAGGATTTTTATTAAGTGCCTTTAGCACTTTAAAATATTTTGTGATGCATTTAACACTAAGATACAAAAAATACTTTAAGGTGTTAAATGCAGATGAAACAAAAAATGTTTTATGGTGCTGAATCCACTATAAAATACTTTATGACCCTGAATGCACCTAAAAAATATTCTAAGATACTGGATACATCTTAACCCTTTAATCAACATGGTTCACAAAATGTCATGTAGAATTTTCAGACTATATTATAAACACAAGTTCTTGCCATTTCAAGAAGTCCGATTATAATTCATCGCTCTTGAAGTTGAGATTGTGGTCCCTTTTTTTTTAGATTTAAGTTGTATATTATCGCATATCAAGTCTAACTTACACTAAATTGCACAATGCAAAATTAAATATTTCTTAATCCTCATCTTCATCATCCAAGAACAACATATTTGAATATTAAGTTAAAGTAGGGTTTTTTTTTTTTTCGCCCACCCGGTTCACCAGAGCTTCGCCCTGACTAATCTGGATCCGACCCGCGTCGCGCACCTGACTATGGTGGGAGAGTCTCCCAGTGGGGCTTTTTTGCATTCACAAGGCTCGAACTCGAGACCTTGCTTAAGCGACACAAGCCGCTTACCACTTGTGCCAACTCCTGTTGATAAGTTAAAGTAGGGTTAAAGACAGAGAAAGGGAGCCGTGGTGCATTTTTATTTTTTTTCCCAATAAATTCTAAAATTTAAAACAAAAAAGGCTTATGGGCTAGTCCATATCCAAGCTCTTTATTTTAACAAATACGATGGCCGAGACCCAAAGTCCTTTAATGATCAAAATCTCAAATTTTTAAGCTTCGGTCCTGATGGGCTTGATCGGTATTTACGGCTATACTTCTAAGTGGCACTACTATATGATGGAAGGGAGGGGAATTGAGTGGAGGGAAAAAAAAAAAAATTGATATAAAAAATGGTGGCAAGTGTGCAACCACTTCGGGTACTGCAGTAGTAAGGACAACCCTCCCAACAGTGGTAGCTCCATAGAAGGCTGATTACGAGTGATTTTACCGCAGCTCGAACCTTAAACCTCTTAAGGGAATTTAATGTCACATTCCGCTAGACCAACCACATGTTGGTGAGTGGAGGGAAAATTATTAAAGTTGGATTTAAAAAATGATCATACTTATATCAAGTTTCTTATATCCATTATATTAAGTTCATCAATCACATAAGATATGTGTTCTATTTTTTTCATGTCGGTTTATAATTAAATGATAATAATACAAAAACATAACACAATGAATAAAAAAAATAGGGAAATGAGGTTAAAAGCTTATAATTAATTTTTCTTACTATTTTATCCTATATATTCTCTTTATTAAAATTTTATAATCTCACTTATCCAATTTTCTTAAATCCATCTCATAAAAAAGTTTCCCTCCCCTCCTCTCCCCTCCCATCCAAATCTCGTCCCAAACAGACAGTTCTACAATCTACTCTCTCAACAACACATAGTAGTATTTCCTTTACTGAAGCATTATTCTGCATGATTGTTTGAAACCTCAGGCTGGCAAGTGGCAAGTCTATCACTGTTTCTGCAACAGGTCTCACTTGTTGCTTGGGGAGCATGATTTTCTTCAAGGAGCAGTAAGCAGACATACAATTTGGCTCTGTTACATTGATAATTCAAAGTTTGAGCGCATCAACATTCGGGGATTATTGTTGAATTAAATTTAAACCATCCAAATCCAAATTTTGGATTTGGTATCACTAAATGCATCAATATAACCTAGTCCAAGTCTAAAACTTTAATCATTTCTCTTAATCTCGCACACAAACTATCCAAAGAAATTGCAATATTAGCTAATCAAGCCAATAATCAGATGATAAATTTTGAGAAAATTTCCTCATTATTCATCTGCTTCTTAGATTAATCAATCACATTTTCATTCATTCTCTCAATCTCATATATGACATAGTGTCATTATGGGGATATGGCAGAGTTCCAACCCCAAATCCGCATAAAATAATTTTGCACGTACAATGAGTATGGTATGTAAAATTGTGTCAAGACTATCGGCAAAGATCACTAATATGAAGTCAAAAATAGATTACAACAATCCAACACATACAATACACCGCAATTTGTGGCTAATAAAATGTCAAAATTAAGATTGCTTCTTTTTCTTTTCCAAATAAGAATGGTGTCTCTGAAAGCTCAGTACTGCCCAGACCAAGTTCCATAGACCTATCTCTGGCCAGAGAGCAGTTGGTGCATACAATGGACAGGTACTAGTCTGCCAAAGGAGAAAATTGCTGAGTCGCATCTCCCCAGAAGTTCGGATCAAGATGTCCGGGTCAGGCGCTACCGCCATGTACATGTTCTTCTCAATGTTGACTAGTTTAGAAGAAAGCTCACCCTGCTTATATCTTTTCTCTTCACTACTAGCAATAACCCCATTGCAAGATATAATTTCAGTTTCCTGGCAATTATTTTGGCGTTCTTGATCAGTATGTGCAAAGAAACTATCTCTATCTTCACCATCTTTAGCTCCTTTGAGTACACTATTACTACTAAAAACATTGCTTGCACTTAAGTTGTCTTTGCGAGAATGTTGATTAAGCATGTAAATACCATTTCTATTTGGATCCTCATCAATTATTGATATCATACCATTTGAAATCTTTCCTTCTTTCAATGCCTGAACTTCATTCCATTTATCCTTGCAGGATTCTTGAACTGCGTGTGCAATTTCATCTCGTGAAGTATAGGCTACACAAAGCAAAAGCACCCTCTGGTTGTTGTGAGCAGTTACTCTCATTGCCTTCTCCATTGCAGCTCTGACTGGATCGGTCAGTAGTTGCAAGTTGCCAATGAAATGTAATCTAATACCATATTCGTTGATGATACTTTCTTCTCGAAGCAACTCCTCAATCTTTTCTCGCATCAAGTCCATCAGGGATTGGACCTCTTTTGGCCGCCTTTTGAAGTTATCAATGCTGAATGCATATACAGTTACGTACTTCACTCCCAATTCATAGCAATACCTCAGCATAGACATGAGAGCTGAGAATCCAGCCTTATGGCCATCACCTTCAGCCATGTTTCTTTTCTTCGCATACCTTCGATTCCCATCCATGATGAAAGCGATGTGATTTGGCACGGGACCTGCAGATAAAACAGCAAACACGCATCTCCTCCAAAGAATGCATAAATTGCCAAACAATTGGCTTGCAAAAGATCCCGTCTTTCTCTCCATTTAAATGGTTCAAGAGTCCAACACAAGCAATTCAAAATAGCTTCACCCTCAGGAAGCAATAGGAATAGTGAAGGCCCCTCAAGTCCCTGCACATTAGAAGCCAGTTAAGTGTAAATTCAAATTCTTAAAGAAGAAAGTATAAAAGAAGTAATAAGTAATGTGAGCAATCATTGTATATGTCTCTATGATTAGACGTCAAGTCTATTTGCAAGAAGCTACAAAGTTAAGACTTGGATACTGGACATGTGATAGTTCATTTACGGAACATATAGGGCCTCAGTGTCACATGTATTCAGCAAATCAATGGAAGACTTTTAATAACTTCATCAATAAAAGGTAGCTTTGCCAATTCTATAAAAGGCTTCAAGGATCAAGAAGATGAACCATAAAAGTTGGTTTTCAACCCGCTGGTTTTTCTTCTAGTTTACACCAGCGATGAGGGCCAAATCTTCAGGTGTTCTCCCTTTTTTCCAAGGTGAAGGCGTTAGTTGCCAACATAAAATACAATAAAAAGTACAAAGATGAATAAGGTCGCCAACATAATGTGAATAAAACTTCAACAAAAAGCATGACACAGTTTGTTTTCTTCAAAAATAAAAGGCAATGACTTATCAAAATCTAATGCACATGCCAGGTTCTTTGCATCACTAAAAATTTGTGGTTCTGCATTGGTTTGGTCATTACAATTGTTATTACAACTACAAGTACAAAGCAAATGTCTTAACATTTCCTTCCTACATCAACAAACAATAAGATGAAAAGCCCAACAAACAAGTTACTGCTTCTTACATATAGGAAAAGAGGTATATGAGTGTTAATATTATTCTAGAAAGTGTTTGAAACCATATAAAATAATTTAAAAGCCAGCAATATTTTTGCAATCACCATAACGTTGGAAAACAGTATGTTTTTAGTAATATATTGATATTCATGTCCTTTTGAGAATATGGAAGTAAACGCCACTCGCAAAATATATCAAGTGATTGAAGCATAACATACTGAGTTGATATGCAGCAATTAATTAAACATCAAACACTAAAGCGAACACCTAAATCATAACCGAATACTTGGAAGCATTTCTATCTTTAAACTCATCCAAATTCGTCGCTACTCAATTCTAAACAACCAAGCGCACATAAAACATTTGATAAATCCTTAAATAGTGTCACTCCATTGCCACTTCCATAATAGGAAAATAAAATAAAAATAATTTTAAGTACATTTTCAGATAAACCAAAACAAAAAACACCTCGCTGAAGTAGGATTCAGATCTAAACTTAACTGAACGACAGCAAATTACCTTCGAAGTAGAAATGCGTTGACCCAGATCACCGTCCAATTAGACGGTAGAAGAATTACTGGTGAATTGAGTCTCGGACGGTGCTATGACTCGATGAAGTGAGAATGACGAATGACGAACATTGAAGAGAAAACCTCTCGGGCGATAATGCTATACTGCAGCTGCTCTGCTTCTCAGACGATGGCGAGCAATTGACGTGAAGGCAGTGGAGGAAGGCAGGGAAGGACGAACACGGAGGAGGGCGACCGGGGACGGTCAGGCCGCAGGTGGAGACTGAAGAGTGATGTGAAATTGTGATCAGGTTACGACTCTAATTTAGAATACTATTAATAAAGATACAAGGATAACGGGGTCAAAGCAATGCCACAGACCACAGAATGTACCGCATTCGATTCAATTTGTGAAGGGAAGGGAGACATCTTCTGAATCATTTAAGGAATAAGAAACTAATGGCCATGGAAGAACGGAACCTTACCCACAGATAACGATGCGGATCTGAGTGATGGTGGCCGACGGCGAAAAGGACCACAATGGGCGGCTGATGAATGACGGGGCAACTCTATCACGATTTATAGCGAGCAGTGCGAGGACGGCGAGGAGCGTTGAAGGACAAGAACGGTAGCAGCAGTGCCGGCGAGGATGGCGTTGACAACCGAGGAGCAGCAATGGAGTAACAGGGAGTGGCGGCTGAGCGCTAGAATTAGGACTGAACCGCGTTTAATGTTTATATTAATAATATATTAATAAAAAATGTTTTTCACTCAAAAAAATCTGTTAATATAAAATATTAAAATTACATTATGTTATATTTTTAAGGAAAAATGAGAAAAAAACAAAACCCCACAACTTTTTTTCCCAAAGTGTAAATGTAAAAGCATCCATGAACTTATAAAATTAAAGAAAAAATTATATTACCGTTAAAAAATGCTGACATCTGTATATTACAATATAAAGTGAGTGAATTTTGACATTTTTCCTAAAGAAAATTAAAAAAAAAAAACTGTAAAAAAGATAATAAAATATTATTGAAATTTAAAAATCCCGTGATTTTTTTTTTTTTTTTACTAAAATAAATTGTCAATATCTACACAAATATAGTTAATAACTACAAAAATCTCACGTAAGCGTCTTCTCACGTGCGGTCGAGATGAAGCTGAAGCTGAAACAAGTGGTAGAGCTTGGGTATGACACGCGGCACTGTAGGCCGAGACAATGAAGCAAAGTTGACCAAATTTAACAACAAAATGAAAAATGAGCATATGAAATACCACTCTGGTCCTATTAATAAGTTCAGTTTGACCAAAAAATTTGGTCATATTTATAATTCCATTTTGACCAAATAAATGAGATTGTGACAATTTTACTCATATTAATTATGATGAGAGAGATTGGCTAACTATGTTGGGAAGAGAAAAAGATGAGAGAGATTTGACAATAAATTTTAAAAGGTACCCATTCATAAATGAGGGTAAAGTTGGAAATTTGCTCTATAATCATTGAGATACCTATCTTTTTTTGGTACGTGAGATTTGGTCAAACTAAATTTATAAATAGGACCAGAGTGATAACTAATGAAGATGCACAACACAGTAAATGACAAAGACCATGAATCATATGGTAAACAAAAGAGGATGTATAAGCAGATGGTAAACAACTCTTCCTTTCTCTTTCACACGCTCTATATTCCACAATACCAATCATGCAAAAATTAGAAATGAGAAATGAGAGAATTAAATATTAAATTTGAAAAGGAAAAAAATAACAAAATAAAAAATATAAGAGCATGATGGTACTATTTTGTATGTTATGTTTAGCATCAATTGGTATCGTTTTGGACTTGCTCCGCATAATTTATCAATTGGCAGCCTCTCATAGTAACATCTCAATTTTTACTCCTAAGATAAATAACATTAGGACGAGATATGTATAGAATCAAGAAAAGAAAGAGATATAGCATAAAACTTATGGCGTGTTCAGTTTGGATTTGGCTACGGTCTACTTCTCTTACCATTCACTTCCCATCCTCTTCTCCATCTCAGCCGTTAGATTGAAATCTCAACGGTTAAGATATAATGATTTATAAAAATATTAATAAAATATTAAAATCAGTTTCATTATTTTTCATTGCTTAGAAGAATTTTTTTTTTTTTTGTTAATTTAGTAATTTTAAAATATTTATTTGTTATGGACCTAGTCAAGGCCCACTATCTCACTATCACAACCCACTAACTGTGGGACCCAGCCATGACCAGGGCGGTTTGCACGATCCTTGGACACGCACAACGTGGGAGCCATCTACATATAGAGCGTGAACCTAAGAGATCGTGATCGATCTATTGTCTTCTACATCTATCTTCTACAACGGTCTACGCTCCGGCTATTCACATACAGCCGTCACCGAGCACACAGACCCCTTTAGGCTAAACGCCTCAATCAATACTCGAACTACGTGGACTTTGATCCCTCTTCAGGGTACGTAGGCCCTAGGGATCACTCCTAGGTCAAGTCCCCATCTACACCAACATCCTAGCCCCTCAGGGCTAGACAATCTGTGTTCTACACCAGAACAGTGGCGCCGACCGTGGGGATCCGTAAATTTCGATTCCCATGACCAAAGATGGTCAATGATTCCGATTCCTAACTGCAAGACAAACAATCATGGAATTTTGCAGTTAGGGTTCACGTTGATTTAACAAATTCGTGCAGGTTGTTCGTCAAACCTCTAAATTGGAGATTTTCGGAGAGCTTACGGGGATTAAATTTCCCTGTAATTACCAGATTGCAGGAGATTCTGTATGCTCAAACCCGTTATGACGTTATTGCTGTTAGGATTACACAGACTCTTCGGATCGCCGATTATCACGTCAGATGGCCGGGATCCTCTTCATGAGGTGGCCGAGATGTGGTTTTTGGAGGAGTGTATCGCCGAGATTCCCGAACTGCCGAGATGTGGGCTTCGGACAGAAATGAAGGCCGAGGTATACATTTAATATGGTCTTGGATGCCGAGATGGAGATTTCGGCGAACGGTTGATTCAGAGAATGCCAAGGTTTGGACCTTTTATCATCCCGAGATGCTGAGATGCCTTGCGGTATTCGAAAGGCATCAAGAATTCTACGGCAGTATATATCCATGATTCCGGTCTCTAGACACACCGTCGATTACACCCACAAGAAATATGAATAGCTCCATTGGGTCCAGGTTTCCAGTACTCTATCACGTCATACATGAAGAAATCTCTTTTGGAGGGAGGATACTATGATTGCTGTCTTTGAATGTACCCCAAGGGTAACTCCCAGGTTTTTGCCGGGTTACATTTCCATCTATTTTAATTTCAGACTGCCGAGACAGTACCTTTGCGGTGGAGTATGGCGTCTATTAACATCTCCCTGGATCTTCAGTTGCTATGCCATCAACTCTCGAACACCAGGGCGAATTGAGGAAAGTCGTTGCACTAATCCACTTTTGGCTCCAACTCGGTTAGTCCAGAAATTCAACAGAATTCTTATTATTTAATCCCTTGGTTACCCACACTTGAAACTTTGCATTTGTGAGGATTGCATTCTCTGTATTTCTTATTCCTGGCCAAGGAAATGGGTGTGGGCAATGAGTTTAACATTGACTCCTTTTCAATTGGTCCATCAAGCATTATTATCTTGGTGAAACAATTGCTTCCAGAGTTTCTTTGCTGCAAGCCCATGTCGCATGGGATATTATTAATGATGGCAATATGCTTACTAAACGGCTCATATGTCATTACTATCAATTGTTGGGTTATGTTCGAAAGCTTGGTTGAGCTTTGATTCAGAACGAAGAACTTTTAAATTAAGGGGGAGAAAATTCTATGGCAGAGGGTTTCATTTGATTCCCAAATTACTTTGACAGCCTTATCACAGGCCTGCTTCTCTCTCCACCTACTTCTATACTTAATCTCTGGTGAGGGCTCTTCATTAAATCTGTTCATGTCATGACTGGATTGCTATTTCAATTGTCATCAAATTCTACATGTTGGGTGAGAAAATTTTCTATGCTGTCAAGAAGCCAATTCCAAATGCCAACATCTTCATGAAATCATTTGATAGCTGTGATATGAATGTGAATGAGTTCCTATATTCACGAGGTAGCCTATTTACCAGTGCACTTCAAATACATTCTTTAAAGGACTGCACACTATCTAGAGTTTGTTTGTAGCAGTTCTCGTTGTACTCCAGGAAGTAAGGTCAAATAGATTGATTCAGCTATGATTCCAAAAGTTGATTTGATCTTTGCCCATTTATCACCCTGATGTATAAGTTTCAATGTTGGAGACATAGTTTTTTTTTATGGGTATTCCTCATGCATATATATTTTCGATAGAAATGCCTATTGAGGTTGATTTTCAGCAAACCATTTGTGGTCCTGAGTAATGGTATAACATCAGTGGTCATGGATTCTGGGAGAAGAATCTGTCTAATAATGCTTCTACCTTGCACAAGTCTAAAGGAAAAGGTGCAAGTGATTCAGATTTTAACCAAGAGGATGTTGCCAAGCCTTTACATCAGCATCATTCCTTCTACTCTTTTCATGCCTCTACATCGGCGTCATTCCTTCTACTCTTTTCATGCCTTTACATCACTTCATTCCTTGTAAGAAGTTGGAAGAGGCGTAAGATAAAAATCATCAAGAAACTCGGGAGCAAGAACTATAAGACCAGGGAAGCTCCTCACTTGTTTATCTTTGTCATTCTGGTTTACCCATGGAGGGCCTATCTTGTCCAACGTTTTCAAAGTTTGTGCAAGTTCTTTTCATGACCTTGTGGGTAGGCAAGTACATTGTCAATGTATGAAGTCTGGACTTTTGCAGGATGTTAGTGTGGGAACTATTCTTGCTGACATGTATAGAAAAAATGCGTGTGTAAGTAATGGAAAAGAGGTGTCTCAATTATTCTTGCTGAGATGGAAAAGTGCTGACATTGCATGAGCAGGGAATACCTATGACTCCTCTTTGGGACTTCTGCAAGGGGCACTTTGTTGGCATTCTTAGTCCTTTGGATTTTATCTTAATGATAAGAGAACAAAGGAATGAAGTGAAATGCTCCAGGAGACAAAGGAACGCTTGTCGTCTATAAGGCATTCAATAGACATTAAAAGCAAAGACGCATCTGGAGGAAAAAGGTCCATTATTTACTTCACTATTTTTATTTTTATCAAGCTTTAAATCAAGACGTTCAACTTCGTGGAAAGCTTGGAAATTGTGAGTCAAAAATTAGTGATTTGATTGCTGAAATAAATGCTGTGCAATAAAGCTTAAACCATATTTGAGGAAGTCATTGAAGAGTTTTTGGCTTTTTGTGCAAAGCATGTCACTGCAACATAGCTTTTTGTCTTAGTTGAATTCAATTTCTTGGACACTTGTGGAGCTGAACCACAAAGATTCTTAATGGCTCTTAATGAGGATGTCAAGCCACTGAACAGATTGTCTAAGACTTCCTTTATTGGTGTTGATTGAAATTTACACCGAACCAATTCTGAGTGTTATTATGGTACCATCCCTTGATTCTGATATTTCCATTTATCAATTTATTTTGAATGGTACTCCTGAGTTGCACTTGGCCAATTTCTTTCATATCAACCGGTTACACCAAATCGGTTAAAATCCCGCTCCGTTTGAATTTTGAAGGCGGACCCTGTTACACCAAATCTGGTTAAAATCCCGACTCCGTTTGAATTGTTGAAGAATAACCCCGGTTACACCGAATCTGGTTAAAATCCGGGTTTTGGGTAAAGACGGCTACGGCCACCAAATATATACTGGATAAACAAATTCAGAGTTACGACACCCATATTCGCGGGTAGCAAAAAGAAGGCGGACCCCGGTTACACTTAATACGGTGACCATCCGGGCTCCGTGTAAAGTTTCGCGGCAAAGGAAAAGAAGGCGGGCTCCGGTTACACTTGATACAGTTAAAACCTGGGCTCCATGTAAATTTTTGAAGGACGCAAAAGGCAGAAGGATCCCGGTTACACTTAATACAGTTAAAGTCCGGGCTCCTTCTAAAGTACAGTTAAAATTCAAATACGAACTAAAACCCGGCTTTTCAGTCGGAGGGAGTTGTCTCCGTAGAGCTATCGCAGCCCGGACGCTTCCTAACTTATTCCAGGATATCAAGCGGAACTGTCATGCCGACCCTGATCAAGTCAAAATGTTCGGACGCTTTGGTGAAAAACCAAACCCGGCAGTGACAACTTCCCTTTATCCTAGGATGACCCGGTCAACGAACTCGGAATTATACGAGGCGCTTAGAATATCGACCCTCACCACTTTACGGTTTCAATACCGGATGCACTTTCGCACTTTCGCAGATTCTGCATATCACGTCTATGACCCTGGCCCGGTCACGAAATAGTACTCCAAAAATAAATGTGAGTTCACTATATCAGTTCATCGTGGACACGGATGAAACTCTACATAAATATTCGAATTGATTGGGAAGTGAACAAACTTTCATTAATGATCAAGTCAACATAGTTTCAAAGCAAACTCGGACTACATGTCTGGGAGTAATTCAATCAGAAGACAAGTAACTCCGAAGTTCTTTGAAACTCGGATAGACACTTTATCAAAATCAAACGAGTGGTAGCAACTCCGATACGATATCCGGATTTAACAACAGATCCACCCCGGCAGCCCAGAGACCTGGACTACCAGGCTGGGGGGCAATTACTATACAGTTGTCAATAACCGGGATTAAAGCAAACTCGAACAAGCATTTGAAATGAGCAAACTCCACAGTTTGCGCACACTGGATATAGCTCGGCCAAGTCCGTATGGCGCGGTCAATCAAACAACTAATCTCGGCAGTTCGAGACCCGAACTACCGAGCTTGGGGCAATGTTATGGACCTAGTCAAGGCCTACTATCTCACTATTACAACCCACTAACTGTGGGACCCAGCCATGACCAGGGCGGTTTGCACGATCCTTGGACACGCACAACGTGGGAGCCATCTACATATAGAGCGTGAACCTAAGAGATCGTGATCGATCTATTATCTTCTACATCTATCTTCTACAACGGTCTACGCTCCGGCTATTCACATACAGCCGTCACCGAGCACACAGACCCCTTTAGGCTAAACGCCTCAATCAATACTCGAACTACGTGGACTTTGATCCCTCTTCAGGGTACGTAGGCCCTAGGAATCACTCCTAGGTCAAGTCCCCATCTACACCAACATCCTAGCCCCTCAGGGCTAGACAATCTGTGTTCTACACCAGAACATTATTATATTAGCTATTGATAAAATTATCATTTTTATGCAGATATTACAATACTAATGTAATAATTTAATTTAAATCCAAGTGTAAATTAATTTAAACAATCTATAATTATAAAAGCATAAAGTAACATGCAAGGGTAAAATAGTCAATTAGTTATTACCACCTTCCCCCTCCCCTCTTAAATCAAACAAAAGATCTTTTCCCTTCTCCTTCCCTCTAAAAAATAAAAAAGGTAACATACCCTCTCGTTCTTTTCCTCAAACCAAAACATACCCTTAAGGTGAAATTCTAATCAAAATAAAAGGGTCCTAAATTCCTAATTAATTTTTTTTTGAAGTATCACATTATTATTTTATGAAGAAGTGAAGGTAGAAAATATTTATATATCGATATTTATTTGAATTTTAATGAGATTATTTCAAAGTAATTGGAATTTACCATTTAATAATTACATGATAAAAGATAATTTATCAAAGTTGAGTTAAATTTTAAGGACATGATCTAAAGCCATAATTTTTAAATGAACGAAAAAAAATGATGACATTAAATAAAACTAGCTGAATTAGATTTTCATTTGAACATTACAATAAAAGAAATAATAAGATAATTTTATTTGAGAAATGTAATACCCTAAAATTTGACTTAGGGAAAATATCATAAATTAAGAAATAATACCTATTAAATAGGTGAATATGTGATATCAAATTTGTAGGGGAAAAATCTCTTGAAAATTAGAGTGCCAAAATGACGAAAATGCCCTTGTAGGACATAAATAACTTAGGAAAATTGTGAAAAGTCCTAAGAGGTAGTAAAATAATTATTAAAATTGAGAGAATATATTGTCTCTAATTTTGGTAATTTAATAAATTATAAGCTTGGAAAAATTGTAAAAATAACAATTATAAAGTATTTGGAGATCATAACTAACTCCATAATTATTGATATTTTACATGGGAGATAAAATAGCAATGTTAGTTCAGATTTTAAGAGGAACTAATTAGTTCTAGATAAGAAAATTATCAACAAATAATAAGTGATTGATTAAATAATTATTGGTTAATTATTTAAGCTTGAACAATGGAATAATTGTGATAAATTATGTAGAACTCTATAATTAGTAATTTATGGCTAGAAAATTAGCATAAATATATTTGCTAATTAATTGGAAGAAATGAAGAAAATTAAATGAGATTAATTAATTTTGAGCCTAAATATAAGTATGGGCCAATAGGAAAATTTTGTGAAAAATTATGTAAAAATAATTAAAATAATAATTAAATAATTAATTAAAAAATAAAATAGAAATATATATAAAATAAGTGTGTGTGTGCCGACATCTAGTGTGGGAAAAAGAGAAAAAAAAAAGTTAGTAATGGAAGAGTGTAATCTTGAAACTCTTTAATTAAATAAATAATTAATTAAAGTAAAATAGTAAAAAGGAAATAAACACCGATGGAGATCGGATCCTATCTAGAGAACCAGGAACAGGATTTCTAAAGTCAAAATATAATATTGATGAGTGGATTTTTATCTTGAATTGAGCTGTACCTGGAGTCGTTTCTGAGATCGGTAGAAGAAGTTGATAATAAGACGAGGGAAAATCTGAGAAAAAGGAAGATAGGCATAAAATTAAGATTTGAAGAAAATAAATCATAACTCAACATCTGGGAATGAGTTGAGAATTTTCTGGACATATTTGGAATCAGTGAATTTTTGTCCAGAGGTTGACGATTCCGGAAATTGATTCCGTAACCGGCACGTTTTTCCGTAAAACTTCCGCAGGACCGTTGGAACCCTGTATGGAATCAAAAATTTATTTAGCCCGGACATTTCTAATAAGTGAGAAATTGTCTTCAAAGTTGTAATTCCGGATTTCTGAGATTTTACGCGATTACGCGATTTGCACGCCGTTCGAAGAAATTCTACCGGCTTAGGCTTCTGGAACAAGCAACTGATGTCATGCATGACATCATATTTTGACACCTAAGGAGGGAGAGGACGGTTTGGACAAGTGGCCCAGTGAGGATCGTGACACCTAGCAGGAGTGCGATCCGACGGCCGATATCCGGTATGAAAAAGGCATGAATAGTGTCAACATTTTTCCTATAAATAAGAGGCCTTGCCTCTTCATTCTTCACACCATTCCAAGAGGGAATTTCGGTTTTAGAGAGAAGGTAGAGAGAAGGAGGAGTCCGGGGAATTTTGCAGCGAAGCTCTGGGTAAGTTTTTCGGTACTCAGTCTTAAGTTTCAGTAGTTTTTGTAGGATTGTTAGTTAGATCTAGGAAGTAGGAGATGAAATTCCTATTCTTGTTTTTGGGCCTCATTGCATTGAAAGATGCCTAACGAGGTAAAAACATAGTAGGGATTGAGTTTCTGAAAGTTAGAGTCAAAATAGCGAAGCTCTGGCGAAATTCCGCCGACTAGTAAGGATAGGGGCAAAATGGTAATTTTTACCTAAAATGACTGTTATGATGTAAATCATTAATTAATATGATTTATATTTCGAAAATGATGTTGGAAGAAGAGTTATGTTGAAATTTTGGAAGGTTAGGGTCAAAGTAACGAAGTGCTGGCGAAATTCCGCCGATTAGGGGGTCAGGGGTAAAATGGTGATTTTGACTAAAAATGTCCATCGTAATGATAGATCCTTAACAAGTACGTTGTTATATTGATAGGATATCCCTGAATACGTTTTGATCTACTGTCGAACCGCTGTCCGACGTGCTGGTTTCCGTTTTCCGTCAGAAGTACGGTTTTCCGTAAAACGTGCTAGAATAACATCAACGAAGGTACGTCCGCGTACTGTAACACTAATCTGATGTTTATTGTATGCGTGTATGTGCTATGTGTATGGTATGCTTATGTGAGGTAGTTGTTAGCTCCGTGTTATGTTCACGTACTGTTGATTATACCTGTTGGATATTGTGATACGTTTCAAGGGGGCCTATGTGCTGTCGGAGGCCTATGTGCTGTCAGGGTGGCCTACGTGCGGTCAGAGGCCTATGTGTTGTCGGGATACGTTGCAGGGGTAGGGCCTATGTGCTGTCAGGATATGTTTATCTGTGCTATATCTGCTGAATGAATTTGTGTTGTTAGTGCTGTGATTGTCTGTATACTGCTATATGTAAATATGAGGTTAACCGTTACCTGAGGTCCGATTGCAATGGACCTCAGCTCTTAATATAGCGTCATGGTCAGGAGGACCGAGTGCCGAGGAGAGAGGCAAGCAGCCGCATAGAAGATCCAATGAGGACTTCCTTTCGTTGTTCGGCGGAAGCCTTTCTTTTGTCGTTATGTACTTTTAAAACACTCGGTTACTGTACCGTTGTTGTAATTAGCCAGACTTACGGCATTTGAAATACAAGTATCAGTTACTCAATCGCTTCGGTGCTCTACTCTGATGAAAAAAAAATTATACTGCTTTTAAAAGTTGGGATGTTACAAGAAAAATACTTAGATAGGACTTAATTATTTGGACTTTATAAAATTTAGACTAATGGTAGATAATTATGATTGAGGATTTAAAGATTTTTCCTAAATAAGATACAAAATACAAGGGTTGATAAAATTTCTTAAGATAAATTAAGATAACAAAAGAAAAAGGTAAAAAAAAGGGGGATATAGTTTCGGTGCATATTCTAAGGATAGGCACCATTTGTCTATCTCATCTAGATGGTCCAAATTTGATTTTTTAAAAGTGTGATTTTTTAATAAAAAAATCTTTTTTTGAAAAAAAATTAATTAGGAGATTTTTTTTAGATTTATTAAAATATTTAAAAATAAAAATAAATTTGTTCCGTTCAGACCTTATCTGGATGGTTCAGATGAAATAGGCAAATGGTGCATATCCCAAAACTAGATCCCTCTCCCTTATTCCCTACCATTGTTCCAGCCACGTCTTTTGAATCCTCTATTCTGTAACCCAACAATTTCACAATCAAACTAAGCTTAAAAGGCTTTCAAATCTTCAGCAAAGCCTTTCCAGATAACACAAGCTCAAGAATAGAAAACCTACCTCATTGATATTTCAATACTAGCTACCGCTCCTGTGCTAAATATGAGATATAGTTTGTAGTGCAATTTATACTGCAAACTATATGATATATTTATAACCGGAGGAGTACCATAATATGTGCTTTAATTCAGGCACATCGACCACTTTCAATCAATGATGTCAAAATCGAGTTTCTATGTAGAGACGGAAAGGGGTGGTGGAAACGTAAATCATATAAATGAAACGAAAAGTAAAGTTTCTACTTCTACTACTTAAAGTCAGAGCTCAAAATTATATATGTATCCATGAAAAAAAAAATCATAAATCACTACTCAAAATTCAATGAACAACTTCATATTTAAAAAATATTAGTCATATAACTATGTAAAACATTAAAAAACACTTACGTTCAAAACTTACGTTTATAACTATGGAAATATGTTAAAAATTATATATAACTATCTAGTCTCCACTCTCTAGTAATCCTGAGTCAAAAGATGCATAATAGAAATAGGGTTTTCAACTTTTCATCATTTTTCTTTTGTTAAAGTAAAAACGGTAAAAACTGTAAAAACATAATTTTTTAGAGTTTTTACATGTTTGAGTGGAGTTTCTACCAGTTTTTTGCTCATGACATTTTTTTACTTGTGTTTCAGCACCCATGATCCTAGTAAAAACGTAAAAATGTTAGTTTTTATATTTTTACACTAGCTTTTACAACAATATCACTAAAAGACCAACGCTTCGACTCCTTCTCCACTACCTCAAGATCACTCACTTTAATCTTCTTTTTACTTCTTTGTAATACGCTGACCTGAATCCAAGGTTTGGGTACTTTGCCACACAGAGAGATCTGGGCGGCTAATCACTTTTGTTACACCTCATTTTTTTTTTTTGGAGAGGGCTATGGAGTATGATTCATGGCGTAAAACTGACAGTGAGCTTTTGAGTCAGAGGTAACAAGTTTTCCAATTGTAAGAAGCGGAAGGAGTACTAAAAATTATGGGAAAATTACGTACAGGTCTCAAGGAAGAGACTTTATTACAATAAAGTCCCTTGAAATCATGAAATTACACAGAAGTCCCTAGGGAATTCTATGTAATTAATTCATATTAGTAAAAGACCTTATTGCCTGTAATACCTAAAAATCACACTTAGGGTAAATATCAAAAATTGGGAAATATGCCTATTGAAAATAGGTGAATATGAGATCTCAAACACCTTGTATTGAGTTTACCTTGTTGTTAGGGTAATTTCCCTTGAAATTAGATAATTTGCAAATAGGTCCCTAAAAACGTTTGAAAATTTGCAAATAGGTCCCTAAACACATTATGGGTTATAAATACCCTGTGAAAGCTATAAAAGAGGCAAGTAAATATCTATTTGAAATAGGGAAGGGTATTGTCCCTAATTTAGGTAATTTATTAAGTTACTACCTTGAAGAAATAAAGGGGGAAGAGTCAAAAAGTATCCAGATGACCAAAATGACCCCGTAAATTTTAGTACAATATAAAAGACATGAAAACACAAATGTCAGTGCAAAAGTTATGAGGTAATGAGTTGTTATAATTAATAAAATTATCAACTATTGATAAGAAAGTAATTAGGTAATTATTGGCTAATTACTTAAGCTTAAGCAAAGGAAATTCAAAGATAATTATGTAAAACCCTAAAATTAGTGGTTTTTGGCTTAAAATTAGTAAAAGCATGTTTGCTAATTTATTGGAAGTTTTGAAGAAGAATAGATGAGTTTAGGTATTTTTTAAGCCTAAATACAAGAATGGACCAATAGGGAAATTTTGTAAAAAATTATATAAAAATAATTATTAAATAATTATTTTATATAATATTAATTAATTAAATAATTAATAAAAACGAAAATTAAAGAAAAGGATCAGATTTGTTTGACCGAAATTGTGCAAGCAAAATGAAGATAAGAATGAAAACATAATATCTAGATATTATATCAACTTGTAATATTATATATTATAATTAAATATAGTGAATAGTAACACAATATATAGGAAACGGATCCTATCTAGAGATCTAGGAATGAGAATTTCAAAGTCAAGGTAAAATATTGATCAGTGGATTTTTACCTTTCGTTAGACTTTTCCGGAAGTCAATTCCGAGGCCGGTAGAGCATTTTCCTAATAAAACAAAATAGGGAAAAATGCAGATAGGCACATTTTTGGATCTAAAGAAAATAAATTCTAACTCAACATCTAGAAATGAGTTTGAAATTATCTGGACATATTTGGAATCAGTGAATTTTTGTCCGTAAATTGATGATTCCGTAAATTGCCCGTAGTCGGGCACGCTTTTCGAGGAACTTCGATCGATTGTTGGAGCCCTATATGGAATCAAAATTTAGGTTAACTTGGACATTTCTAATTAGTGAGAATATGTCTTCAAAGTTGTAAATCCAGAATTTTGAGATTTATCAGAAATTACGCGAATCGGGTACCGATCGGGAAAATTCTATCGGTACAGTCATAAAGCAAGCATGAGTCACCACTTTTTGACCAATCTTTGGCTGCCACCACAGCCATGTATGTCGACCAAGGAGCATGGAGGGCCAAGATCTTGCCTTCTTCAACAAGTTGCATCCAATGGTTAAGAACAAATTGGAAAATCCCCTTTATGTCCTTACTTTCTTCTATAAATAGCCTTGTTTCCTCTTCAAAAATTCACACCATTTCTCAAGTGCTTTGGCCGAATCTAGAGAGAGAGAAGAGAGAAGGAGGAGCCCGGGGAATTTTGAAGCGAAGCTCTGTGTAAGTTTTCGGTACCGAGCTTTAAGCTTCCGTAGTTCTTTCGGTAGTTAGAGTAGAAATGCTATATTAGTCTTTAATCTTCCAAGTATGATTAGATATCATATAATAGGGGTATTTTAGTCATTATTTCGAAAATCATGGTGGGGTTGAAGTTCTGGCAAAATTTTGGAAGATTAGAGTTTAAATAGCGAAGCTCTGGCAAAATTCCGCCAATAGGGGCATTATAGGGGCGAAATGGTAATTTTTACCTAAAATGCCTGTTATGATGTAAATCATTAATTAATATGATTTATATTTCGAAAATGATATTGGAGTAAGAGTTATGTTGAAATTTTGGAAAATTAAGTCAAAGTAACGAAGTGCTGGCGAAATTCCGCCGATTAGGGGGTCAGGGGTAAAATAGTCATTTTGACTAAAAATGTCCGTCGTAATGATAGATCCTTAACAAGTACGTTTTTATATTGATAGGATATCTCTGATAAGGTTCTGACCCACTGTCGTGCCGTATACCGACAGAAATACCGTAATCCGTCAACGAAGGTACGTTCGCGTACTGGTAACCTTAACTCTGATGTTTATTGTATGCATGTGTGTATATGCCTGTACTCTGACTGTACTGTTGTTCTGTCATGCCTATTGTCTGTCATGCCTGTACTCCGATTGTACTATTGTCTGTACTCCGATTGTACTATTGTTCTGTACTTTGACTCTTGTACCGCTGTTTAAATAGCAAGACATGCTACCATGGGTATTTTAATATATATATCAGTTACTCAATCGCTCCGGTGCTCTACTCTGATGTTTACAAATGATGTTTGATGAAAAAAAATTTATACTGCTTGTGAAAACGGGATGTTACATTGCCCAAAGGAGAAAACGCATAAAGCAATCCTGAGTAGGAAAATTACTTTACTCACTCTCATATTAGATCTAGTGATCTCGATCTCCACCGGGTTCGACAGGCTTGCGACAGCGTTCGACCGTGAAGGAAATTTGCGTCTTTGCTCTGCTTCTTCACTAGTAAGTATCCTGGATCTACCTCTACCCCATTTTCATTTCGTTGGTGCGGCTGGTTGATAATGTGTGTTAGGTTTCGATTTGGGTCAACCTTGAATGCGTAAATGGAATTCGATTTGGTTCAGCCTTTAATGAAATTTGTGTTAGGTTTCTCTTAGTAGCATTTCCCCATTATAGGGTTTTCCTTGTGTATGTTCATGTACTTTTTATTTTTATCTTTTTGGTTTTCCCTGTATTTTCTTATCTATTCAAATGCTATCTTGCAAGTCTCTTTTTGGTTTATTTTGTTCATATTGTTGGGCGTGGTTCGTGCTCATTGGTTTCTTTTTTTATGTGTTTCTCGTAAATTTTAGATTCTGCGACTGCGAGCAAAACCTGATACTGGAAGATACATTCTTTCTTTCTCGTAAGCAGAAGGGCTAGTAGTAGTTGATTTTTAGTAGCGCTTCTATTTGAGGAAGAAAAAGAAAAGTAAGAGGTTGGTATGTGAATTACGTACCTTAGTACATTTTTAAAACAAGAGCTCTGTAGATTAATAATTTTGTTTCTTATCTTGCATTGATTGTGTGGATGATTAAGATGAACCGTAGAAAGTCATGTTCTTCATAGAAGTTTGAAAGAGGAATAGTGAGATAATAAGGGGCATGGGTCTCCTTAGTAATGTTAACAACCTCAATTTTGTTTCACTTGAATATGCCTGGTACCTTGAGTGATGGTATTGGTCTCAGTGGATGTTCTTTCAGTAGTGTGTTGTTTTAAATATAGTGCATTAAGGCTGCTGGTGCGTTCTATTAATAATATACCAAAAGAGAAGAAAAGAAAACAATGAGAAAGAAACATTTGTGATTTTCTTCATTGGACCTGTCCTTAGTCTGAATAATTAAGTTGCTTCTGTTGTGACTAAACACTACTTAATTCATTGGAATTGGAACTGGAATTGTTGGATGCTGCAACTTAATAGAGCTTAACACTTAAAATTTTGGGTGGAATTGCATTTTTCTTTTAATCTATCTGATGTAAAGAAGGATTTGAGTTGAATTAGAAAGTGGGATCATATGCAATTCATTCAACTTTTTCCTGAAGGAATTTGAGTCACTGAACTTCATTTTCCTGAAGTCATTGCCTTTTGAATTCAAAGTGCATATTCTCTGAATTTATCTTGAAATTGTCTTGATGTGAATCTACTTGGTTTTCGCAATTCCTTGGTGTACTAGGTTATATAATCTTGTGTTTGTAACCTACTTTTATGAACATCTCCACACTCAATTGAGTTGATAACTTTCTTCAGTTGAATGAACTTGATATAATTAATTGACTATGTCATTGAGAATAAAAGGGGGGGAAAATCAGAGTCAAAATTAATTTTTAACTTGTTTGAAATTGAACTTTTATGAAGTCACAACATTGTGAGCATAATGCCATTAATCCCTTAGAAAGGTATGGCCCCGTTGGTTAGGTTGTTTCTCTTAGATACTTGTTAATTCTCCTTTTGTTGTATTTCTGTCACTACCAAACTTGATTCCAAGTTTGGAAAAAAAAACTAAAAAAATTGGTGGGTAAATTATATGGCTGGTAATCCTGCTGGAAAAAAAAATCATTTTTGTCCAATTTTATTGTTGTACTTCACATTTCCCCATTGTTGTAGCTATGACATTGCATTCTATCTAACAAAAATCTGCTTATCTATTACTACTCTACTTTATACATCCCTACCACATTAACTTCTGCAATGAATTTGCTTCAGAATCAACATTAAGGAATCCTGCTGCACCATATAAGAAAAAGTTGAAGGACTGAATTTATGAATTTTGACAGTGTGTGATAGAATTTTAAGTTCCACTTTGTATGCGCATTGTCACTCACTGAATCTTGGTCCGTAAAACTGTTTCTTTCTTATCACTTTGTATATTGAAATGACTTTGCATAGTGCATCTTTGGACTTTTTGATGAACACACCTTGAACTTAAATATGAACTATTTGATTTAGAAAATCTAAATTTCTATTGCATTAAGTAATTTTGCTCTCAAATTGGTTTTTGTGGTATGAATGTTATTCTAGTGTGAAGTAATGACTGCCATGCTTTTGGTTCTATCAAAAGTTATTCTTGTTGCTATAATTAGTGCTTAAGTTTTGCTTTCCATATGAAGAAATAAACGTTTGGCTTTGCCTTGTTACAAAAGGAGGGAGGGAGGGAGGGAGGGAGGGAGGGAGCGGAGAAGCTTATTGTTTAAATTATACTAGTTCCACTTTTACTAAAGAAAAAGTTATTTAACCTTGTTTTTGTTAAATGGAGATTGTATTCCTTTCTGCATTGTTATTGCATAAACATTGTGTTGTGATTTGGCAATTTAGCTGTTGTTACTGCTAGGTGTTAACATGTTATTCTATTATGGTGACCTGAAAAATATTTTATGTTCATACAGAGAGATTGCTTCCATAAAATACTTCGAAGAGTGAAACCAGCACTATTTGCCAAAAGAAGAAAAATTCCTGACCAAGTAAAATGGGCCAAAGTGCATTTGCAAAATGATACGTAAGTATTTTTGGTTCATTGTTGTTCATCACTTTGAAATTTTTGGTTCACTGTATGTGACATTTTCATTTCAGGCATTCTTGTGGTGTCCATGTTCCATCATGGTTACATGGATGGGATGGCTCTCCCCAAGACAAAGAAGGGTATACCATGACTAAGTTATCACATGAGCAACTGGAGCAGATTAAGGTTGAATGCTTATGGTGGCTCGTATCGCATGAGAATAACACACATGCGCGGAAGGTGCTGTCCCGACTGCCAGGCAACCAACAATAGAAGAAGAAGAAATAGAGTTGTAGATGTTATTGTAAAATAGTTGAAAATGTTTGCATTGATATAGGCTTATTTTGACAATGTATATAATGGCAACTGAATGTATCAACTTGCCCAGCCTTAGAGCAAAGCAAATCTGACTATTTTTTGACTAGCCTTCGAGCCAAATGTACGTTAGTAACAGGAAAGGCTATGTTGAATCTTGACTAAACTGATAATGTGTTGTTCAATAGGGAATTTTTTATTGTCCCTAAATGTCCAGATGCTATTTACAATAGGAAAAGTATAAATTTACAAAAGACAAAGTATATATTTACAACAAAATTTCAAAACCAGAGTTTTTTCTATGTTTGACTTCCAGAGGCTATTTACAACAGGAAAAGTATAAATTTACAACAGACAAAGTATATATTTACAACAAAATTTGAAAACATGTCATTCTTTCATGTCTGACTTCCAGAGGCTATTTACAACAGGAAAAGTATAAATTTACAACAGACAAAGTATATATTTACAACAAAATTTCAAAACCAGCGTTTTTTCCATGTCTGACTTCCAGAGGCTATTTACAACAGGAAAAGTATAAATTTACAACAGACAAAGTATATATTTACAACAAAATTTCAAAACATATGTCATTCTTTCATGTCTGACAAAGTATATATTTACAACAAAATTTCAAAACCAGCGTTTTTTCCATGTCTGACTTCCAGAGGCTATTTACAACAGGAAAAGTATAAATTTACAACAGACAAAGTATATATTTACAACAAAATTTCAAAACATATGTCATTCTTTCATGTCTGACTTCCAGAGGTTATTTACAACAGGAAAAGTATAAATTTACAACAAAATTTGAAAACATGTCATTCTTTCATGTCTGACTTCCAGAGGCTATTTACAACAGGAAAAGTATAAATTTACAACAGACAAAGTATATATTTACAACAAAATTTGAAAACATGTCATTCTTTCATGTCTGACTTCCAGAGGCTATTTACAACAGGAAAAATATAAATTTACAACAAACAAAGTATATATTTACAACAAAATTTCAAAACCAGGGAGTTTTCTATTTCTGACTTCCAGAGGCTATTTACAACAGGAAAAATATAAATTTACAACAGACAAAGTATATATTTACAACAAAATTTCAAAACATGTCATTCTTTCATATCTGACTTCCAGAGGCTATTTACAACAGGAAAAATATAAATTTACAACAGACAAAGTATATATTTACAACAAAATTTCAAAACCAGGGAGTTTTCCATTTCTGACTTTCAGAGGCTATTTACAACAGGAAAAATATAAATTTACAACAGACAAAGTATATATTTACAACAAAATTTCAAAACATGTCATTCTTTCATGTCTGACTTCCAGAGGCTATTTACAATAGGAAAAGTATAAATTTACAACAAAATTTGAAAACATGTCATTCTTCCATGTCTGACTTCCAGAGGCTAGTTACAACAGGAAAATTATAAATTTACAACAGACAAAGTATATATTTACAACAAAATTTGAAAACATGTCATTCTTTCATGTCTGACTTCCAGAGGCTATTTACAACAGGAAAAATATAAATTTACAACAGACAAAGTATATATTTACAACAAAATTTCAAAACCAGCGTTTTTTCCATGTCTGACTTCCAGAGGCTATTTATGTAACACCCCAAATTCCGTACTACAAATTGTGTCGGATGACACTTGGTTTTAAAATAATTCAACAGAATTTGAGGTGCTACATCAGAGTACTGCGGGAACGGAGAGCAATGCACTAAAAATTTGGACAATATATGAGTAACTGATATATAAAAATACCCCGACATATGACGATGCCGAGCGTATGCTGGTACATTAAAATTTTCCAGAAGGAATATTCATGTGATACAATATACTGAGCTTTGTACAATTACATTTCACAAAAAGTAACTATACAACCTAGACCAAGCCTTGACTAGACTTGGGGCAATGAACCTAACTCCGTTAACCGAACAGAATGGCCAGGTAAGTGTCTACCATGGAGGCCTCACCGAGTTCACGACGACTGATTGGCTGACCCACGTAGACTAGCCTTGCCTTCGGCACCAAACAATTCGAAATAACTTCATTAGACCCATGCCTGACAATAGGCTCTGATGATCTTCTTCCGGCTCTTGCCTCGACCGGTGCGTTACTACGACTCTGCCCCCTTGGTTCACATCTATGGCTCCATCTACCGGTGCCTTCTCTGTTCCTGGTCCTTACCTGTACTATCATTCAAGACTGAGGTCCAATGCACATTGGACCTCAGGTAACGGTTAACCTTATGCTCAAATAAAACAGTATATAGACAACAGATATTCATGACATAACAGCAATGATCAATCCAGTCACGTCGTATGATCATGTGATAACAACTACAATACCATGCAAAGTTATCCCTGGTTTGCAACATCTGTGCCACGATGTACAGTCGTGTCCTCAGCGCTAGGAAAACTCAAACGGTATTACTATGTCTATAACCCGTGTGAAACTGTATGTATAATCGGTGACCCTAAACAGGGCCTCTATCCGTGAATGTATCTATCACATATATGTATATGAGCAGCACAGAGTTAGTGTTACAGTACGCGAACGTACCTTCGTTGACAGTATTCTGGTACGTTTGACGGAAAACTGTACTTTTGACGGAAAACGGAAAACAACACGTCAGACAGCGGTTCGACAACGGTTTGACAGCGGTAGGTGATCACAGATATCCTATAAGGATAATATCACGTTTGTCAATATCTAACATCATAACAGGAATTTTAGGTACAAATTACCATTTTTGCCCCTACCCTCACTAATTGGCGGAATTTCGCCAGAGCTTCACTACTTTGACCGTAATCTTCCAAAATTTTACCATATCTCTAACTCCAACATGATTTTCGAAATTAATACTTTAATACCCCTAAAACATGATATCTAATCATACTTGGAAGATTAAATATCAAACTAGCATTTCTACTCTAACTACCGAAGCTTAAGACTAAGGACCGAAAAACTTACTCAGAGCTTCGCTACAAATTTCCCCGAACTCCTTCTCCTCCTTGCTGCTCCAAATTTTGAAATGAGCAAGAGCTCTTGGTGTGAAATTTCAAATGAGAAGCAAGGCCTATTTATAGAGAAAAATCCGGTTACTATTCATGCTTTGTCAGACGAATTCTTGACCGTCGGATCGCACTTCATTGAGATGGCACAATCTTGGCCATCCAACCCACCTCCTTACATCATCATTCAATGCCATGATGTCATGCCAATGATGTCATCAACTTGCTTGAGAAGTTTCCTACCGATAAAGTCCTCCGTTCGGTGTCCTAATCGCGTAATCTTGGAAAATCTCAAAATTCCGGGAACATAGCCCTGAAGATTTCTTCTTCCTCTTTCAAAATATTTGGATCAACTAAATTTTTGATCCCATCCAGGGCCTCTCCTATTTATTTGAAGATTTTTGGATATCCGCCTTCGGTTGCGAAATCACTTCGGGTAACAACATCTTCGGGACAAAAATCCACCGATTCATAAAATGCCCAGATGTTTACCAACTCATTCTTGGATTTCAAGTTATGGCTTGGTTTCTATAGATTTTCATTTATCTGATTTGCTTTTTGAACATCAGATAGATTCATAGTCATTCTAGTATAACCCTTTTCGGTTTCGGAAATGACTTCGGAGACAGCCTACTCCGAGATAAAAATTCACTTGTTTAGAATATACTCTGACTTTAGAAACCTTGTTCATGGTTTTCTAGATAGGATTTAATTTCTATCGGTGGTCATTTATCCTATTTGCTTTTTACAACTTAACTACTATTTAATCAAAGTTGCATGTCTTTTAATTTGAAAATCCTATCCTCTTATCCATTCAAGATTTTTGGTCAAACCTGGTCTTTTTTTTTCGTTTTTTAATTAATTAATTAATTAATATTATATATTTTTTAATTATTTAATAATTATTTTACATAACTTTTTTACAAAATTTCCTTTTGGTCCATAATTGGATTTAGGCTTAAAATATCTTAACCTCATATATTTTTCTTCATATTTTCCAATTAATTAGCAAATATACTTTATGCTAATTTTAGCCATAAACCATTAATTATAGGGTTTTACGTAATTATCTTTGGATTTTCCTTTGTTTAAGCTCAAATAATTAGCCAATAATTATTTAATTAATTACCCACTAATTGTTGATAATTTTCTTAATTAGAATAACTCATTACCTCACAACTTTTGCACTGACATTAGTATTTTATGTCACATGCATTATATTTAAATTCACGGGCATCTTGGTCATTATAATACTTTTTGATTTTTCCCTCTTTATCTTTCCAAGATTATAATTATTAAATTACCAAAATTAGAGACAATATACTCTCTAAATTTTAATAATTATTTTACTACTTCCTAAGATTTATCATAATTTTCTTAGGCTATTTTATGACCCATAAATGCATTTTAGGGATTTTCGGCCCTTTATGCCTTTTAATTTCAATAGAAATTTCCATTCAATAAGATAATTATATCTTAAGGGTTGATATCACATATTCACCTATTTTCTATAGGTATTATTTACTAATTTATGATTCTTATCATAATCGGGATTTTTAGGGTGTTATTATTTACAACAGGAAAAGTATAAATTTACAACAGACAAAGTATCACTAGTGCAAAAAAGGGCTTTAAGACCGTCTCATTTAGACCGGATTATAGAGAATCAGGTCTTAAAAGTATGACCGGTGGCAGTTTCGTAAATATAAAGAACTTTTTGGACCGGATTATAAAAGATCCGGTCTTAAAAATATGACCAGGTGGCACTTTCGTAAATATATAGAACATTTTTAAGACCGGACTATAAAAGATCCGGTCTTAAAAGTATGACCGTGGCAATTTTGTAAATATATAGAACACTTTTAAGACCAGGGCTAAAAAATATCCGGTCTTAAAAGTATGACCGATGGCAATTTCGTAAATATTGTGAGAAGACGCTGATCAAGTCCGAGAATGCTATGATTTATTCCTTCGCTTAATTGAAATTATATACAGATGCTAATAAGTAAATAAACCTAGGCAGTTCCTAAAATTTAGGGATTACAATCAGGAATATATTACGAAATTCATAAAACCATGATTGCTAACTTAAATCCTAAAATCTCTCTAACATCTTAATTAAGATGATTACAATCAAGAATTTAATTACGAAATTCAAAAAATCATGATCTGCTAACTTTATTCCTAAAATCTCTCTAACAACTTAATTAAGATGATTACAATCAGGAATTTAATTACGAAATTCAAAAAACCTTGATCTACTAACTTAATTCCTAAAATCTCTCTAACAACTTAATTAAGATAATTGTACAATATAATCGTATACGCTAACTAATTAAATAAATAGAACACTTTTAAGACCAAATTTGTTTCAAATAGACGGTCTTAAAAGTACTTTTAAGCCGTCTGTTTGAAACAGACGGTCTTAAAAGTGTAAAAAAAAAAATTATATAGAACACTTTTAAGACCAATTTGTTTCAAATAGACGGTCTTAAAAGTACTTTTAAGACCGTCTGTTTGAAACAGACGGTCTTAAAAGTGTAAAAAAAAAATTTATATAGAACACTTTTAAGGCCAATTTGTTTCAAACAGACGGTCTTAAAAGTACTTTTAAGACCGTCTGTTTGAAACAGACGGTCTTAAAAGTGTAAAAAAAAAATTATATAGAACACTTTTAAGACCGGCTATTTCAAACAGACGGTCTTAAAAGTGTAAAAAAAAAAAAAAATTATATAGAACACTTTTAAGACCGGTTGTTTCAAACAGACGGTCTTAAAAGTGTTCTATATATTTCTGAAATTGCCACCGGTCAAATTTTTTTTTTTTTTTACACTTTAAGACAGGTTGTTTAAAACAACCGGTCCTAAAATATACTTTTAAGACCGGTTGTTTCAAAAACCGGTCTTAAAAGTGTTAAAAAAACTACATTCGCTAAACTGTTAAGTCAGTGAGTTTGCTTTGTCTTCTTGGTGATATAACATTTTCTTAGTTATAGATTCAACGAGTATCCCAAGAGCCTCACGGGCAAATCCTCAACAAGAATGTCATCCTCTTCCTCTAACCTACTCGCAATCTTCGTAAGTCATCATAAGAGTCGCACAATCAAATCATTGGCAACGTTGGCAGTGAGATGCTTCGAGGGTTTTGCGATGGCGTCGACTCTAATCCTCGGCAACGGCGAAGCGTACTACTTTGAGGATTACGGACGACGGCGGCTCCTTCCTCTTCGATCTATGGGTCCTTCCACGCCGCCTTCGTATAGATCCGGTTTGAAATCAAACTCGAGATATCTTCTTGCTTAAGTTTGTTTATTTCCTACATTGACCGCTCTGCTCGGATCTGGATTTCGATTTTGGTTGCTTGAAGCTTTGCTAGCACCGACAAGAGGATCTGCTCAGTTTGGTTGCTTTAAGCTTGTGATTTTTGTAGATCCGGACTTCAAATTCGATTTTCATGGTGAATGATTTTGTTTCTTGTTATTTTTGTTTATTTACGGACTTTGTAATCATCTTTTTGTTTTTCTTCTTGTTGTTGTTGCTTCCAATCTTCTCTTGGTTCTCCGTCGTTGATGACGGAGGGACATTCAAAATGTTGCCGATCGATGATTTGGGACCGATTGTTTCATTTGAGTTTTTGTTTTTTTATTTTTATTTTGAAACACTTTTAAGACCGGATGTTTAAAATGTCCGGTCTTAAAGAAACTCTTTAAGACCGTGTAAAAGTCCGGTCTTAAAGGTCGACTTTTAATACTGCCTGGAACAAGACTGGTCGCGGGTCCGGTCCTAATGTACCTGTTTCGTCCGGTCTTAAAAGCCTTTTTTGCACTAGTGTATATATTTACAACAAAATTTGAAAACATGTCATTCCTTCATGTCTGACTTTCAGAGGCTATTTACAACAGGAAAAGTATAAATTTACAACAGACAAAGTATATATTTACAACAAAATTTCAAAATCAGCGTTTTTTCCATGTCTGACTTCCAGAGGCTATTTACAACAGGAAAAGTATAAATTTACAACAGACAAAGTATATATTTACAACAAAATTTCAAAACATGTCATTCTTTCATGTCTGACTTCCAGAGGCTATTTACAACAGGAAAAATATAAATTTACAACAGACAAAGTATATATTTACAAAAAAAATTTCAAAACCAACGTTTTTTTCATGTCTGACTTCCAGAGGCTATTTACAACAGGAAAAGTATAAATTTACAACAGACAAAGTATATATTTACAACAAAATTTCAAAACAAGTCTTCACCCCTGCAATAAACAACAAGTTACAGTATTAGTAATGACAATGTATGAGGCCTTATTGAACACTTATACAAAAACAAATTAGCTTTGTTATAGAAACTAAACTTACAATTCTTCTTCCACTGCCATTTCAGCATTCAATGGTGGTTGTATATTGTCATTATTCCCTTTCTCTTCAATGTAAACATGCCCAGATTCTTCATTAAACTTTATTAAATAATCCACCCCTTCATCATCTATAAGATCTACATATGTCGATGGATCAAAGCTAACTTTGAATTTCACAAAAATGTCATTACTTTCTTTTCCCATCAGAGATGATATGATTCTTCGCAACTCATCATAGGTTGAGTAGCCTTCCTTTATAAATTTTGTTCTTACCAAATCCAACATATTTACTTTCATCTCCCTCACCATTTAAAAACTTCCCCCCAAAATGAAAGAAACATAATAGATTTTTCCCAGAAGTACTTGCCATATTTCAGGACAATCTGCAACAAGAGGATTGTATTTACAACAGAAAAAATATATATTAGCAACAATAAAAGTACGTATTTACAACAACTTTATTATCTTTTATCAGAACTTTTAAATAAGCGTTCCATCATCATATCAACCAGAAACCAATAAAAACAGAGCAGACCCTCTGTTACCTTCCCAAAAAACAGAGCATAATGTTTGAAAACCCTACCCAATAACATGAAACCCCAACTTCAACGGTAAAGATGATATCTTTAGCAAAATCTTAGCATTACTTACCTAGGTACGAGCTTATAGTCCACTAATGAGCTCAAACTTCAACCCTTCACCAACCCTTCACTCTTTGAATGCAACGAACATACACCCACATAATAAATTATTCAACGAACAGAGAAGATGACAACTACAAAATCTAAGCTTTGCCTAAGACATGAAAATGTCACTTACTTGCCTTCAACGTGGAGATTCGATTCATCTATGCTGCTCACGTGTTTCTCCGTTTTTCCCTTTTTGACAAATTCGGTTCTCATTCCCGCGCAAGGATTTCTGTGCTTGTTTCCTTTTATGTAGTAAGGGCAATAAGGACTTTTCCTATGATGAATTATTAACAATAAAGTCCCTGGGGACTTCTTTGTAATGTGAATTTTTGTTGGGTTTGTCATCCTTGGGACCTGAGTGTAATTTCCCAAAAAATTATTTTAGATACAAAATACTGATGTAAACATATTTGGAAAAATTACAACCAGGTCTCAATTAACTGAATTAATTACAATCAGGTTCCAATAAACCAAATTAATTACAATATAATCCCTTGAAATCATTAAATTGTATTGAAGTTTCAAAGGACCTAAGTGCTATTAATTTCAAAGTGAAAGTACAATTTTGCCCCAATGAAAAGATACATGAAAACCAATAACAAATTTAGAGCAACCAATAGCATTTTTAGAGGAACCAATGACAAAAAGTTTTAGAGCAATCATGGAGGCTTATTGTTATGTTATTAGACCTGGATGCAATTGTCCCAAGATATTTTTCCAGGAAAAAAAAAGTTCTCAATATTATTAGGGTGTATTTGGTTCATCATAGGGGAGGTAGGAGAGGTTCATTACTTTCTCTCTCACTTCCTTGATTCGGGCTTGGGATTTCACGGTTCTATGACTCAAAATCTGATTCTGTATTTAGGTCTCTCATCTTTTATTTTCCTCCCCAAATACTTTGGAGTGGTTTCCATGTTCCTCGAAGCTCAGTGGCCTCCGCTTTGGCACCTCTTTCCTTCAGCGGGCTGCTTCTTTCTCTGCCATGTCCTGTCCTTCTCATCACCCTTTTTATGGGTCAAATTCGAATTTATGGATTAAATTTAAATTTTATAAGGAAAGATTTTTTTATTAAAAAAAATGAATTTATCTAAAATCTTCTCTTATTAAATTTAAATTTGTCATATAAATTTGAATATAATCTTTTCTTCTTGCCTTATAGAACATAAATATTTTATAAGAGGTAAATATATCTGAAAATTTCACAGTTGACTGAGGAATTTGGTTCCACCAATTTTGATAAGATTTTATCTTCTCATTTTTAGAAGAAGATTGATGGGTCTAAAAACTTGAACCCTAAGAAATTAGAAGCTAAAAGCATGAAAAAAAAACTTTATTATCTTTCCTTCCTTTTCACCTCACCACTTCCGTGTTAGAAAAGACCCTAATGGATTTTAGTTTTCCACAAGATAGAGAGACAGGAGGGAATTGGTCCCAGTAGTACCATATGCTAGTGAAAAAGAACAAAACGACAAAGACTTCAAGTCGTCGACGACTTACTTAGCTTGCTGATGGTCCTAGTCTCCTAGACTTCAAGTCGTCGACGACTTACTTGCTGATGGTCCTCGTACGCACGTCATGCATAATCCCATCTATAGGGAGAGGATTTTCTAATGATCCATTTTCTCCTTTTCTTCTCCCCAACACATGCATATGGGCCATTGATTGGAGATAGGAAAGAGATGTTAAAGTAGTATTGTGATTAATTGGACGGATATGATTTAAAGATGATGAGGGATAATAAGAAAAGAATGAGGAGAGAAACCCAACCCCCCATCTATACGCATTTTGGGAATTTAATTGAGAAAATCTCTCTAAAGACATAAGGAAATAAAAAAACGTCAAAAAAAAATCTCCACAGAAATAAAAAAAAAATTCATTAATAACTCTTTCAGTAGATAATTAATAACTACATTTGTGGCTTTTAATAATTTTTTAAGACCTTTTTAACATTAGAATTTTTTAAGGGAATATATATGTCTTGCCAGCTGTAAAGATAATTAAACAAATGCAAAATATATGAAGTCGCTGCTTAAGTGGAGGAAAGTCGCTGGAAATGTAGGGGCAATCAACTAGTTCGGTGGCAATTACGCTTAATTCACTATATATTGCCGATGTCTTTGTGTGTGTGTGTATAGCAGCTGCAGAGTGTGAATGAATTCAAATATCCAGCAGCGAGCAAATATAGTTGTGTAGTTGTTGGCTCATAAAGATCGATCAACAAAAATGGAGATTATGGCGAAGATGTGGGAACAACTAGGCTCAATCACGGCCACCGTCATGTTGTTCTACGCCGTGTTTGATAAGTTCTTCCCTCCTCCTCTTCGTGACTACATCAGAAAATACACCAAAAAACTCACCTCCCTCTTCGATCCCTATATCTCCATCAGATTCTCCGAGTTCGAAGGCGAACGAATGAAGCGCAGCGAAGCTTACACCGCCATCCAAACATATCTCAGTGCCAACTCTTCCGAGCGAAGCTCCAGGCTCAAAGCTGAAGTCGTCAAGGACAGCCAGACCCCTCTGGTTCTCAGCATGGACGACAACGAAGAGATCACCGACGAGTTTCAGGGCGTGAAGCTATGGTGGGGCGCTCGTAAACTAGACGTCAACAACCACTCCTTCTCCATTTATCCTGCCTCCCACGAGAAGCGTTTCTACAAGCTCACCTTCCACCGGCGTCACCGGGACGTCGTCACTCGTTCTTATATTAAACACGTGCTGGACGAAGGAAAGGCCATCGCAACCCGAAACCGGCAACTGAAGCTGTACACAAACAACCCGAGCAATAGCTGGTACGGTTGGATGAGAACCAAGTGGAGCCATGTCGTTTTTGAGCATCCTGCGAGTTTTGATACTCTCGCTTTGGACCCTAAGATGAAAGAAGATATCTTGAAGGACCTTGTTAAGTTTCAAAAAGGAAAGGAGTACTATGCCAAGGTCGGAAAGGCTTGGAAGAGAGGATATTTGCTTTATGGTCCACCAGGAACAGGCAAGTCTACTATGATCGCCGCCATGGCAAATTTCTTGAACTACGATATCTATGACCTTGAACTGACGGCTGTGAAGGAGAACGCCGAGCTTAGAAAGCTGTTGATAGAAACTTCTAGTAAGTCGATCTTAGTGATCGAAGACATTGATTGCTCTCTTGATCTTACCGGGCAGAGGAAGAAGAAGAAGAAAGACAAAGAGGAGGGATCCAAAGACGCAGTTAAGAAGGCGTTAGATGAAGAGGAAGGTAAGGAGAGTAAGGTGACACTTTCAGGACTGTTGAATGTGATTGATGGGATTTGGTCGGCTTGTGGAGGAGAGAGAGTGATCGTATTTACAACTAATTATGTGGAGAAGCTTGATCCTGCTCTTATAAGGAGAGGACGCATGGATAAGCATATTGAATTGTCCTACTGTTGCTACGAAGCGTTCAAGGTTCTTGCGAGGAATTACTTGGATGTTGAGAGCCAACGTTTGTATCCGAGAATTGAGGAATTGTTTCAGGAGACGCAGATGACTCCTGCCGATGTTGCTGAGAATCTAATGCCAAAATCAGTGGAGGAAGAGGCGGAGACTTGCTTGGAGAGGTTGATCGAAGCACTTGAAACGGCCAAGCTGGAAGCGAAGAAGAAGGCTGAGGAAGAGGCAAAGAAGAAGGCTGAAGAAGAAGAAGAAGCAAAGAAGAAGGCAGAGGAAGAAGTGAAGGAGAATGAAGAGTTGGCAGAGAAAGAGAAAGAGAAAGAGAAGGAAAATAATAAAAAATCTGGTGAAGGAGTGAAAGAAAATGGTTTCCTTAATTCTGGAAATTAAGTAGGCCAAGACACCATCTTTGGCTGCAATTATCTTATGATCTAGGATTGTAAAATAAGACATCATCTTTGGCTGCAATTATCTTATTATCTAGGATTGTAAAATAAGTAGTATGTGGGCATCACTAAATTATTTGCGAATTACTGTGTGTATGAATTCTCGTCCGGTATATGCTTTAATTAAGGATTTGCAGTGTGAATATTGTGTATCAAACTGACAGGATTTACTGTGTGCTATATGTAAATAACTTGTTGAAAATGATAAATTAGCGTTGCTAGGACCTACAAAGTTATATTTTTGACATTCTCAGTTAATCCTAAAATAAATAGGTTTTTTGCTTGGATGACTGTTTAGTGATCGAGATTCTCCAAAATATGGTCGGAAAGCTAGCTATGGTCATAAACATGCCCAATTTGAGAAATGAATGCATAGTCAAGTGTCTTGTCTCCAATAATAGAACTCTAGATGGAGAGAGGAAAAATTTAAAGCAAAATCTTTAATGAAGAGAGAGCATACACACATATATATATATATAAGGACAGAGTAGTATGTTATATTTAGCATCTGACAAAGTAATTTAAAGCTAAATTTTTAATGAAAAGAGAGCATACATACATACATACATATAAAAGGACAGAGTAGTATGCTATATTTAGCATCTGACAAAGTATCTAGCCAAAACAGTTTAAAATAAATTGTTCCAATATATATATTGTATATTATGTAGGGAAAATCCCATATAAATACCTTTGTTCCATATATATATATATATATATATTCTTCTTAACATTTTTTCAACGGTAGTTACAAATTATTCAACGGCATTTACAACTTTTTTTTTTTTGAGGTTTACATTTTTTGACCACTGAGGGAAAAACAAAAAAAATAATACATTATCACAAATCTTTCAACAGTATTTACAACTTTTTTTAGGTTTACTTTTTTTGCCTCTGAGGGAAAAACAAAAAAATAATTCATTATAACAAATCTTTCAATGATGGATACAAATCTTTCAACTATAGTTACAAATCTTTCAACAGAATTTACAAAATATTCAGCGGCATTTACGACTTTTTTTTGTTTTTCCTTTGAAGGAAAAAGAGGTAAACCTAAAAAAAAAATCATAAATACCGTTGAAAATTTTGTAAATTTTGTTGAAAGATTTGTTGTAGTGACCTTTTTTTTCCCCTCAAAGGAAAACAAGGTAAACCTAAAAAAAAAGTTATAAATTTCGTTGAAAGATTTGTAACTACTGTTGAAAAAATATTAAGAAGAATATATATATTTGTTAATGCATATATATATATATATATATATATATATATATATATATATATATATATATATATATAAAAGGAATCAAGTGGCCCAGTGGTTGGGTCATGATAAGTATATATTTTATAATTAAATAGGTGTATATTTTAGGTTATAATTAGCTAGATTTATTAATATTATATACCTATTTAATTATCTTTTATAAATTTTTCCATCATTGAATCAAACTTAGGATCAAAGAATAAATCAACATAAAATCTACTCATATCCTACTTTTACTGTGCAGGAGATATTATATGAAAGAGAAGAGACAAAAAGCATATAGAGCTTGCGGCCATAAATTAAATAAAAGGAATAAAGACGTGGACCCCACATGCTAAAAAGAAAACTTGGATCCTAAGTTTGGTGATTGAACTTGGATCCTAAGCTTGGTGATTAATTAAGAGGATGAGAGCTAAATTATAAATAGGGAGGCAGAGACACGCACAAAGAGGATCGAGAGACGCAGAACAAGAAGGAACAAAGAAGGAGAGGAGTAGCGGATGAGAGTTTCGGTTCTCTTCATCATCTCCACAGAAGGACGGAAGGACTGTGGAGGCGACAGAGAAGCTTTCTTCCCACTCTCTTCTTATTCTTTGAACCTGAATTTTTATCTTTGTGTTATGGATTTTAGTATAGCCATGTGTGGCTTTCTTTTCAACCTAGAGGACCTATGAATTTATTTGGGTTCTAGAGATTATTCCCACAAATTAGTTTTGCTTAATTTTATTTCAGTTTATTTACTCTTATTTTTATTGTTATTGCTTATTGATTGGCCATCATTGAGCATGTTTTGGGGATTTAGGGTTGAACTTGGAAGAGGGAATCTTAAATTGACATTGGGATTAAATAATGTGGAATTAGGTTTTAATCTAATTTGTGTGAAATTAGGTTTTAATCTAATTTGCGTGTAGGATAGACATATACCTAGAAGCTCCGCATAATCAAATTAGAGTGCGCCCGATCTAAAACGCATCTTATTTAGTTGTGTGAGGCATTACATAATTAATTAATGTAGATATATAAATGGACCGGAAGGCATTTATAGACATTAATACTCTAGATTAGCTGATTATGTTAAGTCAAAATTAGTTTAGTGGGGATAAAATCTAAGAAACAAACAAGGAATTAGTGACTCTAGGTTGTTCGTTCGATTATTTTAGTAGTTTGTTATTTTGATTTTCTTTTCTTTTTTCTTAATTAAATTCAAACTGGTTTTCTCAACTTAAACGAAATTGTAAAATTAATGCTTAACTGAAGTTTGTGATACTAAGTCTTCGTGGGAACGATACTTTTCTTATCACTTTATTACTTGATACGACCCGTATACTTGCGAAGTTATAGGCTATAAAGTTTTACCCTATCAAGTTTTTGGCGCCGTTGCTGGGGACTTGTGTGCCACAACTGTCTTGGTTAGAATTGATTGAGCATTAGTAGTTTAAGTTTGAGTTCGTAATTTTTTTATAAAAAAAATTAAAAAAATGGATTTCAATTGGTAACCAAGTGGTCTTAATATTGAGAAGGAGATGGATTTTTTTTCTTCTACACAAGACGGATTGATTGCTATTTTAAATTCTTTGAATGAATATAGGCAACATAAAAGGAGCATAAGTGATACTTGTCTTCCATATGTTGATTCTTCTCAATATGTTTGCATGTCTTGTGCTTATTGTGGAGAGAGTCATTTATATGAGCATTGTCTGTATATTACAACTAGTCATTTTGTGGGGGATGATTTTTTAGGAACCAAGCTTATTTTGATCATTCATTTTATCTTAGTGAAAGTTTTGAGCAACAAAAGTGTGAGGATCCATATGTCTATTGTACATTCTCATGAAAATACCCCTCATTTTTACTCTTATCCAATGTTGAAGAACACACCATTGAGTATAAGGAAAAATCTAATTTAGAAAGATTATTTGAGGAGTATGTGGAAGCAGTAGAGAGATCTAGTAGAGAGCAAAATGAGAGTTTCCAAAATATTGGGGTATATGTGAGTCAAATTCTTTCTACTCTTGAGACTATGGGGCAAGATAATTCTTTAAACATGGTGACCACTTCTTATGCTGATAATGATTATTGTGAGGAAGTTGAAGGTGTAGAATTACATGAGACTATGGATAATGTAGAAAGTGATTGTGAGCTTCAAATTGATTTAGATGAGAATAATAGGTGTCTAGAAGAGGTTCCAGTTATGGAGTCTAATGATTGTGATTTTGGTGATCAAATTGATGTGGATGTCCCAATTGTTGTTGTTCATGACTCTCCTATTGAATTGTTGACTCTTACTGAGGAGAGTCAAGTTAATTTTATTGGATGCTCTAAATTTTTTGAAGTGCCTATATTCATTTTCAAAGATATGCATGTTGTGCTTCATTTGAATTCAGTGAATACTAATACTCCAGGATTGTCTATGATTGAGGAAGTACAAGTAATTAACAGGAATGATCAAGTTTTGTGTGTGACACCTTGTTGCTTGAAAAGGAATGAAGACAAGGTAATTGAGGTGTTTGATACTTATGATTAGTGGTTTGTTTTGAGAAGTCTGGCTAAAGACTATAAATTTAGCATTTCTTGGGAGGCAACCCAACCGTTTTGCTTGCATCTTTTATTATTATTATTATTATTATTATTATTATTATTATTATTATTTCTTTTCTTTCATTTCTATTCAGGTCTGAAGATGATTACTCATCTTGTTGCTGCGAAGTCTTGCTTGAGCACTCTATTTTCCCTTACAGTTTGAAATATCATGGATGGTACCAGAGAAAGCACTCCACATCAGAGTTAGAGGCCTAAACCAGGGGAGTACTAGTTTCTTTCCCTCTTTATATTTTTGCAACATTGAGGACAATGTTTGATTTAAGTGTGGGGGAGGGATATGATTTCTTTGGTTATGCTTGTCTCTATGCAATTGAAAAGAATTTGTTTATTTGAGATTTTTGCATTATTTAGGATTGACATTAATTTTGAGTTTTCCCCATCTTAGAAAATATTATCAAGTCAACAATTAAAATAGAAAAGAATGTTTCAACTAAGCTTTTAAGCCTTGAATTTTTGTAGCAATCTTGAGATTGACTATGAGAATAGAGATTAGTTTGTAATATGATCAACAAATTATTAGTTTATGAATATTTTGCTACATGATTTCTTTAGAAAATTAGATGATGACCTTTGATATTTTGTTTCGGGAAATGACCCAGTCAAAAAAATAAATAAATAAAAGACAATTCCAATGACTTCTCTAGACCTTACTTAGTAACCAAGGGCACTTCATCACCAATGTTGGCACTCACGTCAAACGGTAAAGTCAAAGAGGATTATGAGTTGGGCTAAAAGCCTCTTGAGGTGCCTGTTGGAGTAACTGAGTAACTGGTGCTGCATCACCCATGTGCAAGGTCGCATAAAAAAGGGACATACAACGGCTCAAGAACAAAAAAAAAAAACTGTGTTTTACCTGAGGATTCCTATTAAGTTCAACAACAACAACAACAAAAAAAATGGTTTAGTGGAGGCATTTGAATTTTTTTAGAGAAATTAAGTAGCGTAATAATATTCTTTTACTAATCTTATGGTTGGACTTATTGCTTTCCAATCCTTTGATCATGGGATGTTAAGGATTGTTGCAAGTGTTTAAGGTTATTGGCTAGGTGATGTATTCTTATAAGACATTAACTTAAATAAGATTTGATGACATGATTTAAGTGTGGTGGTAAACTGCTCTCTGTTTAGGAATTTCATAGGCAGTGTTCTTTTCAGATAATGAATTCTCTTTCTTTTGCTTGAGGACAAGCAAATGTTTAAGTGTGGGGGAGTTTGAGAAGTATATATTTTATAATTAAATAGGTGTATATTTTAGGTTATAATTATCTAGATTTATTAATATTATATACCTATTTAATTATCTTTTATAAATTTTTTCATCATTGAATCAAACTTAGGATCAAAGAATAAATCGACATAAAACCTACTCATATCCTACTTTTATTGTGCAGGAGATATTATATGAAAGAGAAGAGACAAAAAGTATATAGAGCTTGCAACCATAAATTAAATAAAAGGAATAAAGACGTGGACCCCACATGCTAAAAAGAAAACTTGGATCCTAAGCTTGGTGATTGAACTTGGATCTTAAGCTTGGTGATTAATTAAGAGGAGGAGAGCTAAATTGTAAGTAGGGAGGCATAGACACGCACAACGAGGATCGAGAGACGCAGAACGAGAAGGAACAAAGAAGCCGGGCAGTAGCGGTTGAGCGTTTCGGTTCTCTTCATCATCTCCACGGAAAGATGGAAGGACTGTGGAGGCGACAGAGAAGTTTTCTTCCCACTCTCTCCTTATTCTTTGAACCTGAATTCTTATCTTTCTGTTATGGATTTTAGTATAGCCATGTGTGGCTAATTTTTCTTCTCAAAGACCTATGAACTTATTTGGGTTTTAGAGATTATTTCCACAAATTAGTTTTGCTTAATTTTATTTCAGTTTATTTACTTGTTTTTATTGTTATTGCTTATTGATTAGCCATCATTGAGCATGTTTTGGGGATTTAGGGTTGAACTTGGAAGAGGGAATCCTAAATTGACATTGGGATTAAATAATGTGGAATTAGGTTTTAATCTAACTTGCGTGGAAATAGGTTTTAATCTAATTCGCGTCTAGGATAGAAATATACCTAGAAGCTCCGCATAATCAAATTAGAGTGCGCCTGATCCAAAACGCATCTTATTTAGTTGTGTGTAACATCCCATTTTTAAAAGCAGTATAATTTTTTTTCATCAGAGTAGAGCATCAGAGCAAGAGTGTAACTGATATATATATATATATATATATATATATATATATATGTCGTAAGTCTGGCTAATTACGGTAACAGTACATGATTCGAGTGTTTAACGTAAACGTAACTACAAAAGTGTCTCCCTGGCGATTCCCATGCCGTGGCAACAAAAGACAGTCTTCAGTCGAGTCTCTAAGCGTGCTGCTTGCCTCTCTCCTCGGTCCTTGGTCCTCCCGACCCTGAAGCTATGTTAAGGGCTGAGGTCCAACGCGCACCGGACCTCAGGTAACGGTTAACCTCATGCTTACATACACAATATATAACCTTTTAACATTCACAACATTAACAACAGATTCATCACACACAACCAATACAGATGTATCGCTCCCAGCATGCAGATATATCGCTCCCAGCATGCAAATGTATCGCTCCCAGCATTGCATATGTATCGCTCCCAGCATGCATACAGTTATCTTCTAACACCCATACGCATTCCATAGACATACCATACATTCAATACACACAACACATATATGCATACAACACTCCTAACACATATATGCATATGGTAATCATCAGAGTTAGTGTTACTAGTACGCGAACGTACCTTCGTTGACGGAATTTCGGTACGACTATTGATCAGAGCGTAATCACAGATATCCTATAAGGATAATAATGTTTCTATTAATGATCAATATCATAACAGTCATTTTAGTCATAAATGACTATTTTACCCCTGACTTTACTAATCGGCGGAATTTCGCCAGAGTTTCGCTACTTTAACTCTAATCTTCCAAAATTTTGACATATCTCTATCTCCATCATAATTTTCGAAATAAATACTTTAGTTAACCCTAAAACATTATATCAAAATCATACTTGGAAGATTAAAGATCAAAACAACATCTACCCTAGAACTTCAAGAACTACTGAACTAAAACTAAGAACCGAAGAACTTACCCTTGAAGAACTTCGCTACACTTTCTCCAGACTCCTCCTTCTCTCTAAACTCTCTCTATATTTTGAAACCTTCAAGAGGTTTTGGTGTGAGTTTTCAAATGCACAAAGAGGCCTATTTATAGAGTTTGCTAAGGGCAAAATTGCACCTTCTCTTCTTTAATCTAAGCCATTGGATCTAACTTTTGTTTCAAGCTTCATCCTCCTCCACTAGATGCCTTGGCCGACCTCTTGGCCCTCTTATTCAACAAATTGACATCATCAAAATGATGTCACTCTTGCTTTATGGTCTACCTACCGATAAAATTTCCTGATCGGTGTTCTAATCGCGTAATCTTAACTAATTTCAAAAATTCAACAGTGTAGTCTTGGAGGTCTAATCTTCCTCTTTAGAAATATTTGGGTTAACTAAATTTTTGATCCCATTAAGGGTATTTCCTACCCTGCTGAACATTTTCGGATAACCGCCGCCGGTTACGGAAATAACTACGGGTAGCATCAACTTCGGGACAAAAATTCACTGATTCAGAATATGTCCAGTTGTTTTCTTCTTAATCCAAGGATTTCAAGGTAGGATTTAATTTCTATCGGTTCTCATTTATCCTATTTGCTTTTTCACAAAATATCTTCTTCTTTATTACTATTTTATTTCCACTTGCATAATTACTTTACACATACACCTTTTAATCATTTTCTCTCTTTTTCCTTCCAAAAATTTGGCCAACTCTTCTCTCTTTTTCTTATTTATTTATTTATTTTTAATTAATTTATATTATATTAATTATCTTATATTTATTTTACTAAATTCTCCCATTGGTCCACACACAATTTCTTGGATATCTCTTTAACTTATGCTTAAATAATTAGCCAATAATTATTTATTTAATCACTTACTAATTGTTGACAATTTTCTTAATTAGGATTACTCATTTTCTCACAACTATTGTACTGACATTGATAATTTATACTCCACGGATAATATTAAAAATCACAGAGTCATTTAGAGTTACCAAAATAATATTTAATTTTCCCTCATTATTTTCCAAGGAAATTAATCCCAAAAATTACCTAAATTAGAGACAACATACTTTCCTATTTTTAATAAATATTTACTTGCCTCTTAGGATTTATCATGATATTCTCAGGGCATTTTATGACCCACAATTGTATTTAGGGATTTTTGGCTCTTTATTCATCCTAATTTCATGAGAAATTACCTTTGGAAATAAGATAAATTCTACATTAGTTTTGAGACCACATACTCACCTATTTCCAATAGGTATTATTTACTCAATTATGATACTTATCATATGTGAGATTTTTAGGGTATTATTTATCAAAATATAATATTCTAGATAAGTAATTATCCAGGTATTACATTGTGTGAGGCATTACATAATTAATTAAGGTTGGTATATAAATTAAATGGACCGGAAGGCATTTATAGACATTAATACTCTAGATTAGCTGATTATGTTAAGTCAAAATTAGTTTAGCGGGGATAAAATCTAAGAAACAAACAAGAGATTAGTGACTCTAGGTTACTCGTTCGATTATTTTAGTAGTTTGTTATTAAAAAAAAAACCCCACCCCCCCCCCCCCCAAAAAAAACCAGGTGGCCGCTGGTCAACCGCCGGCAGTCCTCTGGCGACTAGCGGCCCTTCGGCAAGGGTTATTTTTATTTTTTAAAATTTATTTAAAACTAAGGGCAAAAGGGTAATTTCAACCGAATTTGCATATCCCTCATATGTCTTTGTCACTTCTCAGTCTTTTCACAAATTCGGGGGCTCCTGAAGATTTTCCAAATTCATAAGATATTTATATGGGATTTTCCCTATATATATATATAATATAGGGTTTATCGTTTATCATGTCACTTGATATAAGGTTATGTCAAGTCACTCCAAAACTACGTCGTTTTGGAGTTAGAGGAATTAATGAAGGGTGTTTTTGTATTTTTGTTTTAGTATTTATTATATGAATTTTACCAAAAGATCTTTCATTAATTCCCTGACCCAAAACTACGTCGTTTTGAGAGTTCATTTATTCCTCTAACTCCAAAAGGACGTAGTTTTGGAGTGACTTGACATAACCTTATATCAAGTGACATAACAAACGATAACCCTATATATATATATATATATATAGGAATAATTTATTTTAACCTGTTTTGGCTAGATACTTTGTCAGATGCTAAATATAACATACTACTCTGTCCTTTTTTTATAGTAAATATTTTAGAATTCTACACGATGCTAGATGTTTAAACTTTGAAGTGGGATGGAGTCAGGGTTAAGCGTATGAAAAATAAGGGCCCGCAAGGGGAGCCGTGAGAGGAATTAGCACACCAAAAGGGAAAATTACACTCAGGTCTCAAGGAAGAAACAAAATTATAAAAAAGTCTCTTAAAATCACAAAATTACAGAGAAGTCTCAAGGGACTTTTTGTTGTAAATACATATATTTCCTGTTGTAAATACATGCATTTCTTGTTGTAAATGGTTGGAGACTTTTTTGATATTATTTGTATGGAATTAAAATCTAGGTTTTTAAATGTTGTTGTAAATACATGCATTTCCTGTTATAAATGGTCAGGTGTTTAAATGTTGTTGTAAATATATGCATTTCCTGTTGTTAATGGTTTGAGACTTTTTTGATATTATTTGTATGGAATTAAAATCCAAGTTTTTAAATGTTGTTGTAAATACATGCATTTCCTGTTGTAAATGGTCAGTTGTTTAAATGTTGTTGTAAATATATGCATTTCCTGTTGTTAATGGTTTGAGACTTTTTTGATATTATTTGTATGGAATTAAAATCCAGGTTTTTAAATGTTGTTGTAAATACATGCATTTCCTCTTATAAATACATGCACTTCCTCTTGTAAATGGTCAGGTGTTTAAATGTTGTTGTAAATATATGCATTTCCTGTTGTTAATGGTTTGAGACTTTTTTGATATTATTTGTATGGAATTAAAATCCAGGTTTTTAAATGTTGTTGTAAATACATGCATTTCCTCTTGTAAATACATGCACTTCCTCTTGTAAATGGTCAGGTGTTTAAATGTTGTTGTAAATATATGCATTTTCTGTTGTAAATACATGCATTTCGTGTTGTTAATACAAATAATATCAAAAAGTCCCTTGGGACTTCGATTTACAACAGGAAATGCATATATTTACAACAACATTTAAACACATGACCATTTACAACACGAAATGCATGTATTTACAACAGAAAATGCATGTATTTATAACAACATTTAAAAACCTGGATTTTAATTCCATACAAATAATATAAAAAAAGGTCCCAAACCATTTACAATAGGAAATGCATGTATTTACAACAAGAATTCCATTGGGACTTGTGTGTAATTTTGTGATTTCAAGGGACCTTTTTGTAATTTTTTTCCTTCCTTGGGACCTGAGCGTAACTTTCCCACACCAAAATCTGAAAGCTGTGCATTTGATAGAACTCCCTCTCTCACATATAAAAAAGAAGTAATTAAATTACTTTAAAATATTTATATTCGTCATTTTTTTAAATTATTTTACTTAATATATAAACTAATATGTAATCTAATAATATAAAACATTTGATATGATTAAATAATTTATTTAACTTCTTTAATCTCTATAAAAATAAAAAGTCAATTTTACCTTATATTTATGACCGATGAGTATTGTATATGGAGAGGACCCACCATTATTTTAAAGTTGATATTGTCTCTATCAGGTTGACGAGTTCAGGTCTTCCATTGCAGGAAATATATTAGGGAGAATTACACTCAGGTCCCAAGGAAGGAAAAAAATTACAAAAAAGTCCCTTGAAATCATAAAATTACAAAAAAGTCCCAAGAGAATTTTTGTTGTAAATACATACATTTCGTGTTGTAAATACATACAAATATTTACAACAGGAAAAGTATATATTTACAACAACACGAAAAGTAATTTTCATTCCGTACAAATAATATAAAAAAAGTCCCAAACCATTTACAACAGGAAAGTATATATTTACAACAACATTTAAACACCTGATCATTTACAACAGAAAAAGTATGTATTTACAACAGAAAAAGTATGTATTTACAACAACATTTAAAAAATTCTATACAAATAATATAAAAAAAGTCCCAAACCATTTACAACAGAAAATGTATGTATTTACAACAGGAAATGTATGTATTTACAACAAAAATTTTCTTGGGACTTCTGGGTAATTTTGTGATTTCAAGGGACTTTTTTGTAATTCTTTTCCTTCCTTGGGACCTGAATGTAATTCTCCCAATATATTAATGTTCATGTTTATTACTAGTATTACTGGTTGGCCACACGATACTACCTGTTGTTGAAAATTCTTTAAAATTAGAATCTATCTAATTTCAGAATATGTGTAATCAACATATAACAACCAATGAATGTACAACAATTGTGCACAAGATAGAAAAAACATTAAAACTCACAGTATGCAGAAAAATTAAAAATGATGAAATCCGAGCCCAACGGATGTTGTCTCATTAAGATAATTTGTTCCCTCTATACGGATCGATGTCCAAGGATCACAAACAATTGTCTCGCAGGATAGAACATATTGCGTCTCTAGAATGAAAGTACTATCAATCAGGAACCCCAACGAACACAACCAAATGCCAGAGAAATCACATAGCATATGAGATACTATGGCAAAATGCAGTATACTGTATATATGAGAGCGAAGTGTCAAAAATCAAGATAATTTTTTGTCTATTAATAGACGACAAAAAGGTCAGATGGACTCCTGCCAGCAAACCGATGCGCCTAGCGGTGACAAACATACTGGTTCGGTCGAACCGACGCGACCAACAGTGGAGAACATACTAGTTTGGTCACACTTCTTATTCATAAACCCATATGATTTAGATACAAAATACGACAATGCCCCACATGGATAAAAAGTCGGTTCATCGCGACTAAATGCAAATGAACATGCATGCAAAACGTGATTCCTTTACAAGAAGCAAATGCATCGAGATAGGTAGGAGTCACCTTTGAACCTTCTCTAGTAAAAACCTATTGGGTGTACTCGATCAAACAGTGGGCGTGATAAGAGTTGGGAAATCAAGCAGAGCCCATCGGACCGGCCCGTTTAAGCCTTGGACCTTCAAGGGTCGGGCTTGTAAATTGAAGTTTCTAAATGAAGCTAGCTCTACATGGTCGACCTGCAGGGCCGAGGGTTTGAAAGGGCCGGCCCATTAGGCCCTTTAATTTTTTTTCTCATTAACTTGACTTGACTATTTAATTTACTAATATATATATGTATTTTTTGTTTTTCTTATAGAGTTATTTATGCATTTAATTACAAATATATAATAACTATACTTTGATTTTATTATTTGTTGCAAATAAATATTATGGATGTATTAAGCTATTCATGATATGGGAGAAGATATTCTTGATATTTTTACCCATGAAGAAAAGCCTACTACTCAAAATGAAGCACAATCAAATGTCTTTGAAATTGATGATAGTGGTAAATAAGATGAAAATGATAGTCATCGCACTCATGCTACTTAGTGGTATGCTTGTTATGCTTTGTATGAGTTACTTGTGGACAATAGTTTATTCTTGATTATGAATTAGTGACTACATTTTTTTATTGCATTAAGCGTGTTTGTAGACATTAATGTTGACACAATTTATTTAATAAATTAGAACTTTAATTTAATTGTTAAACTTTACTAGTTATATTTCTTTGAAAAAAAAACACAGGAAAAATAATTTTAATTCATAAAAATGTCTTTCGGCCTTGGCTCGCATGCTCTTGGGCCGGGCCTTGAAAAACAGACGTTTTTCTTACCTAGGCCTAAAAGGGCCGACCCTTTTAGGCCCTGGCTCTTCAAAGGCTGTTCTTAATTCCCAGCTCTAGGTGTGATGCCTTAAACCGTCAACCTTTAATATACACCAAGACAATAGGAGTCACACAATTTCTCCTCTAGCATTGTTGGTCCTTATTGTTGTGTCCGTTTTGGCCCTAGACATCTGCCTGATTCTGCAAGTGTTCTAGAGAATATAATCGGCCTTTATAATTCTCATAGAAGCAACCTCCACTTCATACTCACATAGATGATTCATTTTGATGTAATTTAATATACATCATCATATTAAAAAACCATTAAAAGCCTAAATGCTTACCCCCATATATGCATTGTCTTGTCATAGGAATGAATATGAGTTTAAAACTCCACAGTGCTCACAGTCAATCATCACTAAGTTGTCTTTTTGAACCTAGTTTGTAGAATCTCGACTCATCTAGGTAGAGTTACCACAATGATCAACAATTGATAGGCCTTAAACCCATTCCTTTCGACAAAATCTCAACAAACTCTCTAAGAATCCTTTTAGTCAACGGATCCGCTATATTCTCTTTTGACTTCACATAGTCATTTGAGATGATTCCACTGGAGAGTAGTTGTCTAACGGTATCGTGTTTACGATGTATATGTCTAGGTTATACATGACATTCTTGGCCCTACTAATAGCTTCTTGACTATCATAGTGTATACACACTGCCGATACCGACTTTGGCCAATTAGGAATGTCAGCAAGAAAATTATGAAGCCACTCAGCTTCTTCACCAGCTTTGAGCCTGTTTGGGATAGTTTCTAATGCTGAAATAAGTCCGTCTGCAGCCCATCAAAAGTGAAAAATCAATTATTAGGTGTTTGGATAGCTTTATTTATTGATGGGCTTCAAAGTGTGAAACTCCTTTTTCCATGAAGCCAGTCCAAGATGCTTTTAATCCCATATATCACAGCACAACAGCTTCTCTCTTGCTTTTTTCTTGTCGCTGTATTTTGCCCTCTGAACTTTAGAGGACACTCCCCACCCAGACCCAACCAATGATCCTCTCCTCAGTCGTTACTCTCAAGAATTTAATACTCTAAAGAATTTAATTTATTTATTTATTCCTCTGTCGAAAGAATTTATTTTTAGATCATAATCCAAGTCTAGCTAATTGAGGATGCATTTTTCATATCAGAAACGCTGATTATTTTATATGTTTTACTCCCAAGTTACACACACATATGCATGCGTGCTTGCTTGCATGGGTGTGTTTGCAACCATTATCTCCAAAGTTAGTCCTTAGCTGGTTTCATACAGGCATGCTAGTTAAAAGAGTCCAATTTTAAATTGTTGGTTCGTGTTGTTTGAGTCATAAACCCGCTTACGAGAGAGCAATGTTTATGCAGTATACGCTTGTGCATGTGAAAATGTTTATAGAGTTCAAATATGTTTATAGAGTTCAAATTTATGGTGGGTTTAAGGATAGTAACCTATTAATGCATGATTTTATCATTCATTATCTGATATAATTGGCTATGAATATTATCATGATTGATATTTGATGCTTCTTAAATCATGAATATAGAAATGAAACATGGCAATTAGTATATTGCTTCTTCATTTGGTGAACCAGGCCTTTTTTTAGACAAGCTTAACCCATGATCAGGTCTAATGAAGAGGCAAATAGGCTGGAAACTTTTTCCAACTTAATGCAGCATTGTCTTTTATTCTTTCCCACCTGTTAATTGCTGGTTTAAATCTTAATCATGTAGCCCAAAGGTTGCAGAGACATAATTTCAGTACGTGAACGAGATTAATTGGTGTAGCTATACCCTCCTGTTGACATCATCTTCTGCAATCTGCATCATCCCATTACTTTGTAGAATTCACAATCTAATTTCCCCAATTTTCTTGACTCCCAAGTGCAGGAGATTGCCTTTATTGTTGTTGGAGTAGAGGCTTACTTCGTGCATTTACTTTTTGCAAACAATTTGTAGGGGTAGGGTTATTTAAGCACTTCATTGTGTTGTGTAATTTTTTTAATGGTAATTTTACTATTTTATTTAGCAAATTTAAATTTAAATTTATTTTTTATCCCAAATTATCACATTTTATATAACACACATATATATTGATTTATGCCCTTTTCAGTCATTTTCCATTTCATCTATCTTTTCAAAAGCTATGCCAAATAAGTGTCCATCAAGAAAAAAAATTACTTCTGTCACTGCTATCCTAAACACAAATCATATCAGAAAAACTCCATCAGAAAAAAAGTCATTTCTCTCACCGCTATCCCAAACATGCCTAAATTATCTAGAGCAATAAATTTTGCTTCCATAATTGATCTTGCAATATACGTTTGCTTAGATGACTTCCAAGATATAGCACCCCCAGGTGAATACAAGTTTTGAGTGTGCTTCAAATAACCCAAAACTCTTACCATAGCTTTCCAATGATGCTTGTTTGAATTACTTGTAAAGAGACTCAACATTTGGAATTAAAATAATTCATAAGGATTTGGCCACTTAATGACTAACAAATCCACCATACTTAATTCAAAAACTTAAATGTTTAACATTTATACAATTGCTATTCACAATATCTAAGTAATTTATATTTTGATCAACTTATAGAGGCTTTAAAAAATAATTTGTTCATTTTCTAAGCCATCAATAGTAGGTAATTAGATTACCCAAAATTAGAACCCAGAACACCCCTTTTTAAATTAAAGTCAGCCCAGAATAAATTTTTTTTTTTTTACAGCCCAAAACACTTGCCAACCCAATATCAATTTCCCTTTTTATTTAAATGAACAAGCCCATGTGCATCTTGAGCCCAACTCTACTATTTTTCTTTTTAAAAAAAAGAAAACGTGAAACACACTGTTTCACTTAAAGGGGAGGGAAACAACATGTCGTTTAGGGTGGCATCTCCTACCTCCATACGGGTCAACTTTGACCCGTCTGGATCTTCGAATTGGGTCTATTAGACCCAATTCTTCTCTCCCACATAACCAGCATTCTCAGTGTTCGTTTTTTGTAGTCGTAGTGTCTATCTCTTCGTTTTTTCAAGATCTAAGCATTGACACTTTTTTTGTGGCCTAAAAACATTGTTTTTTGATGACCCAATTTCAAAAAACAAAAAACAAAGAAAGATAGCCAAACACTCACCGAACACTTTAAAATATGGAATCGTGACTATGGAGACCGAGTCATCAAAGAACGTAATCACAATTCCCTTACTGTTCTAATGTCCCAAAACTTTAATATTTCCATATCAGAAACAAATCGACAGATATGTACCCACAAAAATCATAATTTTGGAAACTCTAACTTTTCAAAATCAAGAATCAATATACATAATCATATATGGGATAATAAACATGAATTACTAAATAAGAACAGTTGAACAGTATAATAATTGAAAATTTAAAATACTGAACATAGATTCATCAAATTGTCTTAAGATTCTTGTTGAAAATACTTTAGAATTAGAATCTATCTAATTTCAGAATCCATGTAATCAATATATAACTATCGATAAATGCACAACAATTTTGCACAAGATAGAAAAGAAAACAGTAAAACTCACAGTATGCAAAAAAGAAAAAAGAAGAAGATGATGATGAAATCTGAGCCTAACAGATGTTATTTCCTTAAGACAATTTGTTCCCTCTATAGCCCAATGATCACGAACAATTGTCTCCCAGTATAGAATAGATTGTGTCTCCAGAATGAAGGCATTATTGATGAGTATATATTTTATAATTAAATAGGTGTATATTTTAGGTTATAATTAGCTGGATTTATTAATATTATATATCTATTTAATTATCTTTTATAAACTTTTCCATCATTGGATCAAACTTAGGATCAAAGAATAAATCGACATAAAATCTACTCATATCCTATTTTTATTGTGCAGGAGATATTATATGAAAAAGAATAGACAAAAAGCATATGGAGCTTGCAACCATAAATTAAATAAAAGGAATAAAGACGTGGACCCCACATGCTAAAAAGAGAACTTGGATCCTAAGCTTAGTGATTAAACTTGGATCCTAAACTTGGTGATTAATTAAGAGGAGGAGACCTAATTATAAATAGGGAGGTGGAGACACGCACAAGAGAAGATGAAGAAGTAAGACGGAGGAGCAGAGTGAGAGACACAGAACGAGAACAAAGGCTGGACACAGCAACGGCTGAGCAAGAGAGACATTTTGGTTATCTTCATCATCTCCACGGAAGGACGAGAGGACAGTGGAGGTGACAGAGAAGCTTTCTTTCCTCTCTCTCTCTCTCTCTCTCTCTCTCCTTTGAATCTGAATTCCTATCCTTTTGTTATGGATTTTATTATAGCCATGTGTGGCTAAATTTTCTTTTCAACCTAGAGAACCTATGAACTTGTTTGGGTTCTAGATATTATTCCTATGGATTAGTTTTGCTTAATTTTATTTCAGTTTACTTAATCTTGTCATTATTGTTATTGCTTATTGATTGACCATCATTGAGCATGTTTTGGGGATTTAAGGTTGAACTTGGAAGAGGGAATCTTAAATTGACCTTGGGATTAAATAATGTGGAATTAGGTTTTAATTTAATTTACGTCTAGGATAGGCATATACTTAGAAGCTCCACATAATCAAATTAGAGTGAGCCTGATCTAAAATGCATCTTATTTAGTTGTGTGAGGTATTACATACTTAATTGAGGTAGGTATATGAATGGACTAGAAGGCATTTATAGACATCAATTCTCTAGGTTAGCTGATTAAATTAAGTCAGAATTAATTTAGTGGGGATAAAATCTAAGAACAAACAATGAATTAGTGACTCTAGGTTGCTCATTCGATTATTTTAGTAGTTTGTTATTTTGATTTTCTTTTCTTTTGTCTTAATCAAATTCAATTTGGTTTGCTCAACTTAAATGAAATTGTGAAATTAATGCTTAACTGAAATTAATGCTTAACTCTAGGTTGCCGGTTGATGTGTATTAGATCTTTGTTTATGATGATATGTTATACCACATACTCCGTTATATACTTTGCTACTGTCATATTAAGTAAATATCTTTTTTATATATATATTTTGACATAATGTTTATAAGTGTTCAGAGATGGAGCATGTAATACCCGGATAAATGAAAGGGGTATTTTTGGTAAGCAAGTATATAATCTCAAGACTTGTGATAATATAGTATATTTTTCTGAGGAAAAATCTCTTGGAAATTAGAGAATCTAAGGGCCAAAGTGCCAAATGACGAAAATGCCCCTAAGGGACATAAATAACTTAAGAAAATTATGAAAAATCCTAAAAGGTGAGGAAATAATTATTAAAATTGAGGGGGTATATTGCCTCTAAGTTGTGATAATTGAATAAATTACAAAATTGGAGAAATTGAATAAGAATGCTCAAAAGTGGTAAATGACCAAAATACCCTCACAAATTCTGATATAATGAAAGAGACATGAAAACACAAATGTCAATACAAGTGTTATGAGGTAATAGGGTATTCTAATTAAGGAAAATTATCAACAAGTGATAATTAAGTAATTAGGTAATTACTGGCTAATTACTTAAGCATAAGCAAAGGAAATTCAGGAATAATTATGTAAAACCCTAAAATTAGTGGTTTTTGGTTTAAAATTAGTAAAACTATATTTACTAATTAATTGGAGATTTTGAAGAAAAATAGATGAGTTTAGGTATTTTTAAGCCTAAATGCAAGAATGGACCAATGGGAAAATTTTGTAAAAATTATGTAAAAATAATTATTTAATTAATTAAATAATTAATTAAATAATTAATAAAAAAAAAACGAAATAAAAAAAAGGGCAGAAAAAAAAGGAAAAAAAAATGAAAAAGAAATGAAAAATGATTTTTGCAAGTTGCAATTATTTTAACATTATAATTAATTAAAGTAAAAATGATGAATAGTAATTTAGAAATTAGGAAACGGATCCTATCTGGAGATCTAGGAATGAGATTTCCAAAGTCAGGGTAGAATATTGAACAGTGGAATTTTATCTTCCGTTAAACTCTTGCGGAAGTTAATTCTGAAGCCGTTTGTGCTTTTTCCTAATAAGACGAAATAGGAAAAAATGCAGATAGGCACATTTTTGGATATGAAGGAAATAAATTCTAACTCAACATCTAGGAATGAGTTTGAATTTATATGAACATATTTGGAATCAGTGGATTTTTCGAAGAAGTTGATGATTTCGAAATGCGTTCAAAGCCGGACGCGTTCGGACACGTTTTCGAGAAAACTTCAAGCTGGATTTGTTGGAGCCCTATATGGGATCAAAATTTAGGTTAACTTGGAAATTTCTAGTAAGTGAGAATTTGTCTTCAAAGTTGTAAATCCAGAATTTTGAAAGTTCTCCGAAATCACGCGAATCGGGTGCCGATCGGGAAATTCTATTAGACCAGGGTTTTAAAGCAACCCAAGTCACCATTTTTGGACCACTCCAAAGCAGCCACATCACTCTCCAATTCGTCCAAGAAGCATCCATGGTCAAGAATTTTACACCATTTTGAGTTTGAATTTCCATGGTTGAAACAAGTTGGAAAATGCCATTCATGTCCTTAGAAATTTCTATAAATAGGCATGCCATCCTCTTGAATTCTTCACACCATCCTCTTGAGTTCCTTGGCCGAAATCTTAGAGGGAGAAAGAAGAGAGAGAAGCTCTGGAAAAATTGTCCGGAAGTTCTTCAACGAGTAAGTCTTTCGAGCTTTAGTTTTTTAAGTTCGAGTTTTTAGTTCGGTAGTTAGTAGAATTGTTGCTGTTCGTAGTACGAATACTAATTATGATAAGTCTATATGCCGAGTAGATATTAGCGCGATAAAATCCGTGATATACTAATTGAAGTTTTCTTTGTATATCGGACGTTTTCCCTAACGAAGGAAAAAGAACGAGACATGGCGAATTTGAGAGGAGCCGGAGCTCCCAGAGGCCGGGGCAGAGGCCGAGGCAGGGGCCGAGGCGGAGGACGAGGTAGACAACCTCGGATGAATCAAGTACCAGACCAGCCGGACCAAAATGAAATACAAGAGCTGAGGAGGACTCTGCAAGAGCAGAGGGCTCTTATAAATGAACTCCAAGAGAGGCAGAATAGACAAGATCAACAAGCTGAACGACAAGTAGCAGAACGAAATGCTGAGGAACAAAGACGAAATGCTGAGGAGGAAGAACATACAGAAGAGGAAGAAGAAGAAGAGGACGATCAAGGAGATGGAGATCTTTGAGGAATCGGAGGGTCTGATAGATCCCGATCACCACCTCGACGAAGGAGAGTAGAGAAGACCACACAAAGCTGGGTCAATCAATTCTGTAAACTCAAGCCACCTGCATTCCGCGAGACGAAAGAACTAGCTGAAGAATGGCTGATGAGTTTGGAGAAAGTCTTTAACGTGATGGAATGCCCGGAGAATCAGAAAGCTCAGCTAGCAACTTTCAAGCTTGATGGAGACGCTGATAGATGGTGGAGGAGTGTTGCTACGACGCTGCAAACCCAATACTGCCCTGTCACCTGGGAAAAATTCATAGAAAAATTCAATGACCAGTACTTCCCTCCGTCAACTCAGGTGATAAAGGAGTCCGAGTTTTTGCACATTCAACAGGGGCAAGAGGAGTCATTTGACGATTACTTCGCTCGTTTCACCAACCTGTCCCGATATTCGTCATATCTGAAGCGTGAGAACGACGAGAGCTGGAAGGCTGATAGGCTGGTCTACGGGTTAAAGTACGAAATCAAGGAAAGACTAGTATCACATCGGTTCCCTAATTTGGCTCAAGCAGTTGAATCCTGCCGACCGATCGAGCGTAATCTAAACGATCTGAGGAAATTCCGGAACTCCAACAACAACAACAGCAATGCAGGACGTGGTGGAATTAGTAGTGGAAATTCCTCACAAAAGAAGAGAGCACCTGGAACAACCCCGATGATGGGAACAAGAGACCATTTCAACCTGGCCAACCAAACTTTCCAGAAACACAAGGACCTCGACCGTGTCCAAAATGCGGAAGGTACCATAAAGGTACTGACTGCGATGGAAAACAAATATGCTACAAGTGTCAAAGGCCTGGACACATCAGCAGGGACTGTCCACAGAGAGCTGCTGGGATGAGGCCGCAAAACCCAGGCCGAGTTTTGCTCTAACCTGTGAAGAGACCGGAGAACCTTCAGGGGTGGTCCACGATACTAGAGCTCTGTAGAAAGCTATTGTCGTTATAGTCTGATCCGAGTGTTAAACAAATCAATCACTTTTGATGTTTGTACGGATCCTTTTGGGATGCATACATATATATTTCCTTACAATGTAATAGTAGCTGCACCATTAGGTGTGAGCTTTTAGTTTGTAAAGCGTGTTTTGAACCAAGTTGCAAGTATAATATAAATCTTGTTACTACTTCATAATGTCAACAACATTCTCGATTGTGTTAAACTAGCGCCATATCAAACAACGTCAAACGGAATTAAAGTGATGAGAAGGCAACTTGAAGAAATAGCCAGAAATGGTAATATGGAGGCGTAGTTTTGGATCTAGCGGGATAGTACCGCAGATTCATGAGGAATTCTTCACAACTTAAACGAAGTTCACAAGTAGGAAACCAAATCATTAATGTTGAACAAAGGCGTGAGACGAGAATTCATAAATTGAAAGAGGAGTTGGTCACAACACCAAGAAATTGGTTATCCCAAATCCAAGTAGATTGTAATATGGTACCAATAGGAATGGATCGGGATATGTCTAGCTGCAGCATGACAATGTGATGACTTACCACTCTCAAGCCTCTCAAGTCAGAACTAATCTACACATGACCTAGAGATAGTAATTGTCATAGTGATTATAAAACAAACCACGATTGTATTGTTAAGTATTAGGTATCTTATGTTGCCACGGTGTATGGGAACCATGAGAACATAATATATCGAAGTACGACGTGATATCCATGAGTACGATATATATAGTATTGCCGCGGTGTATGGGAACCACGGGGATACAGTATATCGAAATACGACATGATGAATGTGTATTACGCGGTATTATGGGTGCCACGGAAACACTTATGTACGCGGTGTTATGGGCGCCACGGAAACGCTAAAACACTAAAGTACGCGGTGTTATGGGCGCCACGGAAGCAATATATATATAAAGTACGCGGTATCGTGACACCACGGAAACACTATATATCAACTTAAAACATGATAAAAACTTTATAATCAAGCTATAACGGGTTCTCAATCACTAGAAGGAGCAGCTGGCAGATAAAATGAAGTTCCGTCGCGTATAGTCCAAAATCCATGTGAGATGGGTTTTAGTTATTACCAAGTTTAGTTGGGTTAGTACAAATTTCGAGGACGAAATTTTGTTTAAGGGGGGGGGGGAGAAATGTAATACCCGGATAAATGAAAGGGGTATTTTTGGTAAGCAAGTATATAATCTCAAGACTTGTGATAATATAGTATATTTTTCTGAGGAAAAATCTCTTGGAAATTAGAGAATCTAAGGGCCAAAGTGCCAAATGACGAAAATGCCCCTAAGGGACATAAATAACTTAAGAAAATTATGAAAAATCCTAAAAGCTGAGGAAATAATTATTAAAATTGAGGGGGTATATTGCCTCTAAGTTGTGATAATTGAATAAATTACAAAATTGGAGAAATTGAATAAGAATGCTCAAAAGTGGTAAATGACCAAAATACCCTCACAAATTCTGATATAATGAAAGAGACATGAAAACACAAATGTCAATACAAGTGTTATGAGGTAATAGGGTATTCTAATTAAGGAAAATTATCAACAAGTGATAATTAAGTAATTAGGTAATTGCGGCTAATTACTTAAGCATAAGCAAAGGAAATTCAGGAATAATTATGTAAAACCCTAAAATTAGTGGTTTTTGGTTTAAAATTAGTAAAACTATATTTACTAATTAATTGGAGATTTTGAAGAAAAATAGATGAGTTTAGGTATTTTTAAGCCTAAATGCAAGAATGGACCAATGGGAAAATTTTGTAAAAATTATGTAAAAATAATTATTTAATTAATTAAATAATTAATTAAATAATTAATAAAAAAAAACGAAATAAAAAAAGGGCAGAAAAAAAGGAAAAAAAAATGAAAAAGAAATGAAAAATGATTTTTGCAAGTTGCAATTATTTTAACATTATAATTAATTAAAGTAAAAATGATGAATAGTAATTTAGAAATTAGGAAACGGATCCTATCTGGAGATCTAGGAATGAGATTTCCAAAGTCAGGGTAGAATATTGAACAGTGGAATTTTATCTTCCGTTAAACTCTTGCGGAAGTTAATTCTGAAGCCGTTTGTGCTTTTTCCTAATAAGACGAAATAGGAAAAAATGCAGATAGGCACATTTTTGGATATGAAGGAAATAAATTCTAACTCAACATCTAGGAATGAGTTTGAATTTATATGAACATATTTGGAATCAGTGGATTTTTCTGAAGAAGTTGATGATTTCAGAAATGCGTTCTGAAACCGGACGCGTTCGGACACGTTTTTCGAGAAAACTTCAACTGGACTGTTGGAGCCCTATATGGGATCAAAATTTAGGTTAACTTGGAAATTTCTAGTAAGTGAGAATTTGTCTTCAAAGTTGTAAATCCAGAATTTTGAAAGTTCTCCGAAATCACGCGAATCGGGTACCGATCGGGGAAATTCTATTAGACCGGGTTTTAAAGCAACCCAAGTCACCATTTTTGGACCACTCCAAAGCAGCCACATCACTCTCCAATTCGTCCAAGAAGCATCCATGGTCAAGAATTTTACACCATTTTGAGTTTGAATTTCCATGGTTGAAACAAGTTGGAAAATGCCATTCATGTCCTTAGAAATTTCTATAAATAGGCATGCCATCCTCTTGAATTCTTCACACCATCCTCTTGAGTTCCTTGGCCGAAATCTTAGAGGGAGAAAGAAGAGAGAGAAGCTTTGGAAAAATTGTCCGGAAGTTCTTCAACGGGTAAGTCTTTCGAGCTTTAGTTTTTTAAGTTCGAGTTTTTAGTTCGGTAGTTAGTAGAATTGTTGGTTAGATTTAGGAAGTTGGGAATGAGATTCCTACTATTGTTTTTAGGCCTCATTGCATTGAAAAATGCCTGACGAGGTAAAAAACTTGGTAGGGATCGAGTACCTGAAAAGTTGAAGCTTTTGTAGCTCTTTCAAAAGTAGGGTTTGTAATGCTAGAATAGCCTTTAAATTTTCAAGTATGATTGGATATCATATGGGAGGGCTATTTTAGTCTTTATTTTTGAAAATCAAAATGGCGTCGAAGTTCTGGCGAAATTTTGGGAAGAAAAGGAGTCAAAGTAACGAAGTGCTGGCGAAATTCCACCAACTAGGGGTATAGGGGCAAAATGGTAATTTTTATCTAAAATGCCAGTTATGATGTCAAATCACTAACGAAAGTGATATTACTCTTATAGGACATCAGAAACTTTGATCTGCTACCGTTACGCTGTCCGACGTGCCGCTATTGGACGTTTCACTGTTTTTCGTAAAACGTGCCGTTTCGCGAATTGCCGACATTCGTCAACGGAGGTACGTTCGCGTACTGTAACACTAACGCTGATGATTATTGAATGTATATATGTGTTGATATGTTGTGTAAATAGTTTGATGCTGAAGGCAAGGCTAGTCTATGTGGGTAGCCAAATAGTCGCCGTAAAGTCGGTGAGGCCCCCATGATAGACACTTACCTGGTCATGCTATTCAGTGCTATACGCACCGTGTCTATGGAACCGTACTTAGACGCACCGTGTCTATGGAACCGTACTTAGATGCATCGTGTCTATGGAACCGAACTTAGATGCACCATGTCTATGGAACCGTACTTAGACACACTGTGATTAAGGTATCGTACTTAGATCACTATTACGCTTTTATGTTGTTATTAAATGATCATGTACCGGCTTGATCGATGTTGTAAAATTTGCAATACCGTTGGACATATACTGTTTATAAGCATGAGGTTAACCGTTACCGAGATCCAATGCGCTAAATTGGATCTCGGCTATAGCTCGGGGTTCGGAGGACAGAGAGCCGAGAAGAGGAGCAAGCAGGTCACGTAGAAGATCCGGTTGAAGATTTCTTCCTGTTGTATATTAACTTTGAACCACATGGGTTTTTGTACCGCTGTTGTATCCAACCAGACTTACGGCATTTTATATGTACATATCAGTTACTTAATGCTCCGATGCTCTACTCTGATTATTTAAAATGATGTCTTAATGAAAAAAAAATTATACTGCTTTTGGAAATTGGGTTGTTACAGAGCATCTAGGAGGATGTTCCGGTAGTGGACATAGTAGTGGTCGAGCCCAACCCCGTCCTATCAGAGGGGGTAGGGCGACGCCATCTGGTTCCTCTGTAGGCAGAGGGCTCAACGTTTCTCCAGAGGTTCCACTATTTGAGATGTCATCTTCACCGCCGCTTTATATGTCATCGTCACCGTCGCTTTATATGTCATTGTCACCGTCTACTACCGACTCTTTTACGGGTGGTAGAGGTGTGCCAGGACCTTCCTCTAGTCCACAGCAAGGAGTAGAGCAGGTTTACTTTACCATTTCTAATTGATTTACATATGTTTAGTTTTCTAACACCATCTATGTACAAGCATCTTCAATAGTTGACATTCCTTACATATGTTTTTATGGGTGTTAATCCCGATGAGAGTCTAGTTGCGAACCTGTGACCAATGCATTTTACTCTTTGCCATGTTAGTTTTTGCACATTTTGTTAAAATTGAATTTAATTATTATACTAATATATCTTCTTGCATATGTTGATACTAATTTCTGTTCTGTTTGTGGGCTCTTGTTTCTAAATTACTATAAAGTATCCGTTGAAGATGTTTGGCATTCTAACATTTGAGCACTCTATGTTGTGCAAACTGCCAACTTCTTTTATACTTACCTAGTTGAAGAAGAATAGTTCATTTTTAAGGCTTCTGAAAAAGCTCTGCATTCAATAATTCATCTTTAAGAATATTTTGAGTTTAAGAAAGTGAAAGAATTCTAAGATAATGTATTTATATGTGGTGCATCTATGAGCTAGCCTGACAGAGTGTTAGTTCTGCTATTAATTGAACGAGCTTGTACTTTCCCGTGCGATGCACGGGGTGATAGTATTTCATGAGTTACTTAAACATATTTTTACTTCATGGAGGTTTTTTATCTTTAAGGAACATTAAAACATCACTACTAATAAACATATTAGAAATAAAACCTCAACAATGATAAACAACGATATCCTCAAATTAATTCAGAGTACATATTACAAATAAAATCTCAATCAACAATGTTAAACAATAATGTCTTTTGATTGATTAACGTTTCTTTGTTTCTTTATATTTTTGAGTACATAACATTCCTTGTTGTGTTCATGTTGCCAAAATTCTACAAAGCAAACATACATTTTGCAATTGAAAAAAACCAACATAAGTCACAACATATTCATATATTATTAATGAATATCATCAATGTTACATCAATTTATAATATTGAATTGTCAAATGCTCATGTCCCACAAGATCATTCACCAAGCAATTGTTATATGACTAAAAAAATGATATAAAATATCACCCTATCAGGATCATTCAATGTGCTCATCTAACAAAATGAGTAATTTGCAGAGAGAGAGAAAAGAAGAAGAAATATTGAAAGGATTAAAAAATACAAAGAAAAAGAAAAGCTTGCAGAAAGAGGGAAGTGATTTGACACTGCAACCTATCCTATCCGATGAGCACTATCAGCTACGCCTCAGTGCTGTCTAACCCTTCTCTAATTTGTACCCTTTATAATATAGTAGTCTCTACTTCAGGATTTCTCCATAATACAAAACACATCTTTAAAAACCATAGCAAGCCTTGAAAGTCTAAACACAAAGGCTTCCCCACCTCCTCTTCAGTTTCTTCTTCGTTGATCTCCTTAGTCAATGTCTGACAGAAAATTACTTTTTTCTTCTCTTTAGCTTTATTATCTACTTCAGATCTCGATTCTTCAGGCTAATATTTTAGCCATCATCCTACCCCTGACATTCTGAATCATCAAGTCATTTCTATTAAATTCACCAGTCGGAGCGCATGAGATAATATGACCGTGGAATGTCCAAGTATTAATTAGGTCACAGTTTCTCATTGAATCCCCAATAAGTCAGTTTCTCCTTTTTAAAAAAATAAGTGAGTAAAATTATGAGATCTTGAATCCCCAATAAGTAAGTTTCTCCTTTTTTTTCTTCTTTGGAATGATTTCACTACTTATCTGACAAGCCACGATCGTACGACTTTAGTTTTCAATGATCTCTTTGCTCGAGGCTCGTCTCATCATATCACAACACATTGCATCTTGCTTGGATTTCCAGGCTTCAAGTTTTTCAACTTAGGGTTGTTGAATTAAATGAGTAAAAATAAGAGATCTCAAGTCTCCCAAGCCTTTGTTGTGATGATCTGTGGATTTGGCAGCCCCATTTGCTGCTCATTAATGAAGGATCCATCACTCAATGTCTTATAAAATATAGGAAGAAGTATATGAGGGAAGCTTTCTGCCATGCGTTAATTGAATGGGTAGAAATGATCGCCTTCAAAATGAAGCTGGTCTCCAATTTCATATCCTCCAACAGCTTCAAGTAATTTCATAGAGTCATCTCTGTATGTTCTTCCAAGTAATGAGTGTATCAAAGAAAATATATAAACATGTGGAGTTGAAAATCATAAAAGATTTAATGAGAATGTCAGATTTTACCTGAAATAAAAACAAAACTCTTGAAATCAAGATCCTTACAACAACATCTGCAGTATATTTTTTAAAAAGAAAAGGGGGAAAAAAGGAAACAAATTCAAGGAAAGGGGAAAAAAAGAATAATACATTAAAAAGACCACGCCTAACCCGTAAAAATGCTCCCGTAGTATATTTTTTGAAACTCATATTCATTGGAAAAAAGAAAAAGAAAAGCATGAGGAAAAAGAAGGAAGAAAAATAATATGACAAGACCAGATTTGCAAATGGCGATGGAATAGAAAGGAAGACCAGATCAATGCTCATAAAAATCAACCGTAAAAATCAAATTGAATCTCAATATCGAAACACTGAAATTGACAAAAGGGAAAAAAATGAAGGGCACTCTAGAAGGATTAATTGGGAAAGAAAGGGTACCTTTACTTGTGCTTTAGATTCATCAATACGGCAAGGTCTTTCAACAGCTTCAATGGCATCCCTTTGATTCTTAGAATCTTGTTCATCCTTCCTTTCCTTCTCTAATTTCAACCAGGCCATCCCCAATCTGATGAAGAGTGAAAAAGAAAGAGGAAATGGCTTGAACGTTTTCTTTGAAATACTGTAACAAAAATAAAACACAAGGTAAAAGAAGAAGGGGAGAGATCAAAGACGAAGTGAAGAATGGCGGAAGAGTACCAGACCAATCGTGGAGGAACGAAAAGAGGAATGAAGCTCAAGTTTAAAGTTCAGGACTACATAAATCTGGAGAAGAGAGTTGTGTTAATGTGTTATCATTCCATATTAAGAGCTGTGTTAATGTGTTATCATCATCTTCGAGGGAGCTTCAACGCACCATGAACAATACCAAACATTTACTGAGGTAAAGAATGCAATAAAATCATTACCTTTGGCACAAGATTCGAAAGCTGTCACGAATGAAGATTTTAAATCTCCCCTCACCTCTGGCTCGTTCGAATCTAGCTCTCTGACTCTTCTCCAAGCTTCCGTCTTCTTCCCTTCACTCTCAAGCTCTCTCTCAGTTTGATCTCAAACTCCATTCTGTCAAAGCTCTTCCTCCTCCTCCGATCTTCCTCCCTCTCTCGATCTTTGCTCCACAGGCGTGGCCTTGAAGCTCTGGCTCTCTCGAAAATGGCTCTCTTGCTCGCAAGTTGAAGCTCTGGTTCAAACTCCCTTCAGTGGCACATCTGCTTTTTGTCACACCTTCGGTCTCTAAGATAAAAAAATGAGAAAATAACCATTGTTAGTGGCATAGAGATTCTTCTGAACAAATACTAAGTACATTAGATCAATAGTGATGAAGGAAAAATGGCATACATGAATCCGCAACATGAAGTTCCATAGCTGAAAAAAGGGATCAAGAATCAAAAAGTGCAAACTTGAAAAGAAAATATCAGAGACCAGTGCCTGAAATTGATACTCACACTGCACAAAGGACAAAAATCGATATTTGGAGGATGCTTGAGGTGAACGACGGGAAGAAGAGAAAATCCGACCGCAAGAAGGGAGATGGAAAAAATAGAGAGAAAGGGCTGGTTGCAGAAGATGAAGACGACAGCAACAACATCCGAGAGGTGGATGAAAGGCGACTGGCGAGCTTGAGCAATGGTGATTGGTTTCACGGGAATTTTAGGCTGATGTTTTCTGGTGATCATATATTGGAATATTTAAATTTGAAATTTGAATTTGAATTGGAAAAATGAAGGGATGAAGAAAAGCTCTCGGGAAAAGGGGGGAAAGAGAGGAAGGGGTTGTTGTCGGCTTCATCTTTTAAAGAATTGAGGTTGAGTGACAAGGAAGGCAGGAAGAGAGAGAGAAGAAGAAGCCGTGTCCGGAGCCGAATCGTGTATATTATATTGTGCAAAAAGTCAGAACGGCTTATCTACAGTAAAATGTGAGGGAATCTGATGCTAAGCCATTTTTGAATCGGCTGAAGGGATGACATTTTATATATATATATATATTGATGTAAATAATTGTAGGTAGTGCAATGCATACTTTTCAAAGGCTGTTATCAACAATAGTTTCGTTAGCCTGGCTTCATAGGATCGACTTACTTGTTTTACTGTTATTTGTTTGTTTAATCCACTTAACTGTAGGTAGTGCAATGCATACTTTTCAAAGGCTATTATTTGTTTTACTGTTACTGTTATCAGATGTTCGGCATTCCTGAGTTTTCAAGAGGAATTGACCCAGTAAAATGATTTCCAAAAAGATTCAGGCTTGTCAATGTTGTTGAAATAAATAGACTAACAGGAATGGGGCCATTAAGTTCATTCAAATTGGAATCAACCATGGACAATTTAGAATAGGTCCCCAAATTAGGAGGAAAAGTTCCAACTGTGGAATTATTCCTGAGCGCAAATATGGTTAATCCCTCAAACTGATTTGTCAAATTGGGAAAGCTTCCAGACAGCCTGTTTGAACTCATATCAAGAACCTCAAATGTGGCTTCCCTATTCCGCATAACAGATACATCATCCTCTAATATATTCTTGCTTAAGTCCATCACGGTCCATTTTCTCAAAGATATTGGTGAAGAGCCTGATAAATCATTTGATGAAAGATTCAGAATATTCAAAGATGTCGAGTTGATTGAAGGAATTGAATCGGCACATGTTAAATAAAATGTATGAGACATATGTAACAGAGCACTGAGGTATACTTCATCGAAAGACCTGATGAAAATTTATTTGACAATTGTAAATGCAATTGACATTGTGTAGGGTTATATAAAAAAAGACCAAGCTCCAGAGTTCCACAAAAAAACTGCAAAAATCTCATGATTAAGTTTAGCAATGCAAATTACAGTGTTTTTTAGGGTAGTCCGAGCAGACGAATGCATTCCTATACCTTTTGGACTCCGTTTGAGCACCATAAGTAGTCACGTAATCCATGATGATCCGTGACGAAACTTGTATTTTAAGGTTATAAACTTGACGGAAAAATCTAAAAAGGGGCTAGATAAAAATTGCTATGATTCTAGCTCATTCAAATAATCGTGATCCCCAACGAAATCTATGAGATCATCTAATTATATATATTGATCACAAAAATATTGTATTGATATGCTATACTACTTCTAGGACATAAATTAACTAAAAAGGATTAAGGAATAAAGATTTAACATTACAACCAACTTACGGTAGCTTTCTTTGCTGATTTTTGGGTGGTGTTGAAGCCTCCAATGAATTTTTTATCGTTAAAGTTAAAGTTCGTACGTAGCACATAAACAATCTATCTTCAATTTTGCTTTTTTGTTTAATAACTAAGGGATATAGAGGTAACTTGTCCAACATTCTAAATCCCTAATTGTGTCATATAACTTAATAATAATTTGTTAAGTTTAGTAACCCAAATTAGAATTTGGGTATTTCAATCGTCTTTATATGGGATTCTCCCTATAATTTATGTCATTTTTAATTAATTAAATAATTGTATTTAATTACTATTTATTCAATTGTGATACTGGATAGTGTTAGTTGCCTATATGTGTTTTGATGATGATTAACCATTGTAAACAATATAAGACTTATGATCCAAGCAAAGTATTTTAACTTAGTTGAATTAGTAGATCATATCAGTTGGGTTTCACTGCTGTTAGATTGACTTGAGCCAACACTTAATGACTCGAGTAAATCCCTTTGTATCTATAGTGAAATTGGCATATTGACTCGAGCCACTAAAAGTCAAACTTGAGTTTAGGACTAAACTCGAGCCAGCATATTCTGTGACGCGAGCCAAGTATCTGAAAAACTTAAAATAATTTCTTTGGTGCTACTAATGATTCTCTATGTGAGGAATTTTCCAAGAAAATGCAGGGCGAATTCGAAATGTCCATGATGGGTGAACTGAACTACTTCCTCAGCTAGCAAATCAAACAATGGAAGAATGGGTTCTTCATTTCACAAACCAAGTATCTCCGTGATTTTCTCAAGAAGTTTGGCTTGGAGTACTGCAATGGTGCAGACACTCCAATGAGCTCAACCGCTTCCTTGGATGCCGATGAAGGAAAGACTTCAATATAACCAAGTATAGAGGAATGATTGGCTCATTACGATAAGTAGACCAAACATTCAATTTATTGTGGAAATGTGTGCAAGAATTCAATTTGCTCCAAAGGAATCACATCTGAGCATGTAAAGAGAATCTTTTGCTACCTTGCCGACACAAAGGAGCTTGGGCTATGGTTTCCAAAAGGTCAACAAGAATTCCTGGTAGCATACTCAGACTTGGATCACGCTAGCTATAAGACAGATAGAAAGAGTACAAGTGGTCAATGCAAATTTCTGGGTGCATCACTTGTTTAATGGTTTGGCAAGAAGAAAACCACTGTTTCTATATCATCTACCGAAGCTGAGTATATAGCTGCCTCAAATTGTTGCACTCAAGTCCTATGGCTCAAACAATAACTATCTAACTTGGGAATCAATTTGAAGGAAGTCCTAATCCTATGTGACAACACCAGCACAATAAGCTTGACGAAGAATCCGGTTCAACATACAAGGACTATCCATATTGATGTGAGACATCATTTTATCAAAGAACATGTGCAAAAGAAAGATGTCAAGGTGATGTTCATTCCTACCCACCTTCAACTTGCGAACATTTTCACAAAGCCACTGGCAAAGAAACAGTCCAATTTCATCCGAAAAGAATTGGGAATGGTAAATCCCAATGAACTGTAAGTAATGCTAGTTTAATGTAAATAATTATGTTTTGATGATTAATTAAGACCAACTTAAGCATAGGAGTTTCTAGATAGTGTTTTTGCAGGACTCTGTTATGACAAGAAAGAACAGAGGCAATCAGAGTGGACTTGACCCGAGCCAACATATATGCCAACTTGAGCAAATACAAATCAGAAATAATAAAAAAATCGCAAAAAGAACAAGTTGACTCAAGTCAGTAAGTGTCAACTTGAGTCTAAGAAAAGGTCAAGAGTTAGACATTTTGAGAAGGGTTTTTGACTCGAGCCAACTAGGGGTCTCTTGAGCCAGCACAACCTGACAGAGAACTTATTTGACCAACAGACTCGAGCTTCGAAGAACTTGCCTCGAGTCACGGCCAACCTGAGAGTTTGAAGAATGGAGACGCGATTTTGACTCCAGTTAGTAAGTGGAGACTCGAGCCAATATGACATCGATGTACCAGGTTAGTACAAACTCTTCATTAACTCAAGCCAAACATAATTAACTCGAGTCGGTAACTCGAGCTAATAAATCTAGACTCGAGTTAATGTCTATTTTATATTTATGAGAGCTTGTGTCGCTTCATTCTTCATTTTTGTCTCTTTGCATTCATCTCTCTGCTCTCTTCTCTCTCTCTCTCTCTCTCTCTGTTTTCTCTGAACCCAAACCCTAACTTCTTCATTTTCAACAATGCCTCCTAAATCTTCCACCGAATCTCCTGCAAAATCCAAACAATCAAATTCCAACTATAAAGCTACAGAATCCTCTTCGCCTCCACTGCTGAAACGATCTCAATGAGTAAAGATTCTAAAAATATATATATCGACCTAAAGTGTCGTTTGAGGAGCCTGATCCTAAAAAGAAAAGAAAATTGAAGGTTGAAGAGCCTTCCAAGGTTCCGGAGTCAAAGACGATTGACATAGAAGCTTCGACTCACAAAGACAAAGAGAAGGTTGAAGAAAAATCTAAGAAATACAAGAAGAAGCTGTTTGTTCCTTCTTCTGATTTTCGTGGCACATCTTAGTCTCAATCGAAGAGCCCAGCCTCTGTCTCTGCATCTAAGGCTTTTGCTTCTGCATCTAAAGCCTCTACTTCAGCGTCTAAAGCATCTGTGCAACAATCTGGCTCAAAGGTATTCGAGATACCATCTCTTGTTTTTATCTATCATGCCTCTATTACAAATCCTCCTCTTAATTTTGCTTGTGGTCCTATCCTATTTTCATCTGAAGATGGGAGAAAATTTAGTAAAGATTTTGCATTTAGGAAGTTCTGTCTTATAATGTCTCTAGATTTAGCAAAGCTCAAAGATGACTGTAACCTAGACCTTTCTCCTTGGTTTAGAGATTATGAGTCTTTTCTCTCTATTTCTGCTTCTTACAGTCCTACATTAGTTAGAGTCTTCTACTTTAACATGTCTGCGCATACCCTGTTAGATAAAAATAATAATTTTGCTAAGGAGAAAATGTTAGTTCTCATGTTTTTTTTTTTTGATGTTTTGATGATAACAATTATAATGTAATTAATTGCTATTTTTCGATAAAAATTTGAAGTTTCATTTTGCCTCTAGTCAAATAATATGTGCCTCAAGTTATATGCTTAATGTCTAAATGTTTTTCTCTTTGCTACCTTGAGGTAAATATGTTTTGACTTGGAATTAATAAGTAGAGTAAATACCCTTTTGGGTCCCTGGAAAAACACACTCTACCCATTTTGGTCCCTGAGTAAAAAAAATGTCATTTCGGTCCTTTTTAGGGACTAAAAATGATTTTTTGGGAATTTGTGAGGGATTAAAATGCCCACAAAAATGACTAAAAGGACTAAAAGGGACCTTTTTTTTACTGTTTAAGGACTAAAAATGACATTTTTTTTTACTCAGGAACCAAAATGGGTAGCGCGTGTTATTTCAGGGACCAAAAAGGGTATTTACTCTAATAAGTATTGGATCGATTTGCCTCTAGGTAAAATTAATATGCCTCTAGTTATCCAATTCAATTGTTTCCAATCTTTTTTTGCTCCCTGAGGTGCCTCGAGTCAATTATTTAAATGCCTCGAGGTAACTAGTTTATTACCTCAAATATTTTTGGTCTTTGCGAATTGTGTGCCTCAAGGCATTTTATAAATGCCTCAAGTCACCATGACTCAAGGCAAGTCATGTTGACTCTGGGCAACCCCTCGAGAGACTCTTCTCGCGATAAACTCTTCTTGCCTCTAAGCAATAAGTTATTTGCCTCAAGGCATCGTGACTCTAAGCATTCCTTTTAACTCCAGGCATATGGATCTCTGTTTCAAAATATCATCTTAGCCAATATGCCTCGAGTTAGTCTATAATTACCTCCAGGTAATATGACTCCAAGCATCAGTTTCATGACTCTAGTTAAAACTCTTTTAAACTCTATCTGTGCTTACTTTTCATGCCTCAAGTCAAGTCATACTTGCCTCTAGGCACAGCGACTCTGGGCATCATATTTTGACTTAAGGCAAACTATTTTCAATATGATTTTCAACTAGTTTATTCTTACCTCGAGTGAATTCAAATGCCTCTAGTTAATATGCCTCAAGGCATAACCTTTTAACTAGAGTCAAACTTCTCTGTTTTTCAAATCACCGTCTCCAGAAATCTAAATTAATTGGTTGTGATTACATTTCTTCATATCTTTACTCATTACTATTCTTAATTGTCTTTAATCAGTTTGTTAATGAGTTTTAGCTAATTATAAGAAGGATTAACAACAAATTATTGTAAAGTAATTTGTGTGTCAGAACACATTAAATGCAGTTACCATATCGAGACACAATCACAACAACCCTTCTTCTGAACATTCGAAGGATCTCCCTACTATTCCTATCTCGCAATAAATGCTATCTCACAACGGGCAAAACAGAATGAATGAAAGAATGTGGTGACGATACAAATCCACCTGGACATTAACGGCGAAAGTGGTAACCAAGCTTCATCTGTCTAAAGGCTATATTTAAGAGTCTCAATGGCTAATCTTCAAGCTTCACCAACGGTCATAAATTGCAACAACTATAAATACCAGAAGCTTTGAATTCGACAACTACCAAAACTCTACGCATTCAATACGAACTCATTGCAATCTATTGTTTCATTAATTTCATTTAATATCTTCGGATATTTATTTGTTCTTCAGTGTTTATCATTTATCTACTTAATGAGGAGTGTAAACACGATTTGTTTAGTTGTTAAATCTTAAGGTTGTGGAACCTTAAGTGTGGGTGTACGATTACAGCTTGTAAGGGGGAGTGAGTCCTAGAGTGAAAGGATCATCCTGAGTTACAGTGTGTGTAATTGTATTCTATGTTTAAGAGTTAGTGAAATCCCAAGGTGCTTGGGGACTGAACGTAGGTCAAGGAGTTAGACCAAACCAATATAATCTCTTGTGTCTATTATTTTTCTCTCTGTCTTTGTTTTATGTTCTTGAGCTTCAGCGAAAAGAATTTTATAATCACCTATTCACCCCCTCTAGGTGATATTCTACTTTCATAAAATTCTTATTTATGTGAGAGGAAAAAGGATTGAAATTACAGCTAATTATTTGAATGAGTTACTTCAAATTGCTAATCTTCCTCCCATTCCTGAAATTCACTCTGACAATGAGGAAATATTCAAAATACTTCGACCAGATGAACAGTTAAGTGAACCAGTAGGGTCACTTCACTTTCCTCCTATTGTCATGTCTCTTGTACATAGAGCCTTGTGGTACATCTACTCAAGGAACTTTGTACAAAAGGGCATAAATTTTACAAATTTCACTCAATGAGATTATTCTTTGTTTGCATCCTTTGTGGCCTAAGTTCCTCATAATCTTGGTCATTGGATCTTCAATGAGATGAAAAGGTATTGCATGCATTCCAAGAAAAATTCCACCATACCTTTTCCTAGTCTTGTTTCTGTTATCCTATTTCATGAGGAGATCTGGTATCTTAAAAAAGATGAGGTTGCTAAGAAGCCAGAAGTATTTGGTAAGCATATTTTGAATATGATGAAGCTATCCTTTCAAGAAGGATCGGGTTAGTCTAGGGCTCCAGAACCATCTAGATCAAGAGCCTCTAAGTCAAGAAATCAAGAACAACCTGAGCCTGGTCCTAAGTTGTCCTTACAGTTTGCTCCTTTCTCTATTGAGGCAAATATAAAAGCTATTGTTGAAAAGGTTGTATCTGACTGTTTGGGCCCTTTGCTAGTTTCCCTGGCTGCACAACATTCTTTATTTGAGAAATTGGAAGGTGCAATTGGGAAATTGGTAGAAGATGATCAAGAGGAATTGAAGGAAGAAGTTGGGAATTTGAGTGGGCATCTTGAAGACCATGGAGCTAGCATCACCAATATGCACAACACTCTATAGACTCTATCCAACAATGTTGACAAGCTTCTCCAGTCTCAGTCTGGTCTTGGAATTGGTATTCCTTCTCTTGCTCCCAAAATTTCACCTCCTCCTTCTCCCTCACCATCTTTTGGTTTCACCACCAACCCTACTTTCACTACTCCTATCATATCTTCTACCCCAGCGACTATTCTTATTCCTCCATCACATACCTCTACTATGAAGATTACCTACTCTGGTTCTTCTACAATAGAGTTGTTTGGTGAGGATGAGCCAGGTACCTCCATCACTCAGCCTATTCCCCTCACTATAATCCATATTCCCCTCTGCCTTTCCCTCCTTCTTCTCATCCATTCTCTTCTCAATACCAGCGTCCACCTCTCTAATCCCCTCTTTTTGTTGATGCCAAAGGGGGAGAAGATTTGGAGAAAGAAGCAAGCAGGATTTATGTTATGTTTGTTGGAAATTATGCCCTAGGGGAAAGTCATTGTACTTTAAGTGTTTATGTTATTTAAAGTATTTCTCCGTTTAGTTATCATATCATTTGCATGTTTATAGTGATAACTGTATCCTTGGATGTATCTTATAAATTATCCTAAATGTCCCTAGTCGGTCATCTACGTAGGAGCGAAGATGAAATAAAACCTGTGTGAATTTGATGACGTATGGAGATACGAATCAAAGTCACAGGCACTTGTAAGAGTACAAGGTGCTAGAACGACCCGCTATGAGAAAGCTGCGTGGATTATGTCATAAGCTTATCTCATGTATAATCGCGTCATAACGCCCTATGACCTGAGATCATCATTGATTCTTACATGAGAGTCGCTGATCTTTGACCTAGTCAAAAGTCACCTTTGACCGGGTGATGATAAAGGCTTTGATCGGGATCAGTGGTTTTCATGCAGAGGAATGTGAACGGTCAAGATGGAATTTGTCCTTTACATTTGTAGAGAGATAATACTGGGCCTCTCGATGAGTGAGTCTGAGAAATGTATGACCATACTACGATGGAAAGGAGTTTCCATTTTAGTTATTAGATTACTCAAGAATCGAGAAAGTAATGGTCAAGAACATGAGGTTGACATTATCCATGCCTCATCCTTGACCAAATTACAGTGTGACAAAAGGGACGTGGCATGGTTGTATGATAGCGAGTGTCATATCAACGATCCCCATATGAATTGAATAGTCGCAATGTTTTGCTAGAAGCCGCTTCCAACTTGTGGGCTGGTACAGTATTGACCTGCTGCCAATCTCATGTGGGTCTGCAGGGTCGCACACAAGAATAGCCCAACACGAGCAATAGTGTCCAGATTAATTGAATCTTAGATATGTCTATGATTTAATGAACATCATTTAATCTAGGATGTGTGTGTATGTATTAAATTCAAAATTAATAATAATATTATTTATATAGATAATAATATTATTTTATAGTATTTAATTTATTTGATAAATTAAATAACTAAAATAAATAGAGATATCATATATCTGATTTAATTTAAATTGAGATATAGTATGTTAGATTTAATTAAATAGAAAAATATCATATCTCATATTTAATTTTCGAATTGAGATAACATATATCTGATTTAATTTAAATTGAGATATGATATCTTAGATTTAATTAAATAGATAGATATCATATCTCAGATTTTAGGCAGGCTTTTGATTTGGATTAATTGAATAGATTTGTTGGACATATTTAATTAATATCCAAATTCAAATTTCAAGATTAATTTAGATTAATCTTGAATATTTTAAGGGTTAAATATCTAATTTGCCACGGAAGTATTGCTAAGGGAGCGCCCAGCACCCGGAAGTATTTTGAGTATCATTTTTCCCCCGGAAGTTCACAAAATAGAGCAAATATGCCCCGGAAGTTTTTTTTCGGAGCAAATTTACCCCGGAAGTTTTGTTTAGGAGCAAATTTTTGTAAACTTCCGGGGTAAAAATGATACCAATCCAACGGTCAATATCAACTGATGGGAAAAATTGCTCTGTTTGTAAACTTCCGGGGTAAAAATGATACCCAAAATACTTCCGGGTGCTGGGCGCTCCCTTAGCAAAACTTTCGTGGTAAATTAGGTCTTTAACCCATATTTTAATACGACACAATTAGAGTTTTAGAAACTCTATAAAAGATATTGATCTAGTCGTATTAAGAGAACGGACAAGCTGCGAAAAAAATCTTAGAGAGAAAAATGTGAGTCACAAAGTAAGAAGGCACTAGCACGCTGCCGTACGTGTTGGAGAGCTGTTCGGTGTGGATACCGGTAGAGGGAGTGGATTCGTAGAGTCGGCTCCTAGAGATTGATCGAGCAAGAAGGTGTTAGCCCACGTGTTTGCAAAGGACGTATACAAGTTCGTATAGGTACGGTTTCTCTAATGAACCCGATTTAAACGTCGTTGATAGATCCTCTTTGGGGTTTGTAAAAATTTTAATGGATGAAATCCTTCTGCTACGTGTACGGATCCCAACAATGTTTTGATATGATGTAGTATTGTTTCTGCATTGTTTTTGCTTATATGGCCTAGTTTATAGTCTTCTGACTTTTGGCATTGCTGTTGCTTTTTTGTTGCAATTGACTGCTTGTTATCTATGGTTTTACTATTTTAACATGTCTGATATTGATATATCTATCCTTTCTGGTTGTTGGTTATATTGATGTGTCTATTCTGGCTTGGATATTTTTGAACCATATTTTCCTTCTTTGAAAAATCTTTGGCTTCTTGTTTACAAAAGTTGTCATCATCAAAAAGGGAAGAATGTTAGTTCCCTATATGTGTTTTATTGATGATTAACCATTGTAAACAATATAAGACTTATGATCCAAGTAAAATATTTTAACTCAATCGAATTAGTAGATCATATCAGTTGGGTTTCATTGCTATCAGATTGACTCGAGACAATACTTAATGACTCGAGTCAATCCCTTTGCATCTATAGCAAAATTAGCATATTGACTCAAGTTACCAAAAGTCAGACTTGAATTTAGGACTAAACTCAAGCCAGCATATTCTGTGAATCAAGCCAAGTGTCTGAAAAACTTAAAATAATTTCATATTGTACTTTTCTTGACTCAAGCTAGAGACTGTTCACTCTAGCCAGAATTTTGACCGTTTCATTTAAAAATTGAGTTTGACTCAAGCCGTCATTTATTGCCTTGAGTCAGCAGGGTCTCTTTCGAAAATGCCAAAGTGTTTTTATTGCTTCTGACTCAAGCCAGGATTTTGATGCCTCGAGTGTGAGCCTTGACTCGAGCCAAGGTTTTTCTGCCTCGAGTCAATGAAGCTTCTAAAACTAAGGGATCAATTAAAGATTGACTTGAGCCACAACTCTTGAGCCTCGAGTTTGATCACAGACTCAAGTCAGATTATCTAACTCAAGTTAATCAGCTTTATTCTTTTCTTCTCTGCGTTTTCAAAACGTTGTTGGCTCGAGCCAGGAAATATGTGACTTGAGCCAAATGGTGTCTGTTTCCGAAAAAATTGTGTTTGAATCTTCCAACTCTCTAACTCTCTATGATTGGTTTTAGATTCCTCATATCATCTATCATTATTATTCTTAACTATGTTTAACCAATTTGGTATTGAGTTTAAGATGATTATAGTTTGAATTAACGTTGTTATTGGATAAAGCAATCCGATGTGTCAGAGCATTAAATGCGCTTACCCGTTCAAGATGTATTCTCAACTACCAATCTACTGAGCAGACGAAAGACGTTTCTAGCAAGATATTCTTCATTCCCATTGTTGTGCCTCAACGGTCAGAATAAAAGAATAAAAGAATGTTGGAGACTGCGATTAACTCAAAGCATTAATGAATCAATGCTTGATCTCTCTAACAGACATATTAAAGAGTCTCAACGGCTAAATCATCAAGCTTCCTCAACGATAATAAATGTCATCAACTATAAATACCAGAAGCTTTGAATTTTCCTTCTACCAAAATGTTGTGCAATCAATTCAACTCAACTACAATTTACTATTTCATTAATATATTCGGATATTATGTCTGTGTACTTCAGTGTTCATTATTTTATCTGCTCTGTGAGAGAGTTAAACACTTATCAATTTATTATTCATTAAAATCTTAAGGTTGTGGAACCTTAAGTGTGGGTTTACAATTATAGATTGTAAGGGGGAGTGAGTCCTAGTGTGAGAGGATCATCCGATACTAAGTGTGTAATTGTAGCAATCATTGAGTTAGTGAAAAATCTCAAGGTGCTTGGGGACTGGATGTAGGTCGTGGAATTAGACCGAACCAGTATAATCTCCTGTGTTCATTTTCTCTCTAACTCTGTCTTTGTGTTCTCTAGCGAAAAGTTTTTAAAATCACATATTCACCCCCTCAATGTGATATTCCACCTTCAGATAGGTTTGCCGTGTGCAACAACAGGAAGAAGTACACAATGATAAAGATGTGGGAAGGCTAGAAGAACAGGAGGAATCATCTCTAGCACATCATGAATAAAGATGTGACAAATTTTTTGTCCAATACAAGAGGAGTTCAGAAAGACAGGAGGAGTACATTATGTTATATTTTTAAGGAAAATGAGCACACAAAAAAAAAAAAAAAATCCCACAACTTTAACCAGAACTAGTTTAAAGATGTAAAAAGAACTTCTAAAATTGAATTAAAAATGATATTACCGTTAAAAAATGCTGACATCTGTATATTACAATTTAAAAGTAACAAAATACCCGACTTAAAAAAAAAAAAAAAAAACTCAGCCTCCCAGTCCAACCCCTTTAGTAATCCAACTAGGAGAGATCAACACACTCTTTATATAGTTTTTAGAACATACAAACGCCAGAGACAATTAAATATTGGAGCTATGGGGGATGCAAGCCCTATTGATTTGAAATCTGTCAAAAACACAGATAAAGTGAATGAAGCTTCACATTTTTCCTAGGGATAATTTTTTTTAAAAAAAAAAAAACCGGAAAAAAAGGAGAAAAATACAAAAAAAAATATCACTTGAATTTCAAAATCTTATATAAATGATTTTTTTATTAAAATAAATTGTCAATTTCTAAAAACAAATACAGTTAATACTTATTTCTTATAAACAACATGACTGATTTAATATTTAGAAATTTAAATGATATTTTCTTGTCTATTTTCCTAAAAAAACGGAAGCTTCAAAATGAAGACCGAGCGGATAGCTTCCTCTACTCTTGCTATGCCCTCGATCACATCGCCTCCGACAAACACAACTTCCATCCTCCTCTTCCCCGACTGGGTCCAATGTTTCAAAAAAAGTGGAATCCCCTGGCATAAAAAAAACAAAAGAGCAATAAAAACATTCAAGATCTAAACAAGTGTAGTGATGGCCCTAAAAATTAGGATTTGACAAAGTAAGACCTTGTTGCCGTAAGCGTCTTCTCACGTGCTGTCGAGAGGTAGTTGAAGCGGAGACAAGTGGTGGAGCTTGGGTATAACACGCGCCATTATATGCTGAGAGACTAACGAATGTTGACTAAATTTAAAAACAAAATGAAAAAAGGGCATATGAAGTACTCCATTCGCTCCTAATTATAGGAGCAAATTTTGGAGTTGGTTTTGATCCTAATTATAAGAGCAAGTTTTAACTTTTGTCAATTTTTTCCTATAATACCCCTATTTATACTTATTATTAGGAGCATTTATATATATGTGTGTACATATATATGTATATCTGTGTTTATGTGTGTCAATATATATGTGTGTGTTCTGTGAACACACACACACACACACACAGATATATATATGTCTATATATGTATGTATGTATGTGTGTGTGGAGATATATGGGTGTGTGTGTAGATAGATTTATATGTATACACATATATATATACACACATATATGTTTATATAACAAGACCATTATTTAAATTAGAAAGCATGTGGAAAGGAAATTAGATCTATATGTATACACATGCTATATAAAAAGCAACTAATATACATATATACTAAACTAATATGTCATGGATGTCTAACATAAGGCAAATCAGAAACACTTATAATTAGGGCAACTTATGTCATTTTAAATTTATATAAGGACATTTTAGGAAAATGAGTAAAATTAACTAATTTAACTCTTCTCCTTAATTCCCCCAAAATCGGTTAAATAGTTCCTATAATTAGGACCGGAGGGAGTAATTAATGAAGATGCACAACACAGTAAATGACAAAGACCATGAATCATATGGTAAACAAAAGATGTATAAGCAGATGGTAAACAACTCTTCCTTTCTCTTTTACACGCTCTATATTCCACAATACCAATCATGCAAAAATTAGAATTAGAAATGAGAAAATTAAAGATTAAATTTGAAAAAAGGAAAAAAAAATCAGAATAAAAAATACAAGATGTAACACCCCAAATTCCATAGCAGAAACGTGCCGGATGACACTTGGTTTTAGAAAATTCGACAGAGTTTGAGGTGCTACATCATAGTACTGCGGAAACGGAGAGCAGGTATTAACATTTGGACAATGACGAGTAGCTGATATAAACATACCCCGACATATGATGATGCCAGGCATATGCTGGTATATTAAAAATTCCAGAAGGAATATTCATGTGATACAATATACAGAGCTTTGTACAATTACATTTCTCAAAAAGTAACTATACAACCTAGACCAAGCCTTAACTAGACTTGGGGAAATGAACCTAACTCCGTTAACCGAACAGAATGACCAGGTAAGTGTCTATCATGGGGGCCTCACCGAGTTCACGGTGACTTATTGGCTGGCCCACATAGACTAGCCTTGCCTTCGACACCAAACTATTCGAAGTAACTTTATTAGATCCATGCCTGATAACAGGCTCTAATAATTCTTCTTCCGGCTCTTGACTCGACCCTCGGTGCATTATTACGACTTTGCCCCTAGCTTCCTCTTTAAGGCTTCGTCTACCGGTGCCTTCTCTGTTCCTGATCCTTACCTGTACTATCATTTAAGACTGAGGTCCAATGCCCATACACCGGACCTCAGGTAACGGTTAACCTCATGTTTACATACACACATATGTATTACAGATAATCACAACCTTAACAGTATATAAACACACAACAAATGTATTGCACCCAACCAATGCAGATGTACCGGACGAAGCGAATGCAGATGTACTGCATGGAGCGAGTGTAGATGTACCGCACGGAGCGAATGTAGATGTACCGTACGGAGCGAATGTTCCCTTACAGATATGTCACCCATAGTGAATGTACCCCGAAAGCACATAACAATACAACAGATCATCAACCACATATACGCAAACAATACTCATAACATATATACGCATACAATAACCATCAGAGTTAGTGTTACAGTACGCGAACGTACATTTCACCGTGTAATGGCCAAACGTCCGGCCCTTTTGAACTCGACTCCGGACCTCCCGGATATCCTAATGGGTAATACCGTATCCATTAACTCATAAACAATATCCTAACGGATATTTTAGTCACAAATGACTATCTTACCCCTGACTTCGCTAACCGACGAAATTTCGCCAGAGCTTCGCTACTTTGACTCTAATCTTCCAAAATTTTGTCATATCTCTTTCTCCATCATATTTTCGAAATAAATATCATATTTAACCATAAAAAATTATATCAACAATATATTGGAAGATTAAAGATCAAAACAACATAAGCTATAAACTTAACCTAGAACTTCAAGAACTAGGGACCGAAGAACTTACCCAGAACTTTGCTATTTCTTCACCAGAGCTCCTCCTTCTCTCTAACCTCTCTCTAATTTTCGAATTGCACTATGAATTGGTGAGAAATGAAGTGCACATGAAGGGTCTATTTATAGGAGAAATTTCAAAAGTAACCATGGTAACATTAGCAACCATGGTTAAATCTCATCCTTCTTCTAAACCATTGGATCAAAACTTAGTGAAGAAGTTTTGATCTCAACCATCCATCTTCTTTTCTTTCTAATAATGACATCATCAAACATGATGTCATCTTTTACACTTTATGAATTTACCCGATTAATTCCCCTGCTCAGTGTTCTAATCGCGTAATCTTAAATAATCTCAAATATTCCTTGACGTAACTTTGGAGGTCTATAATATCACTTGAGAAATATTTGGATTCACAAAATTTCTTGTCCCATTAAGGGTATTTTCTAGCCTGTTAACCATTTTAGGACAAACGCCGTTGGTTACGGAAATGATATCGGGAATAACCAACTTCGGGACAAAAATTCACTTATTCATAATATGTCCAGATGTTGAATACTTAATCCAAGGATTTCAAGATAGGATTTAATTTCTATCAGTTCTCATTTATCCTAATTGCTTTTTACAAAATATCTCTTACTACTTTATCTCTTTTTCTACCAACTTGCATATACCCCTTTTCACACACAACACATATATTTAACACTTTCTCTTTCCTTCCCTCTTCTCATTTTCGAAATGCATGTTTGTTTTTTTACAAAAGATGTTACTTTCCCCATTTGCAAATAACCCATGTTCTTGTTTTCTCATTGGCTAGTTACAACTTTTGACTTTTCAACAAAGTTTATTACTTAACAATTTCAACCCTTCTTCAACAAGTATAAGTGATCCATGTATTACTCCCTCCTCCATTCGAAAATATTGATTATTATCTTGCCAAAGAATATGCTCTTCCATTACACAATATCTAATATTATTTTAGAAGAAAAGTGTCCCATTGGTTCCTTTATTTCACAAGGATTATCTTTATGGTTAATTAGGCTTTAGGGATTCTCATGTATATAATCTTATACATTTTCTTGATCATGCCTAATTAATTAGCAATTACCCTTAAGCTAATCTTGACCCTCCATTGGTCATTAATCTCAAATTAGGGGTTTTATATAATTAACTTTGGATATCACCTTTATTCGTGCCTAAACAATTAGCAATTAATTACTTATTTAATCACTTACTAATTGTTGACAATTTTCTTAATTAAGATTAATTATTTTCTTACAACTATTGCACTGACATTGAAAATTTATATGCTCCATGTATTATTTTAAAAATCATAAGGTAACTTATGATCCCCAAAATAATATTGGATTTTTCCTCTTTAATTTTTACGGAAAATAATCTCATAAATTCCTAAAATTAGAGACAACATACTTTCCTATTTTTAATAAATATTTAATTGCCTCTTAGGATTTATTATAATTTTCTCAGGGTATTTCATGACCTGTAAATTCACTTAGAGATTTTTAGGGTATTACACAAGAGCTAGCATGATAGTACTATTCGTATATTATGTTTAGTATCAATTGGGATCGTTTTGGACTTGCTCCGCATACTTTATCACTTGGCAACCTCTCATTGTAGCATCTTAATTTTTACTCCTACGATAAATAACATTAGGATGAGATATGTATAGAATCAAGAAAAGAATGAGATATAGCATAAAACTTAAGGGGAAAATCCTAATCAAAATAAAAGGGTCCTAAATTTCTAATTATTTTTCCAAAGTATCACATTATTATTTTATGAAGAAGTGAAATGTAGCAAATATTTATATATCAATATTGATTTGAATTTTAATGAGATTATTTCATAGTAATTGGAATTTACCATTTAATAATTACATGATAAAATATAGTAATTTCAAAGTTGAGTTAAATTTTAAGGACATAATCTAAAGCCATAATTTTAAATAAACGAAAAAAATGAAATTAAATACAAATAGCTGAATTATATTTTCATTTGAACATTATAATAATGAAATAATATGATAATTTTATTTGAGAAAAATACTTAGATAGGAATTAATTATATGGACATTATAAAAATTTAGACTAAAGGTAGATAATTATGATTGAGGGTTTAAAGATTTTTCCTAAATAAGATACAAAATACAAGGGTTGATAAAATTTCTTAAGATAAATCAAGATAACAAAAGAAAAAGAGGTGTAACAAAAGTGATTCGTCACCCAGATCTCTCTTTGGCGAAGTACCCATATCTTGGATTCAGGTCGGCATACGGCGAAGGAGGGGAACCTGTTACAAAGAAGTAAGAAGAAGATTAAAGTGAGTAATCTTGAGGTGGTGGAGAAAGAACCGTCGAATCGCTCTGTTTGGTATGGCTTATGGACAGCCAAATCGAGCGTTTTGAAGCCCAAATCGGGCTTTTGGGAATTTTCATTTTTTGAACATGTTTGGGATAACCTTTTTCACTTTTTTTTTTGTAAATTTGATTTTAATTTTTTTTTTTTATAATTATCTCAAAAGCCATTTATGATATCGTCATTCCAAACAAGTTTCAGTTTCGGAAAAAACTATTTATACTATCGTCAATCCAAACATATATTTTATTATACAATGTGACTTTTACATGATCTTAAGTTTACCTAAGTCATATTATAAATAAGTCTTTTTTCCCACAGTTATCTCAAACAGATGAAGATGAGCTGGAGTTTGGACCTATGAAAACCCATATTATGGTATTGAAATATCAATGAGGTAGGTTTTCTATTATTGAGCTTGTGTTATCTGGAAAGGCTTTGCGGAAGATTAGAAAGCCTTTTAAGCTTAGTTTGATTGTGAAATTGTTGGGTTAGCACGTATAGAATAGAGGATTCAAAAGATGTGGCCGGAACGATGGTAGGGAATAAGGTTTATGTATGGTTTATGGTGTAAAAGTGACAGTGAGCTTTTGAGTCCGAGGTAATAAGTTTCCAAATGTTAGAAGTGGAAGGAGCACTAAAATGTTTTAGAGTATTGAGTGCACTAAAAATTATTTTAGAGACAAAATACTATTGTAAAAATATTTGAGAAAATTGCTATCAGGTCCCAATTAACTGAATTAATTACAACCAGATCCCAATAAACTGAATTAATTACAATCATAAGGTCTTTTGAAATCATTAAATTGTATTGAAATCTTAAAGGAATTGGGTGCTTTTAATTCCAAAGTGAAAGTACAATTTTACCCCAATGATAAGTTTAAAGTAACCAATGATAAGTTACATAGTAACCAATGATAAATTTAGAGCAACCAATGACATAATTAGAGGGACCAATGACAAAAAAAATTTAGAGCAATCATGGAGGCTTATTGTAATTAGACCTGGATGCAATTTTCTTGTTATGAACTCATATAAGAGTCCCATTCACCACAAGGCCCAACAAGGGCAAAGCATACTAGGATCTGCCAATAATGAAGGAGGTAATTGCAGGTGTGGCGGCTAGACATATGGGCTGCAAGGCGCACAGCGCCCAAGGGTCCAAACCCTAAGATAATCTCTATAAATAGGAGGTTAACCTAAAAGGTACATATTCTTCATTCATCCTATTTACTATTCAGCCTCACTGTGCACACTCCCCACCCCCTTTTGGCTAAACGTCATATTCGTGCACAGTGATCCAACATTCCCCTCGGTATCTTCCTCATAGATATATTGGGGTAATCATCCTCTCTTTGGTATCTTCCTTTATAGATATCTTGGAGAGACTATTTGATCCAATATCAATACGCTAGGCCATCGACTAGACATCTGTGTTCTATACCAAAATATTGACGCCGACCATGGGGAGCGGTAAATTTCGATTCCCGTGACCAACGATGGTTGGAACAAGAAGTAGTAGTCAGATTCCCCTACCCAATAACCCAAATTGGAAGGGGGTGAATCAACTGTAGCACAATCAGGAGTAGCAGCCCCAACCCGAGTTTGATTGTAATGTCATCAGCGGAGCGTTTGGAGGAGGAGGAGATTCGAAAAGTCAGAGGAAGAAGTACTTAAGGGAGGTCCTTTCAATAAGGGACCATCCGAAATTCAAAGAAGAGCCTAGCAAGCCTGAACCTCCTCTGTTATGCTTTACTAAAGAAGATCTCAAAGATGTAGTCCCAGGCCATCAAGATGGTTTGGTGATTACGGGAATCCTGGTAAACTGTTGGGTTAAAAAGATTTTTGTAGATGCTGGAAGCTCGATATATATCATCCTCTGGGATGCCTTCAAATGGATGAAACTCGGCCAAGAAGACTTAAAGCCGTATAAGACAACCCTCACAGGATTTAATGGGGAGCACACCCGTCTTAAGGGGTATATTGACCTCAGATTGACGCTGGGAACAAAGGAGGAGTTCAAGTCAGAGCGTGTCAGGTTCGTCGTTGTTGATTTCCCATCATCTTACAACATGATCTTGGGGAGGCCAACCATTCACAATTGGGATAAGCTGGTGTCCACCAAGCATTAGAAATTGAGGATGGTGAGTTACAAGAATGAAGTTATTACCGTCAAAGGAGATCAAAAAGAATCATTGCAGTGTTATTTTGAAACCGTCAAAGAAAGTGAAGGTGGCCCTTCCTCTCCACCCTGGATTCACGACTGAGATAGAAGTGCAAGCAGGGGCAGAACTAGACAACAGAGCAAACCAGTAAATATGGTTGAGCTTAATATGCGAGAAGACGCCGCCAAGATCCTAAGGCCGGAGCCGGACAGAGAGTTGGAGGATCTTGTGTTGGGCATGAGCCGGGGAAAGTCACCAAAGTTGGCAAAGCAGTAGACCCCGCAGTAAAAGCCGAGTTGGAAAAATTCCTAAGAGAGAACCAGGACGTATTCGCATGAATGTCGTCTGAGATACCTAGGATTGATCTCGAGTTCTGTTGTCATAAAATGTCAATTCATCGGGGATCAGTCCCGATTGCGCAGAAGAAAAAAAAAACTAGGCCTTGGACGAACATGTGAAGGAATTACTGGATGTCGGATTCATTCGGAAAACATAGTATACCACCTAGTTATCTAACGTTGTCATGGTGAAGAAACCAAATAGGAAGTGGAGAGTTTGTACGGACTACAAAGATCTAAACAAAGTGTGTCCTAAGGACGCGTATCCGATATCCAATATTGACCATTCGGTTGATAAATCATCAGGTTTCCAACTGCTATCCTTCATGGACGTGTACTCCGGATACAATCAAATTGCCATGTACCTAGAAGACCAAGAAAAGACGGCTTTCATAATGTTGCAGGCGAATTATTGCTATAATGTAATGCCTTTCGGATTGAAGAATGCGGGGGCCACATATCAAAGGAAGATGAATAAAGTTTTGAAGGACCAGCTCGACAAGAACGTAGAAGTTTACATTGATGACATGATTGTCAAGTTGGTTGGTCCCACTAGGCATTTCCAAGATCTACATCAGATGTTTGACAAGCTGAGAGCCTATCGAATTCGTTTGAATCCGGCCAAGTGCGCTTTTGGGGTCTCGACGGGGAAGTTCTTGGGATTCCTACTAACAAACAAAGGGATTGAAGCTAACTCAGACAAATGCAAGGTCGTGCTAGATATGAAGGCTCCAAAGAACAAGAAAGAAGTCCAGCAACTGACATGAAGATTGTCTGCCTTGACCATATTTTTGCCAAGATCGATGGAGAATGCTCTTCCTTTCTTTAAGTTTCTGAAAAAGGAGGCTCAAAGAATATGGAACCCAAAATTTGAAGCTGTGTTCACAAAGATAAAGCAGTGTTTAGCTGCCCCGCCTGTTTTGTCTAAGTCGGATCCAAGGGAAGTCCTAATTTTGTATTTGTCTGTGGGAGAAGAAGCGGTGAGTGATGTGTTAGTCAGAGAAACAGAAAGTGGTCAAGTGCTAGTTTATTTGATAAGTTGGGCTCTGCAGGACTCAAAGTTGAAGTATTAGAAGCTCGAGAAAATGGCATTTGCCCTACTTACCACTACAAGGAGACTCTGTCCTTACTTTCAGGGACACCCGATTGTAGTTAGGACAAATCAACCAATCCGACAGGTGCTCCACAAACCGGATTTAGCCAGAAGAATGATTAGCTGGGCCATAGAGTTGTCTGAATTTGATATCACTTATGAAGTCCGGCATGCCATTAAGTCACAAGCCTTGGTGGGCTTCGTGATGGAGTTAACTCCACAAGATAAAGGGGAGATCAGAGAGGCTGAAACCTGGAAAGTGTTTGTCGATGGCTCGTTGAACACTAAGGAAAGCGGAGCTGGGATTATTGTAGAAAGCCCAGAAGGAGTCTCAATGGAGCATTCCCTTTGGCTCAATTTCCCGATATCAAATAATCAAGCAAAATACGAAGCATTCTTGCCGGATCATTTCAAGTGAGAGAAAATGGAGTTAAGAAAATTCAAGTCTAAACCGATTCTCAACTTGCTGAGGCACATATTGAAGGGACATACCAAGCTAAAGGCCCCTTACTGGTAAAGTAACTGAGTAGGGTGAAAGAAGCCTTGGCCGACTTTGAAGAGGTAACCATCTCCCACATTCCTAGAGGAGAAAATACCAGGGCCGACATCTTATCCAAGTTAGCAAGTACGAAGACCCCGGGTAACCATAGGACCGTGATCCAACAAATTTTGTTGGAGCCGAGTTGTGTCATGGTAATCTCGGCAACAGGGGATTGGAGAAGACCAATTATGGATTACTTGGAAAAAGGAATCCTCCCCGACGACTCACTTGAAGCAAAGAAGTTAGTGTGGGAAGCAGCCCTACACACAGTTGTGGATGATCAGCTATACCGCAGATGTTTGCATTCTCCTATGCTGAGGTGTCTGAACTTGGAAAAGGTCAAGTATGTTCTGGCCGAGATCCACGAAAGAATTAACGGGAAACACATGGGCGCCAGGGCACTGGTCCGGAAAGCTCTACGAGCCGGCTATTACTGGACAATAATGGATACGGATTCGAAGGATCTTGTGCAAAAATGTAATAGCTGTCAGAAACATGCTCCCCTAGCAGAATTAAAGTCTATCTCAGCCCCGTAGCCATTTTTCAAATGGGGCACGGATTTGCTGGGACTATTCAAAGCAGCTCCAAGACAATTACGATGGCTCATAGTAGCTATCAATTACTTTACTAAGTGGATCGAAGCCGAACTTGTGGCAACAATCACCTCGGCCCGGGTGCAAAGATTCTTCAAAAGGAGTATTATCTCCCGATTTGGGATCTCAGCGGAGGTAGTCATGAACAATGGAGCCCAGTTTATCGACAAGGGGTTCCAAGAAATGATGTCTAGTTTCCAAGTAAAGCAATGATGCATCGAAGCTTGTATTCTGGGGTAATGAGGTGAATCATCATGCTGACCCTGATCAGGTCGAAATGTTTAAAGTTTGGTTAACAAATTGAATTTGAACATGTGACGGATTGCCCTTACTCTGGATTAAATTCTGGTCAGATGAGTTGGAATGCAATGTGACAGATTAACAAAAATCTTCACCAATATGATACTTGGTTTTAATATCGGATGAATATTTTACAAGATTTTGCGCAATATATTTTTGACTCTGGCCCAGTCATTGAATAGAATTTTGGAAATAAATTCGAGTTCATAAATTAAATTCATTGCTGCGGCGAAAATGAAGCTCATAAATATATTTGGGTTAAATAATCAATACACCCCGACAGCCCAGAGACCTGAACTACCGGGCTGGGGGCAACAAGTGGATAGCGGTAAAGTTGTCACAATGACATACAAGAAGAGGAAGCTTTCGCCCTCGCAAGTGTATGTGAAATTTCAAATGCTTCCTCAGTTTTTTGATAGTTAGTGAAAAAAGCATATCATCAATAACCGAGATTAAGGCAAGACCAAAACGATGAAAGAGTGAAAGACAAGAAAGTCCGAAAACCCAGATGTTTGATGCAGAAAGTTTCAAGGAGAATTAACTTGGATTATACATCTGGGGACAATTCTCAATTTTAACACAAAAAAATCCGAAGATTACTAGAACTAGGATGAAAGTTTAAACAACGTGGAAATCCGTCTCAGGTTTGGAAACTGGATAAATTGGGTATATCCCGGTTAAATCCACAGTCCGTAATAAGTAATCAACACATCCCAGCAGCCCAGAAACCTAAACTACTGGTTGGGGGAAAACTATTATGGACTCAGATAAGAGGCCCATTCACCACGAGGCCCAACAAGGGCAAAGCATACCAGGATCTGCCAATAATGAAGGAGGATCCTAATCAGACTATAATCAAGGCTATAGTCAAGGAATAACCCTAATCAGGGATGGTAATTGCAGGTGTGGCAGTTAGACATGTGGGCTGCAAGGTGCACAGGGCCCAAGGGTCCAAACCCTAAGGTAATCTCTATAAATAAGAGGTTAACCTAAAAGGTACACATTCTTCATTCATCCTATTTACTATTCAGTCTCACTGTGCACATACCCTACCTCTTTTTGGCTAAACGCCATATTCGTGCACAATGATCAAACATTCCCCTCAGTATCTTCATCATAGATATCTTGGGGTAATCATCCTCTTTTTGGTATATGCCTTTATAGATATCTTGGAGAGACTATTTGATCCAATATCAATACGTTAGCCCATCGGCTAGACATCTGTGTTCTACACCAGAAGATTTCCCAAAAAATTTCATACTACTAGATATATTTTTCTAGGAAAAAAAAAGTTCTCAATATTCTTCGGGTGTATATGAGGAGCGTAGGAGAGGTTCGTTACTTTCTCTCTCACTTCCTTGATTCGGGGCTTGGGATTTCAAGGTTCTATGCCTCAAATCTTATTCTGTATTTAGATTTCTCATCTTTTATTTTCCTCCCCAAATACTTTGGAGTGGTTTCCATTTTCCTCAAAGCTTCGTGGCCTTGGCTTTGGCACCTCTTTCCTTCACTGGGTTGCTTCTTTCTCTGCCATGTACCATCCTTCTCATCACCCTTTTTATGGGTCAAATTCGAATGAGTAAATACCTTTTTGGGTCCCTGGAAAAACACGCGCTACCCATTTTGGTCCTTGAGTAAAACAAATGTCATTTTTGGTCATTTTTAGGGACTAAAAAGGATTTTTTGGGAATTTGTGAGGGATTAAAATGCCCACAAAAAATGACTAAAAGGACTAAAAGGGACATTTTTTTACTGTTTAAGAACTAAAAATGACATTTTTTTTACTCAGGGACCAAAATAGGTAGCGCGTGTTTTTTCAGGGACCAAAAAGGGTATTTACTCAATTCGAATTTATGGTTTGATTCTAATTTTATGACGAAACATTTATTTTATTAAAGAAAATTTTGAATTTGTTGTATAAATTTAAATGTAATTCTCTCTGTTTTTTTTTTTGCCATATAAAAAATAAATATTTTAGAAACAATACCACAAAAATACCATTTGAAATTCAAAATGACAAATAGATGATTTTACAACAAAATGAATTGTTAATCTCATTATTATTTTTATTAACAGGATTTTGAAATTCAAATGATATTTTTTTATCATTTTCCCGATATTTTATGAGGGGGTAAATATGTTTGAAAACTTCACAGTTCATTGAGGGAACTTAGATTTCCACCAATTTTAATAGGATCTTATCTTCCCACATTTAAAAAAAGATTGATGGATCTAAAAACTTGAGTCACAAAAAATTAGAAACTAAAAGTATACCCAAAAAAAAAAAACTTTCTTATCTTTCCTCCCCTTTCCACATCACATCATCCGTGTTAGAAAAGGTCCTAATGGATTTCAGTTTTCCACAAGATAGAGAGAGGAGTGGTCCCGGTAGTAAAAGAGGACAAAACGACAAAGACTTCAAGTCGTCGACGACTTACTTGGTGATGGTCCTCGTACGCACGTCATGCATTATCCCATCTATACGCATGTTGGGAATTTAATTTCTGCTACTAGGCGATTTTTAATTTTTTACACTGCTCTATAGACCCAATTTCCCAACCACATGATCATCCCCTTCTTCACGAACTTATCTCTCATGTTACTACCTCCGGTCCTGATTATAAGATCTGATTAATTTTTTGGAGAGAATAACGAAACTCAATAAGTTACTTAATCATTTTCATATGTTTTATATCCTTAGATTATATATTAGTTTATTAGTCAAACTAATTAGTTTGAAAAAAAAATAAAAATAAAAAAAATAAAAATAAATTTAATTAGCTTCCTTAATCTCTCTAAAAAGTCAACTAAGTCTTATAATTAGGACTGGAAGGAGTGTTAAGTAAATTTGTTATTAACTAACTATGAATAGAGCTGGGAATTAGGGCCGGCCCTACAAGGCCTGAGGTAAGAAAAAACATATATTTTTCAAAGCCCAGCCCGATAGCACCAGGGTCAGGGCCAGCCCTACCGTGCTCGAAAGTTATTATTTCAAATTTTAACTATTTTTCCTCCACTTTTTTCCAAAGAAAAATAATTAGTAAATTACAATAATTAAAGTTTTAATTTATCAAATAAATATTGTCAACATTAATATCCAAACCACATGAATCATCCAACAAATAAACATATTCACTAATTCGATCGTAATCAAAAGCAAACTATTATCCACAAATAACTCGCATAAAACATAAGAAGCATATCACTAAGCAATATTATCATTGTTATCTTCTTACCCATTATCATCAATTTCAAAGACCTTTGATTATGCTTCGCTTTGAGTAGTAGGCTCTGCTTCATGAGTAAGAATTTCATAAATTCCTTTTCCCGCATCATGAACACATCAATAATCTTTATCTGCAACAAATAATAAACCAAATCATAAAATTATAGTATAGTTATTCTCTATTTATATATTTGTACTTAAATGGATAAATAACTCTATAACAAATACAAAATACCTATAAATTAATAAATTACCATTATATATGAATCCATGCATCCAAATAATAATAATAATAATTAAAAGGGCCTGCCTAAGGCCCTACAGAGCCGACCATGTAAGGCCAATTTCATTTAACTCCTCTAATTTTTAAGCCTGACTATTGAAGGGTTCGTACTTAAAAGGGCCAGCCCGACGGGCTCAACCCTATTTCCCAAATCTAACTACGATATATAGATTATCGTTCTCCCCTCCTTCCCTATCTCAAGATATAAATATATAACACTGAACTCTTTAATTAATATTTTATTGAAAAAATCACAACAATTTGACCATATCCGAAATTGAAAAACCATTCAAAAGTTCTATTGAATTTTGAATAATTTGGACTCAAATATAAATGAACAAATACATTCCAGAAAACATGACAAATAATTATTAGAGACGCCGGAATTGTGATTCGAAAAGCAAATTCACTTTACTTATGGCCTGTTTATTACAAACACTGGTTTTGAATATCACACACGCAGAGAGACACAAGCACATATTAAAAGTTACGATTAATACCTCACAAATATTTAAAAAAACTGTTAAAAATGGTTTAATTTCCTGGGTTTGTTTCAGATTGTAATTATTTTTCGTATTTGACTATCTCCAATGAAACGCTTCAACGAAAATTATTTTTCTACAAATCATGGTTAACGATACCTAGGTATATATATCAATGAGAAAAAATCATTTAATATCCTCGACATGGTTGGCAGAGTAATTCAAGATTGTTTTTCACTTGGGATAAAAAGAGGTGACGTATACTAAATATATATTTGGAAATTAGATTCTTTGATAAGTGTAAAAGAGGAAAATTTTATCAATTTAAAGTACATTAAACAACTTAACTAATATTCATTAATCCGTGTGAATTAGTTAACAATGTGTTATATTTTGGATGGAGGGAATATATATGTCTTGCGAACTGTAAAGATAATTAAACAAATGCAAAAATATATGAAGTCGCTGGAAATGTAGGGGCAACTAGTTCCGTGGCAATTACGCTTAATTCACTATATATTGCCGACGTCTTTGTGTCTGTGTTTAGCAGCTGCAGAGTGTGAATGAATTCAAATATCCAGCAGCGAGCAAATATACTTGTGTAGTTGTTGGCTCCTAAGATCGATCAACAAAAATGGAGATTATGGCGAAGATGTGGGGACAACTAGGCTCAATCACGGCCACCGTCATGTTCTTCTACGCCATGTTTGATAAGTTCTTCCCTCCTCCTCTTCGTGACTACATCAAAACCTACACCAAAAAACTCACCTCCCTCTTCGATCCCTATATCTCCATCAGATTCTCCGAGCTCGAAGGCGAACGAATGAAGCGCAGCGAAGCTTACACCGCCATCCAAACATATCTCAGTGCCAACTCTTCCGAGCGAAGCTCCAAGCTCAAAGCGGAAGTCGTCAAGGACAGCCAGACCCCTCTGGTTCTCAGCATGGACGACAACGAAGAGATCACCGACGAGTTTCAGGGCGTGAAGCTATGGTGGCGCGCTCATAAACTAGACGTCAACAACCAGTCCTTCTCCGTTTATCCTGCCTCCCACGAGAAGCGTTTCTACAAGCTCACATTCCACCGGCATCACCGGGACGTCGTCACTAGTTCTTATATTCAACACGTGCTGGACGAAGGAAAGGCCATCGCAACCCGAAACCGGCAACTGAAGCTGTACACAAACAACCCGAGCAATAGCTGGTACGGTTGGAAGAGAACCAAGTGGAGCCATGTCGCTTTTGAGCATCCTGCTAGTTTTGTTACTCTCGCTTTGGACCCTAAGATGAAAGAAGATATCTTGAAGGACCTTGATAAGTTTAAAAAAGGAAAGGAGTACTATGCCAAGGTCGGAAAGGCTTGGAAGAGAGGATATTTGCTTTATGGTCCACCGGGAACAGGCAAGTCTACTATGATCGCTGCCATGGCAAATTTCTTGAACTACGATATCTATGACCTTGAACTGACGGCTGTGAAGGAGAACGCCGAGCTTAGAAAGCTGTTGATAGAAACTTCTAGTAAGTCAATCGTAGTGATCGAAGACATTGATTGCTCTCTTGATCTTACCGGGCAGAGGAAGAAGAAGAAAAAAGATAAACAGGAGGGATCCAAAGACGCAGTTAAGAAGGCGTTAGATGAAGAGGAAGATAAGGAGAGTAAGGTGACACTTTCAGGACTGTTGAATGTGATTGATGGGATTTGGTCGGCTTGTGGAGGAGAAAGAGTGATTGTGTTCACAACTAATTATGTGGAGAAGCTTGATCATGCTCTTATAAGGAGAGGACGCATGGATAAGCATATTGAATTGTCCTACTGTTGCTACGAAGCGTTCAAGGTTCTTGCGAGGAATTACTTATTGGGTGTTGAAAGCCACCGTTTGTATCCGAGAATTGAGGAATTGTTTCAGGAGACGCGGATGACTCCTGCTGATGTTGCTGAGCATCTAATGCCGAAATCAGTGGAGGAAGAGGCGGATCCAGAGACTTGCTTGGAGAGGTTGATCGAAGCACTTGAAACGGCCAAGCTGGAAGCGAAGAAGAAGGCTGAGGAAGAGGCAAAGAAGAAGGCTGAAGAAGAAGAAGAAGAAGCAAAGAAGAAGGCAGAGGAGGAAGAAGCAAAGAAGAATGGAGAGTTGGCAGAGAAAGTGAAGGAAAATGATAAAAAATCCGGTGAAGGAGTGAAAGAAAATGGTTTCCTTTAATCTGGAAATTAAGGCCAAGACGCCATCTTTGGCCGCAATTATCTTATTATCTAGGATTGTAAAATAAGACACCATCTTTGGCTGCAATTATCTTATTATCTAGGATTGTAAAATAAGTATGCGGGCATCATTAAATTATATGCGAATTACTGTGTGTATGAATTCTCGTCTGGTATATGCTTTAATTAAGGATTTGCAGTGTGAATATTGTGTATCAAACTGATCGGATTTACTGTGTGTTGTTTGAAAATACCTACAAAGTTATACTTTTAAAATTCTCTGTTAATCCTAAAATAAATATTTTTTGCTTGGATGACTGTTTAGTGATCGAGATTCTCCAAACTATTTTTAAAGCCCCGGGTCCTGATGGTCTTCATGCTCACTTTTTTCAGACCCAATGGAATGCTGTGGGTGTCAAAATATGTGCATTTATTGATGAATGCTTTAATAACCCACCCACTATGATCAGTATAAATATGGCCAAGGTTGTTCTTATCCCTAAGGTCGACAACCCCTCTTCGCTAAAGGACTTTCGACCTATTTCCCTGTGCAACGTGAGTTTCAAAATTATCACAAAAGTATTGGCGAATAGGTTCAGGAAAGTTATGCCTCATCTCACAAGTCCTGAGCAATGTAGCTTTATTGCTAATAGATCCAGTTGTGATAACATTTTAATAGCCCAGGAGGTTATTCATTCAATGAAGTTGAAGGGTAGAAAGAAAGGTTTTGTTGCTATCAAGATTGACATGGAAAAGGCTTTCGACAGACTGGATTGGGGATTCATTAAGGATACCCTCCTTCGCTTGCAGCTGAAAGATAACTTAACTGAGCTCATCATGGCTTGTATTTCTACAAATTCTATGTCTATCCTCTGGAACGGGGATGAGAGCCCAAGTTTCACCCCCTCAAGAGGAGTCAGGCAAGGAGACCCATTGAGCCCTTACATTTTGGTTCTCGGCATGGAACGGTTGGGCCATCTTATTAAGAAGGAATGTGACTCCCGACGATGGAAACCGTTCTATTTCAAAAGGGGCGGTCCTAATATTTCTCATCTGTTCTTTGCCGATGACCTTATCCTCTTCGCTGAAGCTTCCCCTAATCAAATGACTGAAATTCGTAAAGTGATGCAAAGTTTTTGTGAAGTTTCAGGCCATAGAATCAACATTCTAAGTCTCGAATGTTTTGCTCCAGAAATGTTAACTTCAATAGAGCTCTCGAGCTTAGTCATCTGCTTGGAATAGGAATCACTTCTGACCTCGGGAAGTACTTGGGGGTGCCCATTATTCATAAGAGAGTTTCGAAAGCTACTTACCAACCTATTGTTCAAAAGGCTCGTAAGAAGCTTTCAATGTGGAAAAGCAAGTTTCTCACTATTGCTGGTCGTTCTATTTTGATCAAATCGATGTTATCCTCCCTCCCCAGCTACTACATGCAGTCTACTCTTCTCCAGATTTGTACTATCAATGAGCTAGATAAGATCTCAAGGAAATTTTTATGGTCCCAGGATGAAGATGTGAGAAAAATTCATCTCATTGCTTGGGATAAAATCACTCAAGCCAAAAAGCAAGGGGGCCTCGACTTCAAAAACCTTCGTCATCAAAATAAGGCCTTTATTATGAAGCTCTGTTGGAATCTCCTCAGGAACAAACAAGCCCTTTGGGTTAAATGTCTTTGGTCGAAGTACAATTGTGGCAACTTACTTGTTCCTTATGTTTCCAAAAAGAGAAACTCATCCTCTGCCTGGAAGGCGATCGCCGAAGTTTGGGATAAGTTTCTTGCAAGAATTGGAAAGAAGGTTAATAATGGTGTGGATACAAAGTTCTGGCAGGACCGGTGGCTTCCTTTTGATCAGCCTCTTATTGCCTTTGTCTCAGATCCGTCATATGTTAATAAAGAGGAAACGGTGAAAGACCATCTTCTGGCGAATGGAAGTTGGAATATCAATAGATGGCAGGGTATTTTACAACCATCGATTATTAATATCATTTCCAGAACCCGTCTGCCCTCTAATGATCTCCCTGATTGTTTCACTTGGAGAGCCGCCAAAGATGGTTGCTTCTCTGTCAAATCTGCATATAGATACCTGTCTGATCAAGGAAGGACGAGTATCAATAACTTCTGGACTCTAATATGGAAATGGCAACTCCCGGAGAAAGTAAAATTCTTCATGTAGCAAGTGGGACATGAAAGACTTGTCACAAATTCTTTTAGAACAAGAAGGGGGTTCACCAATGAAAATCTTTGTCCCTTTTCCTGCAACAGAAAGGAAAGTGTTATCCATATTATCAGGGACTGTGAGAGAGCAAAAAACTTGTGGAAACAAATATTACAGCCTAATTATCTTTCTCAGTTTTTTGCAGGGAATTTGCAGGTATGGCTCAACTGGAACACCAATCATCACCCTGGAAAGGGAAGATTTCGGGACTTCTCCTGGCCAAGAGTCTTCAGTTTGGGGTGTTGGATCCTTTGGACTACTAGATGCAAGTTCCTGTTCCAAGGCGAAAGCACGGATACCAGGGAGATGTTACACCTATGCAACTACCTTCTAATGGAAAATACAACCAATCATTCTCTAACTCACCAAATTTTCCATTTTGATAGGTTTGATGAGAATACTTGGACTCCCCCTCCCTCAAATATGGTTCGCATAGATGTTGACGGATCAGTGCGTCATCAATACCAAGCAGCATGTGGAGGTGTGATCCGGAATTCTCAAGGCCATTGTTGATGGGATTTTACAAATCCCTTGGAATCAGTTCTGTTATTGAAGCGGAGCTGCATGCTATTAAGACTTTGCTAAATACGGGTCGTCAGATGGGTCTTCAGAGAGTCATTCTGTACTCTGATTCTATTGATGCCATCAATGCCATCATGAGAGACTGTTATACTGATCACCCGCTTAGGGACGTCATTGGCGACATTCGTGACCTCCTCTTTCAGGATTGGCACGTGGAAATCCGTCATACATCAAGGGATAACATCTCTTGTGCAGATTATATGGCCAAGAAAGACCATGACGCTCCTGATGCAGATGACATTGTTCTTATTCCCAAAATACCGGCTGGATGTCTTCATATTATTGTGAAAGATCAATTAGCTTGTAATTGCTAGTTATTTTGTTTTCTTCTAGATCTAGACTTTTTTGGTCTAGACTCCCCTGTAACAAGCCTTGGCTTGCCTTTTTCAATCAAAAAAAGAAAGAAAGCTAGCTATAGTCATAAACATGCCCAATTTGAAAAATGAATGCATAGTCAAGTGTCTTGTCTCCAATAATAGAACCCTAGATGGAGAGAGGAAAAATTTAACACAAAATCTTTAATGAAGAGAGAGAGTGTGTGTGTATTGGAATAATTTATTTTAAACTGTTTTGGCTAGATACTTTCTCAGATGCTAAATACTAGCTCTCGTCCTAATTATAAAACCTAGTTAACTTTTTTTTGTAAATATTAAGGAAGCTAAATAAGTTAATTAATCATTTTATTTATTATATATCCTTAGATTATATATTAGTTTATTAGTCAAATTAATTAGTTTGAAGAAAAAAATAAAAATACTTTAAAGTAATTTAATTAGCTTCTTTAGTCTGTTCAAAAAAGTCAACTAGGTCTTATAATTAGGACCAGAGGAGTATAACATAATTTTTGTGGCCTACTTTGTCCTTTTTTATACTCCCTCCGGTCTTAATTATAGGAACTATTTAACCGATTTTGGGGGGATTAAGGAGAGGAGTTAAATTAGTTAATTTTACTCATTTTTCCTAAAATGCCCTTATATAAATTTAAAATGACATAAGTAAGAGTGAATTACAACCCTACCACATATATCTCCGACCAATTTTCCTTTCCACACGCTTTCTAATTGAAATAATGGTCTTGATATATAAACATATATGTGTATATATATGTGTATACATATAGATATATCTACATACATATATAGATACACACACACACACACACATATATATAGACAAACACACACCCATATATCTACACACACACAGAGATATATATATGTGTGTGTGTGTGTGTGTGTGTGTGTGTGTGTGTGTGTGTGTGTGTGCGTGTTTGTGTATGTACACACACACACACACACACACACACATTGTTCTGGTGTAGAACACAGATGTCCAGCCGCGTGTATGGGCTGGTGATTTGATATTGGATCTAGGGTCTCAGCCTGGGTGCCAATGTGATAGCACACAGACGGAGAGAGGATCACTGAACACAACCTGGCGCTTGGCCGATGGAGTGGGGTATGTGCTCAGTATGGCAGTATGTAAAATAGTCTAGGTCTAGAGCGTGTGTACCTTAGGCTGTTGCTTGGGTATTTATAGGACCTACCTGGAGCGGCTTTGGCGTGATTCCAGGCCTATAATCCGAACTGTCTATCCTTATGCAGAGGTGCTCCTAGATCTCCGGGGTAGTTGAGATATTCCAGGATTGCGGATATGACGGATCTGACATGCCTACCCTTGGTTGGGCCTTCATGTGATTGGGCCTTATCCAGATCCGTAACAGTTGCCCCCAGCCCGGTAGTTCAAGGTTTTGGGCTGCCGGGGTGTATGCTGTTTTTAGAAATGTCATCCGAGGTGTTACCCATCTTCTGACGTCTGTGTCGGGCTAGGATTTGTTGAACTCATTTCCCTGGGTACGTGGTAACGTCACAAGGTTCGATGAGCCGGGGTGTCCCTCAACCTCTCATGCGATGTCGTGCTGGCGCCTTGTGGCTTGCAGGCTGTTGGCCGTGGCTGACATCCGAAGAGAATGTCGTGGTTTGGACCGCCGAGTTACAAACGTGAGATGGTGTGAATCAAACCTGGTACGATTTTGACCGAGGCAAGATACCGGCACCAAGGCTCGTCATTTGAAGGCCCGGGGCCGTTGTTATTTCCACGGTGTGACTCTTGGGAAACCTCCTCTGATGCTGCCATGATTGCCTACGACACCTAAATTTCGTGCGCATTTAATGCTCGGTGGTACGTTGCACGTCCTCTCGGCCCTTTGGGGTGAAAAGTCGTGGTTACCCTCGTCGGTTGGGTTTCTTTTGTTTTGAATTTCCCTCCTTCTTTCCTCTCGATATAAACTGCTGGCATTTCTCTTTTTGCCACCTTTTCAATTCGCTCACTCTCCTCCCCTACACACGGAAATTCTTCTGCGCAAAGTCATTTAGGTGCCGAAGAGGATCTGTTCTTTTCTTCCTGTGTCTCAGAATTCTCTGAAGAATCAGGGCTTCTTACTTATCCGAACTTTTTCATCGACTTTCGCTGTGTTCATTTTCTACAATCTTCAACTTTTCAGGTATTTTATCTTCCCTTCTGAACTTTTTATATCATTCTAGTATTTTAGTTCTCCCTCTTCCTCTTTTCTTTGCTGGTGTGCCCCTGTATTCTGGATTTTCTGGGTGGAGTGTTTGTGAGTTGAGAGTCGGAACCTGGCCTTACTAGGCCAGATTTTCATAGTTCGTCAGTGTCTGAGCCTCTTTTAGTCGAGCCGATAAGCGCCTACCAAACGCATCGTCCGTCCGAGCCGGGGTCATTACCAGCTGGTTATCACGGTCCCTGTTGGGATTGTGTTGCCGAGAGCTCCTCCCTTATTGCGAGTGGGCAAGACCGTATGGCCGAAGTCGTCTTGGGCTCATGTCGGCATAACTCGTTAGCTGAGCCTGTGCCAGACTTCAAGGGTCTTCCTTTCTCCGATTTGTCGTCATCAGGTATTCTGCCTAGTTCTGACTTTAGTTTTATTTCATTTTCTTGTAGGTAAATGGAGTCTACGTCTTCCCCTCGTCTTTCAGCTTCCGAACCGGAGGCAGACTCCAGTAGTCCTTCACCGGCCCTGCGATCCAAGTATCCCTGGGTGACTAGCGAAATGTTAACCATACGTTCGCTGATGACCGACGCGGATATGGCGAAAGTGGGGTCTCCGGGGTCATCAGGATGTCGTCTTTCCCCCCCAAGGAGGATGAGCCGATCTGCGCCACTCGGGAACCAGGGTCTCCTAATTTCTTTCTTTTCTATCGGGATTATATGACCCGGCTCGGTATTCGCTTTCCGTTTACCGGGTTCCAAATGTCCGTTCTCCACTACCTTCATCCGGATCCTTCTCGCCTTCACCCAAACGGGTCGGCTTATCCGGCGGCGTCGCATATCTATGCGGGACGATGAATCCCGCTATTCCGTACCGCCGCCCTATTCCTTCATTTTTCTCTCCTTTCACCCCCGGTCGGGTAGGGAACCGCCCTCTCGAAAAGGCTAACTCTCTTCGTACGAGGCGGACCTAAACTCATGAATTCTTTTCGACTCCTTCAAGCATTTCAAAAATGCTTTCTTTAAAGTTGTTGCAATCCTCGGGAAGTGCCCGGTTTCGAAAGCCGCCAAGGTCCGGCGTTGAATGGCGCTTCCCTTTACGGACCTCCGAGCACCATGACTTCTCCTCTTCCACATATCAATTCTCGGCCAAAGACCTCTCTGAGGACGAGAGGGAGTATGCCGCTCGGCTGGCGTCTTACGTTGCCGAACACGGTGTCAAAAGAGCGGCCTTCTATATCAAGAAGGCCGGTGAGTCGTCCGGCTCGGCCTCCAGTATGGCTTTATTGATGCAAATTCTGTTTTTCTACTTGCCTTTTGTTATCTAACTAGCTTCTGACTTTAGATTTATTGCTTTTGTAGCAGGTCAAGTTGCTATGAATCTGAATCCGATTATCTTGAGTATACCTTGCCTACGTTGGAAAGCCGAAAGAGAAAGCTCCCAGGAAACGTCCAGCTGCCGAGCCTTCTAAGAAGCAAGCTCCTGCTGCCTCTATGGTCCCAAAGCCTTCCTCGGCGAAGAGGGCCAAGGTCGGGGATTCCACCGCTACCGCTTCGACTGCTCCCGAAGTGGTACCTTCTTCTTCTCCGTCATTGGTAGCCGCGGCGGAGGTAGTGCCTTCATCTACCCTGGGCTCGCTCGCCGCCGAACATCTCCACATTCCGATCCATCTCCTCCATCCTTGGAAAAGGCGAAACAAGTTCTCGTCTCTGATTCTGTTTCTCCCTTGCGCCCATCGGCTACCGCTCGACCTAGTGGCTTCAAGCGGAGCCAGGCCTGGAGTGGGGACGTTTCTGAGGAGATTGGTATGGCCTTCTTTCCGCTACGTCGGCTTTTGTCTCCTCAACCTCTTTCAGACGAGGACCTTCATGAAATCCAGGATGTGTCCGGTCATCTTTGCAAGGCTCTTGGATTATCTCAGGCCTACCCGCATCTCCATGGTTATTATGCTCGAGCTTCTAAGTCCGAGGCGACTCCGGCGGAGGAGAAGACCGCCCATGAGAAGGCGGTGGTGGCGGTAAGGAAAACCGCGTCGGATTGCTTCGAGATGGCCCTTGCCTGATTGAGTACTTAAACCTGGGGTAAAGCCGAACGTGGCTGGTATGGATGTCGCTCCCGCTTCCAAGATGGTGTTCTTATTCCTCCACCTATCTCTTGAAGATAGGTCGGCTTCAGATGCCGAAGTGAGCAGCGGTGAGCAAGCCGCGAAGAGGCCGCATCCGGGCCGACCTAATGGCGACGAGGCCACTGCGGACGAGGGGGCCCCTTAACTTTTTGTTGTCTTTTTCTTTTTTCTTTCTTTGTTTTCGGCCTATGATGCCAATTGTGTATTGTACCTCAGAACTTTTAACTTTATGAATGAAGATTCAATTAAGTAGTTTGTTACATACTTTTACCTTCATGTGTACAGTGCACATGGGATAGTTTTAGACCGGGCCAGGGTCTTTAAAGGATTAGAGTCCGCTTAGTACTCTTCTGGTGTCAGAAACCAGGTGCATGAGTAGGGGTGTCTATTGCTTATTTAACGAATCATTTTGACCCTCTTAAAATTGAACATTTGGTCAATAAACCATTTATTTATTCAAGAGATGATTAGCTTTACAAAGCTGACAATGAAAGGAAAATTTGCGTAAGGGAAATGACTCAAACCAAAATAAGCTTGAAATAATAAATCAAAACTTAACTCTGACACGCGGTGTCCGTTCAGGCATCCTCGCCGTGGATCGGGCCCTAACTATAGTAGGCCCTCGCTTGTCGCCATTCCATGTCCTCTTGACGGGTTTTCTTGTCAGCGTTTCGAGAACATAGGCTCCTTTTTCCAACTTCTCCTTGACTCGGTACGGTCCTTCCCAATTTGCGGCCGCCTTGCCGTCCCGGGCGTTCTTGTTACCGATGTCGCCCTTCTTAGACCAGTCGCCTTGGCCAAATGCCCCGGGTTTGACCTTTCTATTGTGTTTCGCCGCCATCGCTGCTTGGCCGCTATGTCTCGGCAATGGGCCGTGGTCCTCGACTTCATCTACCAGCTCCATCTCGCTGCCAACGCCCTCGAATTCGATGGTTCTCCTTCCTCCGTGGTTCTCGAGCCTTCTCCAAGATGGTCGACCAACTTCGACCGGATCATGGCTTCGCATCCATATGTCATGCGGAAAGGCGTCTCTTGGGTAGCCGATTGGATAGTTGTGCGAATTCCCATAAGACATTATAAAGTTGTTCGACCCAACAAAGCGGCCTCTTGCATCTTTTTCCGAAGTCCGTCTAGGATTACCTTGTTTGCCGCTTCTGCCTGTCCGTTTGATTGTGGTGTTCGACTGAAGCAAAATGATGTGTGATGCCGAGGTCCACCATCATATCCCGGAAGTTCTGTCCGCTGAACCGAGTGCCGTTGTCTGTCACTACCTCACCGGGATTCCGAAGCGGAGAAAATACTGTTAGATGAAGCGCCAGACCCTAGCCGATGTGATGGTGGCGAGCGGTTCGGCCTCAATCCACTTGGTAAAGTAGTCCACCGCCACGATTAGCCATCGAAGTTGTCCGGGGGCCCGCTTAAACGGTCCGAGTAGATCCATTCCCCATTTAAAGAAGGGCCATGGGGCCGAGATATATTCCATGTCTGATGGAGGGGACCAAATGATTTTGGCGTGTTTTTGGCAACTATCACATGCCTTCACAAATTCGCTTGCGTCCGCCTGCATGGTCGGCCAGTAGTACCCGGCCCTAAGTGCCTTTCTTGCTAATGTTTTCGCACCCATGTGTTGCCCGTTAATTCCTCCATGGGTCTCGGCAAGGACATATCTACTTTCGTGAGTGCCCAGGCACCTTAACATCGGTGTATGCAAGCCTTTTCGGTAAAGCTGATAGTCTATCATTGTGTATACCGCGGCCTCCCATATCAGTTTTTGAGCATTCGCTGTTCCGAGGGGGAGAATTCCTCTCTCAATGTAGTCCTCGAGCGGCTTCCTCCAATCGGTGGCGTCGGATATGACCATTATGCAGGTCGGCTCTTCCACCTTTTGTTGTATGACAGTTCTGTGGTTGGTCGTCCCTTTAGTGCTGGCCAGTTTGGAGAGTATGTCGGCTCTGACATTTTCCCCTCTTGGTATATGGGTAACCTTCACTTCTTCGAACTCAGCCTGGATGTTCTTGACTTTGCTAAGGTACTTAGCCATTAGAGGCCCTTTAGCCTGATATGTCCCCTCTATCTGGGCGGCGACGAGTTGTGAGTCGGTGAAGACCGAGACTCTTGGGCGCCGAGCTCCTTGACTCGTTGGAGTCCGGCCAGGAGCGCCTCATACTCGGCCTGATTGTTTGACGTTGGGAAATTTAGTTGTAGGGAGTGTTCGATCGTCACTCCTTCGGGGCTCTCTATGATTATTCCGGCTCCGCTTCCCTTCGAGTTGGACGAACCGTCGACATATACTTTCCAGAGGTCGATGTTGCCGGGGTCGTTATTAATTGGAGTTAGTTCTCGGAGGAAATCCGCCAGAGCTTGTGACTTAATAGCATGTTGTGCTTCATATGTAATGTCGAACTCGGATAACTCAATGGCCCAACTGATCATTCGGCCTGCCAGGTCCGGCTTATGGAGTACCTGTCGAATAGGTTGGCTGGTTTGAACCGTTACCTTGTGAGCTTGGAAGTACGGGCGCAGTCTGCATGCCGTCATTATTATGGCGAAAGCCAATTTCTCCAACTTCTGATATCTTAGCTCCGAGCTTTGCAAAGCTTTGCTCACGAAGTATATTGGTTCTTGGCCATTATTTCCTTCCTGACTCGTAACCGAGCTCACCGCTTCCTTCCCAACCGATAAGTAGAGGAAGAGGGTTTCGCCGGCCGTGGTTTCGATAGGACTGGCGGAGTGGCCAAGCATTGCTTAATCTTTGAAAATGCGGCGTCACACTCCGGGGTCCAATTTCCTGACGTGTCCTTTTTAAGCAACTTGAAGAAAGGCAAGGCGCTTTCTGCCGATTTGGGCAGAAATCTAGTTAACGCGGCCAACCGGCCTGTCAACTGTTGGACCTCCTTCTTGTTTCTGGGGGCCTGCATGTCTAACACGGCCTTACACTTATCCGAGTTCGCTCGATTCTCTACTGTAAGCAAGAAACCGAGGAATTTTCCCGCGGTACTCGAACGCACATTTTTGGGTTCACCAATCGATGCGCCTTAACTTGCTAAATGTTTGCTCTAGATCTCGGATGTGATCATTGGGATCATACGATTTGACGATCATGTCGTCGATATAGACCTCGATGTTATGGCCGATCTGGTTTTCAAAAACCTTATTCATCATCCTCTGGTATGTTGCCCAAGCGGTAATTTCCCTTCTCCGTTATGAAGGAGGTGGCTTGGTCATCGGGGTGCATGGCGATCCGGTTATAACCGAATACGCGTCCATGAACGATGTGGTTGATAGCCGGATGAGTTATCTACGAGCTAATCAATGTTCGGCATTGGATAGGCGTCTTTAGGGCATGCTTTGTTCAGGTCGGTATAGTCGGTGCATACCCTCCATTTGCCATTTGGCTTTGAAACCATCACCACGTTGGAAAGCCACGTGGTATATTGTATTTCCTCGACGAAACCGGCCTCCAAGAGTTCGTCCACATGTTGGTTCGCCGCTACCGCCTATCTCGGGGCCCTCGTTCTTTTCTTTTGGGCTACGGGTTGACCCTGGCCGTATGGCCAATTTATGACAGAGAAATTGGGGTCTATACCGGGTACGTCGGCCGCGCTCCATGCCAAAACGTCTCGATTGTGGGCCAAAAACTCTTCCATCCTCAATCGCAGGTCGGGGGTCAAGGCCCTGCCTACTTTCGTACTATGGTCTGGATTGTTTCCGACTACGAAGTCTTCTACCTCTCCTTCTGGTTCTGGCCGAGGCGTCCCCTTTTCTTCTCGTAGGTCCAATTTACGTTGATTGTCTCGTTGTAACACCGCTGGACTCTTTCGATCGCCCGACGGTAACGACTTGGTTGTTATTGCCTATCATTTTTATCTTCGATGCTTAGTAGATACCAGATGTCCCAATTGTGGATCGTTGGTCTTCCCGTGATGATGTTGTAAGGGGATGGGAAATCAGCCACAATAAATCTTACTCGCTCGGATTTGAAACCTTCCTTCGTTCCAAGGGTGAGTCGCAGATCTATATATCCCTTTGGAGGGGATAATTCGCCATTAAACCCTACGAGAGTGGTTTGGCATGGCTTCAGGTCCTCCTGATCGAGATTCATTCTCTTGAAGGCATCCCAATGATGATATCTCGCCGAGCTCCCCGAGTCTATAAATATCCTCTTGACTCGGCAGCTGACCAGTGGTTCCGTTGATTACGAGGCCATCTTGATGGCCGGGAGTACGTCGGCCATGTCTTCTTTTGTGAACATGAGCCGAGGTCGTTCAATTTTGTCACCATGTGTGATTCTTCTTTAAACTTTGGTCGGTCCCTTATTGAAAGAACTTCCTTTAGATATTTCCTCCGTTGGCTCTGCGTATCTCCTCCTCCTCCGAAGGCTCCGCTAATAACGTTGCAATCGAACTCGGCGCCGGAAATCCGCTGTCCTCGGATGCCGGCTTCTTCCTCTTGCCCTCTCTTCTTTCTCGTGGTCCGGCCGTTTGATCGGTCATCCTTTCGCTTTTCTTTTGTGCGTCCTCGTTCTTATTACGTATTGACGCAATTTTCCTTCTCGAACGAATTTCTCAATGGCTTCGCGAAGTTCATAGCATTGATCCGTGGTATGCCCTTTACAATCGTGAAAAGAACAATAACGAGACTGGTCCGTATTGGACCGTTTCCTGAGGGGATGAGGTTTTTCGACCTTCCGCATCTCGGTCGACGCTACTTCCCTCCATAGCTGGGACCGGGGCACATTAAGGGGTGTATAATAGTCATATTTACTCTTCAAGTCTGTCCTTGGCTTAGATTGCTTACTATCAATTCCTTTCCCCCGGCGATCTTGCTTGCGACCGTCGGACTGGATTTTCTCCCTTGGCGGGGTGCTCTTGTCCGGGTCCCTTCGAGCATTCGCTTGGCGCATTTGTCCACCTCAAGATATTTCTTTGACCGTATCATGAAGTCCTTTAAGCTCTTAGCCGGCTCTTTGAAAAATGATTCAGCTAGTCGGCTCGAACTGTCCAGGCCATCGGCCAAGAGGTGAACGTGCACTTCCTCCTTTAATTTCTGGACTTGCAGGGCCGCATGGTTAAAGCGATCCAAGTAGCTTTGGAGTAATTCGCCGGGCCGCTGCCTGATTTTGGACAAGGTATATTGAGACTTCGGCTGTTTCTTACTAGTTGCGAATTGCAACTCGAAAACCTTTGCCAAGTCATCAAATTTAGTTATCGACCCTGGAGGCAGGGTTAGTAACCACTTTAGGGCTGGTCCCTTTAGGGTTGTGGAGAAAACCCTACTTATGATGGGTTCTCCAAGGCCTCTACACATCATGATCATCTGAAAGTCGTCCAAATGAGTTGTTGGGTCCTGCGAACCGTCGTACTTGCTAAACTCGGTGAGGTTCAGCTTTCCTGGGAACCGTGCCCTGAGGATCTCGGGTGAAAAGGGGCTGCCGGCTTTAGCCTCGGCATATCTTCCTTGACGAGAATCGTGTGGGGGATGTCGGGTCGACCCTTCGATCCGGGAGGACTTCCCCCTTCTTGATTCTTTGGTGGAGGAGGCCGCCCTTTTAGTATTGTCTATGGTCCTCTGCCGACGGAAACTATGATCTTCCTGGTCGGGTTCCCATGTTTTGTCATCCTGATCATAGCTGGTGCTTTCAGGTTCCCTTCTCCGGTTCCGCTCGTCGATGCGATGAAATTGAAGAGTATAACGTTTGTCCATATTCTCGATGCGTTTCATCATGGCGAGCTGTCCGTTATGGAGTGTAAGGAAGTCCGGATTCTGGACCGGGGTCTCCTGATTTACAACTGGGTTGGATTTCTGTGGCTCACGGCAATGTCCCCGCGCTGCCGATGAACCCGTCTCGGACTCGTTTTCATTTTCAGGTTGATCGTGATTCGGGACAAGAGGTTCCTCAAAGCGCTCTTCTGGCTGTGATAGCCGGTCTTCATTGTCCTTCTCATTGCCACCGATAGGGTTGGTCGACTGCTCGGTGTGCTGTGGTTGCCAGGGTGGTTGACGTTGCTCTCCGGTTGTTCGAACCATCTCCGCCGCTTCGGCTTGTACTGCGGGTGTTAACCCTCATTGGTCACGGGAATCGAAATTTATCGTTCCCCACGGACGGCGCCACTGTTCTGGTGTAGAACACAGATGTCCAGCTGCGTGTATGGGCTGGTGATTTGATATTGGATCTAGGGTCTCAGCCTGGGTGCCAATGTGATAGCACACAGACGGAGAGAGGATCACTGAACACAACCTGGCGCTTGGCCGAAGGAGTGGGGTGTGTGCTCGTGTGGCGTATGTAAAATAGTCTAGGTCTAGAGCGTGTGTACCTTAGGCCGTTGCTTGGGTATTTATAGGACCTACTGGAGCGGCTTTGGCGTGATTCCAGGCCTATAATCCGAACTGCCTATCCTTATGCGGAGGTGCTCCTAGATCTCCGGGGTAGTTGAGATATTCCAGGATTGCGGATATGACGGATCTGACATGCCTACCCTTGGTTGGGCCTTCATGTGATTGGGCCTTATCCAGATCCGTAACACACACACACACACACACACACACACACACACACACACACACACACACACACACACACATATATATATATATATATATATATATATATTTGTATATATGTGTGTGTGCGTGTTTGTGTATGTACACACACACATATACACAAACACATATATATAAATGCTCCTAATAATAAGTATAAATAGGCGTATTATAGGAAAAAATTGACAAAAGTTAAAATTTGCTCTTATAATTAAGACCAAAACCAACTCCAAAATGTGTTCCTATAATTGATATGTATATATAAAATGCAAACAGTAGTGTGTTTGGCTGGTTACAACAGCGGTATAGTAACCAAGTATTTCAAAAGTGATACACAACAACAAAAGGAAGGCTTCCGCTGGAACATCAAAAGGAAGTCTTCAACCGGGTCTTCTACTCGGGCTGCTTGCCTCTCTCCTCGGTCCTCGGTCCTCCGAACCCGGATGCTATGTTAAGAGCTGAGGTCCAATGCATACGGACCCCAGGTAACGGTTAACCTCATATTTACATATACAGTACATGAATTATAGATAATCATAACATAAGCAGCTCACAATAGATGTATCGCACGGAGTGAATGCAGAAGTATCGCACGGAGTGAGTGCAGACGCACCGCACGGAGTGAATATAAATGTACCGCACGGAGTGAATGTATTCAAAAGCACATAACAACACTTATAACATATCAACAGACCATCAACCACATATACGCATACAATACTCATAATACATATACGCATACCATAAATATCAGAGTTAGTGTTACAGTACGCGAACGTACCTTCGTTGACGGAAACTCGGTACTTCTGTCGGAATACGGTACGACAGTAGGTCAGAATGTAATCAGGGATATCCTATCAATATAACAACGTGCTTGTTAAGAATCTATCATTACGACGGACATTTTTAGTCATAATGACCATTTTACCCCTGACCCCCTAATCGGCGGAATTTCGCCAGCACTTTGTTACTTTGACTCTAATCTTCTAAAATTTTGCCAGAACTTCGACCCCACCATGATTTTCGAAATTAATGACTAAAATACCCCTATCATATGATATCTAATCATACTTGGAAGATTAAAGACTAATCTAGCATTTCTACTCTAACTACCGAAAAAACTACGGAAGCTTAAGACTCGGTACCGAAAAACTTACCCAGAGCTTCGCTGCTTTTTTCCCCAGAGCTCCTCTCTCTAAAACCTCTCTCTAATTTCGGCTTGCTCTTGTGAGTTTTGGTGTGAAAAATACAAAGGGTTGCACTTCTATTTATAGAAGAAATGTGACACTATTCATTGCTTTTTCATACCGGATATCGGCCGTCGGATCGCACTTCTGCAAGGTGTCACGATCCTCACCAGGCCACTTGGCAACCGACCTCCCCCCCCCCCTAGGTGGCATCCATTGGCCAATCAGAAGGTGACATTTTGCTCCTTCTAGAAGCCTCGCCCGGTAAAGTTCTCCGATCGGTGTCCGAATCGCGTAATCTTGAAGGGACACAGAATTCTGGGAGCAGATCCCTGAAGATCTATTCTTCCTCTTCCAAAATATTTGGACTAACTAAATTTTTGATCTCATTCAGGGCATTCCGTGCTCAGCCGAAGATTCTCGAAAAACGTGCTCGGTTACGGAACGAATTTCCGGAATCATCAATCTCTGGACAGAAATTCACTGATTCCAAATATGTCCAGATAATCATAAACTCATCTCCAAATGTTGAGTTACAATTTATTTTCTTCAAATTCTAATTTTATGACTATCTGCCTATTTCTCAGATTTTCTCTATTTCGTCTTATTACTAACTTCTTCTACCGATCTCAGAAACGACTCCAGGTACAGCTCAATTCGAGATAAAAATCCACTTATCAATATTATACCCTGACTTTAGAAATCCTGTTCCTGGTTCTCTAGATAGGATCCGATTCCTATAGGTAATTATCTATTTTACTTTAATTATTACTTAATTAGAGTTTATATTTTACACTCTTCCTTCACATCCTTTTTATTATTTTCTTTTTCTTTTTCCCTTCACCATGTCGGCACACACACAATTAATATATATATTTTTATTTTATTAATTAATTAATTATTATATAATTTTATAATTATTTTTACATAATTTTTTACAACATTTTTCCTATTGGTCCATACTTGTATTTAGGCTCAAAATTACTTAATCTCAAATATTTTCTTCAATATTTTTCAATTAATTAGCAAATATAATTATGCTAATTTTCTAGCCATATAACACTAATTATAGAGTTCTACATAATTTATCACCATTATTATATTGTTCATGCTTAAATAATTAACAAATAATTATTTAATCAATCACTTATTATTTGTTGGTAATTTTCTTATTTAGAACTAATCACTTCCTCTCAAAATCAGAACTAACATAGCTATTTTATCTCCCATGTAAAATATCAATAAACATGGAGTTAGTTATGATCTCCAAATACTTTATAGTTGTTATTTTACAATTCTTCCAAGTTTATAACTTAATAAATTACCAAAATTAGAGACAATATATTCTCTCAATTTTAATAATTATTTTACTACCCTTCAGGATTTTTCACAATTTTCCTAAGTCATTATATGCTCCATAGGGGCATTTTGGTCATTTTGGCACATTATCACATTTTTCCTTATTTCCAAGAAAAATTCTTTTTGACACCACATATTCACCTATTTTTAATAGGCATTATTTCCTAATTTATTATATTTACCCTAAGTGTGATTTTTAGGGTATTACACACACCAAAATCTGCAAGCAGTGCATTTGATAGTACTCTCTCTCTTTTCTCCAGTACTAAATAAAAGGTTCAGTTAACTTTTTTGGTGAAATTAAAAAAATCAATTAAATTACTTTAAAATATTTATATTTATCTTTTTTCTTTAAATTATTTTACTTAATATACAAACTAATATATAATCTAATGATACACAACATATGATATGATAAGTAATTTATTTAACTTTTTTAATTTCTTTACAAAAAAGTTAATCCTGCCTTATATTTAAGATTGGAGGGAGTATTATATATGGAGAGGACCCACCATTGTTTTAAAGTTGATATTGCCTCTATCAGCAAGTTGACGAGTTCAAGTCTTTCGTTGCAGGAAATATATTAATGTTCATGTTTATTACTAGTATTACTGGTCGGCCACACGAGACCTATCTTCTGATTTCCCTCTTCCCAACTGTATCTGATTCAGGCAGACAGATTATTGGAGATACGATGATATAGATATATGGACTCAACTTTTGGGTCTTTTTTTTTTGGTCGAAAACTTTTGGGTCTTCAAAAACATAAACTTGCAGTTTCTTACCATATCATCTCAGCACTTCAGAGGTGGGGAGCGAATCTGGAGCCACTTGTAATGCCCAGCTTAAGCACTTTCCAGGAGATTACCCATCTTGGGACTTCCTCCGTTAACCATCATACCAAAAGTTTAGCTAATAGTAAAGACGCATCATATATTATATAAGCCCCATGAACCCCTCATCTAACCTGATGTGGGACTTCCCTGACCAAGCTGTGACACGCTGCTCTCTACCAACACCTTTTCTTCTTCCATAATAATCGACACCCAACTTTTTGAAGATCTATGACCACTTTTGAATTTACAATATTTGTACACTAACTTTTGAATTTTATTGGAGTGTGGCTCATGGCGTAAAAGTGACAGTGAGCTAGCTTGAGTCCGAGGTAATAAGTTTTCAAATGTTAGAAGCAGGAGTCATAAAATATTTTAGAGTATTGAGTGCACTAAAAATTACTTTAGATACAAAATAATATTATAAAAATATTTGAAAAAGTTGCAACCAGGTCTCAATAACTGAATTAGTTACAACCAAGTCCCAATTAATGAAATTAATTACAATCAGGTTTCTTGAAATCATCAAATTGCAGTGAAATCTCAAGAGACTTGGGTGCTATTAATTCCAACGTGAAAGTACAATTTTACCCAAATGACAAATTTAAAGCATTTAATGACAAGTTTAGTACCAATTCAATGACAAGTGACATGGAAACCAATGATAAATTTAGAGCAACCAGTAACAAAAAAATTTAGGGTAACGTGCATGGAGGCTTATTGTAATTGGACCAGGTTGCCTTTTCCCAAAATATTTCATGCTACTGGATGGATATATTTTTCTAGGAAAAAAAAAGTTCTCAATATTATTAGGGTGTATTTGGTTCATCATAGGGGAGGGTAGGAAAGGTTCATTACTTTCTGTCTCACTTCCTTGAATCGGGGCTTGGGATTTCAGGGTTCGATGCCTCAAATTTTATTCTGTATTTAGGTTTCTCATCTTTTATTTTTCCTCCCCAAATACGTTGGTGTGGTTTCCATTTTCCTCGAAGCTTGGTGGCCTCGGCTTTGGCACTTCTTTCCTTCCCTGGGCTGCTTCTTCTCCGCCATGTACGATCCTTCTCATCACCCTTTTTCACTCCTTTTCTATTGCGTTCTGTTTATGATCATGCAATTAGTTCAGATTTTATTTATTTATTTATTTTTTTGCTTCAGACAAAACCTGTTTAATCATATGAGGCCTTTATGCATTTTATTTTGAAATTACAATTTCTGTCATCATCACTTGTGTTGCACCCATTTGCTCGTTAGATGCATAAAGAGGTTTTCCTGTAGAATCGATTTAATTCTTGATCAGTTCAATATCTTGCTGCTCGTCAAGTCTAAAATGTTTTTGGTATTTGGTTTTAGATTGGATATTTTCAACAATCGACAGCGGGCAGGGTCCTTTCCTTTAGAGTTATCTTTATTTCTCTGCACTGATGTTATTACATTTCTGAGTATAAGGATCCCGACTTTAGACTTTTGCTCCATCTTTAAGTCATTGTCTTATATATTGCTAATTCAACTCTCATCAAGGAAGAAAAGTCCCTGCTGCTAAGATGGTAAATGGTGGACGCAATAAAGTTAAATGCCAGATGATTACGATTTAGAAACCAATTTAATTCACAGTGAGAATGTTCATTTACTCATTGTAGATGTTTTTCTTTCCTGGAGAGGTAAAATTCTATGGTGTGGTTTTCTTTTCTGTTTTTTACCCCTTTTATGATGCAAAAAAGACACAAGGCTTACAAGTGTAGGAGGCGGGGGAAAGAGTGAGATAAGGATGGAATTTTTTACATCATAGCCATCTCAATTTTAAGCTGCCATATGAGCCACAAGCTCATTTTGGTGTATTTAAATTAATTAAGTTGGAAATTGTCAGCTCAAAAATTTATGAGCATATTTTTTTATTCTGATTTATTATATTACCATATCAAAATTCCTTCGTATAAGTTGAATAAAGGCATAAAAGTAATTCGGATTTGAGAGGCTGGTAGATCCAACGGTCACTGGTTTTTAATGTGGAATTCCTATTTTATCACAATTTTTTTTTAGGAAAAATTGAAGTAATGGGTGATAGGGGAAAATTATAAGATATTATAACCTAAAATTCTGCAAGAGCACCGGCCATATCAAGTAATAAAGTGATGATAAAGAGTATCAGTTCCACGAGGACTTGGTATCAACAATTCAGTTGAGCAATGACTTTATACTTTTGATTAAGTTGAGTCAACACAATTTTTTTTGAAAAAAAATATAGGAATAAAAAAGATAGCTAAAAAAAAAAATCAAATCTAACTAATGAGGCTAAGGATAAGGGTGATTTTGGATCTTAAGTGGTGACTTAGATTATTATAGCCTCGATTACTTCTTAGCGTCTAATTCCTCCTCTTAATTCCATTTAATTAAAGTTATATTTGCTAGTTTGAGATCTTAATTACCTAAGAGTATCTTTCGATCCATTAAAAGACATTCCAATTATATTAATCCCTAACTCCTTAGGTTATTAGTACTTAATTGTATTAATTTAAGTGCAAGTCTAATGATACTATGTAGAGGTGGTAGGTATATATATGTCTACCCTACAAGCAAATTAAGTTTGAAAACTTAATCCTACACGATTCAATTGAAGGTCTATTCTAAATTTCTCTTGTGTCTAGGCTCTTTTAATTTGGAATACTATATTGAGTAGTTCCAATCAAATTCCTCATCTTTCAAAACAATTAAGCCCACAATTGAATCAACAAACATAACATTATAGCAATTAAAAGAAGAAATTAAATCATCATCCACTAATCCATAGTCAAACTAAATAATCCAAAATAAATGTTTAGCTACATAGACTGAACATTCCCATGACCAAAATAATAGCTAACTAAAGACGAAATAAAAGACAAAAGGAATAAGAGAATGGAAATAAGAAGCAAAAATTTAAAGCTGAATGCATCTTCATAATTGAATATTATTACACTTAATTGCATGTCCTGTTGAATAAATTTAGGATTGTTTAGTTCATAAATAAATGGCTTTTATGCTTAATTGGTGTAACACCCCAAATTCCATACCATTTAGTGTGTCCGTGGACACGTAATTTTAGAAAAATCGACAGAGTTTGAGGTGCTACATCAGAATAATGTGGAACGGAGAGCATGCACTAACATTTGAACAATGAGTAATTGATATAAAATGCCCAGGCATATGCTGGTTAAATTAAATATCCAGAAGGAATATTCATGTGATACAATAATACAAGTCTTATATAATTACATCTCTTGAATAGTAACTATACATCCTTAAACCAAGGCTTAACTAGACTTGTGGCTTAGAACCCAATACAGTTAATCAAACGTATTGGCCAGGACAGATGTTAGTCAAGTGGAAGTCTCCCCGTCTTTCACGGCGACTTATGACTGAACCACAAGACCAACCCTTCCTTAGACACCAAATGGTTTGAAATAACTTAATTGAATTCATGTCAGAAACTAAGCCTCTGTTGTCCTTATACGAGCATTTGTCTTTGACCGGTGCCTCTTCACGGCTCCGTCCATTGGTACCTTCTCATGGCTCCGTCTATCAGTGCCTCCTCATGGCTCTGTCCATCGGTGCCTTCTCAGTTTCATGTTCCTTTCCTAAACTTTTAGTCAAGGCTGAGATTCAACCGAAATTAAATCCCAGGTAACAGTTAACCTCTATAGCAGATATAACAATATATGATAGATATTCATTACATATCAGCATCAACCATACATAGCACACAGCAAATGTAAGGTTACAACAATACATAGCACACAGCAAATGAAATGTCAACAGCACAACAATACATAGCATACAACAAATGTAATGTTCGCAACGTTTGCACTAACCAATGCCACGACAGCTCCTAGTGTCCTCAGCGCTAGGAAAACAACACTACGGCGTTATCAAGATTATAACCCGCATAAAGCTGAATGTATATAAATAGTGACCTAAGACCGAGTCTTAGCCATGGTGCATGACCCAAGACCTAGTCTTGTCCATCACTTCATGAATCGTTCAATCATATATAATCATACAAGTAATAGGTGATTAAAGTTACTAGTACGCGAACATACTTTGAAAGTGGAATATCACCTAGAGGGGGGTGGGTGATCTCAAATTCTTTTTCGAAGATACACACGGAGACAAAATTTAATCTAAGACAGAAATAGTAAATGAACACTGAGCGATTTATACTGGTTCGGCCAATTACTTCGACCTACATCCAGTCCCCAAGCATACCTTGGGATTTCCACTAATCTTTTCAAATACAATTACAACTCAAGGATGATCCTTTCTCACTTGGACTCACTCCCCCTTACTAGTTGCAAACGTACACCCATTCTTAAGGTTCCACAACCTTAAGCTATACCAACTAAACTGTAATCAAACAAATGTTTAAGAAACAAAACTCCTCACTGAGTAGATAGATGTTAATCACTGAAGTGTTAGATATCCGAAGATATTAATGAAACAATTGAAACAATAAATACAGTAGACTCAAATTGAATGCGCAAGATGTTTCGGGCCGGGGTTGGCGAAATTGAATGTGATGGTCTTTTATAGTGAACACCATTAATGCCATTGTGAAGCTTCAAGAAGTAGCCATTGTGACTCTTGGTATTTCCGTTAGACACAGAAGCATAATGACTGGAAATATTCGAACGTTGCTTCATTAAATGCTCTTGGTGGTGACGACCTTGTGCAGAGAGATAATCAGAGTGCAAGCTGGAATAAGTGTTCCTCGAAAGAAAGTTTTTCGTCTGCTAAAGTCTTTCATTCCTAATGTTGCAATGTTTCTCTGTCTTGCATTTAATGTTCTGCCACGTTGGATCGCCTTTCGCTCAAATTCAAATTTAGCCTGGTTAATCACTTCAAAACTCAAGCAAAGAATGATTAGATATAATATAAGTGAGTTTACAGATGATTAACAAACATTGGAGAATAGCCCATAAATTTCCAGGAGAGATTTAAGAAGAGTATATTCATCGTAAACTTTTCAAGAAAGCATTCTCGAGAATTGTTCTAAGCATTCTCGAGAATCATGTTTGAAACAAAGTGTTGAGAAAGCGAACCTGCAAGAGTTCTCGAGAATTGATTATCTCATTCTCGAGAATCCTATGGCTAGAAGCTTATCGTGAAGATTTAATGATGTCATACTCAAGAATTGAATGATTATTCTCGAGAATTAGGCGTTAATGATTTTTCATAGATGATAGGCATTCTCAAGAATTGATACTGTATTCTCGAGAATTGCTTCCATTCTCGAGAATCATGTACTAGGAAATATTTTATCATCATATTCATTCACTTAGCATTCTCGAGAATCATGAGTGAGTTCTCGAGAATTGCTTCCATTCTCGAGAGTCAAGTTGACATACTAGAGAATCACAGGTCTAGAAGCAATTGATCATTCATTGAGCATTCTCGAGAATCCATGACTCATTCTCGAGAATCACTGTCATTCTCAAGAATCAACTTGTTATTCTCGAGAATCATGTATCGCAAGGCAATTTAGATCATTATATATTTACTTAGCATTCTTAAGTATCCTTGGCTTATTCTCGAAAATCACTTCCATTCTCGAGAATCACATGACAGAAGGCAATTTTAATCTTTATATGATCACTAAGCATTCTCGAGAATTCTCAACTAATTCTCGAGAGTTGCTTACTCATTCTCGAGAATGGCTTACTCATTCTTGAGAATGAATGTTATATTCAAAGTGATGTTGTGACAGACTATGCATACTCGAGAATCAATTCTGGGTACTCGAGAATTGGTCCAATTCTCGAGAATTCAATCTGATTCTTGAGAATTCAATCTGATTCTCGAGAATCAGAATAACATGAAGACATTTGTTTCTATCATGCCTTTCTCGAGAGTCCTAAGGATATTCTCGAGAATTATAAGATCATTCCCGAGAATCAGAAGCTCATTCCCGAGAATGATTACTTGTGATTTACAAATGCTGAATTGATTAATCTGTTTTGAAACCTTTAAATCTTTTGTTATCATCAAAACACTTGGGATCTAACATACCTTTCACCGTGTAATTCCAAACGCCCGACCTTTTGAATCTGACTCCGGACTTGATCCCAGATATCCTATACATTATCATCGGATTATTTCCTTTTCCATAACTTATATGATATTACACTTAATATCATATCACTTAGAATAATATCCTAAAGGTTTAATTTACCTTTCTACCCTCGGTGGATTAATTATTCCATTTATACCCTTATTTTCTTAAAAACGAAATACTGGATTTTTCTGGGCAGATTTTTCAGCAACTTTGAAAAATCATAATTAATTATACAAAACTCTTTTTTGAGTCCTTCAAAATTCCTCATGACCCTTGACATGTCTATTTTCAAGAAAAAATAATACCATCATCTATAACATCAATAATCATTCCCAGGGTTTAATTTTCTCAACTCTTCCCAGATCAACTTTCAGGAAAAATGGCTTAACTTCAAAAATTCATATCTCCTTGACCAGAGATCAAAACGTTACATATTTTATATATTTAGAAATCCCTCGATGTCTAATTTATTCATGAAAAATTTCATGATTTTCAAAGATCATTTCATACATAAAATAATATCCTAAACGTGGCTGACTTCAGAAAACTTCTAACTGTAAATTTTACTAGAATTTCGCTACTTTGATCTTCAACTTCCAAGAATTTTGCTCCACCATATTTTCCATAAAATTTTCGAAATAATCTCATTTTTAACCATAAAAACATGAAAACAAAACTACTTTGGAAGATTCAAGATCAAAGCACAATTTTATTATAAATCTAAAGACCAAAGCTAAAGAACTAGAGAACTTACCCTTGAAGTTCTTTCTCCTTCTTCTTGCTATATGATTTTTGCCTCTCCCTCACTCTTACTTCTTAGAAATCAACTACTTGGAGTTTGATTTGGTGTGAAGAAAAATGAAGAGAATTGCTTTCTATTTATAGGGAAAATCCAAGGATCACAATCATTGGATCATTTTCTGTCATCAAGGGTTCATGTGCATTGTTTTTTTATGAAGACACAAATTATGGATCAAAGATCCTCATTGGCTAATATTAATTACATAGGATTTAGCCCATTTACTTCTTCAATAAATTTTCTTCTTTCCTCTTCTTTTCCTCACCAAAACCGTGCCCTCTCTCTACTCTATCCTCTTCCATTGCATTTAATTATCTTATCTTATCTCTTCCAACTTGTTCCCTCAAATTATCCCATGTGTGTTATTATAATATAAAACAATTATTCTTCTTCTTTCTCAATAAGCAAAACCGTCCCCCCTTTTCTCATGGCTCTTAATTTGTGTTTCCTTATGTGTCTAATTGATAAATACTCAAGCTTCCCATTGGTCCTCCAATTATCACATGGATTTTGATTAATTATGTGAATAATTAGAACCATTAGATTTATCTTTATTAGATTTAATCTTGGCCTTCCATTTATGTAGAAAAATCCTACAACTATTTGAAGATCTTTATTTTTAAAACACATGTGCTCTTACTTATATTATTGTTTAATCTTTTCCTCTCTCCTTCATGTGTATTTTGTCCTTGGCTATTGACTTTGGGGGTTTCATATTTAATCCTAATTAACATCCCTAATGTAGTAATTTATATGCCCACTAATTACATCTTTCATTGTATCATTGGTTTGTTAGCTTAACCATGGTAATTATTTAGACAAATATTATTTTATTCTCTTTGGCTTAATTATTTTCAAATATAATTAGCCCTCTTTTGATGCTTTTAATTTGTCTCTAATTAATTAGAATAATTATGCAATTCATCTTAATTAATTGCAAGCTAATTTGCCCATTATTTGCTAATTGACACTTAATTTGATTAAGTGTTTTATAATTCTTCCATTGGCCCTCATTATTTTTGAAACATAACAGCCCCTATTAGAAGTCTTAATTGCTCCTCTTAGATTAATAACATAAGCACAATTTGGTTATCAAGGAATTAGATATTAATCCCTTCTCTATCAAGTGCTAACTTATCACAAAATACACTTATTTTATTCCCATTAATGACTAACATTTTCAATGTCTTCTACCTCTTGTCATTAAGCCAAATTATAGCTCTAATAGGCAGCTACAAGTGCTTAACCTTAATTTCAATTAAGGCAATTTCATTACTCAAGGATTTGTTATCATTTGATAGTAATTCAACTAAATGTTATTCATTCTCTTTTCTTGTCTTATGAGCATTTAAAATAGCTATTATTTCATGTGGTATGTTTGTCACATTTAATAGCCCCTAAATGTAGTCTCATAATTAACCATTGGTTAATTAATTCCAAAGTAAAATTTGGATAAAAATATAATCAATAGATTATATTTCCTTGAGACACATTCACCTTTGTTATTTTGCTAATTATTCATCAAAATACAATATTTATAAGGATTATGAAAATCAGGGTATTACAATTGGGCTTTGGGCTTTTTATTAGATTTAATTCATTTTAATGATAAAATTTCATTTTTACAGTGCTTCACTATTTTCATCATAACTCTTGAACTAGATATCCGATTAACCTCATTCTTATCCTATTTTGTAGATGATTCAGAGGACTATAATTGATATGAAGACTTGAAAGGCAAAATTGGACAAGAAGGCTGTTGAAATTGAAGCCAAAGTCAGACGCATTTTTCTAGATTTTTATTGGGCCCGAATTTTGAAATTAAAAGACCATTTCTTATTTATTTCTATTTTGGGCCGGATTTTTAGTCCTAGTCCATTTTCCGTTTTAGGTTAAGTCAGATGGTGGCTGTAAACACTTTGTCATAACGTTTTTCACAGTTTTTCAGATTAAAACATAAGTTTATATTTTCTCTGAGTTGTTCTTCGTGTTCATGATGAACTTTTTTGTTTCTGCTTCTTGTTCGTTCTGCATAGCCATGCTTGGCTGAGCATCGATGATTGACCCATGGATTGAGGTTCCATGAATCCAGAGGACTCATGCTTAAATCGGTAAATGAACTCATCTTTGTTTTGTATTATCGAATTTGATTTTGCTTTCGAATTGGGTATTAGATTTAATGCCCAGATTGATATCCCAACGATGTAGGTTGAACCAAGTTACAGTAGTGAGCATTGTGCGATCGCACAGTGATCACATCGTGCGTTCAATCAAATTCTAAACGATCGTCTAGTCAAGGGAGTTTCTAGACAAACACAAAGATTTCGGTTTGTCCAGAATCAATCGCAGGTTCAGTTACTATGTTTTCGTCCGATGAAGGTTCTGGAATTTTGAATTCTGGGTTGATCGTTCTTTAACATGATTAATCTGCATTTTTTATTCTGTTTTTAGTTATTGTCTCATTTTTTATTGCACTGAAAAACTCCCTCCATCCATTTACTGTTTCTTTTTCATTGATTGTTACTATTTCATTGACTGATTTTAGACCATTGTGAATTCCTTGAGAGAAACGATCCAGGTTTCATTATATTGCAAAACTTTTGTTGATCCTAGTTATTTTGCTTTTAAACTCAACTTGGTCATCCATATGTACATTTCTCCTTGCTTTTAAACTCAATAGTTTTTAACTGGTTATTAATAAAAATGGTGCATCTAGAAGGCTTGAAAGTTTCATGGCCCTATTGTGTATTACGAACGTAGTTGTCATCATTTGGTGGGGTTAGGGTTAAGTTACCTTTTTGCCCTGAATTATTGATTCCCATTAGGGTTTGACAATTTTGATTAAGAAATTTTTTACTAACATTTCACTATTCATTTGTGTTGTGCTTGGGAAACCTAAAAACAACATATTAAAATAAAAAGATACAACATAACAAATTAGATTTTGTATTTTGTTTTCTTTGTGCTTTAGTACCTCTACTTTATTAGTTATGGATGGTTTATACATCAAAGTCTAATAACCAATACGATATTGAGTTATCAATAGGCCTTAGATACGTTTACATGGTAGGATATGTATATAATCATGTTTGGAACTTTCTTGTAGATACTACATCAATTTTTTTTTTCCATATATACCATTATATATGTATAGTAGGCCGTGTAGATAGATGAAACTGTAAACCATACATTTTTTCTATAAGTGAGTGTACATAAATTGTTTCAATTCATGAATCAGACGATGAGGCACAAGAGATTTATTCTGGTAGTGAATCTGACTATTATACTCCAGAGGAAGGTGTGCAAGAAAAGGTCGAAGAACATGAATCATCCGGTTGATTTGTGTCAGTTCTTTGTTTACGGCGATTTGAAATAATATATACATTTTATTCTGCTATTGATATATTAAGTATATTTCTTATATTTATATATATATTGACATAATGTTTATAAGTGTTTACAGATGGAGCCTTCAGCTAAGCGTTCAAGCAGTAGTGGTGGTAGAGTTCAGGGCCATCCTGAGGGGGTAGGATGACATCATCTGCCCCCTCTGTAGGTAGAGGGCTTACCTCTTCCCCAGATCTGACTCCACTTAATTTGTCATCTTCACCATTTACTACCGACTCCGTTATGGGCGGCACAGGTGTGCCTACCACTCCTACTTATCCACAGCAAGGGGCAGAGCAGGTTTACTTTACGATTTCTGATTGATTTACATATAATTTTTTTTCTTTAAGCATCTATGTACTAACTTTTTCAAAACTTCACATTTCTTCCTTCAGCACACTGTGTCACCTGTGAGCCAGGTCAGGGAAGATAGTTCCTTTGATACACCAGTGTGGGGATCGGTTGATCCTACAACAGGGCTGATGTGGATTCGTCCTATCGGCACCACCGAGTAAGTAATGTAAAGTTACTAGTAATGTTCGGATTTTTTACCTTTAGTTTGTATGCTTTCAGGTTTGAGCCTTATAGTGTGGTTGTGGATTTCATGGATAAACAATTATTCCGTAATTACAATCACCCTTGGGGCAGTTGGTCAGAGATTCCTCAAGGTGTTCGCGATGCTTGGTTCAATGACTTCTTGGTAAGTTATGTGTTTTATGGTTATTAATTTCTTCTCATCAAAATGAAAATTGATTAAGTACTTTTATAATTTGGAGCACTAAATGTTCATTATTGATTTTCAAGAAAAGTTTAGGTGGTTGGCTGCCCATCGGGGAGATTTGAAAAAAAGCTTATAACTACAAGTCAGGCTAGTGGTTGTCTGATCGGTTTTATAAATTGAGAAATAATATAGGTAAGACAACTTGGATTCATCTTGAGACTGCAACACAATTATTTGAAAAATGGGTTGTCGATGAGAAATGACAGTAGAAATATGTGCAAAATAAGTTAAATAAGTCTCGAATGGATGGACCCTCATTTACTAGTGGCTCCATTCCAATAAGTCAACATCAAAGAAACATTGTAAGTATACGTTATTTTCTATTTCAGTATTCAATATTTTGTGTTTTGAAATAATTAATTAAGGGTCATGATTTGTATTTGTAGGAAGCTTTTGGGGACGTACCTTTAGAATTGGTTGATTGGGCTGCGGACCCATTCCAAAGAGGATGCAGATTGTGGGAAGTGCTGGATTAACGTCAAGTCTCAGCAATTAGCGGTGAGACATTTATTATATTTATTATTTGTTTCAGATACCAACATCTTTATTTCATTTTATGTAACATCCTGAATTTTGGGCACTGAAACTTGAGAATAAGATTAAATTAGGCGGATGTCTAAGCCCGGTTCAGGAGGAGTGACATTCCCGAATAGGGCTATAACTTCGGCCGAAGGACAAAAAGGGGAAAATTATGAAATAATATTTCAAGGATATAGACTTATTATGATGAAATTATTTATGGAAAATTTAGCCTTAATTATTATAAAGCTAATTATTGGAATTTAAGGCATATTTTCCCATAAATTAAGGACAAATGATTAGGGAATAATTTTTGGCATAAATATTTTAAGGCCAAAATAAATTTAATTGAGAAAGAAAATCCTTAAATGGAATTAAGGATTTAAATTTTATCACTTTTCCAATATTTGCAATTAATTGAGCAAAGTACCTAATTGCAAATAAAGGTTTGGAAGAGGATCAAATAGGTATTAAAATGGGCCTCATAGTGCAATATACACTATAAGCCCATTATCTCCATTAACTCCCTCAGCTGAGACACGTGACAATGGAGAAGGCAACAAAATATATATGATCCTATTTCCCTAATCTCTATTAAACTAAAACAAGTAAAAAGAGCAGAGAGCACAACGACTTTCACGGGTCACGCAACCGTAGACCATACTTCTTTAGCTTAGTGCACTCCCCCACTTCCTCATTATATCAGCAGCACCCAAGAAATAGAAAGGAAACGAAAGACAGAAAGCTTAAGTAAAAAACGTGAGAAAGTGAGGAAGGGAAAGAGCCATGGCCGGAGAAAACGAAGGAGATGATCGTGAAGGTTGAGGAATCAACTAAGGTGTGTTCATTAAGCATTATCCTTCCTATTTTCATGGCTTTAATCAGCTGCAAGTGGTTTAGTTAGAAGAAAAATATGATCATGCTCTGTTTTTCTTGTCAAAAATAGAGAATCTTGCGTGCTTCTATTTCATAGCTAAACGTTTGATTTTTTCCATGAAATTTTTACAGTATATAGTAGACTCAATAATGTTTAAAACGAGAAAAATAAAAACCAAAACGGATGTATAGATTGGGAGCTATGATTTTTCAAAGTTTGACAGCAAAACTAGAAAACTGTCATTTTCCAGAAATGAACAATGATTTTCGTGTTGATTTTAGAAATAGTAAATGATCGAATTTTGTCATGAAATTTTTCAGAAATAAAGTGGACATAACAAGGTTTAATTTGATAGGTCACACGCCTTATTCAAAGTTGTATCCAGAGAGATACGAATTTTTAAAATTGACCTATTAAGTTTGGAATATTTCTAGACTGTATGTTGAAGTATATATATATATATGGCACTGCATGTGTTTAAGTGTAGGGAAAAACTTGGTATGAAATCGAATCCTGGATCCCTCCACCCTCAACCCAGATCCCAAACTACTCACCCCTGATCCCGGACACCTTACCCCTTCACTCTCAACCCTCAACCACTCACCCCTCACGCTGGATCCCGGACTACTCACCCCAGATCCCGGACCCCTTACCCCTCAACCTTCAACCACTCACCCCTCAACCCGGATCCCAGACACCTTACCCCTCCACCCTTAACCCTCAACCTTCAACTACTCACCCCTCAACCTGGATCCCAGACCACTCATCCCGGATCCAGGATCTTGGACCCCGGACGACTTATCCCAGCACCCCATCCCAGCACCCTCACCCTGGAACCCCTCAACCCCAAACCCGAAACCCCTCAACCAAGAGAAATAATTACGAAGAAAAATAATAATATTAAGTATTATTATTATTAGGAAGGGAATAAATAATAAAATAGATAAATAAATAATAATAAATATTATTATTATTTATTAAGAAGGGTATTTTTAGTAAGGAAATTTTTAGGGGTCAATCTATTTTTAATCCTCTAAAAATAATTCGCAAAGTTAGTTACTTTGCAACGATAGAAGTGATTAATGACAATGATAAACGTTTATAGGCATACCTTGACACCTCTTCTGATCCCAACATCTTCAGACAAAGTTAAGGATTCAATTTTGAGGTGGGTAACTGTTATCTTATTAGCCTATATATAAGTATTCATATATGATTGATCATGTTTGCTAGATGATTTACATGTTTTTTTTCCTAGCGATGGATTTGGGGATGCGTGTCCTATAGGGTTGCGGTCCTTAGCCGATAACTGCGGTTTTGGTGCGACTTGTTTACTGTAAATTATTCTATGCTTATACATGTGTTATACTGTGATTTACATTTCATACCTACATATGAGATTAAATGTTCCCCTGGGGTTCATTCATTTGAACTTCAGATCTCATGAAAGAGACAAGTAGTGGTTAGGGATCAAGAGGAAAGATTCAGCTGTAAGGGTAACAACAAAAGGGACTTTTATGAAGGTTTAAGTAGTGGATTGTACTAATTCATTTATCATTTGTCTAGTTTTGGATTATTGTATTAAAATCCCCACTATGGGATAGATTCGAATCGCAAAAAATTTATCTTCAGATTTTCAAACTAAGTTATTTTATAAAAGTTTATTTCCGTAATTAAGTTGTCCAAATTACTTCGATGCCTGTGCGCTATAACTCAAATAGATAAAAGCACATTTAGGATGGGCATTACATTTTACATGCCACATTTGTGATATATTTTTGTGCTTGTAGGAAACCTGAGAGAAGTTGTCATAGGAGAAGGCCACGCAGATTGAGAATGACCTCGCATCCTCTCAGTCCGATAACAAGAACCTTTTCATTCAGGTTGTAAGCGGATTTTACAAGAAAGGGAGAGTGTTCGGGATGGGTGCCTCTACCAGCCGAGTGAATCCTACCAAGCGCTCATCCAACCATATTGGAGGTGTTTCTGCAGGTAAACGTAATACTTTTGATATTAATTGTTACATTTTCAATCTCTTGTCCATTTAAATGAAGTACAAAAAATATACTAACTTTCTAATGTTGTTTTTGCAGATAAGCTTAAGAGAGTAAAGGTCGAACAACAACTCACTACTACCACGCAGCAGCTGAAGGCTACGACATAACTAGTGAATCAGCAAGCATAGAAGATAAATAAGCAAGAGCAGTTGGTGAATCAACAAGTAGATAAGATGAATCACCATGAGCAAATGATGCATCAGCAAGTGAAAATGATGAATTAGCAAGCGGAGATGATGAAGCAGATGCAGGATCTACTCCAATCCCTAATGAAGAACAAGAAAGATACGGGATCGGCTCCTGGTGATGATAATGACCATACTACTACTATATAGACGTTATTTATGATTTTTTTGTTCTTTTATTCCATCTTGTCACAACATTGTTTTTTATATTTCGTTTTCTCTCTGTATACTCTTTTATGATTGCTATTATATATTTTTCATCATATACACTTCTTTTTTATTTCGTAATTTTTTTTCCTGGTTGCTGCTATGGAAGAGACGTAATAAATATATATTTTTATATAATTTTAATATTTGTGACGGATTTAGTACTTTATTTCGTTGCAAATGGTTGCAAAATTCCCCTTTTTTCTGTGAAATACATTTTGCGGAGGATTTATTAAATAAATCCGTCAGAAAATGCCTCAATTGCGACGGACATTATTCCATCACAAATTCCTAATTTTGAGATGGAAATAAAGTTCGTCATAAAATTCGGAACTTGCAACGAAATATTTTTTTCCGTCGCAAAAAACCATTTGCGGTGAAAATTTTTGCGACGGACGTTGATACACACACACACATACCCACATATACAATGTGATATAATAATATATAGTTGTTTTGAGGGAGAAAAAGTAAGGGAAGATCGGTTTGGTGTTAAGGTTCTTGGCGACGTCTGTTGTATATGCATATGGATATATTATCATACAATTCTAGTTCTAGATACACCAAATCCCATCGTGCCATTACTTCTAATACTTTCAATATTAATAAACGCTTGTTTCTTGCTATTCAAAGTCACAGCTAGCTAGTAGTTTGAGTTGCTATGTACCCCACACACATCCAACACACGCGCCCAGTCCGACGAGAGAGAGAGAGAGAGAATAATAAGAGAAGAGAGAAAGAAGGAGGTCATGAGAAAATGTGATGGAAATTATTTAGCTTCAACATGAAGCAAGTATTGTAAAAATAAGCTTGGAGTAGAGGTAACCCTGGTTATTATTTTATATACTGGTCAATTGTATATATTAAACTGTTTAAGGATTTATTGTGCCCATGGAAGGCTTGATTTGGAATTATATATTTGACTAAAATTTATTGATGAGTGAGAAACGTTTCAAGCATTCTTGTTGTATTTTTAGGACTCATGGTTATGTACTTTGAAACTTTTTAAGCATGCTTATATGTTATGATCAAAATATTATTGATTTTATTGTGATTTTTTGTTATGAATGCATATGAACGGTGGTACATTTGTGATGTGTTGGAGTAAGGAGGAATTTGTATGATGAGATTTGTTTATGTCATCACTCGGTGCACAGCGTATGGTAGTTGTTAGGGCCCCTTCTTCCATGTCTTCCATTGGTCAGGATTACATTGGAGCTGTGGGATAGGTGACACCTCCTTAGTCGTGTTCTTTAAGGAGGGGAGCCATAGTCCAGACTTAAGCTCTATACCTTTGGCTAGTTGATCTTAAGATCTGGTGAGCTTGGGACAATCCATTTAAATGGATGAGTTTAGGTTGGACTATGTGTTAGCCTATGGCTCTAGTCAGCGGTATAAGGGTAGACGGTGATATAAGGGAGGAATATTGCATACTGCATAATTGTATATATATTATATGATATCTTTTATGAAAAATGTTTGGAAAATGAATTATAATGTTTTGGAACACTTTTTGGAAGGGAGTTTTGGTAACTGAGTGGAGAACCAGTTTGTGAAAAGTTTTGTATAAAGTATAATATAAATATATTTATTTTGAGATGAACTGTATTCATGAACCATATGTTCTCGATCTTGGTTTGCATGTATATTTTTGAATAACCAATGGTTACTGAGATCTGTGGATCTTATGGGTACTATATTTATTCTTTTAGGAGATTAGATGGGAGCAAAGGAAGGCACCTATGAGTGAGTCTTGAATGCTCTTTTATACTCCTAGAATATGTTATGTTATTTGTATTTTCCATGACCATAAGACTTCCACACTTTATAAACTCTAAACTGATTTTAGGAAATTAATGTGGCCAAGTAAAAATGGGTTTTTGTTGATTGACAACATTTCAAATACTTTGGTTAAGTTTTTGTTGTTTAAAAGTGGGTGTTACAGACTCCACCAGAGCTACATGTTCAGTTAGAGGGCTAACTTCAGTCTTAGCGACTACGACGAGAACAAGGAGTTTGACTTTAATATTCCTATACTAAGTGACATGGAGCGGTTCCTAGATGAGGAGGAAGCATGGGACCAGAATAACTCACGACGATCGTCTCCGTGGTCGACGGGGTTTAAGGTGCAAGTTCAAGCATGTTATAAATTTATTGTTTTATTGTTTATAATAATAATTTATTGTTTTGACATTAGTTATCACTTATTTGTATGTATGTGTGTGTGTATGTGTGTGTCTCTGTACGTACGTGTGTGTGTGTGTGTGTCTCTATGTATGTAGATAGATCTATATATATACACATATATACACACATATGTTTATATATCAAGACCATTATTTCAATTAGAAAGCGTGTGGAAAGGAAATTAGATCTATATGTATACACATGGCTATATAAAAAGCAACTAATATACATATATATTAAACTAATATGTCATGGATGTCATTTTAAATTTATATAAGGACATTTTAGGAAAATGAGTAAAATTAACTAATTTAACTCATCTCCTTAATTCTCCCAAAATCGGTTAAATAGCTCCTATAATTAGGACCGGAGGGAGTACTAAACAATGCATGCAAGATAGATGCTAGTGCATGATATCATTGCCTTACATAAGCTCATGTTAACATAATGACATTGTTGCATGCTTAATGCTTCATACAACATACTCATGACCATAGTATAGCTAGAAATAGAGCTTCACTCATTCAATATGTTACACATAGTCAAGCAGAAAGAGCAATCATGCACATCAACACACGAGCAACAATATCAATACATGCAAGTAGGATAAGTTAACTACCTTGTGGACTAATGTCCTTCCTCGGTTTCATCTTTTACCAACTATCGGTGATGCTTGAAACATCGTCCATTCTTCCACTTTTTGTACTTCTTATGGCCCTAAATTCATAATCGTATTATTAGATCCAGGGAAAATGAATTCCTAATAAATTTTCCTTAACCTTACAATTGTTTGCCCTTAAATTCGCACGAAAGCTAGAAGCTGCCAGAATTTTCAATTTACTTTGAAAATTCATAACTCATTGTACAAGTGTCCAAATGGGATGGTTCCAAACCTATGCAATCATTATTGAGTATATTTTCAAGGAAAAATACTTTTAGTAGCCAAATACACGCATACTATTCTAGACTCAATCAAACAATGACTATTGTCCAGATTGCATTACAGAATCACAGGTCATTTTCACAAATTCATATCTTCTTGTACACAAATCCAAATTTGACAAATGACCTATAAAATTAAAGCTTATTATGTCTACATTAATTCTGAAAAATATCACAGCCTTTGGACATCATTTACTATCCCAAGCACTTGTTGTAAGTTCACTACCACGAAGGAACTTTCACGAGCCGTTTGAGTTTTTGCACAATTTACTTCCAATGTTTCCAAAATCACTTCCTAACCTTTATCCTAGAAAAATTTTCATTTTAAACACATTGGAAGCATCAAAATGAAAAAAATCCCACTCCTCCTAAGTCCCCTGTTCTAACCGAAAATCATAGGTAAGGGACAACAAGTTTGATTTCTAGTTTAAACATCATAGTTTTGTCCCTAGTCACCTTTATCTTGTTGTCTAAGCCCTTAATCATACTTTAACCCTTTGTAAACATTTGGACAGCACCTCCCCTTATAACATAGGGTTTCCAAAAATCACAAGAAGCAAAAAGAAATCACCACCAACCACAACCAAGTCCAAAAATACAACAAGGAGGGCTAGGAAAACACTTACATTAACTTTGTCTTGAGCTTCTTGGGAATTTTCCTTCCTTCTTGGCTATGAAGGGTTTCAACCTACCTCTTAAAAACACCATGGAAAAGTGCTTTTAGGGCCAAGAATGGTTACTAGAAGCAGCTTAGAAGTGGTAGAGAAAATAACACAAGAATTTACCCCTTGATTCTTGACCTTTCCTTCTCCTTCTTCTTGAATTTTGGCTATGGCTTCCTCTTGCCTCTCCTTAGTGTGTTGCCTGACCAAATGAAGAAGGAAGAATGGGTTTAGTGTATAAGTTGGTTTAGGATGAGGGTTTACCATTTTGCCCCTCAACTATCACTTAATTACAGGTTTGCCATTAGTTACATTCACTACAAAAAAAAACGATCGTTAGTAGCGGTTAATATGACGTATTAGTAGCGGTTTTCGGCGCTACTAATGATATTTGTAGCGGTTACTCTAACCGCTACAAAATCCACCATGGCAAGCTTATTTGTAGCGATTAAAAAAACTGCTACTACATATATAGGGACCGCTACTATATTTGTAGCGGTTACCACTGACCGACACTATATGAGTTGCGCTGACGTTTGGCTTGAGAGATTAGTCGCGGTTTCCAAACCGCTACAAATTGATTTTGTTCAGACTTCTAGCGGTTGCAAAACCGCTACTAATTATATCAATATATTGAAGCGGTTAAGTGACCGCTACAAAATATGTTTTTGAAAATTTTTTGCCGCCATCAGTTTTAACTGTTTTGAATATTTGTAGCGGTTCATAACTGCTACAAATAATTCCCGCCATTTTTGGGAAAAAAATTCTTTTGAATATTTGTAGCGGTTCGTAACCGCTACAAAGAAATCCTGCCATTTTTTTGGCAAAAAAAATTCGATTCCTTTGAATATTTGTAGCGATTTAAGTAACCGCTACAAATTAATGACTCGAAAAAAAATTAAATGTTTTTAATTATTGTGGTAATTAAGTAAATATTGCATTATTAATAATTTATATTTTAGTGAAAATAAAAGATATTAAAATATGATATTTGAATATATAAGGTTATTATATAGGTGTAAAATAATGAGAATATGTAAGTATAATAAGAACTAATAATGAGTTAATTAAAATAACACTCATTGTTTAAAAAATGTGTGTACAAGTCGATTGAATAATGTATGTGAAAGTAGAAGGAAAGTTGAAAAATATATCCGATTCAACTGCAAAATAACAAACATTAGTATCAAAATCATTAGATTTGATCCGGTTGAACGGCACTTACCCCCTTCAAACAGTTAACCTCTTTGACAAAAAGTAAAAATATGAGAGGAGGCAGAGAGAAAACGTGTGTAGAAAAGAAACTGAAGCATAATAAATGTGGTTTGGTGGGGGTATTTATGGTGATATCTGCACATCATGTTGTAGCGGTTGAGGTTGCACTTTTTGTAGCGGTTGTCATTAGTAGCGGTTATGGATGCGTATTTGTAGTGGTTGTTATCTATAGCGGTTTTTTAGTGTTTGTAGCAGTTATATAATCGCTACAAATAATGTTGTAGCGGTTGAGGTTGCACTTTTTTTAGCGGTTGTTATTAGGAGCGGTTATGGATGCGTATTTGTAGCGGTTGTTATCTGTAGTGGATTTTTAGTGTTTGTAGCAGTTATATAACCGCTACAAATAATGTTATGGATTTTTTTTTTAAAAAAAAAAACCTAATAAAAAGAGTATAGATTACAACGTAGGCATAAGTTTTTCTCTCAATCTTCTTCACCATCCGTACAAAGAAAGTTTGTATAAAATGTTACGTGTAAGGTGAATATGTTTGAACACAAATAAAACTTTAGTTAAATTTTATTATTTCATAAAGCGTATATTAAAAAACGTACGAACTATAGGTAAATTGTCATCGTCGTCTGGGAAGAAGTCTTCGAAGCTGGCGAGCTGGAACGGCTCACAATCGTAGGCAATGTTATCACCATTGCCCATGTCGTAAAGGTCCCGAGTCTTTAAGTGAACCACCATATTCCAATCCTTGTGCCTCTCATCGGCGACATAATAAACCTGATGGGCCTCTGAGGCAAGAATATACGGCTCGTCATCTTCAGACTGACCACTGTGAATAGGTTGAGATAAATTCACTGATGTGATGCCTAAGTCGTCAATCATGAGTCCCCTGGACATTGTCGTATTCGCCCACAAACACTTGAACAACGTCATGGTGAAAACGCCTTGGTAACTTATCTTGACCACATCAAGCAGCTTTCCATAATACGGGACGTCACCAAACTGCATGTTCCCGTCACTGCTGCTCGCATAACTCCTTGTCCCAAATGTGCCATATACACCAGAGTTTTGGGTCAACAATCCCTGATCTCGTGAGACGGTGCAAAACTTAAAACCATTGACATTGTATGCCATAAATATTTGGGCGTGGTCAAGCGGGCCTAACGCGAGAGCTCTGAATTCTGGTGAGTGCGGGTTGTGGTCATTCATTATTCTCCTCCTAAACCAACCCTAGAATTCTCTGTGGACCTTTCTATCAATTTCAGACGATGTCTGTGTACGGATCCTCAGTTCACACTTCACATGACTCCTGAATTCCCTGCAATTAAACATGCAATGACGAGCATGAAATGTGAGTATAAAATGTAAGGAAATATATAGGATATGTGTGTGTGTGTGTGTGTGTGCAATCCTTACTAAAGGTACAGTTCAACTTTAGTGCAATTAATCAAGACATGTCTATGTGTTTGAAACTTCTCAAGTGCCATGAGTTTGAATTTCTCACTTCCGCCAACTGGTTTACCAACACTAGGGATTAACAACTCTGTTGTTGATGGCTCTGGCTCTGGCTCAGGACAATCGTCTACACAAGGCGGTCGGTTGAATGACGTCTCAATGTCATCGAAGTACTTGGAACACAAATACAAGACCTCATCCCCGATATAACTTTCTGCTATTGAACCTTCAGGCCATGCCTTATTCCTCACCTAAGATTTCAGTTTCCCAAGAAACCTATAAAGTAGAGAAGGAAAAATGTTGATGCATCAATGGTTAAACGTGCGACTAGGGAGTAATGCTAAAGTAATTATTTTTAAATGAGTACCTCTCAATAGGATACATCCATCGGTACTGAACTGGGCCAGCAAGCTTTGTTTCGTGAACAAGGTGTATTGTCAAGTGAACCATGACCGTGAAAAATGATGAAGGAAAGATCATCTCCAAATGACACAGCACAAGAATGATTTTCTGCTGTAGCTAGTCGAGCTCCTCCACGATCAAAACCTTTTAACACAACTTCCGAAAGAAAGTACAAGCTCAACCAAAATGATAGACACATCGAGAGGCAGCGTATTTTTTATGGTCAGCGGAAGTAATTGTTGCATAAGCACATGTGAGTCATGACTCTTCAGCCCAGTAACCATTCGAGCCTGCACGTCAACACATCGTGATATGTTGCTTGAATACCCGTCAGGAACTTTTATTTTCTTCAACGTCGCGAGAAAGATTTCGTTATTCATTTTTGTTAGGGTGAATTTTACCGGTTGAAATCTGTCATGCTCATCCGGCCACACATCTCCACGAACGCCCATCTCCCGTAAATCTTTCCTCGCTTGAAGATGATCTTTTGACTTGCCTGGTTCATTGAGAATCGTGTACAACACATTGTCGCACCCGTTCTTTTCAATGTGCATGACATCCAGACTGTGTCGGAGCAAATTATCTTTCCAATACGGAAGAGCAAAGAAGACGTTGATCTTTCACCATTGCTGGGCCGTAGAACCAGAAGCCCTGGCAGTCTTTGTCCCGGCCTTTGCCGGATCATCTTTTTTCCCATATTCAAATTGAACATCCTGAATCTGCTCTATGATTTCTGCACTGGATAAATTCCGAGGAGGTCCTCTTTTTTCCTGTTGCCCATTGAAACGATTGCGTTGCAACCTAAACATGTGCGTACCATTGAGAAAACTCCGATGACCCATGAAGCACCACTTACGACTATGGGGAAGGCGCACTGAGTCAGAGTCAAAATTGCAAGCTGTGCACGCAAGGCCGATATGCGCATTCCACCCGGATAATGTCCTGAGGCCAGGAAAGTCGCTTATCGTCCAAATCAAGGCCGCACGTAAGTTGAAAAGTGTCTTCTCGTGCGCATCATACGTCTCCACACCTACATTCCACAACTCCACCAACTCCTTGATAAGCGGTTGGAGATACACATCGATGTCATTTCCCGTGCCTTTTTCCCTGGAATGATCATGGACATAATGAAGGAGCTTTGTTTCATACACATCCACGGGGGCAAATTGTAGGATATCAACATAATTGGCCATATACTATAGCTTGTGCTAAGATTCCCAAACAGATTAAAACCATCGGTCGCCAAAGCAAGACGAACATTTCTAGGGTCCGCCGTGAAATCTGGAAAGACTGAGTCGAACAATTTCCACACTTCAGCATCCCATGGATGTCTGAGTTTACCATCTTGATTCTTATCATCTTTATGCCACCTCATATGCTCAGCTGTCTTAGACGACATAAACAATCTTTGTAAGCGAGGTTTTAAAGGAAAGTACGTTAGAATCTTTGCGGGTTTCTTCTTCTGCTTCTTCCCTTTCCGAACTGTCCTGAACCTCGAAGTGTGACACTTCTTACAAGTCTCCCTCCGAGCGTCCTCTCCCCAATAAAGCATACAGTCGTTTGGGCAGGCATGAAGTTTTTCGTAGTTCAAGCCTAATCTGTTGATTATCTTCTTGGCCTCGTAGAAGGATGAGGGAATGTCCGCGTCAGGGAAAGCATCTCGAGGTAATTCCAGGAACATCGACATTGCCTTATCAGTGATCTCACACAAGCACTTGATATGGTACAATTTGATCAGAAAAGATAATTTTGAGTATTTCTGACAACCTTGATGCAAAGGACGATCGCTCTCATCCATGAGACTGAAAAATTCCCAAGCTGCATCATTCCTGTAGAAAATAGGTTCTGGACCCTGAACTTCTGCTGTGAAGTTGTCATCTTGAACACCAAAAGCATCGTGAACAGCTTCATTAACCGGATCATCTTGTAAACTTGATTTCCTACTTGTGAGGTTCCAGGAAGATGATCCCCATATCTCATACCACGTTTCTCACCATGAACCTCCCAGAATGTATATGCTTCTGGGAAAGGCTTCATAAGAAGATGTTCCATAGCACATTCTCGTGTTTGCCACTTCTTAAACTTGCATCGACAACAAGGACACACGATCTTGCCATTAATGCTAGCGTGAGAGAAGGCGAAATCTAAGTTAGTTTTCAATCCTGCTAAATATACAGGAGAACTACGCAAAGCTTGATCCATTACTTATCCATATGTAACAAAAAAATCTAGGATAGAACATAAATCTAGAGACAATGTTTAATTACCTTCATAGCAAAACTTGAGATCTTTAAATGCATGGAATACTTTGTAGCGGTTAAGACACAGGTACACCAACCGTTGCAAATATAAAAGACAAATTTGTAGCGGTTCACCAACCGCGACAAATTTGAATCCATAATCCCACCAGAGTTTTGTCGCGGTTATGTAACCGCTACCACAACCGCTACAAAATGATGACCGTTGACATTTGTAGCGGTTTATTGGTAGAAACCGCGACGACAAAGTTTTGGCGCCCTTCCATCCATTTTGAAATTGAATTTTGTTGCTGTTAGGTTCCCCATAACCGCTACAAAGTGAATTTGTAGCGGTTTATCCATTTAAACCGCTACAAATGTTAACTTTCACTATTTTAGGATTTAGGGTTTAAATTTTAGGAAATATCTTTAACTACGTTATTTATTTTACAATATCTATTTTCTTTAACTATAAGTCACATTAAAAACCTAATATAAATGAATTATAAGTTTTGAAATAACCTACCAAAATTAATGATAACAAATATTTAACGAAATGAGAGGCTAAACAAACCAAATATTTAAATGCATGAGAACAAACATCCAGCAGTACAAAATTGTGCGTCAAAATAAAAACTAACTATCAGGAGCCTGATCATCAGGTCCTGTCTCAGGGGGCGTGTGCACGACCAGAGCTAACAATGTCCTCGTCATCAGCAGCAGCACGCGGGGGGGCGAATCCTCGTAGATGAACGAAAGGGGAGGCTCGAGAGATGGAAACCGTCTGTTAGGTAACAAATCTGTCAAGGCCCCGGTAACAGCATCCCACTGCTGCCTATGACTAGCGTACCAACGGTCGTATCTCTCCTGCATGCGCCTATTCTTGGCCTCATTCTCGGCCCTCTGTGCAACAACCTGCTCGGCAACCTGCACAGTAACCTTCTCAGCAATGATCGCATCAACCGCTTCTGGTGGTGGCCTTCTCGAGCTTGAGGTTCCGGTCTTAGAGCAGGAGGCCTTGGGGTACACCATGCTAGGCCTAGCGCCTAGCCTCATGCCCTTAACGCGGCCAGGATGCTTGACTGGGCCCACAGCAGCTTTCAATGGGGTCGTTGGATTCACAGACCCCTATGACTCCGGGGTCTGTGACGCTCGCAGGTCTGCCTGGCTCTGCTCAATCCGGGCCTGACGCACAAAGTTCATGAACGATTAATAAAATAATTAATTCAATTTAAATATACAACATTAATTATATAAACAATGTTTTTGTAACTTACTATTATCTCCTTTGTTGTCTCAGAGGTCGGCGTCCCATCACGGTGTCTATGGGTGCGTGTGAACAACTACCCATAGTCCGTTTGACGGTTCTCCTCCCGAGCCTTCTCTTGCTGAAAGAATTAAAAGAATATAAACTTTGTTATTTCAAAAACAAAACAATCATCATGTTAACTTTCAACATACCATCTCACTGTAGGTCACAGCAAACGTCTTGGTCCCTGCCGTGATTATACTCTGCTATGCCCGACTTCTGGTATTCCTATGCTACAAAGCCTACAAGGAGGAGGAAACAAGATATTAAATGAAATTAATTATGAATTTGATATCTTGTAAAATATATTTAAACTATAAAGTCATTTAAACTATATCTAAACTATAAATTAAGTAATATTTAAACTATAATGTAAGTACAACTATATTTAAACTATAAATTAAGTAATATTTAAACTATGAAGTAATTTAACCTAAAACTATATCTAAACTATAAATTAAGTAATATTTAAACTATAATGTAATTTAAACTAAAACTATATCTAAACTATAAATTAAGTAATATTTAAACTATAAAGTAATTTAAACTAAAACTATATCTAAACTATAAATTAACTACTCCCTCCGGTCCTAATTATAGGAGCAAATTTTAGAGTTGGTTTTGGTCCTAATTATAAGAGAAAGTTTTAACTTTTGTCATTTTTTCCTATAATACCCCTATTTATACTTTCTCAATAATAATTAAAGATAATAATAATTTCTCACTTCCCGCTTCATAATACTACCTTAAAAATTACAGAATTTGAGGTCCTTCACACAACTAATTTTTTTTTTTAAAAAAAAAGATATTTTGCAATAAATTAGAAATGGTTTTCATCAAATTCATATGTCTTCCACGATGCACCTTTTAGGGCGTTATAAATATAAAAATGTGATTTTAAATTATTCGTATATATTTATAAATTTTGAAAATATGATGCTGCCATTCTAAAGTTTTGCTTTTGGAATTCAGACCAGTTAATACTAGTTCAAACCATCTTGATATAGGGGGAAAAATAGTTTTCAGATGAAATCTATTAATGAAGAAATTGAAAATAAAAACTAAAAAAATTGCCACATTATTATGTAGAGAAAAAGAATTTATGTATGGTGTAAATTAAATATTTAATTAGGAAATGTTAACCCATATTATTTAGGCAGCTTTTTTTCATCTAAGCAAACGATTAGAGATTTAATTGGAATTTTTATGTGTGTAGCATGCATAGTCGGTTGGAAGGTTTCATCATTTAACATCGATATGAAAAATCTTCCTGAGCATAGTCGGCTACAATTCAACTAATTTTCCCTTATGTAATTATTAATTTTCAAAGGGGTATTTTTGGAAAATACACATAATTAACTAATTTAACTTCCTTCCTTAATCTCCCCAAATTCTGGTAATTTTCTCTTATAATTAGGACCAGAGGGAGTAATATTTAAACTATAAAGTAATTTAAACTATATCTAAACTATAAATTAACTAATATTTAAACTATATTTAAATTATAAATTATGTGAAACTATTAATTAATTTAAACCAAATGGAAACTATAAATTAATTTAAACTACATTTAAACAAAATTAATTTATAGACAATTTAACCTTCAAATTAAATAATGTTTAAACAAAATTAAACTATAATTAATTAAAAAAGGTACCTGTCCGTCTGCACTCCTCCTATAATGGATGAAACCCGCCCAGGCACTCGGGTCCACACCGTCTGGGACGTTCTCAATCAGCTGCTGCAGAAGAATAGTCCATCTCCATTCTGCTGGTTGTAGAGACGACCCCTCCGGCTCTTCCACCCTTCCCCCATTTTCATCAGTACGTACTTCTTATGATGTTCGCGTAGTTTAAACTTTTTTTGTATCATAATTTAATTATTAATTATTAATTAATTAAGAAATAAATAAATACATAAACCACAACTTATAACTATTAACATGTAAAATTTAATTAAACAACATAACATACCTGCAGAATGTCGGCAAACGCCTTGTCCTTGTTTTCCTTCTGCACATGCTTCCAATCATGGAAAAAGATCAGGAACCATGCCCAATTCCCGCCAAATTCTGACAGGAATTGGTTCAACAGGTGACCACCGCTGCCGATCGCCTGGTCTGTGTCCTCGTTCCACGGGACTATGACGCGATACTCGTCCATCTGAGTGACAGCGGCAACATCCAGCGTCCTCCTGCTGGTGTTCCCAAGTCTATCTGCAATATTACAAAAACAATTACTATAACTGCGTTTAAATAAAATTGAATTAAACGTACCGAATTTAAATTAATTTTTTCCCAAAAAACTAATTACATATACCTTCGACATCCACCAAAAATCCGGTGGAACGTGAAGACGCCGATCGAGGGTTCCCGTGGTCCCGCTCGTTTTCCTGGTCGATAAACTACTCCACCTCCGCTATGGGAATCTCAATACAGATGTCCTCATTTTCGTCTAAGTCGTCGAACGACATACTTGCGCCTCGTTCTCCCCCTACGATCTCCGAGTGTAGGATTGGCTCATTGGCGAAGAGCTCGGAAAACTCGCCCTGCACCTGAGAGGGCAGAGGTATATTTAGAGCCCCACGCCCTCTCGTACGGCCCCCTCTACTACTACTGCCCCTTAAAGGCCTTTTCTCCGGGACAACTGCTTTCCCCTTTCCCTTATCTTGAGAAACCATGATGTTGAAAGGTACAAGTCTAAAGGTAGGTTGAAAGGTAAAAAAGGTGAAAAATCAAAACCACTAGAAATTGTGATTTTCAAAATGAGAATCATTGTTTAAAAACCGCTACATTTTGTAGCGGTTTCCCTAACAAACCGCTACAAATTTAATATATTTGTCACGGTTAAAACGTCACCGCCACAATAATCGTTACAAAGATGCCTCGTTCTTCTTGATATCTTGTAGAGGTCTTATGACCGCTACAAAATGACGGACCTTTGCAATTCTGTAGCAGTTATTGGTATATATTCTGTTGCGCTTATACTCTAGAACCGCTACAAAATTATTTTTTTGGCAAAAAAAATTCCAAACTAATTAGTTTATCAATCAAACTAATTAGTTTGGTAAAAATAATTAAAGTAACAAACCCTCAATTAATTTAATTATTTTCTTTAATTTCTCCAAAAGTGTTGAGAGTAATAAATTAAATATAATGAAGCAACCGAAAATAGTCCAACATGCCTGTGGAGATTCGGATTCAGTATAGCCGCCAATCTCCCACAAAAAACTCGCTGAGTCATTTTCATCAGAGATATTTTCGTGAGACAAAGGTGGCTATAATGGAACCCAATCTCCGGTCGCATGTTGAACTATTTTCAAAAGAGTAGAAGTCTTCACGTCAAAGAAATGAGTAAACCTTCACTTGTAACTGAACGAACTGCCTCGTAACGGTGAGAGAGGAAAATAACGAATTGCCTCGCAATGATGAGAGAGGAAAATATATGCAGCCCTCATCACCCGAGATAAGAGATCAGAGCTGAAGATATTTGCATGTCTTCAACTACCAAGCGAGATAGTTCATTCAGTTACAATTAAGATTTAGTAATTTCTTGAATTTTTATAATTGATGTACGGACCCTAAACCCTATTTATAGTATGAATATTTGTAGCGGTTGTCATAGAAACCGCTACCAACATTTAGCATTTGTCGCGGTCAACGTTACGCGTCCTTGTGACCGCGATACAATTGTGTCATTTCGTTTATTTGTAGATGTTGTGGTAATGTAACCGCTATAAATTCACCGCAACAAAGTTGGCGCCAACTTTGTAGTGGTTAGGCTCAAATAACCGCTACAAAGGTCACGCCACAAACATTCCCACCATTGCGCGCCAAGCTGGCGCCAACTTTGTAACAGTTTTGTTAGCGTTAACTGCTACAAATATCACAGCAGACATGCCGCCAATGCTTCCATTACTAATTAGTTGCGGTTTAGTGATAGAACCGCTACAAAATGGTACTTTGTAGCGGTTATTTTGAACCGCAACAAATGATAATTTTCTTTGTAGTGATTCTTGGTTGAAATCCAACTACCCTTTGATCCATATTGGCCGAATTTTTGGCCATACTTGGAAGGATTTTTAATCCATTTCATTGACTTAAAACACATGCCCATGTATTCCTAAAATTTTAAATAATTATGAGACATGTGGCACAAAGTCATACGAATTACAATTCTAACTATTCTTTGATTTTTCTCATAATTCTCCATAAAATTCATTTGACCTTCTTCTCTTCCATTTTGATCAAATTTAATGAACTATAATGGAACAAAGAAGTGTCAATCCCATATGTCCTGTTTGTGCCAACATATGTCTCAAAATTTTGGTTCCAACAAAACCGGGTATTGCGAGTAAAATTGACCTTTTCGGTCAAAATTCACCATTTTATTTTTCTAAGTTTACAAATATCCAATTGCAATGATTCCAAAGGCTATGTGACCATGAGGAAGTATATATTTAGGAAAAAAATACCTCCCACATTCAATCACACACCAACTATTCCAGAATCAATTTTTAATACATACTAGTCCAGAAAATGTTTCATATCCTAGAGCCAACTTCAAAAATTCATAACTCTGTGTGTATAGGTCTAATTGATTTATATGATGTATCAAATTAATGCTTACCATGTCTACTTTGATTCTAAAAATCTTTATAGTCGTTGGATATCATTCGCTTAGTCAAAGGCACATCACAAGATGACTGCCTCCCAGAAGCCTTAATTTGCCAACATCAAGGGAAATTCCCTTCATAATATTTGTCACTCTTCCTAAACTGGGCTTAGTCATCTGTCTAATACATGTTTACCCTCAAGTCTATAGGCCTAAAATTTAGGATATTACAATACCCCACCATAGCTCATTTCAAACCATCTTTCATGTCTTCCCACCCCTCTTCTCTCTCGTTTTCTGTCATGTGAAAATTTCATAAAGAGTCGAGCAAAAGAGGATTTGAGATGAGAAAGGTGAAGCTGAAGATGATGAAGTGATGGTGAACGAAAATGGTGATGAAGATTGGAGGAAGAGATAGAAGAGGATCCTTATGAAGTGTGATTGTTGCATGGTAGAGAGAAGAAGACAAATGACACAAGGTGGAGGGTGTAGGTCAAATTTAGAAAAGAAGGGGTGAGGTTTGTAGAGGAAGAAAGGAAGGCATTTTTTAAATAAAAAAACAATTTGAAATGATATATATTATAGTCTTTTTATGATTGATTCCTCATTATAAAAATAAAATTAGTATAAGCATTCTCCTCAAATATTATTTCATATCAATTGTAATTTTAAAGTGTCAGTTCCATTCCCATTCAATTGAAATTTAGCACCGAATACCAAAAATGTGCTAAATGTCTTTCTCACATGTCTTCCTTGAATTTATTACATGCTAATATTTTTTTTAATCTTAAAAATTATTGATATTAAATGTAGCTTCTCCAGGATCACTTTACTTGATAGCAACATATATCTTTCCATGTGGAACATGTATTTGCTTGGCCATATATCAATCAAGAAGTTCCAAACTGACTCTCCACAAACCCAGCTTTAAAATCGATGTGTTTATTTTTCTTGTGATAAGGGGAAATAAATCTATCATTTACATAAGTGAAAAACCTGACGAAACGACTGGTAATAAGAGCCAATTTTATTTATTCTCAATTCTTTCATCTGGTTTTTCAATTGTATTTCTGATAAAACAACAAATAATGGTTCATCGTCTTCTTCATCTCCCTTTCTTTTCTCTTCCAACAATGAAGTCCAGCCCCAATAACTACCACATCTACAGAGGCGGACCGAGGTAAGGGGTTGGGGGGCAAGTGCCACCCATTTTTTTTTTTTTTTTTAGTTTTAGTTTTTATCTATTTTGCTTGGGGGCAAGTTTATACGATGAAAAAAGCAACAATTACTTATATTTTGACCAAAATACCTTTATATCTATTTTGCTTGGGGGCAAGTTTGTCTTATATTAGCTAGGGGGTTTTGTGTATGTTATTATAACTGAGGGTAATCTAGACATCACTCAGTAAAAGGGAGAATAATTTACCCTTTTTTTAAAATTAAAGAAATCATGTGATTTTTGTAGAGAAATCCTTGTTGTTCATAGGCTGAAAAATTGCTTATGTGCTCTAACTTTTGTTTTTCAATATGTAATTATTTTTATTGTAATATACTTATCCTTGTTTTTCCCTTTATATTCTTATGTTTTTTTAATGCATTTAAAATTTTGCTTTAAAAAAAATTTTCGGGGGCGCTGCCCCCGAACCCCCAAATGCCCCCACCAATTGTGCCCCCCCTTACTAATTTTCTGGATCCGCCACTGCACATCTACCCTTCCAACAATGAAATTCCTCTTTCTCTCTCCTCACCCTCTCTTCCTCTCCCTCTTTCCGATCCTTCCTATACTCCCCATGAGTTGCAAGGAAGTATCCATGGCGGAGAGAGAGAGAGAAAGAATCAAAGTTGAGGAGAGAGAAAAGATACTTATCTTTTAATCTTTCCTTGACTTCCCTTTCTTTGTGTATGATTTTCCAAAAGCTCTACACCTTTCACTTTCTCCTCCACCCATTGTGTGTTTTTTTTGCTCGAAACCATCGCCTCCTCTCTCTCTCTCTCTCTCTTTTTTTTTTTTTTTGCGTATGATTGAACAAGAAAGGGAGATATAATTTGTTTTTTTCCAAAGGGCAATGTCGACTTTTCACTCAAATTTGCATATCCCTCATTGACCCATGTCCCTTCTCAGTCTCCTTTAACAAATTCAATGGGTTTCTGGGGGTTTAGCAAATTCAACTTGTATTTAAATAGAATTGTCCCTAAATAATATATGTAAACTTCAGTGAAATTTAATATTAACTAACCTAAATTTGAGATTTGCAAATGGAAAAATTGCAAAAGTTGTTTTCAGGAATTTTTTTTAATTTTGCACATGAAAAAAATGAATTTGGGAAAAATGATAGCCAATCAGCATGAGAAACTTATTTTAATGCCAACATTGTTGTCACTGACAGCGAATGTATGCATGGTTCTCATGATTTGAATGAGAAGCAACGAAAGCTGACCGTTACGTTGATTCTCCAAGCCCTCCACCGCAAGAAAGCTTGAATTATACATATGCCTTCTCTACACGTAATTACAATTTTTCATCTCACTTTAAAACCTGATAGTTCAGTTATTTGTTTTTCTTTATAAAATTAACTTGTCTTTCCATAATGGTAGGTAGTGGCCGGCAATGGCGGACCCACGTTTATCATTGGGGGAAGTGCCCCCAAAAATTTGGGATTTTTTTTTTTTTTTAAACCTTAGGCCTAGACAGGTCCCTTCATTCCTGTCATCTCCCAGCCCAGGAGTCAAGTTCGCCTATGGGCCTCCCCCACGTTGATACAGCCACGAAGGCTTCCCTATCATAACTTGCCATAAGCTTGATGGAACCACCAGCACTACTAGTAGTGCAGTGGTATTAGGATTCATTTCCCCCCCTTAGGTCCTTAGTTCGATCCCCCTCCCCTCGCCTTGTATCAAAAAAAAAAAAAGCTTGATGGAACCAGTCATCTTCAATGGTCCGTATCTGTGATAGAATCTTAGACAGATAGGGGAAAGAAGGGAAGGAGCCTTTACTTGATGATATGAGCAAGAATCTTAATTCATAAAACTAATAAAGCCAAGATATATATTTTTTTTTAATTCAAGTTGAAGGAGTTTGAATTAATAAATTGAATATAATGGTTTCAAATTTCCATTAGCATTAGCACTATTTGTCTACTTTCCTTGAATTAATACATGTTTGAATGATTGTCCACCCTTAAATTAAGTGTTCACCTTTAACAAATTATTATAAATTATTGTAACTACATGAGAGTAGGATATTTTTCTAAAAAAAGACTTATATTATAGACCTAAGAAGGTATTGTACAAGAAAAATAGGGGGAAAATGGAAAATGTTAAAATATTTAAAAAAAAATTGAAAAAGCAAAAATAAGATAGTTGGCGTGTTCCTGAAGGTTTTTTCAGCCCATAACCTGCCATTTAGCCTGCATTACCAACTTTGGTGTATCTTTCTATTTGGAACTAGTTTCACTGTTTGTCATCACCAAAAGAATTCATCATCACTGTAAATGGTTTTGTTTTAATTTGGATGGTTCAAATTATTATTTTTTTACTTTTATTTTTTTAAAAAAAATTACTTTATTGTGTAAAAAATATAAAATAAAAATAATTAACTGACAATTTTTCAAAATGTGATTTTTTATTTAAAAATTTTAAATATGAACCATTGAAACTATATTTGGAATGAAGACTTGTTCCATTCCCAGAATTGGCTTCTCTTCTTTTATTTTTCCATCCGCTCTCATCATTTGTTCACTTCAAGATCTAATAGTCAACATTTAATATTTCCTTCATATCCTTCTATCTATTGTAATAATATTTTGGATTAATATAATCTTTGGTCCATCAAGTTTACCCTCATTTTAGTTTTAGTCTCTCAATTTTCAAATTATAAGTTTTGGTCCCTCAAGTTTCGTTTCCTTTAAAACATTAGTTATTGGAGTATAACTTTATAAAAACTTGGATCATTTTGCCTCTAGAGGGACCAAAACCAATGGTTTTAAACTTGAAAGACCAAAGATGATATTAACCCTAATATTTTTATAAAATATTACATGACCATTAGATTTTGAGAAAGAAAAAGAGAAAAGCTAGGTATTCTTTATTAATTAATACACCCTCCAATCCTAAATATAAAACAGAGTTTTTTTAAAGATATTAAGAAAGTTAATTAAATTACTTTAAAATATTTGTATTTGTCATTTTTTCTCCAAATTTTTTTGACCTAACTTATAAACTAATGTATAATTTAAGAATACACAACATATGATATAATTAAATAATGTATTCAGCTTTATTAATCTCTTCAAAAAAAATCATTTTTGTCCTATATTCACGACCGGAGGAGGAAGTATTATTACCCTCATAGTTTTAGGGGGCTGGGTTTTCTCATAATCATGTCTCATTTTTTACTCAGAATCTCATCTCCACTCTCAGATTAAAAAAAAATATGGTTCAAATTTTATTTTATAAAACTATTATTTTAAATATAAATATATAATTTTAAACTATTAAAATCTAATCCATACGATTCATAATTGTAGCACAAATAAAATTATAAAAAATTAAATTATAAGATATTATAATAATAGTCTTAGAAAATATTAAATCTAAACCTTTTTTTTTAATTTAAAGGTTGAGATAAGGTTATTAAAAAAATAAAAATAAAAATAGAGTGGGAGAGAATCCTCTTCCATAGATTTGCGTTGAATAAAATGGAATGGCACTACCTCTCACTACCAATCCTCTTCCGTAGGTTTGCGTTTGAATAAAATGGAATGGCACTACCTCGACCAACCGTAGTCTCTCCTCATCACCTGCTTGATTTCTTCAAAGACTTTTGGGGTCAATAATCAAAATGACTTGATTACTCGTCTGGCCGTCCCTATTTTTAATATATCATGAATTGATTATTGGTCATGAGATATGAAATATTTATATAGAAAATAATTTGATCTAAATATTCAAATATTGTAATTTTAAATTAAAATTATTTTTAAAAATTATCTTAAATTTTTCCAATAGATAATGCAATTTTTTATCACTTAACTTTATGGGTGAGAATTAGCAAAAATACCCTTTAATTATAATATGAATATATTAGGGTACTGAATTTCAATAATCCCAAATTAATTCATTGGAATTTTAAAATGTTCATAAAAGACATCACTACCCTCACTCTTTTTAATAAAACTCCTTAACCACCCCTTGTCACCCAGATGCTAGAGCTTTGGCGCCAACGATCCTACCGATCGCCAGTACCTAAAGCTGCGACAACCTTAGCTGTCATTGACAAAGTTTCTAATACACTTTTGGAACTTTTTGAAATAAAGAGTAGTTAATAGCAAAATTAGAGTAGTAAGTAACAATACTATAATAGTAAACAAGCCTCTACTGCTAATTATTTCCTAATAACTGCTTTTATTTGGTATTTACTACTTTCATTATATTTTTCCATCAGCCCCTCTTATTTCAAAAATTTGGAAAATGTATTAGCTATTGGAGCTTCTACAGCCTTGGTTAACTGTGTATTAGCATAGGTAAAATTATATAAAATATCGTTAATCAAATAAATCCACGTATGTAGTAAAACATTTGATTTAACATAATCAATTTAAACGGTAATTCTCAAACTTTATCTTTTCCTGGGACCTCAAAAAAACGGAATAATAAGTATGGACGCACAATCTATGAATAAAAAATAACCAAGCGCGGCATAGAGCATGAAAACAAGCAAGGGGGCATCTTTTGACAATATTTTAAAATTTGACTGGACTGATTTGAAATTATAAAATTCGACACACCGGTTTGTCATTTTTATAATTCAAGGGTGTTTTTTCTGTATTTTTCTATTGGTTTATCTCAATTATTAATTTGGTTTCCAAAGTTTAATTTTTATCAATAAAATACCTAAAGTTTAATAATTACACACAATTGTGGTTTAACCAATAACTCAAAGATAACACCTCGTCCATAAATTTCTTAAAAAAAATTGTTAGTCGGATAAGATCAAATAAAAATATAAAATTGCGTATGAAATTTTAGGGACTTAATTAACTGATAAAAATCAAATAAGTAGATAATTGACATAAACATAAGAGAACAAAAGTTTGATTATCTTTTTTTATCAATAATCAAAATATTTTCAAGGGGAATTATATAAATAAAACAATTATAATATTTAATATTGTTGAAATTATAATTTCAAATAATTTAATAATGACTTGATTGTGGGCTTGTAGAGTACATAAATACTAAATTTAAGGTTATGATTTAGTATTATAAATTATTTGTAAGTACCCCTCGTCCTTAGATTCTACTGGCAAAGGAGTTGGACTTTCTCACCAAAAGGGAGGGGGTTCGATCCTAGAGTTGGTCAAAGCACTGGGGGAAGCATCTTAGGGGTCTACGAAACAACGGTAACCCAGGCTAAGATGGAGACATGTGTACTCTTAGTCCTAAATTCTTTATAGAGTGGGCTCCAAGGGCCCTGTCCTTAGACTGTGGGTGAGCCCAACACCTTTCCTAAAAGAATATATATATATTTGTAAGTCATGACTTAGGTGGAGTTTAATTTTACTTATCTATTAGTATATCATTAGAACGGCCATAGAAACAATAAAGAGAAAACGGAGTTAATACATTGATTTTAGGGTTAAGGAGCAATTTGGCCAACAAACTATTGGCTCAGGAGCACCCACCACAATTAACTTTTAACTAGACCTTAAATACCAACAAACTTTTTAAAAAGTTAATTCAGCACAAAATCGTTAACGTCCGTTATCATCCACCTCTTCTTCCACATCACTCCTTCCCTCCCTCTTCCTCGCCATCGCCTCCATCTTCAGAGTTCAGAGGCAGCCTCCTCCGCCTTCCTCTTCCACTCCTCCACCTACTGCATGCTCTCTTCTTCCTCTTCCCCAAAATCACTAATCTCTGCAACTCATCACTTTGTCCATCGCAGATCAAAGAGGGAGAAGGGTCGACGTTTGGGTATCTCCATATCGAAGAGAGAGAGAGAGGTCGGTGTTCGGTAAGGAGCGTTGCACGGTGCTTTGAGAGATGAGTCCCCTGATTATTCAGCAGAAAAAAATTCTTAGACCCAATAAACAGAATTTCAAGAAAAGCATCCACAGAGTCATTAGCAAAGTTCAGATTTGGATAAACTTACAAACCAGGGCGGAAGATGATGGATGCTGATGAAGGACGTGATTGATGCCATGAAGCCATGAACAGAAAACTGAAAGCAGAGGAATGAAGCTGTGATTTAAGTTGTGATGCTGTGCAACTGAAAACGATAAGTCATTTCAGATTATTATTATTACCACCTATCTATTCTTTTTATATTTCCATATCTTTATCCAGAAGAGATAGCAGCGTACACAATATCTTGAATCAGGAGATTTGGAAACCCAAAAGCATGAACGAAATCGAGAATAAAAAGGAGGCGTCGTTGTTGACGCAAAATGACTGGATACACCATCTTCAAGAACAGAGGCAGCAATAAAAAAAAGATGGAGGAGGAACGCAAGAATCAGCTTCTTCCACTGGATTGTAGAGCGAGAGCAACAGAACCAGAAGGAAGGAGAAAAATTCAGAGACACAGAACGGAGAACCAGAGGTAAACGATCGACTGAAGTCTTCTTCTTCTTCTTATAAGGGAGGAGGCTGCCTCTTAACTCTGAAGATGAAGAAGATGGAGGCGATGACGAGGAAGAGGGAGGGAAGGAGTGATGTGGAAGAAGAGGTGGATGATAACGGTCGTTAACGATTTTGTGCTCAACTAACTTTTTAAAAAGTTTATTGGTATTTAAGATCCAGTTAAAAGTTGATTGTAGTGAGTACCCTTGAGCCAATAGTTTGTTGGTCAAATTGTTGTTTAACCCTTGATTTTATTACAAGACTTTAAATTGAACGGTATTAACACCATAGTAAACGGTTTTCCCTAATGCATTGTGAATTTTAATGCGAGATTTTCATTGATTACATATTTTCATAAAAATATATATATTTGTGGCATACACTTATCAGTGACCGGGATAAACTTTGACCAGGCAATTTCAATGTTTAACAGAATTATGAAAAATTTAATATAAAATTTTGTTATTTTCTTATCGGCTCTTGGTAACAAATCTAATATGAAATTTTGCAATTTGAAAATTAATATGAAATTTTGCAATTTGAAAATTCTTGGTAACAAATTCTTTTTATCAAATTCTTTTTTTAAGGAAAGTTTTAAATACATTAAAAAATAAACGAATATAAACAAGAAAAGAAAAGAATATCAAAAAGTATTAATGAAATCAAGTGAACACTAATGATATGATAAGAAAGACAATTATTTTACAAACCTGTCATTTAGAAAAAAGCAAGGCTAAGTACACTGAAGGGTGGGCACATAATATGTTCAAATACATATATTTTAATAACAAAAGTATATTACAATGAAAATAATTACAATGTCATCATTCTAGGCCTAATATTTTAGAATTCCATCATAATTGCCTTATTATCAATGCTATCAAATACATCTTTTTCAATATAAGGCACTAAACAATCATTTAACCATTCATCCCCTATTTGATTAAGAAGTGTAGTCTTGATATATTAAGGGTGAGCATTTAATTTAAGGGTGGACAATCATATATATATATATATATATATATATATTTATTTATTTATTTATTTATTTATTTATTTATTTTAAAACACCTCAAATTTAAGGGGGGCACTTGCCCCCCTTGTGTATAACCTAGATCCGCCCTTGCACACACACACACACATATATATATATAGTTCCCACTATTTCATGTGTGTATAACATGAGAATACACTTCTCCTACAATATGGAGAACATAAGTTCAAATAATCTTATAGAGAGGTGAGAATTTTGTCTTCTAAACCTCAAAGGGAAATCTTTGATAAAAAAAAATGATAATAATAATATAAACTATTACAAATTATATAATTTGACATTAATATTAAAAATTGTAATGCTGAATATCAATATCAATGATTATATTATTTTTTTCAGAGGCAATTAATTATTTTTTACTTATTAGTGACGTTTTGTTTTTTTGCTTCCTTCTCTACCTCATTTTTTGGACAAAAGGAAAAAAAAACAGAAAAATCTCTCTCTCTTCAACTTGAAGGTCAGAATCAGAGGGACCAGACCCATCGCTACGAAGAATCGAAATAAATTCAACCATAAGACTTTGTGGGTCTAAGCCTTTCTTGTTATTCTGATTCTTCTTTTTCTCTATGGCGTTTGGCTGCTGAGAAAATTTTTATCACCCAGAAGAAGGAAACAGAGAACGATGAAAGATTTCAAACCTGTAAGCTCTCTGATCATTCTTACTCTCTCTCTCTCTGGCTTTTTGAATGATCATATTTCTTAATAATTAATACAAGTTTTATCTTTCTTTATTTCCTCTGAAATTTGGATGTGGGTTCAATCTTGCTAGCTTAACAAACTGAATTCTCTTGTGTTTTCTGATCCTCTCTTTTTCCCCTGTTTTTCTGTTGAGCAAAACTGGAATGAAATTCAATCTTCTTTGTGAAGTTTGATTGATGATTCATTCTTTCTCTGGCTCTTCTTGCGGTTTCATTTCAAACTTGTTTATGAAAAAGTAGTTTTCATTCTTTTGGAACTTTTGGCTCTGAGCTCAATATACGCAGCTTAAGAAGCTGAACTTTATTTGGTTTGCTTTACGTTTCTCTCTATTTTCTGCTCTTTTTAAGGCTGCTGTTCGTAAAGCTGGTGTTCTGGGTGAAGTTTGATTAATTGATCATTCATTTTTTGGCTCTTGTTATTTTATTTCATGATTCTGTATAAATATTACAATTTTTTGAACTTGGGGATTTTGGTTGAATCTGGCTATGGTTTTCTTTGCTTTATGTTTCTCTCTGCTTCCCCTTCTTGTCTGAAAAAAATTCAAAGTTCTGTGTAGGTTTTATTTGACTAATAATAATCCAATCCAGTCGGACCTTTTCTTTTAGCCAGTTCTTGCATTATTTTTTTTAATTGATTAATCATTTTATTTGATTCGGTTCATTCCCAGAATCTTATAACCAGTGTTCTACCCAGACCGGATCGGCTGAACCGGACTAAAACCGGTGAACCGGTTAGTAAATCGGTTCAGTTTAGGGTCAAACCGGTTCACTTTTAAAAAAACGATTTTTTTAAAAAAAAAAAATTTATAAGAATTTCATACCTATAACCTTAAATTTTCTATTTTTCATTGGTTTGACCCGGTTTAGCTTTAGTTGGACTCCAGTCTAACCTACTGACCCTTAACTCAGTTCGGGTTTCAAAATCTTGCTTATAACCTTATTTCATAAAACTGATTTTTGTGTGTGTTTACGTTACGTTACTCTGTTTTCCTGTTTGGCCAGCGAAAAGGCCAGAAAAAATTCAAATTTATGTGAAACTTTGCTTTATTAATCATCCAATTCGATTTCTTAAGTTTGGGTTCTTCTTTTTTTACCAATTCAATGTTGATTCATTTTCTCATTTCCATTCATAAATGTGTCCTAGAATAGTTTTAATTGTTATTTTGAGGTTTTACATAATTGAGTGTTAAATGCTTCAAATTGCAATTTTTGGAGACAAAAGAATATGCACTCTATACTTTATTGTCATGCCATTTTCCTGTTTAATTTATGTCTCATTAAATTCCCATCTTGCTTTCATTAACTGTAAAATGACTATATATACTCTAATTTTATTTTATTAGGTATCTTTTAAATCCTCTCAGCTTAAAATTAGAGTAAATGCCCTTTCTGGTCCCTGACAAAAAACACGGACCCCATTTTGGTCCCTGACAAAAAAACCGACCATTATTCGTCCTTTTTATGAAACTAAAAAGGACCTTTTGGAAATTTGTGAGTGATCAAAATGTCAATCAATCGACCCTTATTCGTCTTTTTTACAGACTAAAAAAGACCTTCTATTTTTGGCAGAGACCAAAATGAGGTCTGTGCTTTTTGTCAGAGACCAAAAATGGTATTTACTCTTAAAATTATTAGTCCCAAATGAATTTTTTGGTGCCAATCACTTTTATTGTAAAAAATTAAAATGAATATGCTCCCCATTCATGAATGTTTGTCAAAATATTCGAAATTTTTGTTAATAAAAATAACTGTATTAGAGTTAAGAAAACTGAAAAAAAAAAACCACTAAATAAAATTAAGAAACTAAAATGAAGTTCTGTATGAAATTAAAAGCTAAAGGTACACTTTTGCCCAGTAAAATTGTATGATGTAGATTTTTTTCCCCCCTTCTTTGAGCTGGATGATGTAGAGATAGACTTTCTAGAATTAGTTAAATAATCAAATCAATCAAAAATGTGTTAAGAAAATAATTGTTTTAAGCATAGCAATTTTGCTTTTCAATCACTGTCCACTATTCTAAGAAGTCAGATTGAACCAACTGATTTCTCTAGAAAATTGATGAAATTATATTAGAAAACAATATTGGAGCTTAATTAAATTTTGAGTAAATACTCTTTCTGATCCCTGACAAAAAACACGGACATCATTTTGGTCCCTTACAAAAAAATCAACCCTTATTCGTCCTTTTTTAGGGACTAAAAAAATATCAACCCTTATTCGTCCTTTTTATGGACTAAAAAAGATCTTTTTTTTGTAAAGGACCAAAATGGGGATCACGTTTTTTTTCAGTGGCCAGAAAATGTATTTACTCTTAAATTTTCAAAATATTAACTTATTAAATGTGTCTTCCAAATTAAATTTAGAAAAAAGAAATGGTATTATAATCCGCGTTAAAGTGTGCTAAGCACTTTGAAGTATTTTTCTGAATGTGTCAATATATTAAAATAAGAGTAAATACCCTTTTTAATCCATTACAAAAAACGCGATCCTCATTTTGGTCCCTAACAAAAAAAAAAAAAAGAAAGTCTCGTAGTCCCTCACAAATTCAAAATACACTCAATTGGTTGACATTTTGATCATTCACAAATTTCTAAAATGTCCTTTTTAGTCCATAAAAATGACGAATAAGGATCGGTTTTTTTCGTAAAGGATCAAAATAGGGATCGCGTTTTTTATAAAGGACCAAAAAGGGTATTTACTCTTAAAATAATTTCTAGCGGTCCAACACTTTAAAGTATTTAACCTTAGCCCTTATAATAATATAATATACTTATGTTTACTTTCTTATATACATTATGTCAAGTTCTTTTATTACACATGACCAAGTATACGTGATTTTGAAGAACTTAACATAATATATATAAAGATCTTGATATAAGTATGATCCTATAATAATTTGCATTTAAAATAGGAGATGAGAATATTGTTCTAGTGTTATAGAAATTATGTGCTGAACATTTTGAAGTTACTATTTTTTTTATTTTTTCAGGTAATTATATTATCAGGCCCAAAGAATAAGTCGTGCTCTTGCAGTTTCTTCATTGTATTTTCTCTTGTTTGTGGGGCTTATTTTGCTGGAAACGTCTTAATTGCAAAGGAATACAAAACAGTAAGTGTTAATTTCTTCTGATTTTTTTTTGTTTAGTTTGTTCAAAATTAGTACTTTTCCCGCCGACATATTTACTTAATTTCATTATATTAAAGAAGTTGATTAAGTTAATTAATATAATATGTATTTAGTTATCGCAGATGAAACATCACTATAGGAATAAATTAGGAAAAAAATTGATAAATATGAATATTTTATTTTATATTTAGAATCAAAATCAATTCCCCAAATATATTTTAGAGTAAATACCCTTTTTGGTCCATGACAAAAAACACGGACCCCATTTTGGTTCCTGATAAAAAAATGTCTTTTTTAGTCCATAAAAAGGACGAATAAGGGTCGATTGGTAGACATTTTGATCCCTCACAAATTTCCAAAAGGTCCTTTTTAGTCCTATAAAAATGACGAATAATGGTCGATTTTTTTGTCAGGGACCAAAATGGGGTCCGTGATTTTTGTCAGGGATCAGAAAGGGTATTTACTCTATATTTTATATTAAGAACTGTAGGAGTATTTGTCTGAGTAAAAATTGTAATGAAATAGGAAATTAAGTGACTTGAGAATCACCTTATATTTTCCCAAAAAAATGATGGTGGAGTCAATTTTGAGGAAAAGCTTTTGGAATCTAATTTGGATTTCTCGCATGTAGCAGTCATGATTTTATTTTATTTTATCTTTGAAAATTATTTTTTTGATGGTATTATCCCTTAAAATTCTATCTGATTTTTTTTTTTTTTGAAAAAAATGACATTTTGTTAAAAATAATGCTCCCTCCACTCCGAATGAATATAACTACTACTAGTTAAGTAGAAGATAAATAGTAAGGTCAAATTCTTGATTATTATTATTACTGACTTTGTGGCAGATATAACTATTTGATTTGGACATTATTGCCCTTTCCAGATATTCGTAGTCGACACACAGAAGAATATAAAATCCACTGTCTGTGAGGTTTGTCAATTTGAGGAAAATAATCAATTGATCCTAATTAAATAAATTTTATTTAATTTTCAGCTTAATTTAATAATTTTTTTCCCTCTTAAGGGTCAAAGCAGGCCGTATGGAAGTGAGTCATTACCTGAAGGGATAATTGTCAAGCAATCTAACCTGGAAATGCAATCTTTATGGAACCTTGAGGAAAATAAGGTACGTTTAATTAATTTATATTTAAATTTCTTATTAATCCACTGGTATCCAACACTATTAGCGATTGACTAGTCTGATTCATAGAAATGTAGGCTTATAATGGGAGTACCCCGTTATGTCCAAATAATTATCACAACTACATACTCAAGGCTCAAACAAAAGACCACTTGTTCATTGGAAACTACCCACAACCCATCGATTCAAGTGTTTGATGATATATATTTAAATTTTAAATAAATTTTACTAACAAAAATAGTGGATTAATGACGGAATTTAATAGTTGAATCAAATAATTGCATTATAAAATAGATTGTTACAAATAAATCAGCGACGGAATTCCGTCGCTAAGTCAATTTAGCAATGGAATTCCATTGCTATACTGTTATTTTGTGTATAAATTTTGTTAAATAAGAAATATTAAAATAAAATAAGACATCAACATAAAATATACTCTTCTGGTTCTTAATATAAAACATAATTGACTTTTTTTAAAGAGATTAAGAAAGCTAAATAAATTTATTTTAAAGAATTTATATTTATATTTCAAATAATACATGATATATGTTATCATTAACTAATTTATTTAGCTTCCTTAAATAGACAATTATATCTTATGTTAAGGTTGATGAGTAGAATTCATTCATAGTGATACACTTTATAACGTCTATAGATAGTATGATGTCTCTCAAGATTTATACAATTTTTTTTTCCTTTAAAAAAAAAATCTTACATGTTTTGTTCGCTCCATGCAATTTTATTTTTATATTCTTTCAATATTTCCAGAAATTATTTCTAAATGGTTGGAATATCATAATGATGAGTATAATAATTATTTAGAAAATTGTAAATTATTATATCACATGAGTATTTAAAGAATTAATTATAAAATTGGAAACACCCTTTTAAAACTTTATTCATCATCCAAACATAAGTTTGGGTAAGAAACTTGGATAACCCTTTCCATGTGGTACATTATTTATTGTCATGCGAACTACTACATTAAAATAAAATTCTTGTTGTTATTAATTGATAATAATAATTATTTATTGATAATTCCTCTGTTATATTTTAATGTTCTTGAAATTATTTTTGGTTAATAATTTGGGAGATTTCTCATATACTTGATATCCTCTTGTTGTTTCAGAGACATTCCAAGCCTCCATCGAACTTGTTGGCCATGGCAGTAGGAATTAAGCAGAAAGAAATGGTCAATGAAATAATCGAGAAGGTTATTTTACTTCCAATTAATTACTTCATTTCACTCTTTTTTTCCCCCCTAATATTATCCGTTAATCCAGCACTTTTTCTGAATCATATTACCAATTATTCAGACAACCGAATATTCCAGTTTGGAATCCATGGCTGCCTCTCGTAACATTAGTGTCTCATTTTGTACTTGTACTTAAGACACATAGAGATCTAACATAGTCTTATACTGCTAGACCACTATGTTGGTTATTTCATTTTACTTTTATCTACACATAGTATCAGATTTGGATTATCTACATGTAACTTTTCTAAACTTTATATGGGGCGTATTTGAGTTAGCGGTAAGAGTGGTGATTTATTTGCTATCTGACATTTACATAAGCCCAATAGAAAAAAAAAAAAAAAAGTCAAGTTGTAAATATGAATTGTATTTGAATTGATAGTGATAGAAGTGGTGGGGCCCACGTCAAAAAGTTAAGAGTTTTTTCCTAAACTGACTTTTATGAGCTTTTTTTAAAAAAGCCCATAGTAAACTTAAAGTTCTACCCAAACATAAGGCTTTTTTCTACTACTACTTTTTTTTAAAGCTTTTTTTGACTTAAAGCTACCCAACACTCTCTCCAAACAGGGCTATGAGTAAACAACCTTCTTAAAGCCGCAAGTTTTGAAACTTCACATTACTCATAAGCCCTTACATTTATATATGCAGATATATTAAAATTTAGGCCACTTATATACATATAACTCAAAGTTTGATGGAGTTATATACGCACAAAAATATTATTTAATCGGGTATATAATTGATAGTTGGGATTTATGCAAACAAAGTTGAAGTTTATGTGAGTTTGTTATAAACCATTAAAGATTAAGGGGGTTATTTGTATATAGTTCAAAGCTTATGAGAGTTTTGTGTAATTTAACCTTATATATAATAATTTGATTTGATATCATCTTTTTTTGAAGATGCATGCTATACACAATAAAATTGTTTGATTTAATTTAGGAATGAATGTTTTTTAGAACCACAATATGTTTTTTTTAGAACTAATATATTTTTATTATTAATAATTATTGCAGTTCCCTTCAGAAGAGTTTGTTGTAATGCTCTTTCACTATGATGGTATTGTGGATGGATGGAGGGATTTCTCTTGGAGTGATAATGCCATCCATGTTTCTGCCATGAATCAGACAAAATGGTATACAATTTTATTAATTAATTAATTATTATTCTACTGAATTATGGTATTGATTGATTAATATTCTTCTTATAAAATATGATGTCTGATGGCACAGGTGGTTTGCAAAAAGATTCTTGCATCCAGATATAGTTGCTGATTACAATTATTTATTTCTTTGGGATGAAGACCTTGGCGTTGAAAATTTTGACCCACAAAGGTAACATTTTAATAATCATAATCATAATTACTACGACTACTGCTACTATTGCTGTTGCTCCTCCACTACTGCTAATTAATACTCCCTCCAGTCTTAATATAGGACTACATTTGGAAGTTAGTTTTGGTCCTAATTATAGGACAACATTATAATTATTGTCATTTTTTTTTTTCTAAAATACCCTTATTTTATTCTCTCAAATGTGTTTGGTTTTTTATGAGTATGTGTGTGTGTGTCTACACACAAATATACATATGTGTGTGTACATATATGTATGATGTATATATGTGTGTGTCTACACACAAATATATATAGACACACACATGTGTGTGTGCACATATATGTATATTTGTGTGTGTCTGTCAATATATATGTGTGTGTACATATATAAACACACACACACATATATATATATATACATATATATCTTTGTGTGTGTGTAAACATATATATGTGTGTAGATATATGTACACACATATATATGTATGTATACACACACACATATGTATATATAGCAAGACCATTATTTCAATTAGATAGTGTGTGGAAAGAAAAATTCAAATTCTAGGTCAGAGAGGTATGTGGCAGGAGCTGTTGATTCACTTTTACTTATGTCATTTTAATTTTATATAAGAGCATTTTAGGAAAATGAATAAGATTAACTAATTTAACTTCTTTCCTTAATCTCTCCAAAATTAGTTAAATATGTCTTACAATTAGGACCGGAGGGAGTGATAATAATAATATACTATTTTCTTATTACTTAGGAAGAAGGATCAAGGAACAAAACATTTATTATTGAGGATCTTAAGAATTGTGTTCTGATGTAGAACACAGATTTCTAGCCCTGATGGTCTAGTATATTGATATTGATTGGAGACTTGACCTAGGAGCAATACCTAGGGCCTACGTACCCTGTAGAGGCATTTAACCAAGGGTGGTGTGTGTGCTCTGTGTATTGTAATTATTTTTAAGGACAAAAAATTAAATATAAATTTTAAAATATGAAATTAACCTTCTTTGCTAGTTCACGGTTGATTATCAAATTAATTTGATGATATCTCTATATAAATTTTGATAAGAAAAACTTATGCAGCTTAATATTTTTATGATATGTTTTCTCGTACATGCATGTCAGATTATATTAAAGGTTACCCAAATTTAAATAGCTTTTAAAATCTATAAATAATTAGAAATCTACCTCTTTGTAGATCTTGATTATTTTTAAAAACTTTAAAAAAATCACAAAAAAATATTATAATACAATTCTGTTACAAATATGTAATTTTTCGTGAAAAAAAAACTTAAACAAACGGCAATGTTAAAAAATAAAATAAAAAATACTAAACTTTAAACCATAAATTCCTAAATAAACTGCCAATATCACATGAATCTCAATATCTAAATAAAAGCCAATTCAATTTAAGGATGCATTTGAGGAGAAAGTATATGGACCTTGATTAGGGTTAATTTTGTAATTAAATGTTTATATTTTAATATTTGGTCCTTTAAAATAATTATAATTTTTAAGATTTTTATTAATAAATATTTCTTTTCCTGCCTATTATATTTATTTTTTCTCAAATTTTGTACAAAATTTTTCCATTTATTAAATGTTTTTTATTTCTGAAAAATGCTATTCGTCACACTTTGTCTGCGACAACTAGTGTAAAAGGCTTTTTTTTTTTTTAAATAAAAAAAAGGTTTTTTGCACTTATGTCTGATTCTAAATGTAAAACATTATCCCAAACAATCTCTATCATTTGCTCATGCTAGGGGGTTCATCAATGAGGTATTTTTCAAAAAAAAAATTAATTAAATGAGAAATTTTAGGAAAACCAACCAGACTTTTTATTTACAAGTAACTAACTCAACTAATTTTGTTAATTTTTATAAATTAATCATCAAACTCTTATATTTAGAAACTGAGGGCCTATTTGGTTTGAGGGGGAGGGAGATTTTTTTTTTTTACTAAATAGGCAATGAAAAATTTTCAATATTTGAAAAATACACCCTCAACAAAAAAGAATATTTTTCTCATTAATGACAATTTAGTCAATATCTTCTCTAAGGGCTCTTCCCCTCCCCTCAAACCAAACAGGCCCTCATTAATAGTGAATACTTATTACTACCTTCAGTCCTAAATATAGATGTACTCCCTCCTGTCCTAATTATAGGAACACTTTTGTAGTGCAATTTGTACTACAAAAATGCTCCTATAATTAAGACCGGAGGTAGTAATTTATAATGGAGGAGTATGATTTATTTTAAACACACTTTATTATATACGTGTGCGCGTATTGTTGATGAATAATGATATATGTGGTAGGTACATATCTATTGTGGAAGAAGAGGGACTTGAGATCTCACAACCTGCACTTGATCGCCGACAATCCACTTTGAATCATTACCTCACAGCTCGTAGAACAGGATCAAGAGTTCACAGGTGTGTGTCTGTATATATTTCATGAACAAATAAGAAAATCTATTTGAACAGACAAACTACTTCTGCAATAATTTTTTTAAGAAAAATATTAAATATATGATAGTTTGTATTCTTAATTTACTAAATTAATATTAGGCCTAAGAATTACGTAGAGTTTGAAATGAAACATGCATTGTTTACGGGACGGACCCAGCAATTAGAATTAGGAGGGGCGAAAATTATAGGAACGAACCCACATTTTCAGAAAATCACATTTCACCCTTATAAAAATTTAAATGTTTTCACTTTAATACCTCTGAAACTATTATAGGGGACTAAAGTGAAAATATTGAAACTTTTATAAGTTTGAAATGAGATTTTCTAAAAATGTGGGTTCTTTTCTGTAATTTTAGGGGGGCGTGGGCCACCCCTAACCCCAAGTGTGTCCATCCCTGATTGTTTACAAAGTGCTTCCTCTGTTTCTAAATAGAAAATCTTTATTCACTTTATTTTTCCAATTTGTAATTTTTCCTCAAAGTATTATGTGGTTTTTTATTAAAGGATAATTTACACGTTTTTTCTAAATTAATTATTTTTTTAATCTATACAAATTAGATAGTTTTTTTTTTGGTTGCCCATCTGGTATCCAGAATTTCGCCTTGACTAATCCGAATCCGACCCGGGTCGCGCACCTGACTATGATGGGTGAGTCTCCCAACGGGGCTTTTCTGCATTCACAAGGTTCAAACCCGAGACCATGCTTAAGCGATACAAGCCGCTTACCACTTATGCGTTGCTACAAATTAGATAGTTGGGGTAGCACGATTTTGTTTCATTATGAAATCTAATTGGAATATTAAACCAAAAATAAAGGCCCAAACCTGGCCCAGTATGAAACCCAAATTTTATAGCCCTGGCCCAGGTCCCTTACTAGCATCGGATAATATTGTCCTTTTCTTCCCCACTTTTTGAAACGTTTTAAATCTGATTATTTATGCAGAATGTACCAAAAGTTAACAGAAAATGCAAGCTGCGACGACCCTAACATCAATTCACCTTGCATTGGGTAAGCACTTGCACTCTTTGCATATCACTACTTCATAGTAAATAGTAGAGTAAATACCCTTTCTGTTCCCTAACAAAAAACACAGACCCTATTTTGGTCCCTGAAAAAAAACAACCCTTATTCGTTATTTTTATGGGATTAAAAATGACCTTTTGGAAATTTGTGAGGGATCAAAATGTCCACTAATCGACCCTTATTCATCCTTTTTATGGAATAAAAAGGACCTTTTTTTTTTCAGGAACCAAAATGGGGTCTGTGTTTTTTATCAGGGACCAGAAAAGGGTATTTACTCTAAATATAGTAAGTCATTTGCTTCATTTTTATTTTCAAGAATATTTTTCCTGCACGGATTTTGAAGTTTGAGTCGCAGTATTCATAATTCATAATTTATGAATAGAACTACTTGTAACATATTTATAAAATGGTTTAAGATGCAAATTTTTGCTAGAAGCATTCACGAAAAAACAACTTAGAAAAGTTTCTTTTTTTCAATGTTATCCCGAAAGTTTTAAAACATAACAATGTCGACTATAATGTTAACACATTGCTATGTTTAAAAACTTTTAGTACAACGTTTGCTCTTTCGTGAATACTTTAGGGTCAATTTTATACTTTATAGAACATTACAATATTTGCAAGCAAAAAATATACGATTTATTCCAAGTTCTATTGGGAATACTCTAATTTATTTATATATATGTTGAGAGCAATAATTAATTTGCAGGTGGGTGGAGATGATGGCCCCAGTGTTCTCTAGGAAATCTTGGCCTTGTGTATGGCATATGATCCAGGTATTGGTACAAGAGAGAACCTAAAATGTAATATTTTAATTCATATATTAAAATATTAAAAAAATATATAAATAAATCTACAAGGTTGCTGACTTAAACGGATCATATCCTCTCTAACAGATGATATGTTTCTTTTCTTTCTAAACAACATTCTTGTTTCATCCCAAGGAAAATAAATATTAAAGCATTATTTAGAACATAAATTTTCAACTGTTTTCTTTATTATAAACTGTAATTTTCGTTTGCCCTTTTGATGCCAAATAAGAATATTAACAAGGAAAAATCCCTTCAATAGAAATTCTGATGTTAAAAAAGTCTTATTGACAACTCCTTCAATAGATGATTAACAACTCCATCTGTGGGTTTTAACAATTCTTTGAGACTTTTTTGACATTAGAATTTTCTGTGAGACTTTTTTTTAATATTTTCTTAGTCCTTTAAGATCTTAAAGAGATTTTCTCTATAAAAAAAACTAATTGAACTTTCTTTATGTTTACAGAATGACCTAATTCATGCTTGGGGCTTGGATAGGAAGCTTGGTTATTGCGCACAGGTAACTGGGCTTGCAAAGAAGTTTCACTTTACACCATTTCTTGCTTTCTGTTTTGGATTACTTTCAAATAATCCCAACATTTTTAAGCCTGCATTAAGACAGATATATGATTTCTTACAATGATACAAAATTGAAGATATGAATAAAAAAAAAAAAATGATAACACTATTTTTCAACAGTATTGTTAGTTGATATGAAGTTTGAGAAATAAGCTGCACAATCTATCACTTGTAAATTATGACTCATTAGAAAAAATAATGAATAGTAGATCGAAAAACCTGTTTTCTGTTTTGAAATATTAGGGGATAGGGAGGCTATTTGCAAGTAACACAGCCAGAAAATTATAATAAAACTATGAATGGATCTTCACTTAGTACTTTGACCTCTTATCTCAACAATGTTTCAGGGTGATAGCATAAGAAATGTTGGTATAGTTGATGCTGAATACATAGTTCATTTTGGTCTGCCAACTCTTGGTGGTTCAAAAAGCAATCAGGTAAGTGATTTCAGTTTCTGCACTAAGCATCAGAGAAGGATAACAATCATACAATAAGCGACAGTAACTCACTTAAATGCCTCACACAATGTTCAATTTAGGAGGATATCGGGGTTTAAGCACAGTTTTCCAATTAATCAGACAGATTAAAGTACCTGAATATTTGTTTAATCCAATCTTAGTTTAGTAAGCAGCAAATATTGATACAGTTTATGCTGCCAGTTTGGAATTATTTGTGCACTATCAGAAAGATACTAAGGTAGAATTATTTTGTTGGAGATAACTAGACTATGTTAATCATGAGTGAGTTGTCTTGGACCAAGCTAAAATGGCAGGAATGAGGTGAGATGTAAGTAATGTACAAGTTTAAACTCCAAACCCTTCTTTATATGTGTGTGTATGGCTATCTCACTGTGTCAGATTCAAGCATTGTTGGGTCTTATTCAGAGTTGCTTATCTAAAGGCGTTTAGAAAAGGGTCAGTTGCAAAACGAACATTTAAACACGTCAAATATATGATTCTCTTATTGAGTAATATAGTGACAGGCTCATGTTTATTCATCTATTTATGATTGGTTTGATCTAATTATTTTTTCTTAATAATGATGATGGCAATTTTGTACTTTCTTGGGGTTGCAGGGCTCCCATAGAGATCATGCAAGAATTAAAGTAAGCTCCAAGATATTCCCTTTTATTCAAATCCCTTGTAAACAGCCATGTCTATTAGGGTTGTATAAGTGGAACTTGTATTGAATGTGCAGGTTAGGATGGAATCATACAGGGAAATGGAGACTTTCAAGAGAAGATGGAATAATGCAATGAAGAAGGACAAATTGTTGGACAGATCCATATGCACAAATGACAAATCAGAATAGTCCTTAAGCTAATCGAAAGATCGTGTTCTCACAATCATTTTGTAACAAATTAAGCCATTTCATTGCCTTAAATAATGATGTAAATAGGGAGGAAAAGAAAAAAAACTTAAGTGTCCAACAAAGGTTGATCCACAAAAACATAAAGTCCCGATCTTATTAAGCCTTCGGAATCCACTTCACCTGAATTTTCTAACCCAAAAGTACAAGTAAGTGTTCATTTGACAGCAAAGAAATGAAACATCTATGTTACTTTTTTCAGATTGCCAATGTAAGTAACAGATTGACAGAGATAATTCAAGTAATTTTCTTATCCAGAAGATCTGTTACCTTTTCGGCCTAGTTTGACTTGAACTTGTAGCTCTTGGGAATAAAAGATTCTTGGTTCCATATATCGATTAAATAAAAGAAAGAAGCTTGCCTCAAAGCAGTTGATGTGAAAAACAACACCCTCAACATCAATCATCTAAGAAGTTGTATTATTCACACATATCATGATACAGCATATTTTTCAAATTCCATATGATTCAGAGTTGTTTTGGAATAAGAAACCGTAAAAATTACTTTCATGATTCTAGTGAAACATGAAATATAGTTCCTTTCATTAGTAGTAAACTTAATCCTAATATCAATATTTTTCTCGTTGTTTTCACTGTTATATGGTGATGCGATTATTCACTTATCCAAAATTCAATAAACAATAGAACTATTAGAAGATTGGACATGAAAATCTAAGCATTTCATTATTGGATCAAAGATTCTGTTGGAGTTTGGATCTTCTGCTAGCATGGAATCAATGATAACATAAAAATGTCTGTATTAATGAATTCCTTCCTCTTACACTGATTAAATGTTATTTCTGCAAAAATAAGATATTCTCTGGTAGAGAACACAAAATTCTCTAACACTACCTATACAAAGTCTACAGATTGGTACAAAAATCATTCTGATAATGTGAAAATTGTTAAATTCTCTACCAAAATCCTAGTAATTGGATTCGAATCCTCTAAAATACGTTATGGGATACAGTTGAAGAGAGACTGAGAAAAAGAAGTGTCCTCTACTTCACTTGTCTGTGTCCTCTCCCCAAAACTTACACAGTAAATTTCTTTCAAACTCTAGAAAATCCAAACTCAAAGTAGTTGAATATCTTATCTCTGGAAACAAAGATTTTCAGAAGCCCATCACAGCCATAGAGACGTTGAGCAAGGGCCCCAGTGCGCTTGGATCAAACTTGCGAGCAAAAAGGTAGCATACTGACGTAATTTCTGAATTATGTTGACACACGGTTCCGTTGTTTCTAATAGACTGTATAAATCCCTCAGTTATATTTGATCCTCCAAAGGTTGCCGGATGAGGACCTCCTTGTGACCAGTCAACCCAAGTCACAGTTCTATTTGAGTTTAAGGAACCATGGAACATGTTCAAGTATGTGGGAAGATAGTGTTCATCAGGGTAGCAAGCAGGCTTACAGAATTTACGGAAGAGTTTGTAGTAAAAGGTGTCAGAGATTATGTGAACTGCAAGTTCACGGTTAAGTTCAAACCATTGAGAACCTTTCCGCCAGTGTCTAAGATGGATATGAGGAAGCATATGCCGGCTATATCGGCCACGGCCATAACGGGAAGGGTCATCATATGAATCAACAAAACTGAGAGCAGAAGTAGTAAGGTATTTGTAGACAGTAGGAAAGTCATAGACAGGAATGCAGCTTTCAGAGAGAAGAATAAAACACTCATTTGAAAAGTCGAGCAATGCATTGGCTAATAGGCGCCTCTCAGCATCAGTCAGAGTTGGTGATCCCCATGAAACATCCTGAAGAAGTTGTGGAAAAACAACTTTAAAAAAATCTACAGAAGAATCCTACAACCAACAGAAAAGTCATAGTAATTATAGCAACAGATAATTTTTTCTCTCTATCTTTTGATAAACAGACATTAGTGTGATTGACAGGGAATATGCACAAGGTAAAAGTCTTTTTTCCATGATTAGTACCAGTAAAATCCTAGATAAGCAACACCAGATGTCTATTTTATGGCTAGTGAGCCTCAGCTCAAATAGGTACCATGATTCATCATAGGACCTCATTTGAAAAACAGAAAAGATAATCAACACAGCATATCACTTCAATTATGGTAAATCAAGAAAAATGATGAGAAAACAAGTTGTTACCTACTCTTGACACGATACAAAAACACATGTATAGGCATCAAAATAGAAAAAGAACAACAAAAGAGAAATGTGGGAGTAAAAGATGACTTATAATTATGGTTTTGTAAGAATTATATTGTACATACCATTTAAATTCCTCTTCATACCAAAATTCACACAATTAAACTGACAATTCAGGCATACGATACAAATATCTAAATATCAACTACCAGAAGAAACAGATCATCTGTGGCGAGTCTAGAAAGAAACCACATATTAATCCCAATAAACTATAGTCCTAGTAACGCCCAAAAACCACATGACTGTTACTTGACATTTTATGCAGCCTTCATGAATTCTCCCTCTTAATGTATCATGAGATAATCACGTGTTTCTTGAATGTTATTTTGACTAATATGGAACATTTTCACTTGTAGTGATGGTTTAGGGGATATAGTCAAACACTATAAAAATTCAAATATCAAAGTTATCATTAGGTTGTCATTCAAGGGTTACACATAGTTTTCCAAGATCAAAGTCACAATTCCCAGCCAAAGACACACTGCCCCGTAACTTCAATTTACTAAGTCTCTTGAGCATGAATGCATGTAATATTCTTCACAGAAGTTTCAACACTGCTCTCAGTCTCAGTCTAAACACATCAGATTAACATATTGTAATCTTTCATAAGAACATCCTATATTCCAAACTTACTCCCTGCAGATAGATATTCCATGCCATCTTTCAATCCTATTGCCTTTTATTGTAGCCACACACACCTAGAAGATTTTGTACACTACAAGTATATTTGTTGATCCCTGAATTCCATATCGATATGTATTTTACCTTTATTTTTTTTGCAGAAGTCCTAATTGGAAAATTTAACTTTGGAAGAATCTCTAGAATTTAACAGATACTGTCATAAATTTGTAATCACACATCTTGCAACATTGCTAGTTTTTTCAAAGAAATACTTCCTTGAAAAGGACACTAGCCAATGCACCACAGCTTGGAGGTACTATATCTCATTCTCATTATGATTCTAAAACATAGCTCCTTTTTTTAGTTCTGTCTTATATAACCACATACCCTGATTCCATATAGTTAATAGCCCACCCATCTAAATCACAGAACATGGCCTTCAATGATGCAACACAAATCAGACAAGCTTCTCTAATATGCAGCCTCAAGTTAGTACTCCATAAAGCAATAAAGAACTCACTGACCTATCATACAATATCTAAAGCATTCAAGATATGAAAGTAAATGCATGTACTAATGTTAACAAATTAAAAAGGGAGCAAAGCAGATAGAATTTGTTTCCGAACCTGACTTGGAATCTGCCGTCCAAAAAAAGCAGAAGAATTAGACACACCCATATTGTATCCTGGTGGTGCATGGACATATATATTGAACAAATCCTCATGCCCTTCAAAGAATCTTTCCCAAAGTGGTAGCAAGGGTAGAGGCCCCCTTGTCAAAAACATAAAAGCCAATTTAGGCACTCTCCTATAGCTAGAGGGATACCCTTCTTTCTTGGGCACCAAGGAAGCTCTCCAAAAAAGCTCATCATCGATCAAATTATGAGTCAGGTTAGGGGGATGTAGAAATGCCTCTAAGTTCAAACAATTAATCACATGGCACTCTTGTATGGTTATTCCACAGTTATCATGTTTCTTTACTTCTTCTTCTGGCACAGGGGCGCTTAATACATCGTTGGCAAACGAGTATAGCTGAGATTGAGGACTAAAATAAAGCCTACTAACATGAGAGCTTGTAGCCATACCAATAACAATACCTGCTACAAAAACAAGCAAGAATGAAAGAATTTGCGCCCATTTAAGCAAACCCATGTGCCTCTCTGCTTCATCTCTGTCTGCTTTATTATGTCTACGCATCCCTTTGGCTCCAACCCCACAAAAGAAGAGAGATTCTCTATCTACGTTTCTTCTGAAGCGACTTAATCAGATCACACCGACAATGAAAAACAAAAACCAAAAAGCTTCTCTTTTTGTCACTGATATTCATTCATCAGCGTCTAGTACCTTACGATTTCGAGTCGTTCAAGAAATTCAGGAAGAACCCACCCAGGAACAAAGTCCGGTCAATGATCAGCCATTGGATGTCGAAACAATCGAAACCCTCCGAAGAAATTAGCTTGGAATGAGGAATCCACCTTTCGAATTGTAACGGCGAAAATGGATCCGAACGGCGACGAAAAATAGGCGATGAATCAGAACAAGGGGGTAAGGGAGCATCGAAAAGGCACAAAAATGGGTTCAAGGGCGTTGCATGAATTAATTAAAAGTCTTCCGAGCAAAAAAAAAGAATTAATTAAAAGTCAGAAAATCAGAACGCAAAACGCGAGAGAGATTCGAAGTGGGGTAGTTGATGATGGTGACTGAAAAAGAAAGAGAATAAGGATAGGATCCGAATAACAACAATAAAAATAATAGTAATAATGATTAAACAATAGACAGATTAGAAAAACAAGAATGTTTCTTTCGAAAGCAGTCGTCGTCGTCGGTGGTGACGTTGCTGTTTGAAATTTACATGACGGAACGATCCTTTGGTGTTTATGGCTTTTGGAGATTAAAAAACACCGTTGTTAAAGAGTAAAATATTATAACACCGTTGTGTTTTTTCTTAATTCCACCGACCACCCATTTATTTTTGGGAAAACTACAATTAGCTCCCAATCTAAAAAATAATATCAAAAAAGTTCCATGAGGTTATTAATACTCCATTCGGTCCTAATTATAGACAATATTTGAGAGTTTCGTTTGGTCCTAATTATAAGAGAACATTCTATTTTTTGTTAATTTCTTCCTAAAATACCCCTATTAATATAAATGAGGGATTATATGAAATCAACAAGGTAATTGAAGTGCAAGATTTATATAAGGGTATTTTAGAAAAATGAGTAAAATTAACTAATTTAACTTCTATCCTTAATTCCTCCAAAATCGGTTAAATATGTCTTATAATTAGGATCGGAGGAAGTAACAAATGAAAAATTAATCATTAACAAGTGGATCAGTTACCATTAACAAGTTGTAAAATTTGTCTGATATTATTTGTTTTGGTTGGGACATAAACGTGATTTTCCTTTATTTTCTAAAACATACACCAAAGTGTCTTACACTCTTGCTGATTATTTAGCTGTCTTCTTATACATGGAGGAGAATTTTTGTATCTTTTATCAACTTCCACCTCTTTATCAAGAGGAGATTGAGGTGAGAAGTTAATGATGGAGTTGTTTTTTATTATGTTTCTTTTGAAGCTATGGATATCAGTTTCAATTCAAGGAAAAAAAGGTATATTCTTAGATCCAAACCGTCCAAAATATTCTAAAAATGAAATTCTCAAATGGGTTAAGGGGTAATTTTGCTCACTAAGGGGCAATTTTGCGTTAGAAGTTTTTTGGGGGGCAATTTTGCCCTATTTATTATCTCAGTTAATTTTGATTGGTTAGTTGGCCAAATTTGCTGAGTTGACAGTCCACATATTATTAACGTCATTTTTGTTAAGATGCAAATTTTTCCCAAAAGACCATGTATTTCTACTTTCTTTTTTCCAGAGTTAGATTTAAAAATTCCAGGGCAAATTTGCACGTTAAAAAAAATGACGTGGATGACATTTGAACTATTAGCTCTGCATATTTAGTCAACTAACAATCAAAATTAATTGAGATAATGGCCAAAGCATCCCTTTCTAAAACTTCCGGAGTAAAATTGCTTCTCGGTGAAAACTTTTGGGACAAAATTGCCCCTTAACCCTTTTTAAATCAAAATTCATATTAAAATACATTTTATTTAATTACTAATTACCTTTCATCATACTCAATCCCTAATTTACTTTTGCAAACTTGGCAAAGGAAAGGAAGATAAAACAAGATGGTGATGAAATGTGAATTCCTCCTCAAACTGAATATGATGAGGAAGGGAAATCCAACAAGGGTTTCATCTGCATGTTCTCATTAACATTCATTGTTCTCCCTCTCTCCGTTTTACATAGTCATATGAACATTTGGATCAGATGGGTGGTGTGATGAGTGTTGGAAGGGAGGGGTGAGAGAAGAGAGAGGATTAATACGAAGGGCTGCTAAACAGCGTCATTTCTATTTTGGAGATAGAAGCAAAAACGGATTCGACTATAGGAAGAGGGTAGTCTAACCCTTAGAAGATCCGCCTATGGTAGTCTTGATCAAGAATCAATCATAAGCCTCATTGTTTAACAATTTACTGTGCACCATATCCAGCCCCTCACTGTTCTTGATCTTCGCAAACATCCCGCCTCCATCTTTTTTTCAGATGAATGGAAATCGATTTTAAATATACATTTTATTTTGCTTGATATTTCATTATTTATAGTACTTCTTATTTTATAGGTGCGTTAGACAATATGGAGAATTATGGATGGTGTTATGGATTCAAATAATGGGCCTGACAGATATGAGGCCCAGTAAGAGGGCTTTAGGCTGAAACCTCCCTTTAAGCAGGTACACTGTTAATTACCCCTTGAGCATGCCCATAATCCAGGACTGTACAGGTAGTGGAGCAGAAACTCACAAGACGTGAGAGGCGCATAACGTTGGAGGATAGGACTCAAGGCAATGGGAACAAAACCCTAGGTAATCCCTATAAATAGGAGGTTGCCCACCAGGTGTGTTCTCTACATTCACTATTCCATTATTTACTATCCAGTCTCACTGTGCACACACCCCACCCCTTTGGCGAAACGCCTTGTCTGTGTTGCACAGTGATCTGCAAGAATTCTCTAATACCTCCTTGATAGATATCAGTGAATGCTCTAACCTCCCTTGGTGCTTAATCCATAAGATACCTTGAAGGAGACACTTGATCCAATATTAACATCACCTAGCCTGTTGAGGCTAGACATTTGTGTTCTACACTAGAACATTGGCGCCGACCGTGGGGAACCATAAACTTCGATTCCCAAAATCACAAAAAGCTACTGATAACAGCTGAAGATGGCCGCAAGCACTAGGAGTCGCAGTCAGGTACCTCGGCAGGACCAGCTTCCTGAAGGACAAACACGACCACCACTCCAGGAGCAGACAATTCAGTATTCAGACTCGGTTGCTCCAGAACTTAACCGTGCTTCCGAGAGGACTGAGGCAGAAACTGAGGATACAACCAACTCCCCTCATCCAAGTCGAGGTTCATAGCACGGGCAACGGTTGGTTCAGTTGCAGAATATCCCTCACCCTCCTCCCGAGTTCCAAATCGACAACCCCGACATACGCCTACTGCATAATACAGTTGGGTCTTTGGTCCGGCGCATGGACAACATGGAAACTCGGCAGCGGCTTCAAAGGGAAGAGGATGCCCGACTTGTTCGGGAGGACTTGGATCATCAGAATATCATATGGCGATAGGAGGAGCAGAGGAGAATACAACAAAGGTTGGAGGAGCTTATCGAGCAAAGAACGAAGCAAGCTCATAATGAAGGCCAGAATGGTGCTGGCTCAAGTCAGATTGCCGCCTCGGCTTCTAAGCCTACCAACCCTGAGGAACCTCAGGGAAGGAACTTAGTCGTCATAGACCGGGATAAGGTTCATGAAGGGGAAATAGGCCGCAACGGCGCACGGGAACCAACTCGGAGTAGCGACACCGCGGCTACTAAAATAGATACTCTCCGGGTTGCCAAGGCCGACTTGGCTCGATTGAAGGGAAAGCAGCCTGCTGAGGGTACGGATACCAAAAGGGGGCACACTATGCCCCCATCTCACGACATACCAGTAACATTGGTAGGGGGAACCGGTGGAGACCGACTCTCGAGTCAATTCACAGACGAAGTCATGGCCGCCGTTTATCCTAAAGGACTAGATTCAAGGGAGTTTCCAAAATATGACGGCAACCAAGATCCATTAACACATCTCAATAACTTTAAAATGGAAATTATGGTTAAGGGGATAGCCGAATGTGTCATACCTCGGTTGTTTGCAGGAACGTTGAGAGGGGCCGCACAGACGTGGTTTCACTCCTTACCGTTATTCTCAATCCTGGATATGAAAACACTGGAGCAAAAGTTTTTGCTGAATTTCGCGACAAGCAAGCGACAACCTAAAACCGAGTTCCAACTCGGTCAAGTACGGCAGGGACTAGGGGAAACGTTACATATGTACTTGTACCATTTTAAAAATATGGCGTTACAAGTTCCAGGATTGAAGGAAGATGTACACTTGCATTGCGCCATAGCCGGCTTGGATGTCTCATCTCGGTTAAAGGAATCTATCATGAAGCTCTGTCCCACAACTCTGGTCGACTTCTGAGATAGATCTCAACAATACTTGGATTTGGAGCAGATGGAGATGGCAAGCCCGGTGATGAAAGAACGAGCTAAGAGCCCACTATCTCAGGGAAAGGAGCATCATGAGGGGTATAACAAAAATCCTCGTGTGCGTGATACCAATAGCAAGTCCCGAGATGATAGGGTGGACGCCAAGTATGAAAGATACACCCCGTTGAAGGTGTCACAGGCGAAATTATGGAAGGGGTATGTGCAACGGAGATGAAGAAGGTAGAAAGGCCTCGGCCCCTTGGGCGCAAAGCCACTGCGGATAAGACTCGGTTTTGTGAATTCCATGATCAACATGGCCACACGACCAAACAATGTTGGGACCTTAAGGATGCAGTGGAGAAGTTCGTCCGGGAAGGGAAGCTCCGGAAATATGTCATTTAACCCAAGGAAAGCAGGGTAACAAGCATTCGAATGGAGGCCGAAGTAAGAGCCCGACTTCAGAAAAGAAAAGAAGAGACCTGAGGAAGACAATTGAGGACAGTGATGATGAGTTTCCAGAGGCAAAGTACGACCGCAATGTAATTAGTGGAGGTTTTGGCGGTAGAGGAGACTCAGCAAGCCAGAGGCGGAAATACCTCAGGGAGGTGCTCTCAATTCGGGATCGCCCAAAGTTTAAAGAAGACCTGGATGGGATTAATGGTGTTTTACTAGTAAAGACCTGGAGGGTGTCGCGCTGGGGCATCACGACGGGTTGGTAATTACAGGAACCTTGGTAAATTGCCGGGTTAGAAAGATCTTTGTGGATAATGGGAGTGTCGTCGATATCATACTACGGGATGCATTCAAGCGCATGAACTTTGATTCAGACGCTTTGAAGCCGTGCAAAACGACTTTGACGGGCTTCAATGGGCAGGATACGCGTCCCAAGGGTTGTGTTAACCTTAAATTGACGTTGGGAGATGAACATGCTTTTAAGTCAGAAAAGGTTCGGTTTGTAATTGCCGATTTCCCATCTCCATATAACATCATTTTGGGCTGACCAACCATTCACAACTGGGATATGCTGGTATCAACCAAACATCAAAAGATGAAGATGGTAAATAAAAAAGAATAAGGTTGTGACGGTAAAGGGAGATCAGAAGGAATCTCGGCAATGCTACTTTCGGGCGGTTAAGGAAACCAAGGATGGTCCGACTTGTCCACAGTGGGTCGATAAGACAAAGCCTCTGAGGCCAAGTCAACACCCAAGTCGGTAAATTTGGTGGAGCTGGATCTGCGCGAGGAGGACAAAATGCAAAAGGCCGAGCCAAATGGTGAACTAGAAGACTTTGTTCTTGGGACAGAACCGGGACAACTCACAAAAATCGGTAAAGCATTGGATCCGAGATTCGTGCGGAACTTGAAGGCTTCTTAAAGGATAATAAGGATGTGTTTGCTTGGCATCCCTCTGAGATACCCGGGGTCGATCCTAGTTTTTGTTGCCATCAACTCGCGATTCAGCCAGGGTCCACCTCGGTAGCCCAAAAGAAGAGGAAACCCGACGAAGACAAGCGAAAAGCTTTGGAAGCGCATGTGGAGGAATTACTGGAAGCCAGTTTTATCCGGGAAGTACAATACACCACATGGTTATCTAATGTCGTTTTGGTCAAAAATCCTAACGGCAAGTGGAGGGTTTGCACAGACTACAAGGACTTGAACAAAGTGTGTCCTAAAGACTCTTTGATCCCTAACTAAAAATAACTCGTCCCGTCATCGCTGGGAAATCAAAAAACATCCCACGTTAGTCCTTCTGTCAGTTAGCTCCTAACGGCGTCACTAACGTTGCTGATGTGTAATGATGTCTATGGTCACCAAATATAACTTCGTCTTTAACTTCGCATACGTTATCGTCAACTCCATCGGTTCTATGGTCGTCAAATGATGTCTATCTTCAGTTCCTTCGATGCTCTCTGCGCCGAGTTTTCCTACGGTCAGAGATCGCGCTTGTCTATTGATGCCCCAAATCTCAAGCCCAAGCCCGAGCAGAAGCCTTCTTCCCCCGAGAAGAAACCGACATCTTCAGATAACTCCAAAGAGCCGCCGCCGCCGCCATCAATGCAACCCGATGGAGCCAAGCAACAATGGCAGCGCTTCTCGCTTAGGTTTGCACCGGAGTTAGACGATGTTCACTGCTTTGAATCTTTATACTTCTCTAAATCCAACGGTGAGGTCAGTGAATAGACTTTTCAACGAGTAAAAAATGTTGAAGGTAACGAAGCACCCTGCACCAACTGACGTTACACATCAGCAAAGTTAGTGACGCCGTTAGGAGCTAACTGACGGAAGGACTAACATGGGATATTTTTTGATTTCCCAGGGATGACGGGACGAGTTATTTTTAGTTAGGGATCAAAAAGGGGTCCGTACTTTTTTCCAGGGACCAAAAAGGATATTTATATAAACGACGTCGTTTTGGCTTTCCTACGTGGCATGTGACTGGACCAACTCACATTACACATCAGCAACATTAGTGACACCGTTAGGAGCTAACTGACGGAAGGACTAATGTGGGATGTTTTTTGATTTCACAGGGATGACGAGACGAGTTATTTTTAGTTAGGGATCAAAAAGGTGTCCGTACCTTTTTCCAGGGACCAAAAAGGGTATTTACTCTAATATTTGATATCATAAAAAGTAATCATATTTAACATTATCCCCCTTTTTGATTATGGCAAATCCTTTAAGAAAAATATGTGTGAATATGACAACAAATTGAATGCAACATATTTTTCTTACCTTTCTCTCCTCCTACTTGATATCAACAAAAAGTTTGAGGATATGAATAAAAGTAAGAAATGTCTTTATCTCCCTCAATCAAAAGGAATGGATTATCCTTAACTCTAAATGTGATGCAAATAAAATAAGGGTTTTTTTTAAGAAATTTTTTTTCTTAATCAATGCTAATTGATACAAAAAATGTGTAGACTATTCACAAAATATAAAGAGAGAGGGTTTAGAAATGCTCATTTGGATTCAGCATGCTGATGATTGATCTATGAAGTCCATTGCTTTCTTTTCTTGTTGTGTTAGATTCATGATGTTGTGTTCACCATACTTTGGCTACGTCAATCTGATGGATCATATTCATAGGATTGAAATGTTGCTAGCTTAGTGGCAGGCTCTGAAGTGTACTTGATAGAAGGCTCAAGAATAGCCTCTGAGATGTGGAAGGCGATTGAAGTACCGGCTTTTCAAGTGGTGTCTCGACTAAATGAATATGGTCAATACTAAGGGGATATGAGGTAGTTGAGGAATAAGGAACAATGGGATAAGATAGTAGAATACCTAAAGGTTGAATCTTTGAAGTCATAGTCTTAAAAGACTCCTCAATAACAGGAATACCCATGTAATATATGAATAAGTTTAATCACTGCTCATAACTCCTTAGGATGCTACCAAAATCATCCTGGTTTATGCCTCTTGTTGCTTTGAATGTTGCAGCCAATATATTTCCCTTGATTGAGGGTTTGAACATCTTTCCTCAAATTTGATAGTTTCTTCTTGTAGTATGTTGAGGAATGCGATTGCACAATACAAATTCTCCTACCACAAGTGCAAATCCATCTTCCACAAAGAATGATTAGTTCCATCAAGTATCAAAGTTATCCTTTCTATAAGATATTTTCAAATTAAGATCATGCAAGGACAATATATGAGAAACTCATCATCAAAACTAATCAATTGAGAGTGAATGTAGATGAGTATTCTATAAAGATTTTCTTCAAATAAAAGAGATGATGTATAAAGATATAAAACATATGTGAATGTGAAGTTCCCCCTTAATAAATGCTTGGCTTAAAAATCATTATAAAGAATAGAGTCAAGAGCTTTCCCTGAATTGATTAACCATTGGAAGCTTTTGAGAGAAATTGAGTGTGTTGTAATGTCGAATACAATACCTCACTCGAGTAATGTCGTAATTACTAGAGTCATAATCTTCTAAAGTCCATTGATGTATCGTTGGCTGGTCACAATCTGGTGGTGTGATCAGTATTGAGGGGATCTGAGGGTATGGTGGATCCTCAAAGGGTTGAGTTTCTAGAGCAATAGGCTGTGAAGGCATCTCAGGAGCAAAAATCCCTAAATGATCTTTGAATAGGATCTTAAAATAAATAAATCTTTACTTATAGCTTCTCATCAGGCTAGTATGCTCCTGTAATATCTTGTTCTAAGCCTCTTAGTGCTTAAAAAGAACTTTAAAGTACTAGTTCACTAAGTCACACAGCTGCCTTATCTTGTCATTCATTGAAGTGTTGAACTCTCAGCATTGTTTATAACAAGCTCAATGTGAGATTCAAGCTCCTATCTCAAATAGCCCTAGATAGATGTACCAAAGAAGGAAGGACCAGGGGACCAACTCTAGCAAAATACTGTGTCTTATCTATCCTCAAAGTCTCAGCTTCCACCCTTTACCTCTTTCTCATAAAGCTCTGTGAGAGGCAACTAAATCTTCATTCTCTGAATGTGCAACCCATCAAATTTTGGAATCTTGATCAATGACTCATTTGGTTCCAAGTATCAAATCTTGTTTTCCTTTAAACACAATGAACCCAATTGAGGATAAAGAATATGTGTGAATTTGTGTATCTATATCTATTGACCTCAGAGAAGATGATTTCTCTAATGTTCCTCTCCTCCTTGTTGATGATAGAGGCCTGATGAGCACCATTTATGCCTTGTTTTCCCTGTATTTTATGATTGAATTGCATGGTGAATATGAACTTAACTACATTTAATCTAAGCAAAAAGGCATTAATTCATTGTACAGGAACTTAACGATAAATTCCACAGACATCCTAAACATGTGCTGAGAAAAGAACACGTTTTGAGGTTTTATGGGAAAGTTACATAACATAGCCGATACTATGCTATAACATCAGGACAACATTATCGAAGTGCAATACAATGCATCCCTGCAGCTATAGCAGAGTAAGTAACGCATTGTTATGCGGCATGTGTTCTGATCTTTTGTCAAGGTTGTTTCAAGAAATATAGTGCAAGTCGGGAACAATGGTTAGATTTCTGACGTATTGGAATAGAAGATGTGGAGTATCGAAACTAAAGATTTGAAGATACGATTGGACCTTGACAGATTAGGAAAGGCCTAGTTCATTGAACGTACGCACCAAGTAAACCAAACTATATAAGGAAACAACAGCCAACCCTAAAAGGGGTCGAAGTCGTCGAGAGTCAAAGACCATTCCATACGGCCAAACTCGGGAGAAGAGTGAGAGAAATTACAAGGCACGAGAACTCCAAGAGAACCCAGCATCCTTCCTTGTAGTGAGACGGATATAAGAAGACGTGGAGCTGTGATGTGACAGGGCTTTTTCCACGCCGTCAGACCCTCCATCAAGCATTCTGTTTTTCTTCTTTAACTAATTCTAGTTAATCTTGTGATCATGGGCTATTATACTGTGCTCTGTTATGTGATTTCCTCGTCAGTCATAAACTAAACTTCTTGTGGCTGAGCGAGGATGATTTCCTAAGTGTAGAATGAACCTAGTTGCTAGTTCTTAATTCAATACATTCAATTTTCTTATCAGTGATTTAATTTCTTGTCGATTAGCGAGAGCTAAGGGCTTGATCAGTGGTCTCGGCTTACTGAGAGGGAGTCGGGGCTAGACATCTAAGAAACAGTGATTGCTAGGCAGGCTGGTGCAAGGCATGACCCATTATTGTAGGCTTCAGGAATGGGTCTATCGCTCATAACCATAAAACCTTGAGTTGTAATGATAACCTAATTAGAAAATCACCATAGACATATGGGAGAAGTAAATTAGCATTGTACGTATCGGGTGCGAGAGCTTTGGTAGATTATAGTGGTAAGTTAACTGAATAACATTGTAAAAATTGTTAATGTTGTAGCATTACGAGAGATGTGCAGCATAAATGCTATAACAATGCGTATAGGCAACTGGGGGATTAATATGCTTGGGAAAGACTCTGAGCTCAGCCTATCTTTTTACTGATATCTTCTTCGACTACGATCAATTGTTTATTTCTAGTTTATTAGCATAACTATAGAAACTCCCAAATCAATCAGACTTTATTTTCTCTTTAAACACAACCATTCTGTGATTCGGCGTCATCATTTGGTATCTCAGTCTCTATGGGACGATACTTTACTTACTCTTTATTACTTGTTCGACTGGTGCACTTGCCATCAAGGAAATCTACTAACAAAGCCATCATGTGATAATCCTTCTTGATATGGTGAGTGAAATTGTTGGCCTTGTTCGCCATAGCTCTAGTACAGGTATATCAGATAATCTTGTGAAGATCACATATAGAGCTAGAACTAAAGTTGAGAATCCACATTGGTTCTCATGGTTTGGTGATTCTAAATATTTCTGGCCCATTGAACTCTTTGAATGGACTGATAGGGAGCTTCTCAATCCCTAACCACTCATTGATCATTGAGGTTGAGATGGTGACCTTTTAATCTCTGCTTGTTGTCTCCAAAGTCTCCTCAATCACAACACCTTCCTCAGAGCATGCCTTAGCTAGCTACATGTCATAATAATGTCTAACTACCTTTAGGAAGTGGAGAAGGTAGATAGGCGAATAAGGCTCATAATGGCTAGATTTTTTCTTGTCCTCGAGCTTCTTTGAAATGAACTCCACTAGGGACACTAAGAGGTCTTCATCCTCTTTCTCTTTGTCTGACTGCGTTGCTAGCAAGTCAATTGCTAGTGATGGGGTGTCACTCGAGTGATACCACAAATTATGCTTATGCTCACACTGCAGCACTGCTAGTCAGGCCTACTGTTTTAGCCTCTGTTCTTTGTACCCGAAAGCAAAGCATTTTGGCCAAGTCCTACAAAAGTATAAATACATGTTCTTTGGTACCCAACTTCTCTAGGGTTTACACAATATTAGACATAACAACTCTTATGCTCTTATACAATTAAACTATATGATATTTGAATAAGGAGTATAATAAAGCAATAGAGACCAAATTAGTTTTACCCAATTAATTAAATTCAAGTCATTGAATCATAAAGGGTAACAAATGATACCAAGAATGATGTTTTTCAATAATTAGTGACAATTTATAAATACACTTTATGTAGAAAAAAATATCATTGATAAGCATGCATGTAAGTTTGATCAAAGAGAATAGAAAGTCTATCCATAATGATAAACATTTATCAATTAATAGTTCATGAAGGAGATCAGGTTTTCAAGAATGATAATGAAATATGTAAATTGTTTCAAAATCTCAAATGTTCTTTTGAATCATGAATATGCATTATGACATTAATATTTTGAATGCATGAAAACTCATTTATGAAGTTTGTTAAATATCAACACTCATACTAAAATAGTGGAAGTCAAAAGTTAAAAAATGTATATAAAAAAGCTTCATCACTTTGAAGTTCAACTAAGATAACATGTTAATCATCAAAGTTAACATGTTGGAGAATTTTCCAAAAAGAAAGAGTCATATGGATAACGCATTAGCCAAAAGGATTAGCTTGGTAGACATATAGGAGCACTATGACTTTGCTATTGATCCAAAGACTATCTTGGCACTTAGAGTTGTGTTTTGAAAGATATGAATATTCAACTCAAGGATTTGAATACAAGACACAAGTTGCTCAGAGATATATGATATCAATGGTTAATGAATTCGAGCAACAAAATGAGTATAGAGGAATTATGAATAACTAAGCACATACTCATTAGTCCAAATGTCTAGAGCTCTAAAATATTGTCCTAATAAGTTATTTCAGTATAATGGTTAACGAATTAATATACAATATATTAATGAATATTCATAATGCTTGGAGTAACTTGGCCAAATAAGGATCTATGCATTAGGCACAAGGCTTTCAAGTATTGATTTCTTTTCTAAGAAATATACTTGAAACTCATATAGATGGTTAACTTGTTAGACATAAGGCCTAACTTGTTAGAAAATAAAGATTGAGGATTTCAAGTATAAGATAACACATTTAAGATCAAGGAATAACACATGAATGATGGGGAAAATTCTAGTGGACAGATTTGTAGCATTTCTGACTTTTAATTTCATAAAATATTAACTTCCATTTTTTTAAATTAAAAAAAAACCCAACTTGAATGCATACAAAAAATGAATAATTTTCAAATCATTTGTATGCACTTTTATAAATAGGATGGATTGGAATCAAAGCAAATTTTTGAAATGTGCATCCCAAAACAAAAATAATAGAAAGATTATGCACAATTTCACTTTTGGTCCATGTAGCAATCTGAAAACATTTTGAAAATCATAAATGATTGGTTTCTAATGGTATGTAATAATGAACAAGTATATATTTCCCAAATTAGTTCATATGAGCACAAGATAGGAAAAGAAATAGGGAGATTATTGGAATAAAGCACTAGAAGTGAATCTTCGAGTGTGAATGAGAAGTGATGATGCGATAGGAGTTTTAACTTTAGCAACCTGACATCACTCGAGTGGGCATTCGAGTGATCATGCCTGACAATCACTCGAGTGGTCACTCTACTCTAGTGATAGAACCTAAACATTTTGATAGATTAAGAAAACAATGCCTAACTCAAGTAATCTTGTAATTACTCAAGAAATTATCCTTTGAAGTTCAGTTGAGCATCATTCTTTGATTTTTGCCTCTCAATCTTCCAGTTAGTTTGATCACTTGGACTGTCACTCCCAATTGTCACGTAGTGATGATGATCACTTGAATGATACTTTTCTATGCATCTTTTCTTCCTTCATCATTGGCTAGGCAATCGATGCCTTCAGTACTGCCTCCTTTTGTATTCTCAACATCAAAGTCAAGTAACACTTGGTCAGCTTCCTCAAAAAATGATTTATTTATCTAAGTAGTCGCACTTTTGAGAAGCTTTTTCTCATCCAACAAAATATATAAATCTTTTTCTTCCTTGGTATCCAACCTTACTTGTGAAGGGTGAAATATCACCTAGAGGGGAGGTGAATAGGTGATTACAAAATTCTTTCGCTAATTGCTTAGTCACCCACACAACAGATATAAATCAAGGCAAGGTAGAGATAGAGAAGAGGAGATTGACACAGAGAATTTATCTTGGTTCGGTCCAAATCTTGACCTACGTCCAGTCCCGAAACACTCCGGATTTCACTATCTTATACCCGAAACACTCGGGATTTCACTCACCCGAAATACTCCGTGACTTTACACTTGCCCGAAACACTCGGGACTTACAATCACAATTACACACTCGCAAGATGATCCTTCACTCGGACTCACTCCCCTTACAAGTTGTAATTGTACTCCCTTACTTAAGGTTCCACAACCTTAAGATTTACAGATGTTTAGATAATCAAATAGTGTTTAAACTCCTCACCGAGTAGATAAATGATAAACACGAAGCTCTAAGTATCAAAGATACTGTACGAAAAGAAAAGCGAAAGAATGAATAAACAGCTCAAGTGCTTCTCGTTTCTGCTTCTTCCATCTGTATCTTAGTTGGTCAAGTCTTCATGTATTTATATTGTTTGGCATGAGATGACTGTTGAGGAAGCATTAGAATTTGAATTCAAACGATGTCCATTCCTTATTTGTTCATTGCTGTATAATTGCTATTGATTGGAAATCCTCCCGTTGGAACGTTGGAGCATTGGAGATGTCCTTAGTCCTTGCCCATGATGCGGTTTTGCCGAATATAGCTCTAACAAGTTGTGACTCATGCTTATTGACCGTTGGAAGATCATTTTCCACTTTTCAGCGAGTTACCCGATTTGCTTCGTTTTCAAATGGAGATTAGAATCTTGAGTGACCTATGATGATCCTGTATTATAACTTGAATATTTGAAAAACTATGAGTAAAACGGTTAGAAACAGGTCATTAAAGATCATCATTAATTATATTGAATGCCAGAATCGAAATCTGAAATTTAGATAATATCTGTTTCCAGCGTTCTTGCATATCTTGAACTGACAGACAATTTTCGAGGGCCATATCTCCCTGGTCTGAACTTCGTTTTTGATGGTTCAAGTCTTTATGGAAATCCCTTTGAGTCTATTTTCATATGCCACCAATTTCAGCTCAATTGGATTTGTAGTTTGTGAGATACACTCAAAACATTGAAGCTTGGTCTGCTGAGTGGCGGAAATTATACTGTCAATTTCAAAAAATCATGGCTCTCTCATATGAACTCCTTTGGACTTCAATATTATGCTAATAGAACCGTTTGGAAGTCTAGTTTCCAACAAAATTTGTTTTACCTCAATCGGATTTCTGGTTTGGAATATATTGTCGAATTACCAGAGGTCGCCAGCTGAATACGTGAAACTGAGCTCAGCAGAGTTGCTGATATACACCTTGACTCGAGTTATGTGTGTATGACTCGAGTCAAACCTGTCGAGAGACGAAAAGAACATTTCTTGACTCGAGTTAATGATGCTTGACTCGAGTCAAATCATCCAGACCACAAAAACACTGTAGCGAAGGGGATAACTCGAGTTACAGCTTCATGACTCGAGTTATGTCGACCTGAAATTGAACTTTTGCCGATTTTAACTCTTAATTGATCCATTCCAACTTCCATATGATCTTGAACATTTCTAGCATCAATCTAGGAACTTGAATAAATATATTTTGATTCCATTCAGCAAGTTCTTCCATCTTCCAACTTCCATCTTGATCATTATTTATCATTTGAACTTCACATCTTCTTTGATTCAATTTCTTTCTTCTTCTTCCTCTAATTTGATACTTCTTTGATGATCTTCTACTAAAATAAACCTCACATCTACATTAAATATAAGAGTTAATCAAAGTAGAAGATAAATATATCATTCAATCTTTTTGCTCTTAGTATGGCATCTATATAAGACATCATCAAAACTAATCAAAACCAACATTCTCCCCCTTTTTGATGATGGCAAATACTTTAAGAAAAATATGTATGAATATGAAAAACTAATAAACCCAGCATATTTTTCTTGCCATTCTCTCCCCCTTATTTGTCATTAGCAAAAAGTTGAGTTTAAAGAAGAAATGCTTGTAGAGAGACAAATATTAAAGCAAATTAGAATAAGTCAAAGAATTGATTTTTTTTTTTTTTTTTTTTGAAATTGTTTTCATTCTTAATATGATGCAATTAGGAATGTTTTTATGAAAACAAGTTTGAAAGAGTTTGGAGAGGTTTTCAAAACATCTTTCACAATTAAGGCATATAAATACCAAACATTTGCAAAATTTACTGAATATAAAAGGATAAAGTTCAGAAATGCTCATGTAGGTTTTGTAAGTTGATGAATGATCGATGAAGTCCATTTGCTTGTTTTCTTCTTGTCATATCAGATCATCTGAAGTGTGCTTCAATGGAAGGATTATGAATATCTTGTATGATGTGAGTAGGACAAAAATACTGCCTTCTTGAAGCATATCTCATATGAATGAACATGGTCAATACTCAGCTTCCATTCTTTGCATTTTTCTTCACAGAGCTCTTCTTTAAAGTATAACCCAGCTGACTTCAAGAGGTCGTCTTTTACTTTGTAGAGCATATCACAACTTCAGTGTAATTGATGGCCAAGGCATCTTTCCTCAATTTAATAATTTTTCCTTGTAGAGCATTAAGAAAGATTCTTGCATAGACCGAATTCTCCTGCAACAGCTGTAAGAACTTTCTTGCAAGGAAGAATTATTAGTGCACCCAGATATCAAAGTATCCCTTTCTTAAATGAAAATTTCAAATAAAGATAATGAAAGGAAAATATGATATTAATTCATCATCAAAACTAATACAGCATAGTTGAATACAAATAAGCAAATTTAGAAACATAAATTTCCCTTTAAAGATACCAAATAATTCTGTGACACCAAATGTTATGAGGTTCGAAGTTATCCATACTCCAAAGAACACAACAAGGTATCTCAGAATTAAGAACTTTCAAGTTCACTTGAATGGATTTAAAATTGGTATGAAGAAATTACTTATGCTTTTCATGATGATAAAAATGTTTAAAGCATAGGGAGCATTTTCAAAATGAGTTTGCTTGGGCTAAACTTCTTGAAATAAAATGGAATGAATGAAAACAAGTTAGCCAAGCATGATTATGATATATTATTTCAAAATACAATACCTCACTCAAGTAATATCATAATCACTTGAGTTACAATCCTTTGTACATTGATATGATCAATATTGAGGATCTCTAGATGTGAATGAGCTTTAGGAGAATGAGTCTCTGTAACCATATGCTCTTAATGTATCTTAGAAGCAGAAATGAGCTTTGAATAGGATCCCAAAATTGGTTCTTGCTCATAGCTTCTCATCAATCTGGTATGCTCCTTATCATCTTGGTCTAAACCTCTTGGTAGTGATGGGATGCCACATAATTTGCAGACATAGGTACTGATATGCTTTATTTTGTTTGCCTATGTTCTTTGTCTGACAATACAACATATTGGTCAACTCCTGCAAATATATGTTCTTTGGTACCCAATGATTCTTAGGTCCACATAAGATTAGACACAATTCTATAGATATATTTGAGTTAAGCTTAGGAATTGTAATCAGAATCAGAATTTGAATCATAATCAGAGTCAGCAGCAGAATGCAACAAATTTCAGAGTTAATATATGAACCAACAATATAACTGAAGCATTGACTACACTGCCAAACTGCATGACTTGACTATGAAGTATAAACCATACTGCCATAATGCATAACTTAGAGTATTACAAAATATGACATAATTGCAGTAGAGTTTCAAAAGCAAATATGAACAGTGATCAAATATTTTAAAGTACAATTGCTCTTTTCCACATAATTTTTACCCAATCAAATAAGTTCAATCAAATGAATCAAAAGGGTAATAATTAAATGATGCCAAGAATATTATTTCTCAATGATAATTTGGGAGTACACTTTAAGTAGAAAGGATGTCATTGATAATAATGCATTTTGAAAAATAACATTCAAAAGTTGCACTCGAGTTAAGCTATATATATTTGAATCAGTAAAAAGTTCATGTGAAAACTTAACTGGAGTCATATCTCTATGACTGGAGTCATCGATGCAATTTTCTGAAAAAAAAATCACAGAGAAGAGGTTCGCAAGCTTTGACTCGAGTCAAGTTACTTGACTGGAGTCATGTTCTTAAATCCAACTGAGGCGACTCGAGTCATTTTGGATGACTGGAGTCATAATTGTGTTTTTCGCAAACAGAGACGAACTTTCAAAAAGTTGACTCGAGTCATCTATCTTGACTGGAGTCATAAGTTCAGATAAAATCAGACAGAGACGAAAAGCTGATAAGATGACTGGAGTCATGCAAGTTGACTCGAGTCATATCAGTAAATACTTAAACCAGAAATTTTTGTCGATGCCTATGACTTGAGTTACTCTACCATGTCTTGACATCAACTTTGAAAACATTTTTTGATTCAACTTTAACCAAGATAACAATATTTTTAGTTGAATCATTAACTACATTTTTGAAAACATATTTAAGATCAATGCTCTCTCTAAACAAGGTGGAAGTCAATATGTATCAAAGTGTATCTGAATGCTTCAATTTTGAAGAACATGTTAAACATTGAGATTAACAAGTAGAAGAATTTTCTCAGAAGCAAAAGTCATAAAGGAGAGCATTAAAGAAACATGCTTAGTACAACAAAACATTTATAAGCACAATGACTTTGCTATTGACCAAGAAATAATCTTGCCTCTTTGAATAGAGTCTTGAAATATATCAAGGCAAGAACTTGACTATAGTTACTCAAAAATGAATAACAAACAAAGTTGATGAGTTTGAGTAACAATATGACTACTAGGAATCATGAAAGGTGAAACACATACTCATTAGTCCAAATGACTAGAGTTCCATAACATCATCCTAGTGAGTTATTCCATTAATGGTTAATGCATTATCTTTCAATGCACTAATGAACATTTATAAAACTTGGAATAACTTGGCCAATGAGAATTTATGCAGTAGGCATAACACACTCACTCAAGCAACACATTGAACATCAAAGATCAATATGTGACTCATGGGGAAAATTCTACAAAACAGATTTGAAGCATATCCAATATTCAGTATACAACATTAACTTCCCATTTTGAAAACATCATTTGAAAGTAATCAAGGTATTTTTCAAATCTATCTGAAATGCTTTCAAAGTATGAATACTTTTCAAAATGTTTGCATGTATCTTTATAAAACAAGGTTAATTGAAATTCAAACAGAATTTAGAATTGTGCATTTCAAAGACATAAACTCAGAAAGTTATGCACAAATTCACTTATAGTCCATTTAGCAATCTAGAAACATTTTGAAATACATAAATGATTGGTTGCTAATGGAATGTAATGATAGACAAGTATTCATTACCCAAAAATGAATATAATCACAATATGGGGTAAGGATTAGATATCACCGTAAATCCTCTTGTCCTTGTGGAAGCTTGCTTGGTTGAGATGGATTGATGTTGATAACTCCTTTTCCAATGTTCACCATCAACATCCAGAATAACTTGTTTAGCTTTCTCAAGTCTTGGATCATTGCATCTTTGAGAAGCTTTCCTTGATCCTACAAAACCTTATAAGCCTTTTTTTTCATGGTATCCAACCTTACTTGGATCCAAACATTGTTAGCTTGTAGAAATAAGATTCACATGTTCTAAAGAATACACTCAAATCAGAATAATTGAGCACAATGAATTAAACATGACTTTATGCATAAAAGAGATGTTTTCTTTTCAAATTATCATGTATACATAAAGAACTAAGTTATTTAACACTGCAATCCCTTTGAAAAATAAATTAGGATGTGAAGGCTCAATTTTAAAAATAGTTTGCAATGTTCATTCCTAAGGTTATAGAATTTAAAACCTCAATGAATATTTCAAATGATAGCATAGGAGGTTTTACCATTGTATACCTTTACCTTAGGTACTTGGAGTATTGCCTTTGCTTACCCATTGGTTCTTCATATATTTTCTTATGGGTGTGGGCAAGGCTCTCTCAGAAAATGTAGACTTCAAAAGTCTTTTGCTTGGCAAATGAGAGATTTTCCTCTTCTTGTTCTCCTCAAGATAGTTGAATGGTACTCTATGGTAGTTTGTTCTTGAGGTGGAAGATACTACCCTTATTGCTTGTATCCATTGCTTCTTATAATTTAACTTTGTAGTTCTAGCAATGACTTCTCCATGAGTTCTCCTAACAAACGTGAGTCTCCTTTTAAGTTCATGAGGAACTCTTGGACTTTTCTTCCTCTTCTATGTACCTTGATGTCCATTGATATTCAAATCATCCTGCATACATGGAGTACTAGATGGACATTTTGGTACCCACTTATACTTGGGTCCTTGACTGTTAGTAGTGGACTTTACTTGTCCTTTAGGAACCCAAACAAATTTATTTCTCACATTATAATTTCTCCTAATATAGCATGTATGAGAAATATGTCCAGATTTACCACAATAATTGCAAACAATAGAATGATGATTATTATAAATAGTTTTGCAAGAATTGTATTGGTCAAGTGGATGCAATGTCAAATGACCCATATTTGTATATTCTTTCTTCCCACATGATTTTCCAGCATGATTTTTGAAAACATGTTTGTTTTTCAAAATAGAATCAGTAAATGGTTGAAGAACAATTTTATGCAAATTTTCAAAATCATTTTTCTTAACTACACAAGAAGAATTGGAATTGTTTACCACATGTACATCTTGAGCTCCAGATAATGATTGATCACAATCTTGCATAGGCTCTTCCCGGGAATCATCTCTCTCTTGTTCTTCGTATTGACTAGATCGAGGAAGAGATCTAAGATTTCTCCTTCTTCATTCTCCACTTCCAGCTTGTTCATCAATTGTGGATACGCAGCTTATAGTTTCAGATGAACTGTCAATATTTTCAACTTCAACATATTTGTTAGAAGAATATATAGAATCAAGAGTATCCCAAATATCTTTAGCATTAGAGCAACATTTGATTTTTATAAAATCATTTTCGGTTAAAGCACTATACAAAATTTTCATTGCTCTAATGTTCAATGAAAACATTTTCTTTTCTTTTTCTATCCAATCCTTTCTCGGTTTAAAATCATAGACATTTATAAAAACATTTCACATATCAAAATGAAAACATCTTATAAACGATGTCATCCTAGCTTTCCAAAACCAAAAATCAATATCTTTGGAAAACGGCGGAACAGTATAATCAAAACCTTCCAAAGACGAACAACACCCAAAATTAGCCATTGATAACTCTTGAGACTGTGAAGTCCTTTAAACAAGAGCCTAGCTCTGATACCAAATGAACGGTGAAATATCACCTAGAGGGGGGGTGAATAGGTGATTACAAAATTCTTTCGCTAATTGCTTAGTCACCCACACAACAGATATAAATCAAGGCAAGGTAGAGATGAAAGAATGAATAAACAGCTCAAGTGCTTCTCGTTTCTGCTTCTTCCATCTGTATCTTAGTTGGTCAAGTCTTCATGTATTTATATTGTTTGGCATGAGATGACTGTTGAGGAAGCATTAGAATTTGAATTCAAACGATGCTCATTCCTTATTTGTTCATTGTTGTATAATTGCTATTGATTGGAAATCCTCCCGTTGGAACGTTGGAGCATTGGAGATGTCCTTAGTCCTTGCCCATGATGCGGTTTTGCCGAATATAGCTCTAACAAGTTGTGACTCATGCTTCTCGACCGTTGGAAGATCATTTTCCACTTTTCAGCGAGTTACCCGATTTGCTTCGTTTTCAAATGGAGATTAGAATCTTGAGTGACCTATGATGATCCTGTATTATAACTTGAATATTTGAAAAACTATGAGTAAAACAGTTAGAAACAGGTCATTAAAGATCATCATTAATAATATTGAATGCCAGAATCGAAATCTGAAATTTAGATAATATCTGTTTCCAGCGTTCTTGCATATCTTGAACTGACAGACAATTTTCGAGGGCCATATCTCCCTGGTCTGAACTTCGTTTTTGATGGTTCAAGTCTTTATGGAAAGCCCTTTGAGTCTATTTTCATATGCCACCAATTTCAGCTCAATTGGATTTGTAGTTTGTGAGATACACTCAAAACATTGAAGCTTGGTCTGCTGAGTGGCGGAAATTATACTGTCAATTTCAAAAAATCATGGCTCTCTCATATGAACTCCTTTGGACTTCAATATTATGCGAATAGAACCGTTTGGAAGTCTAGTTTCCAACAAAATTGGTTTCACCTCAATCGGATTTCTGGTTTGGAAGATATTGTCGAATTACCAGAGGTCGCCAGCTGAATACGTGAAACTGAGCTCAGCAGAGTTGCTGATATACACCTTGACTCGAGTTATGTGTGTATGACTCGAGTCAAACCTGTCGAGAGACGAAAAGAACATTTCTTGACTCGAGTTAATGATGCTTGACTCGAGTCAAATCATCCAGACCACAAAAACACTGTAGCGAAGGGGATAACTCGAGTTACAGCTTCATGACTCGAGTTATGTCGACCTGAAACTGAACTTTTGCCGATTTTAACTCTTAATTGATTTATTCCAACTTCCATATGATCTTGAACATTTCTAGCATCAATCTAGGAACTTGAATAAATATATTTTGATTCCATTCAGCAAGTTCTTCCATCTTCCAACTTCCATCTTGATCATTATTTATCATTTGAACTTCACATCTTCTTTGATTCAATTTCTTTCTTCTTCTTCCTCTAATTTGATACTTCTTTGATGATCTTCTACTAAAATAAACCTCACATCTACATTAAATATAAGAGTTAATCAAAGTAGAAGATAAATATATCATTCAATCTTTTTGCTCTTAGTATGGCATCTATATAAGACATCATCAAAACTAATCAAAACCAACAACTTGGATCCAATCATTGTTAGCTCTTAAGAATATAATAAATTTAGAAAAATTGAGCACAACTAATTAATCATGACTTCATACATACAAGAAACACTTTCTTTTTGAATCATCATGTATGAATAAATAACTCAAATATTGAACATTGTAATTCTTTTGGAATAGATTTCAAAAACAAGATACAATGTTCATTCGTAATGTCACAAGATATAAACCTAAATGAATATTAAAAATAGTAATGTTAGAGGTTTTACCGTTGTATACCTGTACCTTAGGTACTTGAAGAATTGTCTTTGCTTACCCATTGCATCTTTATGTGATGTTGATACTTTGAATCCCTTGCTTTGGGTGTTGGAAACATTCTTTTAAAAGATCTAGACTCTAGGAGTCTTTTATTTGATACTTGAGAGATCCTCCTTTTTGTGTTCTCCAAAATATAGTTGAATAGTACTCTATGGTAATCCATTTTTGAGGTAGAATATTCTCCTCTTACCGATGTCCATTGCTTGTTATGATTTAACCATAAAGTTGCAGGAATAGATTCTCCATGAGTTCTCCCTTTTGTTATAGATTGTATGAATCTCCTTCTAGAAGTATTAAAAGCTCTTGGATTATTCATCTTCTTTGTACCCTTAAGTCCATACATCTTCGAATAAACCTGCACACATGGAGCACTAGATGGACATTTTAGAACTCACTTATACTTGGGTCCTTATATGTTAGTTCTAGACCTTGCACGTGAAAGTAAAAGGAAATCACCAAGAGGGGGTGAATTGGGGATTTTAAAAAATCTTTCAAAATCACACACACTCTGGATGAAGCTAGAAGTAAATAGGAGATAGGGAAGAAGAGCTGGACACAGAGAATTTATACCGGTTCGGTCCTAACTCTTGACCTACGTCCAGTCCCGTGCTCCACGGGATTTTCTACTATCACTCAATTCCGATACACACTCTGTACTCAAGGATTATCCTCTCTCTAGGATACACTCCCCCTTACAAGTTGTAATCTGAAATCCCAATCTCCAAGTCCCCTTGACTTGAGATTATTACAATGATTGAATTACACGTATAACAGCTCTCTCACAGAGTAGATGTTGATAAACACTGAGGCTCTAAGTATCACAAATACAATACAGAAAGAAAACTGAAAGTATAGGTAACTGTTGGGCTTGCTTTTCGTTTATGCTTGATTTCTTGTGTCTTTGAAGTTTGTAATCTGATCTATATATAGTGGCACATCTTCATATGACCGTTGCTTCTTGATTTGGTACTGTCTTCACTTGAAATTCTTGTTGTTGAAAGATATAGCCGTTGGGTTCATAGTCTTTGCTGATTTTTGGGTGATTGATCTGCAATCGATGTCTTTTAATGTTCATCAATTGGTTTAAATACTGAAACGATCTGGGTAATTGGTGTGGCAATGATTTCCAAGTGGGGAATTCGTCTTTATGACAGAATCTCTGTTTGTTGCGTGGAATCAATGCTGTCAATCAATTGTGGATCCGACGCGAACTCGAGTTTGTAAGTCTAGGCTCGAGTTCGTAACCCATCTAGAGTGTCAGGTTCAGCTTCTGTGAAGTGCGAACTGGAGGTTCAAGGCCAAACTCTGGAGTTTGTAATTTTTCTTCAGAGGTGAACTCGAGTTCATTGCTGCAGGCTCGAGTTCAGGGCATTGAAGGTCATTTGTCGCGCGAGCCACCTGAAATCACAAATCTACAAAATGGCAGGCTCGAGTCCGTTAGTGAACAGGCTCGAGCTTGACACTATTCATGTCAAGCAAACTTGAGGTTTGAAATATGAACTCTAGAGTTTGTGAAGTAACTTTACTCATCAGGAGGCATAGGCTCGAGTTCAGAGGGATGGGCTCGAGTTTATGTTAAACAAATGAACTTTGAAATCAATTGGCCAGAGGCAAACTCGAAGTTTAAAGTGTCGCTCGAGTTTGGAAAGATTGGAAAATTCAATTGCTCTCTGCCAGGGGCAAACTCGAGCTTGCACATGCAGGCTCGAGTTTACACGTTTTGTAAACTCTTTTGTGTCTTTCAAACTTTAGAGTAAACTCTACACAATCTCCATAGGCTCGAGTTTATTTGATTAGGCTCGAGTTTACAATATTTGAAATTTCGCAAACTCTACTCAAAATACAAACTGTGGAGTTTAAAGAGATGATTTTTAAATGAAAAGTTTTCCCTCCAGAGGCACACTCGAGCTTGCTTATGCGGGCTCGAGTTTACTCTTTCATAAACTCTTTTTAAAACTTTTACAGGAGCTTTTAGGCTCGAGTTCAAGAACCCAGGCTCGAGCTTAAAATGCAAAGATAAGTCAGTCTTGCTCTCTGTCAGTGGCGAACTCGAGTTTGCTTATCTAGGCTCGAGTTTGGCGCTGATGAATGTTTTGTCTTTAAATTAAATTGTTTAGCTTGTCAAAAACATCCTCGCTTGTTTACAATTGTCAGATATCATCAAAACATATTGAGAACTAACATTCTCCCCCTTTTTGATGATGACAACACTTGTAAACAATTAGTCATTTTCAAAATCAAGATTTTGATCATTTGAAATCAACGAAAGTTGTTTTGATCAAAAACATATTTGAAGTTCTCTGAAACGAATTTGATTCGACTGACTTATTTTTGTTTAAGCTACTGCAAGAAGAATTGGTCATGATAAATAGAAATCAGAATTGGGTAGAAGATTCAGAATCTGAGTTTAAAAACTTGAATCAGTAGAGAACGTCAGAAACTGAAATCAGAATTAAGATTTGAAGTTCAATCAGAGTTAGCAGCAGAAACATAATGAAACGATAAGCACACTGCATAACCATAGATATAAATCATATTGCATAACTTCATTACAACAGAGTTGGAATATTCAAAAAGCAGATATGCAAAGAAAAATGATAAAAGAGGAAGAAAAAGAAAAGAAAGACTGCTTGTTCACTTCAGATCTTCTCCCCCTTTGTCATCAGCAAACAAGGGTGGATCGGATGGGGTAGAAGAAGGTGGAATTGCAGGACCAGAAGGGATGGATGGTTCAGGGGCTATGGAAGATGTGGGTATGGTGGAAGTTGATTCAGGGATAATGGGAGGAATTGCTGAACTGGGACCAGCAGAGGTAGAAGTACCTAAGCCAGAAGCAGACATGGACTGATGTTGCATTATTTTGTCCATTTTGTCACTGAGACTAGCCATAGATACCAAAAGAGTGGAGATGCTTATGGATTGTTCTCCAATCTGACCACAAAGGTCTTGAACTTTTTCCTTTAGAATTTCATGTTCAAGAGTCAAGTCCTCTTGGGCATCCGTCATCTCATCATATCCTTTCTTGACCTCTCCTTTGTATTGCTGAAATTCTGAGTTTATCTTGACAGAGAGATCTGAAACAGCCTGATCAATTAGGGTCTTGATCCTTGCATCAAAATCAGAAGGAATGGGCTGAGGGGGAGGAGGTGCACTCTGTGCTTCTTGTACTCTTGACTGAGTGGCCCGTGATCTTGCTGGTCTGGACTGAGGAGGAGCTCTGGACTGATCACTACCCTCATCAAAGCGGATCCTCATAAGATTCAGGATGTGCCTACCAAACTTCGGGGGTTTTTCTGGTTGCTCATTGGCAGAAAGGTACCATATCTTCTCATGGAATAGAATGACTGAAATGAGGCTTGCAAAGGGAATTTGGGATGTTTTTCGACCAGTGAATCGAAAGCGAGCCATTTCCTTGAAGATCCAGTGCCCAATGTTGTGAGGCACTTGATCAAGAATAGAAGCAAAGATAGGGAAATCCTTCTTTGTGAAATGAGTGAAATTTCCTCCTTTCTGAATGAGATTCCTAGTATAAATATACCAGGCAGCTCTTTGCTTAGGGGGCATTGCAACAGGAGTAAAATTTAGAATTTCCAATGCATCAGGGAAAGGTTCATTGGGTTTAAGCAGTGAAAATATCTGCCTATCAGTATAATTTAATGATGCAACAGGTGGGGGGTTATGAATTTGAAGAAGGGAATTCAAGGAGGAAGGAGATATGGTGATCTTTTTCCCTCTAATGGTTGTGGTAATCCTCTCCTCAACCAAATTCCTGTCATTATCCAGGAGATTATCACTTTGCATGTAATGATAAAATACTTTGACAAGAGTTGGACTGTAGGAGGCTTTTATGGATATCAAAGGCTCAAATTGGGCAAACCAGGGGTTGAGATCAAGGTTACAGTCTTCTTTTAGGTGAGCCAAATCCACAAACACAGCAGGACAAAAGGTTTTATGCTCATAATTCTCCTTAAATCTAATTGCATCCTCACCAGATAATCTTACAACCTCATTGGAAAATCCTCTAGGTATTGAAGAGTGATTGTAAATTTCAGATAGTGCAGGGGTCTCTTTAGATACCTGAGGCACAGATTCCTCTCGACGTTGAGAGGGAGATTGAGCTGGAGAGCTTGCTTGTCCAGCTGTAGGAGCATTCTTCTTGGTTCGTTTGGATTGGTAGGTCTCAGTTACCTCTGGAACTTTATCTTTTCCTTTACTAGTTGCTGTTTTTGTGTCTGTCTGAGTCTGAGCTGAGTCCTCTTTGGAAGGAGAAGAGTGAGTTGTAGGAACACCTGGAATTCTTCTATCAACTCCATGTTTGTATCGTTTGGGGAACGATTTTCTTCTTGGAGGTCGAGGAGGTACATTGTGTGAGGGAATTTGTTGTTCTCCATGGACTGGATTGGGTGTTTCGTCGGTTGCAGGTCGTTTGGAGGCCATTTCTCGATTTTCGTGGAGGAAGATGAGAGGATTTGAGAGAATTTTAGGTTTAAGCTCGAGGGTGAAGTGAAGTGAAACGAAGCAATCGGTTTTTAAAATAATTTTATCGCGACAAACTCGAGTTCACAGTGTAGGCTCGAGTTTGTGTGATTTTGTACTAACTCGGACTTCAAGAATGTATGTGTGAACCCTTGAAATTTCCCTTAGGCTCGAGTCTAGTCACTTACAGGCTCGAGTCTGTGAAACTCTCAGAACTGAGTTGCTCTCTGTCTCCCGCGAACTCGAGTTCGCAAACTAATAGGCTCGAGTTCATCCTTCTGCAACAATTCCATTTTCTTTCTGACTCCCGCGAACTCGAGCTTATCAACTAATAGGCTCGAGTTTGTCTTTTTCATCAGATTTCATTTCCCTTGATTCTCTCGAGCTCGAGTCTGACTTTGGTAGGCTCGAGTTCGACTTTCTTGACAGCAAACTTGCAGCTCATGTTTAGTGATGTTGATCATCACAAACATCCTGCAAAAGACATGTCTACATACTCCGATGCTTAAGTTAGTTAAATAGTAATCATCAAAGACAAAAACTAACATTGGATAAAGCTTACTTACAACTCATTGGGATTTACCATTCCCAATTCTCTTCTTATAAATACAAATTGTTCTTTTGCTAATGGCTTGGTGAAGATATCAACAAGTTGTAAGTGAGTTGGGATGAACATGACTTTGACATCTTTCTTTTGAACATGATCTCTTATGAAATGATGTCTAACATCAATATGCTTGGTTCGAGTATATTGCACTGGATTCTTGGCCAAGCTTATTGTGCTTGTATTGTCACACAGAATTGGGATTTCTTTAAGGTGGACTCCAAGATCTTGAAGTTGTTGTTTGAGCCATAGGACTTGTGCACAACAACTTGATGCAGCAACATACTCAGCTTTAGTGGATGACACAGCTACTGTGGTCTGTTTCTTGCTGAACCAAGATACAAGTGATCCTCCATAGAACTCACATTGACCACTGGTGCTTTTTCTGTCAGTCTTGTAGCCTGCATGATCTGAATCTGTATATGCTACCAGATGCTCATGTTGATCTTTGGGAAACCATAATCCAAGAGTCTTTGTATCAGCAAGATATCTGAAAATTCTTTTGACATGTTCAGCATGAGACTCCTTGGGGGAAGATTGGAATCTAGCACACATTCCAACACTGAATTGAATATATGGGTGACTTGCAGTAAGGTAGAGTAATGATCCAATCATTCCTCTATATTTAGTAATGTTGAAATCAATGCCTTTTTCATCAGCATCTAGTGTTGCAGTTGAGCTCATTGGAGTGTCTGCTCCATTACAATCTACTAAATATTTCTTCAATAGATCTTTTAAATACTTAGTCTGGGAAATGAAGATTCCATCATGGCGTTGCTTGATTTGAAGACCAAGGAAGAAATTAAGTTCTCCCATCATAGACATCTCAAATTCTCTCTGCATTGTCTTAGCAAATTCTTCACACATAGTGTTATTAGAAGCACCAAATATAATGTCATCAACATAAATTTGAACTATTAATATATCTCCAAGTTTATTTTTCTTAATAAAGAGAGTTGTATCTTCTTTACCTCTAACGAATCCTTGATCAAGAAGGAAATTGCTTAATCTCTCATACCAAGCTCTAGGAGCTTGCTTAAGACCATATAAGGCCTTTTTGAGATGATAAACATGATCTGGATGATGTTCATTTAGAAAACCTGGAGGTTGTTCGACATAGACTTCCTCTTGAATAACACCATTTAAAAAGGCGGATTTTGTTAGTTCTCAAGGTGTTTTGATGATAACTGACAATTGTAAACAAGTATAAATGTTTTTGACAAGTTAAATGAATTGATTTCAAATCAAAAACATTTTATCTAAGCCAAACTCGAGCCCAGATAAGCAACCTCGAGTTATTGCTATTCATCATTATAAACTCGAGCCTGTATCTTCCAAACTCGAGCCTAATAACTCCAAAGCATTTTTTAAAGAGTTTACAAACGAGTAAACTCGAGCCTGCTAAAAGCAAGCTCGAGTTCACCTCTGGCGGGAAGCCATTTTCAAAGAGGAAATGTTTTACAAACTCTAGAGTTCAGATTTTGTGTAGAGTTTGCTAGTTTACAAGGTCGCAAACTCGAGCCTAAAATATCGAACTCGAGCCTAACGTTTTTATGTAGAGTTTACTCTATGGTTTGCGAAAACACAAAAGAGTTTACAAACTTGTAAACTCGAGTTTGCGATTGCAAACTCGAGTTTGGAGTTGCAGAGAGCATTCGAACTTTCCATCTTTTGCAAACTCGAGTCTACCTTCTTAAACTCCGGTTTGCCTCTTGCCAAGAGTTTTTCAAAAGTTTACTTATTTTAAGTAAACTCGAGTTTGGGTTCCAAACTCGAGTTTGTGTTCTCAGAGAGTAAAGTTATTTTGAAAACTCCAGTTTGCATTTATAAACTCCAGTTTACATTTTGGAAGACAAATTTATTTTGACATGAACAGTGTCAAACTCGAGCCTCGCTCACTAACGAACTCGAGTTTGAGTTTTTCCCAAAATGTGATTTCATATGGGCCTTCGCGATAATTGCTCTAAAGTGCCACGAACTCGAGCACGCTTGCACGAACTCGAGTTCGACCATTTGGAAAATTAACAAACTCCGAGTTTACATCAAACTCCAGAGTTTGCTCTCACAGAAGATAAACCAGAAAGCCTTACGAACTCGAGCCTGACTTAGAGAACTCGAGTTTAAGACGGAAACAAATATGATCGTTACTGATTTCATCCTGATTCTTTTGAACTGCAAAACTTACCATGTTTATACGAATTGATTGCATTCATTTAGTATATTCAAAACGTATTTAACTACTCTATATTGAGAATGTTTCAGGTATTAAATTGGATCAAACGAATCATTGAATAAACGCGAAGAATCGAGAGGGAGAATGATTTCACGCGTCCAGAAATTGAATCGGCTGAAATTCAGGACCCAACGGCTATAATCCTCATCAAACTGAATTTCAAATGAAGAACATGCTAAGTTGAGAAGTAACGGTCACATAGCAACTCACCGCTATATAAAGAGCTGATTACAAACTTAGAAGAATGACAAAAGATTAAGCGAAAACGAAAAGCAAGCTCAAGAGTTCTTATACATTTAGTTTTCTTTCGTATTGTATTTTGATATACAAAGAGCCTCGGTGTTTATCATTATCTTCTCTCGTGAGAGAGATTTTATTCAAATCATTCATTCATTGTAAAAGATCTCAAGTCAAGGGGACTTGGAGATTGGGATTTGATTACAACTTGTAAGGGGAGTGTATCCTAGAGAGAGGATAATCCTTGAGTACGAGTGTGTATCCGAGTTAAGTGATAGTAGAAAAACCCGAGAGTCCTGGGACTGGACGTAGGTCAAGAATTTAGACCGAACCAGGATAAACTTTCTGTGTCAAGCTCTTCTTCCCTATCTCTTTACGTTTAGCTTCAGCTTGGGTGCAAAGTTATAATAAAAGTTTTAAGATCACCTATTCACCCCCCCTCTAGGTGATATTCCACTCTTCATTTGGTATCAGAGCCTAGGTCTCTCAGATTGGGCTTAACATCCCGAGATAAAGATCATGGAAGGAATATTACCTGAAGGTGTTTCAATCAACAGACCACCAGGCTTCAATGGAGAACACTTTTCGTTTTGGAAAGCCAAATTCAGAGTATTTGTGTTAGCCTCGGAGTATGGTCTTTGGCAAGTCATAGAGAATGGAGATTATGTTCCTACAAAAGTTGTAGGAGGAATTAATGTTCCAAAAGATGAGGAAGAATTCAACGAGAATGACAAGAAAAGTAACTCTCAACAAGCAAAGCCATCCTAATGCTTCATGGTGCTCTCGGTCAAAAGGAGTACTTTCGTATCTCGCAACCTATCCACCGCCAAGGAGATATGGAAAGCCCCGGAAATAGCATACGAAGGAACTTCGGAATAAAGGAGAATCGCATCAACACGTTGACAACCGAATATGATCTCCTTAGAATGCAAACCGGTGAGTCCATTGCTGACTTTCAACTTCGTTATATTCATCTTGTTAATCAATTATCAGCACTGGGCAAAACATATGAGGAAAGACCTCAAGTCAGAAAAATCCTCAATGTCTTGACAAAAGACTGGAAGCCAAAGTCACAGCTATAGAAGAAGCCCGTGGAGAATCAATGACGTCAGTTGCTGCTCTATTTGGAAGTCTATCGAATATGAGGGTAAACCGAAATTCAAGAAGGGCTCGGACGAAAATAAAAAGAAGAGCAAAAGTATCGCTCTTAATACTGTGAAGGAAGAGGAAGATGAGGATGAAAATGAAATGGCCATGTTCATACGAAAGTTCAAGAAGTTCTACAAAAAGAACCAGAGCTTCGAGAGATAGATTTGAAAAGAACTTCCCGAATGTGACGCGAGTTCAAAGATGGAGATCAAATTGTCTCATTATGAGTGTGAAAAGCCAGACATTACGGACACTGAGTGTCCTCACCTGAATGGCCAAGAAAAGATCGAAGAAGAGACTCAATCACCTCAAAAAGAAGGCATATATGTCTGCCATATGGGGAGACAGCTCTTCAGATGATGAAAGTGAAGCAGAAAAAGAATCTGCCAATATCTGCTTAATTGCAAGAGAAGAGCAACCAGAAAACGAAGAAGAGGTAAGTGATTCAGAACCTACTTATGATGAGTTATTTTCGAATACAATGATTTACATTCGAATATAAAAAGATTGCTAAAGAACTGATTTCCACCAAAAGGAAAACAAATTGCTTAAGCAACAAACAAACAATTCTCCTTCAACTTCTTGTGAAAATTCAAGTTGGTCGATAATAATGCAAAACCTTCTTATGATGAATTGTTTGCTGAATACAATCTTGTTCAAAATGAGTTTGAAGAACTTGCTGAAAAATACATTGTTTTGAAAAAGAAGAATACAACTCTTGAACAGCAAGTAGAAAATCTCTCTTTTCCTGAAAATCTCATTTGTGAAAAATGCCTTGATCTTGAAAAGAAAAACTCGTGTCTTACGAAAACACTTGAGAAGTTCACTAAGGGTAGTGAAATGCTCAATGTCATTTTAAAAGATCAAAGATTTACAAATGACCGATCAGGCATAGGATATAATCCTATCTTTGACAAGACGAAAGGGAAAAAGAAAACTGGTGGAAAACATTATTTAAACTATTTTCAGAAATCAGCTCATAGTTCTAACCCTTTTGCTCATTGTAGTTACTGTAACCGAAAGGGACACAGTACTTCATCTTGCTTTCATAGAAATGATAGAAGGGATAAACCTGTTGGTAATTATCAATGGGTACCAAAGGGAACTTATGTTTTCCCTAAGGTCAGAACTAACAATCAAGGACCCAAGTATAAGTGGGTACCAAAGAATCCATCTCTTCCCTTGTGTCCGCAGACCGATTCCAAGAACAACAGACGGGAAGCAATGGTTGATGGTTAATGTTGTGAAAAGAATTATCAACAACAATCAACCTCAATCAAGCAAAGCCTTTACAAGGACAAAAGCAATTACGGTGATATCTATCTCTTACCCTATACTCGTGCTTTAATGAGATTCATATTTGGGTAATGAATATTTGTCCACTGTTAACATTTCTATAGCAATCAATGTTTTATGTCTTTTCAAAATGAATTTCAGATTGCTAAAGGAATAAAAAATGAAACTGTGCATTACTTTTTGATCTCATGTTTTTGAAATATACATTCACCTTGTTTTATGAAAATGCATAGAAACAATTTGAAAATCATTCATGCTTTGATTGCATTCAAATGGAGTTTCAAAAAAACTGGAAACTAATATTTTGAATGTTAGATATACTTCAAATTTGTTTATCTTGAATGTTTTCAACTCCTCTCAGATTAATCTCTAGAATTCATTGTGTTGCGTGAACTATCTAGTTTCACTCTTAAACTAGTTGATCTTCATAGCTAAATATCCATATATGTGCTTTCAAGCCTATCTTCAAAAAGAATTCAATCAGTAAACCTATTGTGCTCATTGCATAGATTTCCAACCGGCCAAGTTATTCCAAGTTTCATAAATGTTCATTAGTGCATTAAATGAAAATGCATTAACCATTAATGGAATAACTTTCTAGGATGATATTCGGATCTCAATTCATTTGATTATTGAGTGTGTGCTTCATCATTCATAAATCCTAGTACTATCCCATAGTTACTCAAATTCATCAGAATTTATCTTCCATTCTTATTTTGAGTAACTATAGCTATATATTCATAATCTTGCCTTGCACATTTATGCGTTTCTAAATTCGAAATTGCAAGATTATTCCTTAGCCAAATAGTGAGTCATTGTGCTTAAATTTCGTAGTACTAAGAATGCATCCTTAGTATTCTATCTTCATGACTCTTGCTTTTGTTGAATATGCTCAGCATAATAAAGAGAATGTTCAATCATCTTTCTATTCTGAAGCATATTGACACATTCAATCTATTAACTTTCATTATTTTGGTATGAGCACAGCTTTTCAAAAATGCATCAAAATGAATTGTGGTATCAACCATTAAAAAATTGTAATGCTTTACCAATTTGAAAGAAAAGTTTAAATGGGAATGATGAATCCCAATGATTTGAAAAACAGTCTTCACCTAATGTTAGTTATGTGTTTTGATGATCACTAATTGCTAACAAAAAGATTGGAGTACATAGATGTGTTTTATGCGAATAAAATCTCTAACCATCTATTGCAAGTCGTTGTCAAAGAGCCAAACTCGAGCCCGCCCAAGCCGACTCGAGCTCGAGAGAACCGGGAAATGAAATTTTTGAAAATACCCGCACTCGAGCCCATTAGTTGATAACCTCGAGTTCGCGGGAGTCAGAAAGAAAATGGAGTTGCTGCAGAATGACGAACTCGAGCCTATTAGTTGGTAAACTCGAGTTCGCGAGAGACAGAGAGCAACTCAAAACAGAGGAATTCACAGACTCGAGCCTGTAAGTCATTAGACTCGAGCCTAAGGTAAATTTCAAGAGTTCACACATACACTCTTGAAGTCCAGGTTAGTACAAGTAGATCCAAACTCGAGCCTACACGTGTAAACTCGAGTTTGTCGCGGAAAATTTGTTTTAAAACCCGACCGTTGATCTTCACTTCACTTCAACCTCGAGCCTAAACCTAAACTCTCTCAAATTCTCTCACCCCGCTCGACGAAACTCGCGAAAATGGCCTCCAAACGATCTGCAACCAATGATACCCCAAGTTTGAATCATGAGGAACCCCAATCCACTCCTCAAAGCATACCCAATCGACCACCAAGGAGAAAATCCTTTCCAAAACGATTTAAGGAAGGAATTGACAAGGCAATCCCTGGTGTTACTACAACTCAGCCTTCTTCTCCTTCCAGACCGAGATAGTACTCCCCAATCTCAAACAAACCCGCAAACAAAGTGCCTAGAAGAGGCAAAGAGAAAGTATACAAATCCAAGAGGTTCAAGAAGGATGTTCCTACAACTGGTCAATCTAGCTCTCATGCTCATTCGGCCTCTCATCATCAAGAACCCTCTCGTACATCGTATCCGAAGAAACCCCTGCTCTATTTGAGATATATAATCATGCTTCAATACCTAGGGATTTTCCGGTGAGCCCGTAAGACTATCTCGGTGAAGATGCCATTAGATATAAGGAGAACTTTGAACACAAAACCTTTTGCCCCGCTTGTGTCTGAAGCAATTTGAACCATTAATCTCTATAAGAGCTTCATTCAGCCCCACTCTTGTCAAAGCCTTCTATCACTGCATGAGAAGTGACAATCTATTGGACAGTGATATGAACTTGGTTGAGGAAAGGATAACTACAACAATTAGAGGGAAAAAGATCACTATAACTGCTGCCTATTTAAATTCCCTTCTTCAAATTCAAAGTCCTCCACCTATTGCCTCATTGAACTATACTAATAGACAAATCTTTTCATTGCTTAAACCTGATGAGCCTGTCCCTGAAGCACTAGATATCCTGAATTTCCCTCCTGTCTCAATGCCACCTAAGCAAAGAGTTGCCTCGTACATCTATACTAGGAATCTTATGCAAAAAGGAGGAAACTTCACCCATTTCGCAAAGAAGGATTACCCTATCTTTGCATCTATAATTGACCAAGTGCCTCACAATATTGGGCACTGGATTCTCAAAGAAATGGCAAGATTTCGATTCTCAGGTCGAAAATCTTCTCAAATACCCTTTCCCACCTCATTTCAATAATTATGTTTCATGAGAAGATTTGGTATCTACCTGCCAATGAACAACCTGAAACTCCTCAGAAATTTGGCAAGCATATCCTGAACTTAATGAGAATAAGCCTTGATGAAGGCAGTGGTCAATCAAGAGCTCCACCTCAGTCAAAGCCAACCAGATCAAGAGCTACTCAATCTAGGGTACAAGAAGCTCAGAGTGCTCCTCCTCCTCCTTGGTCTATACCATCTGATTTGGATGCCAGAATTAAGGGCCTAATCGATCAAGCAGTTTCTAATCTCTCTGTCAAGATAGAATCACTCACCGATCCAGCTCTTTCACCTTCTCCTAACTCAATTAATCCACCCTTGTTTGCTGATGACAAAGGGGAGAAGAGTTGAAGTGAAAAAGCAATCATTTTCTTTATCTTTTGATCATTTTAATTATATTTGCTTTTGAAACTCTATTGTCATTCTATAATGATTTACCTTAAGCTATATGACAATGTGGTTTATGTTTTCATAGGTTATGCAGTATGCTTTATTGATTCATCCTATCTTTGCCGCTAACTCGATTATGATGCAAATTATGTTTTAAATTATGTTTTAAATTTCTGTTCTGTTTCAAGTTAATAATCTGATCATGCTTCTACTCCAATTCTGATTTCAATTGCAATTCCAAGTTCTTAATCGCTAATCATATATAATTGCAATTTGACTTGATCTCAAGTAGTGTGTAATGAAGCATCTATCCTCAAACAGAAACTATTTCAAAGAAAATCAGTGTTTTACAAAAGCTTTGATCAAACTAATGTTCTTTGAATTCAAATGATCAAAATCTTGCATTTGAAAATGGTTGAATGTTTACAAATGTTGTCATCATCAAAAAGGGGAGAATGTTAGTTCTCAAGGTGTTTTGATGATAACTCGACAATTGTAAACAAGTATAAATGTTTTTGACAAGTTAAATGAATTGATTTCAAATCAAAAACATTTTATCTAAGCCAAACTCGAGCCCGATAAGCAACCTCGAGTTCGCTGCTATTCATCATTATAAACTCGAGCCTGTATCTTCCAAACTCGAGCCTAATAACTCCAAAGCATTTTTAAAGAGTTTACAAACGAGTAAACTCGAGCCTCGCTAAAAGCAAGCTCGAGTTCACTCTCGCGGGAAGCCATTTTCAAAGAGGAAATGTTTTACAAACTCTAGAGTTCGATTTTGTGTAGAGTTTGCTAGTTTACAAAGGTCGCAAACTCGAGCCTAAAATATCGAACTCGAGCCTAACGTTTTTATGTAGAGTTTACTCTATGGTTTGCGAAAACACAAAAGAGTTTACAAACTTGTAAACTCGAGTTTGTTGCAAACTCGAGTTTGGAGTTGGCAGAGAGCATTCGAACTTTCCATCTTTTGCAAACTCGAGTCTACCTTCTTAAACTCCAGTTTGCCTCTTGCCAAGAGTTTTTCAAAAGTTTACTTATTTTAAGTAAACTCGAGTTTGGGTTCCAAACTCGAGTTTGTGTTCTACAGAGAGTAAAGTTATTTTGAAAACTCCAGTTTGCATTTATAAACTCCAGTTTACATTTTGGAAGACAAATTTATTTTGACATGAACAGTGTCAAACTCGAGCCTGCTCACTAACGAACTCGAGTTTGAGTTTTTTCCCAAAATGTGATTTCATATGGGCCTTCGCGATAATTGCTCTACAGTGCCACGAACTCGAGCCTGCTTGCACGAACTCGAGTTCGACCATTTGGAAAATTAACAAACTCCAGAGTTTACATCAAACTCCAGAGTTTGCTCTCACGTAAGATAAACCGTAGTGATTTCATCCTGATTCTTTTGAACTGCAAAACTTACCATGTTTATACGAATTGATTGCATTCATTTAGTATATTCAAAACGTATTTAACTACTCTATATTGAGAATGTTTCAGGTATTAAATTGGATCAAACGAATCATTGAATAAACGCGAAGAATCAGAAGGGAGAATGATTTCACGCGTCCAGGAATTGAATCGGCTGAAATTCAGGACCCAACGGCTATAATCCTCATCAAACTGAATTTCAAATGAAGAACATGCTAAGTTGAGAAGTAACGGTCACATAGCAACTCACCGCTATATAAAGAGCTGATTACAAACTTAGAAGAATGACAAAAGATTAAGCAGAAACGAAAAGCAAGCTCAAGAGTTCTTATACATTTAGTTTTCTTTCTGTATTGTATTTTGATATACAAAGAGCCTCAGTGTTTATCATTATCTTCTCTGTGAGAGAGATTTTATTCAAATCATTCATTCATTGTAAAAGATCTCAAGTCAAGGGACTTGAGATTGGGATTTGATTACAACTTGTAAGGGGAGTGTATCTAGAGAGAGGATAATCCTTGAGTACGAGTGTGTATCTCGAGTTAAGTGATAGTAGAAAACCCGAGAGTCTGGGGACTGGACGTAGGTCAAGAATTTAGACCGAACCAGGATAAACTTTCTGTGTCAAGCTCTTCTTCCCTATTTCTTTACGTTTAGCTTCAGCTTGGGTGCAAAGTTATAATAAAAGTTTTAAGATCACCTATTCACCCCCCCTCTAGGTGATATTCCACTCTTCAGATTTCACATCCATTTGGAAAAGTTTGAATCCTTTGACACATGCAAAGGCTAAAAGAACTCTTATGGCTTCCAATCTAGCTACTGGAGCATAAGTTTCTTCATAATCAATTCCTTCTTCTTGATTATAGCCTTTTGCAACCAGCCTTGCCTTATTACTAATGATAATGGCGGATTCATCACGTTTGTTCTTGAATACCCACTTAGTGCCAATGACTGGATGGTCTTTAGGCCTAGGTACCAAGTCCCAAACTTGATTTCTTTCAAATTGATGTAACTCCTCTTGCATTGCTATAACCCAATCATTGTCTGAAAGGGCTTCATCAATTTTAGAGGGTTCAATTTTAGAAATGAAAGCAGAAAAAGTAACTTCATTTAAAGTGCTTCTTCGGTTCTTACTCCTTGATTTGCATCACCTATCACTTGATCCAGAGGATGACTCCTACCGTATCTCCATGATTTTGGTTGAGTTTGAACACTGTTTTCACAAGCGTTTTCACATTGGTTTTCGGTTTGAGAATCCTTTTGCAAATCTTTTTCGGTATTTGTTGAAACAGGAGTTGATTTTGAGTCTAGTTGATTTGAAATAGGAAAGTCATCATCATCCAAGGACTTGTTAGATTTGGTTTCACAGAATACAACATGCATAGATTCTTCAACAATGTGAGTGTGGGTATTATAAACTCTATATGCTTTACTTCTACTTGAATAACCCAAGAATATACCTTCATCAGCTTTGAGATCAAACTTACCCAAGCTGTCCTTACCATTATTGTGGATGAAGCACTTACATCCAAAGATGTGCAAGTGAGCTAAGTTGGGTTTTCTTCCTTTGTAGAGCTCATAGGGAGTTTTGTTTAATTTCTTCCAGAGATATGCCCTGTTTGATATGTAACATGCCATGCAGTGCTCATAGCATCAGCCCAAAACACTTGAGATGTTTGGTTTTCATTTAGCATTGACCTTGCCATTTCAGTGAGCACTCTATTCTTCCTTTCAACAACTCCATTTTGCTGTGGGGTTCTTGAGCTGAGAAGTTATGATTGATTCCCATACTATCACAGAATTCTCCAAAGGCATGATTCTCAAATTCTCCACCATGATCTGTACGAATACTTGCAATAGAGAATCCTTTCTCGTTTTAGACCTTCTTGGCAAACACAACAAATTGATCAAATGTTTTATCTTTTGAAGACAAAAGAATGACCCAAGTAAACCTTGAAAAATCATCCACTATAACCAAGGTATAAAGATTGCCACCAAGGCTTTTTACTCTAGCTGGTCCAACTAAATCCATATGGAGTAATTGAAGAGGTCTATTAGATGATATTTTAGTCTTTGATTTGAAAGAAGATTTGGTTTGTTTACCTTTTTGACAAGCATCACAGATCATGTCATTTTTAAAAGAAAGTTTTGGTAAACCAACAACCAATTCCTTTTTCTGAAGCTTATCAAGTTGAATCATATTAACATGTCCTAAACGTTTATGCCATAGCCAACTTTCATCCAAGTTACTAACAAAACATTTTTCAGAATCAGAATTGTTTTCAGGCAGATTAAGAGTATAGCAATTACCTTCTCTTGGAGCTCTGAACAGTGCTTTGGATTTAATGCGATCTAAGGAGAGAACATCCTTACTTACAATCAAACATTCTTCTGAATCAAAGATGACTAAGTTTCCTTTGTCTGTGCTTTGACTCACGCTAAGGAGATTGTGACATAATCCTTCCACAAGATAAACATCTTTGATTTGTGGTCCATTGTTGTTTCCAACTTCTCCAATTCCAGCAATCCTTCCGTTTGATGCTCTAAGACAAATCTGCATAAAGAGAAATATCATTTCTTAGGTACCCATTTTTTCTTGGGTCCTTTTGGGTTAGTTTGTGTCTTAGGAATCACATAGGATCCCTTAGGCACCCATTGATAATTTCCTACTGGCTTATTTGTTCTATCTTTTCTATGAAAGCATGAAGAGGTGGTATGACCTTTTCTGTTGCAATAGTTGCAATGTGCAAATGGATTTGAAATATGGACAGATTTTTGAAAATAATTCATGTATGATCTTTGGCCATGTTTCTTTTTGCCTTTTTTCTTATCGCAATCAGGTTTGTAACCAATTCCTGATTTGTCATTTGTGAACCTTTGCTGTTTCAAAATGATTTCAAGCATCTCACTTCCTCTAGTGAATTTTTCAAGAGTTTTTGTGAGATGTGTATTACTTCTCTCTAGAATGCTGCAATTTTCACAAACAAAACTAGGTGTGGAAATAGTTTGAACTTGTTCTTCTAATGATTTGATTTTCCTTTTTGAAAGCAGAAGTTCTTTTGCTGTTTTCTTAAATTCAGTGAAAAGAGAGTCATATGCAAATGATAGTTCACTATCAGGTAAATTAGGATCACTAACCTCTTCATTGTCTGATTCTTCTTGAGCCACAAGACAGAGATTAGCTTGATCTTCTTCTTCTGCCTCATCTTTATCAGATGAGCTGTTGCCCCATATAGCTGACACATAAGCTTTCTTTTTGAACTTATTAAACTTCTTTTCTTTGCTCTTCAGCTGTGGGCATTCTGATTTGATATGACCAGGTTTTTCACACTCGTAGCATATGATAGGTTTCTTAGCTGCAGTATTGGAGCTACCTTTGTGAAACTTTCTGTGTGCTTGGTCCTTTTTGTAGAACTTTTTGAATCTTCGGACCATCATGCCTAGCTCTCCATCTTCGTCTTCATCTTCTTCATTATCCTCATATGACTTTATCTCTTTGACAGTCTTAAGAGCGATTCCCTTGTTCTTGCCATTGATCTCATCAAGCCCTTTCCTGAATTTGATATTTCCTTCATGTTCAGAAAGGCTGCCAAATAATGCTGCTACAGAGGTTATTGATTCTCCACGAGCTTCTTCAATTGCAGTGACCTTAGCTTCCCATTCCTTGGTGAGAATGTTTAGTATTTTCCTCACTTGAGCAGATTGTTCATACACTTTTCCCAAGGCAGTAAGTTGATTAATCAAATGAGTGAATCTGAGCTGGAATTCACTAATAGATTCTCCAGACTTCATACGCAATAAATCATATTCAGTCATGAGAGTATTAATACGATTTTCTTTGATTGCAGTTGTTCCTTCATGAGCTATCTCAAGAGCATCCCACATATGCTTAGCGGATGGCAAAGTGAAAATTCTGAAATACTCTTTTTGGCCAAGAGCACTTTGCAGCATGTGGATTGCTTTCATGTTAAGGGTGACTAATTTTTTATCATTGTCATCATACTCTTCTTCTCGCTTGGGAGTGCTGACATCAGCTTGTGTTGAGGATGGAACATAGTTACCTTTCTTAAAGACCTTCCAAAGACCATACTCAGGGCCATTACATAGACCCTGAACTTAGCCTTCTAGAATGAGTAGTGTTCTCCATTGAAACCTGGTGGTCTATTGATTGAGGCTCCATCGGGTAGAATTCCTTCCATTGGATCTTTTGTCTAGGATGTTAATCCTTCAAATAGACAGCCTGTGCTTTGATACCAAATGAAAGTGAAAGGAAATCACCAAGAGGGGGGTGAATTGGGGATTTTAAAAAATCTTTCAAAATCACACACACTCTGGATGAAGCTGGAAGTAAATAGGAGATAGGGAAGAAGAGCTGGACACAGAGAATTTATACTGGTTCGGTCCTAACTCTTGACCTACGTCCAGTCCCCAGGCTCCCTGGGATTTTCTACTATCACTCAATTCAGATACACACTCTGTACTCAAGGATTATCCTCTCTAGGATACACTCCCCCTTACAAGTTGTAATCTGAAATCCCAATCTCCAAGTCCCCTTGACTTGAGATTATTACAATGATTGAATTACACGTATAACAGCTCTCTCACAGAGTAGATGTTGATAAACACTGAGGCTCTAAGTATCACAAATACAATACAGAAAGAAAACTGAAAGTATAGGTAACTGTTGGGCTTGCTTTTCGTTTATGCTTGATTTCTTGTGTCTTTGAAGTTTGTAATCTGATCTATATATAGTGGCACATCTTCATATGACCGTTGCTTCTTGATTTGGTACTGTCTTCACTTGAAATTCTTGATGTTGAAAGATATAGCCGTTGGGTTCATAGTCTTTGCTGATTTTTGGGTGATTGATCTGCAATCGATGTCTTTTAATGTTCATCAATTGGTTTAAATACTGAAACGATCTGGGTAATTGGTGTGGCAATGATTTCCAAGTGGGGAATTCGTCTTTATGTGAGAATCTCTGTTTGTCGCGTGGAATCAATGCTGTCAATCAATTGTGGATCCGACGCGAACTCGAGTTTGTAAGTCTAGGCTCGAGTTCGTAACCCATCTAGAGTGTCAGGTTCAGCTTCTGTGAAGTGCGAACTGGAGGTTCAAGGCCAAACTCTGGAGTTTGTAATTTTTCTTCAGAGGTGAACTCGAGTTCATTGCTGCAGGCTCGAGTTCAGGGCATTGAAGGTCATTTGTCGCGCGAGCCACCTGAAATCACAAATCTACAAAATGGCAGGCTCGAGTCCGTTAGTGAACAGGCTCGAGCTTGACACTATTCATGTCAAGCAAACTTGAGGTTTGAAATATGAACTCTAGAGTTTGTGAAGTAACTTTACTCATCAGGAGGCATAGGCTCGAGTTCCGAGGGATGGGCTCGAGTTTATGTTAAACAAATGAACTTCGAAATCAATTGGCCAGAGGCAAACCTGAAGTTTAAAGTGTCAGGCTCGAGTTTGGAAAGATTGGAAAATTCAATTGCTCTCTGCCAGGGGCAAACTCGAGCTTGCACATGCAGGCTCGAGTTTACACGTTTTGTAAACTCTTTTGTGTCTTTCAAACTTTAGAGTAAACTCTACACAATCTCCATAGGCTCAAGTTTATTTGATTAGGCTCGAGTTTGCAATATTTGAAATTTCGCAAACTCTACTCAAAATACAAACTGTGGAGTTTAAAGAGATGATTTTTAAATGAAAAGTTTTCCCTCCAGAGGCACACTCGAGCTTGCTTATGCGGGCTCGAGTTTACTCTTTCATAAACTCTTTTTAAAACTTTTACAGGAGCTTTTAGGCTCGAGTTCAAGAACCCAGGCTCGAGTTTAAAATGCAAAGATAAGTCAGTCTTGCTCTCTGTCAGTGGCGAACTCGAGTTTGCTTATCTAGGCTCGAGTTTGGCGCTGACAGAATGTTTTTGTCTTTAAATTAAATTGTTTAGCTTGTCAAAAACATCCTCGCTTGTTTACAATTGTCAGATATCATCAAAACATATTGAGAACTAACAGCATGCCTTTTAGGAATCCAAACAAAGGTATTACTCACATTATAATTTCTCATAATAGAGAACATGTGAGAAAATATGACCATATTTTCCATAATAATTGGAAATAATATAATGATGCATATTATGAACATTTTTGCAAGTATTGTGTTGGTCAAGTGAAAGCAATCTCAAATGACCTGTATTTGTAAGTTCTTTCTTCCTACATGATTTTCCATGATGATTGAAAGCATTTTTGCTTTTCACAATATAATCAATAATTGGCTGGAAAAAAATTATACAGTCTTTCAAAATCATTTTTATTAAATACATAGGAGTTGGAATTGTATACCTTTTGTGCATCTTGAGCTCCAAAGAATGATTCACTAGCTTTATCATTATGAGTTCTTGGAAATCCACTTCCTCTTGTCTTTTTGAATTGACTGACTCATAGAAGTCTTTAGTGATTTCTCTTTTTCTTCAATCCTAACTTCCATTTGTTCATCAACCATAGACATGTAGCTTATAGTTTCATATTGACTATCAGCACTTCCAACTTCAACACAATTGTTAGAAGCATACATAGAATCAAGATAATCCCATATATCTTTAGCACTAGAGCAAAATTTGATTTTCTCAAAATTATTTTTAGTCAAAGCATTATATAGAATTTTCATAACTCTAATCTTCAATGAAAACATTTTATTTTATTTTTCAATCCAATTTCTTCTCGGCCACATATCAAAATCAAATGCTTTAATGAAACTTGTTATTCTAGCTTTCAAAAACCAAAAATTAATATCTTTAAAAACAATGGAACCGTATAATCAAATCCTTCAGAAAAAAGTAACACCTAAAATTAGTCATTGAAAACTCTTGAAACAGTTAAGTCCTTTAAATAAAGCCATGCTCTGATACCAAATGTTAGAATTGGCTGACACACAAGAGGGGAATGAATTGAGTGTAGAATAAAAACTCTGTTTGCATCTTAGTGACAATAATAACTATGAAGATAATGAGCCATAAAACCATAATTAACTAAACAAATCGGGGATGGCAAAAAATATAAGAGATCAGGGAAGAAAATATGAAAATTGTGATTTATGTTGGTCCATTCCAATCTTTGATGACCTACATCCAGTCCCTAGGCTCACCTAAGATTTTTAATCCACTATCTTTTTGTTTAATTTGGGCACAAAAGGACTCACTACCATCCCACAAGTTTATCTGAGCACTTGCGAAGCCTATTACAAATCATAAACTCTCAGTCTATTCAACTTCAACTTCTTCATACCAAGGCAAGAACTCCCCTTACACACCGTAAGGATACAACTTTGATGATAAATAATTACAATGAATCTTCTCTCTCAAAAGTGAATTAAAAAGAACTATACAAATAATCTCTCTCTCTAAAGTAGATTAATGTAAACACATAGAAACAAAGAATACGTTAGATGAATGTTGAAATCAAAGTTTTGGCATTTTGATGATTTATGTACTAGCTCTATCTGCTATCAAATTTGAATGCTTTATTATTTATAATTAATGATAGCTATTTGATCGTTGATCTTTTCTTCCTGTTGAGATTTGTTGAATATTATCTTTTGGAAGTTCTGACAATATTTACTTTTTGGCCGTTGAAACTTGATCCAAGTTTAATAACCTATAATCTTCATATAAAATTTATTAGTAACAATTAGGAATGATATAATAAAGGTTTTGTTAAGGTACAAATTTTCCAACGAACTATTACCCGAGGAGCGTCTGGCACAAAAAACAATTGAGGGTACCGAAATTACCAATCAACAATTAAAAAGTGAAAAAAAACACAATTTGGTGCAATTTCGCGAATGAACTATTACTCCATCACTATCTTGGTGTCTCCGTCTTCTATTGACTGTCACAGTGTCGGTGACGTCGGTGTGTCCAAAGCTTCCATTGTTGCTGGGTGTTCCACTCACCCTCTTGAACTCATTCAACAGTCCACAGCTTTCGACCGGCACGTGCCTTGCACCTTGGTTCCATCCCTTTGATGCCACAAGCAGCAACCGCCGCTGCCACAACGCCTGCTCGCATGGGTCCCATCTCCATTGGTGTTTGCCTTATCCAACAAGAAGGCTTAACCGCTCTTTTCTCCAGCGTCTCCGCCACCGTCCTACGCCAGTGCCTCATATTTTAACATAATTGTGATAGTTGTTTTTTTAATAGTTATTTGGTACTTTTTTTTCACTTTTTAATTGTTGATTGGTAATTTTGGTACCCTCAATTGTTTTTTGTGCTAGATGCTCCTCGAGTAATAGTTCGTTGGCAAATCTGCACCTAAACCCATAAAGGTTTATATGAGTTGGAAGAAAATCATGAAATCCAAGACTGCGATTAAAAACTGGGCAGAACATCACTACGAAGGATCATTATATTAATGTGATAGTTATCTGAACTCATTACTCAAGTGGTCACCACAGTGATCTTCAAAGTGAATAGTGCATCACTAGAAGTGGCATTAGAAGTGATGTGTGAATCACTCTCTGGATCATCGTGGTAATTTGGTGGTGATGACAATTTGAATGCATCAGTCTAGTGCTCACTCGAGTGATCTTCTCTTTAAAAAATCTTTGCAGAAAAGATCACCAGATGGATCACCATGATGGTGTTGCAGTGAAGCCAAATTTCTAGCATCACTTGAGTGGTCACTCGAGTGATCCTATTTTAGCCTTTCTAGTAATCATTGCAGTGATGAGTTCTTTTCTCAAAACACATAACTCGAGTGGTCACTATGTTGATCTTAGTGCATCACTTTCACATCACTGAAGTGATCTTTACTGGTGATAAATTCATTTTAAATCCAAATCTCCCAAATAACCTATAATGAAAAATATCTTTAAGTCTACATTCCAATTCAAAAAAATAAGCTCTAAATTCATTGTAGGATTAATGTGCAAAAATGCACATGTGCTTTACTCTGAGGAGAGCCCAATACCAAGTACTTTCTTCACTTATTTGAAGGTATTTGGTGTAACACCCTTTATTTTAGAACTTGGATTTAATTGTTGCTTAGCATTCATATATTCACAGAGTGAACAATAAATTAATAATTTAAAAGAAGTATCAGGTTCTAAACATTTATTCCAAAAAATAATAATAATAAAAATATATACAAATGAAATACCTCCTTAAAATATTTATTTTAAATATTTGGACATGGTGTGTGTGTGTATTATTGGTATAAAAAATGTTGTTTGGATATTACAACTAGTATTTTAATAGGTGTCAAACCCTATAGCTACTCTTATATAAGACTCATTTTTTTTCACTCCACCTATTCATTGACGCACCCCACACTTTTAGGTCAAGTAATCTTCTTCTATTTTTGAATTTCCTCCTGCCACTGTCCATGTCTCCATCTTCACTGAAAATTGTCTTGTCATTGCTCACTTTTTACCTTTATTCCTTTATTTCTTTAATATTTTTCCCTACAGCATGTCTTGTCAACTCTTCCTTTGCATGTTTTCTCCCTCATGCCACTAGTGCAAAAATCGCTTTTTGGACCAATTCTAGATCCGGTCTTGATACAGCTGGTCTTAAAAGGCTGTTACTTTAAAACCGATTTCTCAACTAGTCTTAAAAATCAATTTTTATACCAGTTTTTTTAAGATATAAGGTAAAAAGGGTAAGACTTTTAATCAATTGTGTACACAATCGGTCTTAAAAGTATCTCCATCAATTTTTGCTCTAAACCAATCACATCACCCTCTCCACTCTTGTAATTTTGGTCAATTATTAAGCCTTCCTCCTACGCCAGATGTGACTTAACCAAATCCAATCAATCCTATGAATATATGATTCTAAATCATCCAACGTTTTACACTAGTTCTTGAATGTGAAGAAGAAGAAGAAGAAGAAGAAGATTAAGAGCCATAAAGTATATGCTTTGCTTCATGCAGCTTTAGTGTAGCGTTTGGCTCTATCGCTTAGGATATCCCTCCAACACATCATTAAGTTCATCATTGAGATTGGAAGTAATTAATATGGTCTTGGATGAATATGGTCATTTATCAAAAGATACTTATGACAATTGATTTGAGCGAGAATCAAATTTCTAGGAAAATTCCAACAAGTATCGATGAGCTTAAACAATTAAGCAGTCTAAATTTACAAAGCAACAAATTATTTGGGTCAATCCTAGATTCTCTGGGTTCGGGTGTATCCCTCACTATATCAACCCATCGCAAAAATCACAATCTGAAAAAATACATTCTTTGGGGTTTTTACCAGAGCTTAATTCTCTGAACTTACCAAGAAATCAACTTTATGGTGAAATTCCAACGAGTTTTACGCATGTTCGACTGAACCTCTTTAATATATCAAAAAACAAATTAAGAAAAACACAAAGGTAAATTCTAAAACAAAAAATGGAAATATGAGAGAGCCACAAACCTGGTAAGGAATTATATCTATCATATTAAGAAAACTGAGAACTAACACTATTCATCTTCACCTATCTAATTGCTGCAACGACTGCCCTCGTCTCTTTACAACGGTTGCTCATGAACAAAGATGGGGAGAGCTGAAGAGCGGCAAGGTTGCAGGTTTAGAGGCAATTTACGATTCAACGATGTTGATTTACAAAGGTGCTGATTAGAAGAGAGTGAAGCTGTGGAATGAGAGTTATTGTTACGGGAAGAGAGGTTCAGAGAGTGAAATTCAATTTTAGGCGCGATAAAAGAGAAGATTCATATTTTAGACCGGTTATAATAAATATAAGGTCTAAATAGTTTAATCTTTTAGACTGGTTATTTGTAAAAACCGATTTTAAAAGTAATAAATATATAATTTTTTTTTTATTTTGCATCTTTTAGACTGGTTATAATAAATATAAGGTCTAAAAATTCTCATCTTTTAGATCAATTATTTGTAAAAGCTGGTCTTAGAAGTAGTCAACTTTTTTTTTTTTTTAAATTGTGTCTTTTTAGATTGGGTTTTCAGAAAACTAATCCAAATAATATTTTCTAGACCTTACATTAAGGAAACCGGTCTAAAAAGTTCTTTATATTACGAAACTGCCACCGGTATACTTTTTAGATATGATCCTCTATAACTGATCTAAATGTGGCGGTCTAAAAGCCTTTCTTTATATAAGTGTACGCACAATGACTTCAAATCCATATATGTTTATATATACATATAAATGTTATTTCATTGGCTTATTACCCAAGGCGTTCCTCAAATCCCTCTTCCCTTTCTGTACACACACTAACATTAAATGAAAGTGGAGCTGAATCACCAAGAGGGGGTGAATTGGGGATTCTTAAAATCTTTTCGAAATGCTCTGTTTTTGGATAATAAAAACAGGGATAAACAGAGGATAAGGAAGAGAAGCAATACACAAAGGATTTATACTGGTTCGGTCCAATCTCTTGACCTATGTCTAGTCCCCAGACTCTCTGGGATTTCTCACTATCACAATTGATTACACACTCTGCAACTCAAGAGTAATTCTCTCACTAGAACTTACTCCCCCTTACAAGTTGTAATCAATATCCCAATCTCCAAGTCCCCAGACTTGAGATTCTTTACAATGAGTGATTTACAATAAATGAACTCTCTCTAAGAGTGGATAAGAATAAACACTGAAGTACAATGTATCAAAAGATACTTCTTACAAGAAAACTCAAAGAGTAGTTGAAACTTGAATGATTTTTGTTTTCTCACAGATTGGTTGTTGAGAAGAATTGAATGCATCTCTATTTATAGCAAGAGATCATTAAATGACCGTTGTAATCCTTAATGTAACCGTTGGCAGCATTGAAGAAGGATTAGCTGGAGTTTTGGTCTTCTTCTCTCTCTACTCTTTGGTTAATCCAGCTGCACAGAAGTTCAGGTTTGACTTCTTGACTTTTAATCCGTTGGAAGAGCAGCAGCTGGATGTGGAAAGGAAACATTAATTCCTTCAAAACATGTGGAGAATGATTGTCCAAAAGGATGCAAGTTTTCTGAACTTTGCATTTAATGTTCTGACTTCACTTTATGCTTTATGCTAATGCTTCATTTAATCCTTTCTAAATCACCTGAAACTCAGTAACAAACTGATTAAATATAGTTAGGAATAGTAATGAGTGATGATATGAAGTATTAGAATCAAACACAAAGGTTTCGCAAATTCGTGTAATTTGATTTTCAAAACCAGCGACACAAAGTCGAGTTTGTTTATCCAAACTGGAGTTTGTCACTGTGCTCAAAGTGGAAACTCGAGTTTCCATTAGCAAACTCGAGTTTTCTTCTTACAGAGAAGAAAGTTGTTTTTGAGTTTAAAATCATACTTTGAGCATTGAGGCAAAACTCGAGTTGATTAATGACAAACTCGAGTTTTGGACTTTTATAGTGAAAACATGTTTAAGTCCAAAACCTCAAAACTGGAGTTTCAAATAGTAAACTGGAGTTTTCAAAATACTGAAATAAAGCAAAGCTTTCTGCCTGACACAAACTCGAGTTTCCATTACAAAACTCGAGTTTTCTCTTAAGTTTGAAAACACTCGAAATTTAAGCCAAGTGAAAACTGGAGTTTTCAAATACAAACTGGAGTTTTCTCAAAGTGAGTAAAAACATGAAAACTCTCTGTCTTGTGTAAACTCAAGTTTCCAAATACAAACTCGAGTTTCCTCATAAGAGAAAATTTTGATAAATATTCTGTCAATTGAAAACTGGAGTTTTGAAATCGAAACTGGAGTTTTCATAAACTCAGAAATGTGCATAGCTCTCTGTGACTTGTAAACTCGAGTTTACAAAAGCAAACTCGAGTTTCCAAATAACTTTGAAAACTTAGAGAACTCTCTGTATTGGCCAAACTCAAGTTTCCATATGGAAACTGGAGTTTTGTTCTCTTTAGAAAATATTGAAGTGTCTCTGTAAGGTACAAACTCGAGTTTCCAAAACCCAAACTCGAGTTTTCCTTGAAGTGAAAACTTAGAGTGCTCTATGTATGATACAAACTCGAGTTTGCCTATGCAAACTGGAGTTTTCTTAACTTGTGAAAATTGAGCTACTCTCTGTCAAGCCAAAACTCGAGTTTGCAAAATCAAAACTCGAGTTTTGTCTTAGACAGTAAGTTTCCAACTTACCAAAAACAAAACTTCATCTTGAGTTTACAATTGTCAGTTATCATCAAAACCCATAGAGAACTAACATTAAATTCATTATTGTACTAGTTGTGTGATCCTCTAGATTTCTTGGAGCATATTTTATTTCTTCTTTAAAATCCCACCCTTCATTTTTTTTCCAGTTTGTGTAAGTGTATAGTTTAATTTTTTTTATAGTCCACTTTTTGTTAATGAAAACTAGAATCCATTAATAACTCAAAAGAGCATGTACAACATAAAAAACTACAACCTACTGTCCTTAATCAACTACCGCCTCCTGGTATGAAGTTGGTGGGTGATCAAGGAGACAAAACTTTCCTCCAATATTATGAGCTAGCTTAGCTAAATAATTCACTAAACTATTATGTTCCCTAGGAATATGGCTAATTAAAACTTGCCAATTTTTTGATAACCATAACATGGCATCAACTATAATGTCCCTAAAGGGATGAGAAGGATCACAACCCCTAGTTAAAACATTAACAGCTTCAACATAATTTGATAGTACAACAACATTTTTATATCCTTTATTCCAACATATCTGTAGACCTTGGTTGACAGCAATGATTTTTGCTATTGCTAGGGGAACTGTCGTGAGTTTACACATGAATCTGCATATCCATCATATGTCCTCTCCAATAATAGCGCCTCCACAACCGCTTCTCCCTGACTCCAGAACTAAAGCATCCACCTCAAGAGTGATAAATCCTTTTTTACGTTCCTGGCTAACCCATCCTGCAATATTCTGGTTAGAGTAAAATTGACATTTTGCTATTAAATCTTTATCCTAGCTTACCTTGAAGAGGCTAGCATGTGCGTTTGTGCTATCTTTGGTGAGGTCTTTGCCAAATAATTTCTTGCAATGATCCATCCAAATGTCCAGGTAGATATAACCGAACAATGTAGCCCATAGGATTTTCTTGATGAAACCATTCCTACTTCATGTTTGAGATTCCACTGCAACCACTCTGTGCCTTGGAGTGATATGAATTTCTCCCATATGGCCAGGGTAACTATTGAAATTCATCTTTCCTTCGCGTTGCTACAATCCCTCATTATGTGCATTAAGTTTTCCTCCTAGTTGCATCCAAATGGGCATGGCTAAATCCTCAATGCCTCTCTGAACTCTTAGTTGTGCCGTATGTACTCTCCCTTGTGCAAAGGTCCACATCAAAGACTTAATCTTTTTCAAGACTGCCTATTTCCATTGCATCTTCAAACAAAGTCTTCATCTCGATGTGTTGCTGCAAAAAGAGAATGTATGCAGACTTCACAAAAAACAACTACCAAATGAATGTTTCTAATAGTATTTATCCTCCTTTCTCTCCTCCCGGGGAAGGTGTGCATACATGATTCAATCAACAACTTGCGACTGGAACTACCTACTCAACTTATTTCAATCCCACTCTCCCCAACATAATCAACAACTTTATCATTCCTATCCACAAAAAGCTTCATAACTGGGAATAAGATCAATATGGGGTCTCCCGTAAGTGTGTATAAAACTATCTATTTTTGTAAGTGACTGAGTAAGTGTATGTAAAAGTATCTCTTTTTATAAGTTGCTCTTATGGTCTTTTTGTCCTTAGTTGCGTATATGTATGTGGATGTATATACCGGAACTCATTTCTTCTTCTTTATATTTCACATCTAAGAAGTGTGAAGGCAATCATTTCTAGACATAGGTAATCCTTTGGGCGTTATAAGCGAAAGTAGTGTGAAGTCCAAACCTTCTAAAACAAATGAACCTCAACAAAGCCATGAATTAAGGCTCCACTTTTAGTGTCACTTGTTTTCTAAAACAAAATGAATACCTGTAAGGAGAAAAGCAAGTTTTGAGTGGGAACCTGAACACCAAGAGAGTCATTAGGATCCATTTTCATAGGTGCGTCCTTGAGTTTCATACTCTTCAAGTCATTGTTGACGTCCATTTTCAATTGAGACCATCATGTGTATTAAGCGAGCAGCACTGAGATGGACTCTTTGGCTCTTTCCACCCTTTCAAAGATATAGTGGGTGAAGTGGTTTTTTATAGGGAAAATTATAATAAAGGATATAGGATAAACAATATTTATTAATAAGGACCATAAAATGGTAATTATTTTGAAGAATTAGAAATTAAAATATTAAAATAGAAAAACTAAACTGCCTCTTGTGTTATCTCCAGATCCTCATCTTCCTAGTCTTTGTCATTTTAGTGGTAAGGTTTTTGAGATGCGGGATTCTCGCTGATACAGAGTATAATTATTAAAGCACTATCCAAGAGTGATCCAAACACTATTCAAGTATTTCCTTTATGCATATAATGCAAAATTAGACAGGCACATGATGCTTATTGCTTTTTTATATTAGGCGGAAACAATATATTGACCGTGGGATACAATAACAAACGTAAAAATATGCCTATTGAAGATTACAAAAGAAACCAAAAAAAAAAAAAAAGATCAATAAAAACAAATATATTGCTAGGAAGAGCTATGGGAGGTGAAGAATTACGAGTCATACACGTAGATGCAAGTCATCAACAAAAGCGAAAATGCTAATGCAGATTTCCTTACGAAAAGGTCCTCTCTTTGTGATACAGTTTTACAAATTATTGTAGTGAAATCACTAGTATGTTGAAGGTGAAATCACCTTATTTTGCAAGAATGAGGTAATTTGAATTGATATATATTTGTTATTAATCATCAATCACTCCAAATCCTTAATTTTTTAAAAAAAAAATCACTCCAAATTTGGTTAGAGAGAAGATAGGAAATCTAGCTAAGGGAAATTTAGTCTTTCTATTTTAATATTTTAATTTTTGGTTTTTCAAAATAATTACTATTTTTATGGTCTTTCTTAATAAAATTATTTATTCTAGATCCTATATTATAATTTTCCCTTTCTTATATGTAGAGATTGACACATTGTATTCAGCCATCTCCAGAGGGAAAACAATAGTTTTACTAATTATTTTGCTAAATATTCTCATAGTCTAGTAGTAGGGAATTTTTTTAATCTTTGATCAACAACCATCTCCTAATCAAGAGGCGGTTGTTAATAAAGGATTTTAGGCGGGTCAGATCTGGATTAGTTAGGGTAAAGTTCTGGATACCGGATAGACAAAAAAAAAAGGATTTTAGGCGTAGCAGCAGCTTTTGATTTATTGTTAATATGTTTGAGACTATAGATTCTGTTTTCTATTTTAATTTTTTTTAAATGGTTAAGGTGCAAAAATACATATGTGGTTTTTCCAAAAGTACACACAACACCAAGTACTTATTTAATCTAGGTTGTGTGTGTGTGTGTGTGTATATATATATATATATATATATATTAGTAAATTCGAAAATAATAATGATATTATTTATTGATAATAATATTATTATATATAGTATTTAATTTATTTGATAAATTAAATAACTATAATAAATTGAGATATTGTATCTCATATTTAATTTATCAAATAAAGATATTGCATATCAGATTTAATTTGAATTGAGATATCGAATCTCATTTTAAATTAAATATAAGCATATCATATCTTGATTTAATTTATAAATATAAATTAAATCTGATGGCCTATTAATTCGGATCAAGTAGTTAGATTAGATCCATTGGATGATTTAATTAATATTATTTAATCCAAATTCGAAATTAATTGATTTGATTTTGAATATTTTAATACGACATATTAGGGTTTTAGAAACCCTATAATGATGATGATCTAGTCGTATTAAACTACGGATGAATTAGACGGCCAAAAACACACAAAAACCCTAGAGCGAAAAAGAGAGAGAGACGCGAGAACAAGAAGGCGCTAGCACGCCGCCGTCGTTGTTCGAGGCCATTCGTGTGGATACCGGTAGAGGGAGAGGACACGCGTAGTCCGCTCCCGTCGATCGAACAAGAAAGGCGTTAGCCCACGTGATCGAAAAGGACAAAAGGATGCCTCCTCGTTCAACGCGTACGACGTCGCGACGCTCGAGGTTCCAGCGCGAACGCCAACGGAACATTGAACCCTCCGCATAGGTATGATTCGAAACCCTAAATCAGATTTAAACGCTATTGAGCGATCCGCCTAAAGGGATTCGTAAAAATTTTTATTCCGTCTGCGTGTACGGACCCCTACAAAGGGTATCGAGCCAACTCAACGTGCGTTTAAATCAGGTTTTGCGTATGCTTTATATATATGATATATATGCTTTAAACCGAATCAAGCATGCTTAAAATCGAAATATAGGATAAACCGATTTTGAAGCATTAATCTTTGAGTAAATACCCTTTTTGGTCCCTGGAAAAACACATTTGACCCTTTTTCGTCCCTGAGTAAAAGAAATGTCATTTTGGTCCTTTTTAGGGACTAAAATGACCTTTTGGGAATTTCGAGGATTAAAATGTGAAAAAAAAATTGATCAAAAGGACTAAAAGGGACCTTATTTTTCCATTTTAGGGACTAAAAGTGACTTATTTTTTTTCAGTGACCAAAAAGGGCATCCGTGTTTTTTCCAGGGACCAAAAAGGGTATTTACTCTTAATCTTTTATCCAAAAGATCATCCTTTTTCGAAAACATCGCGTTACCAATACGGTATTGTACGCTAGGGTTAGGTTCCGATTTTGTGGCTTCTTCGATCACGTTTTGAAAGGTTCAGATCGAAGATCACGCCAAGTCGCATAATCAGGTAGGGTCGAATGTTCAATCGCGATCACGTTCTGAAAGGTTCAGATTCGTGGATCATGCATGGACGCAAATCTGGGGTTTGAAATTTTGAAAAATATTTTCAAAAAAAAAAAAAATCACGTCTCTAAATATATGGTGTGATAATTTAAATCATGAATATAAATTAGAGAATTTATATCATGATAAAAATTAGCCATAATATTTTATTGCATAAATGTATGAGTTAAATATATGGTGTGATTTAACTTGTTTGGGTATGGTGAACAATATGGCTCTAGAATTTACAAGTGTTGTATTTTTTTTAAAATATGGCCTGCGAGCCATGCCTATCTCTAAACATTCTCTATGTAAAATTCTCATCTCATCCAACTCCCCTCGTATGTTGAAACGAGGTTTCTGAAGTATTTTTCTTTAATTTTATCTAGAGAAGTCCTCTCATTGGCCTGAGAGGATTCTAGGTTAGGTGAGCCATGTTGTGTCACAGTTTTGGTTTTGATCCTTGCCTGATTTAATTTAGAAATTATATGATACAATAGGGATTGCACTCATATGATTGATAGATTAATAAGATTAAATAATACCCTCTAAATAAAATCTTAAGTCATAATGCCGTCAATTTAATGAATACTTGTCAAAACCTAGATCACCCATTTGTATGTTCCACCAAAGTGGATGCATCTAAGTTATCTTGGTGAGACGAGAGTGAGTAATGGTGATACTCAATATTCATTAATTGTCTTGACTTAATTGAGATCATCAAAACGGTTTTGGATCTCAAGGCATTAGATGGGATTAAACGTGTCGGTCATATGATGATCGAATCCCATAAAGATCTAAGAATTACATGTGATGTAATTGGCAACCGATTTGCCTACCTAAATAACTTAAATTTAAGCGTCCCGCCAAAGCGGACTTAATTTTAAGCCAAATATGGGTCTTAGCCCACTAATTATAATGAGGGTTATTAATTTAGTGGGAGATTATTAACTAACTTTGCATATCCTTTTAATTGTAGAATCATTACGCATAGTAACACCGCAACGCTATCACTACGATCTATCCTTGAGAAGGATAAACCGAATGGGACAAACTTTCTTGATCGGTTTAGAAACTTGAGAATTGTTCTCAAGCGGGAAAGAAAGATTTATGTCCTTGATCAACCCATTCTCGACGAGCTGCGGCCGATGTTCCAAGAGCTCAAGCAAGATGCTTACACGAAGCATATTGATGACTCGTGGATGTAGGATGCCCGATGCTTGCCACTATGGTTCCGAGCTCCAAAGAGATCCGGAACACATGGAGGCTTATGGGATGCTTGTTCATCTCAAGGAAATGTTCCAAAGAATGTGCAAGGCAAGAGAGGTATGAGACCACGAAGGCCTTAGCTGAGCAGAGCATTAAGAAGAAGCCCAGCACTGTTTTGATGGTTCAGAAAGGAAAGGGTATGAAAAAGAAAGGCAAGGGCAAACGAGTGGGTAAGAGCTCAGCTGGTAAGACCACTGAGTCAAACAAACCCGAATCTAAGCCTGCAGAAGAAGATCGAAAAGAACAAGAAGGATGGCAAGGCTATCGCCTGTATCTTTGTCATAGATATTCATTTTTCTACTTCCACTACATGGATATTAGATACTGCATGTGGTTCTCACATTTGTATAAATGTGCAGGGTCTAAAGGACAGTAGAAGATTGAAGAAGGGCGAAGTGGACCTACGAGTTGGAAACCGAGCAAGAGTTGCTGCTTTAGCCGTAGGCACTTATGAAATAGTTCGCCCAATGGGCTTTTGTTATTGTTGAACAATTGCTTTTATGTTCCCGCTTTGAGTAGCAACATTGTTCCCTTTCTTATTTGGATAAGGAAGGTTTTACTTCCATTACTAGGAACCGTAAATGTTCGATTTATCATAATGATGTCTTTTATGCTCATGGTGATTTGCATTCTGGTCATTATGTACTTAATTTAGAACATCCTAACAATGGAAATATCTATGACATAACTACTAAGAGGATCAAGTCAAATGATTTGAATCCGACCTATCTATGGCATTGTCGTCTAGGCCATATAAATGAGAAACGCATTTCGAAACTCCATAAAGATGGATTTCTTAACTCATTTGATTTTGAATCAATTGATACATGCGAGTCTTGTTTATTAGGAAAGATGACAAAGGCCCCTTTTACTGGACACAGTGAGAGAGCCACTGATTTATTGGGCCTCATACATACTGATGTGTGTGGACCAATGAATACATCTCGCGAGGAGGTCATTTGTACTTCATTACATTTATAGACGATTTCAGTAGATATGGATATATCTATTTAATGAAACATAAGTCGGAATCTTTTGAAATGTTCAAAATATTCCAAAATGAAGTGCAAAATCAACTTGGCAAAACAATTAAGACACTTCGATCGATCGGGGTGGTGAATATTTGAGCCAAGAGTTCATTGACCATCTTAGGAGTTGTGGGATCGTCTCGCAACTTACTCCTCCAGAACACCTCAATGGAATGGTGTTTCGAGCGGAGGAATCGAACTCTATTAGATATGGTTCGATCTATGATGAGTCAAACAGATCTTCCACCTTCCTTTTGGGGCCATGCCCTAGAAAACAGTGCGTTCACACTAAATCGTGTTCCGTCAAAGGCGGTTGAAAAGACACCATATGAGATATGGATCGGGAAGAAACCAGTTTGTCATTTCTTAAAATTTGGGGATGTGAGGTTTATGTCAAGCATCAAGCCTCTGATAAATTATCATCCAGATCCTCAAAATGCCTTTTTGTGGGGTATCCTAAGGAAACTAAAGGATACTATGTCTACAATCCCACCGATCACAAAGTGTTTGTTATTCGGAATGGTGTCTTTTTGAAAAAAAGAGTTTATCTCTAAAAGAACCAGTGGGAGTAAGGTGAACCTCGAAGAAGTTCGAGAGTCACAGGACAATGTAGAACCACAGATGGAAACCGGAGAAGACTCACAACAAGTTGTTGAGCCTACTCATGTAACACAAGACCCACGAAGGTCCGATAGAACACGGCTACTGGCCTCGAGATATGGATTTCGATTACTGGAAGCCGTGATGTTTTGCTCATTGAGCACAATGAGCCAACTTCCTATCGCGAGGCCATGGTGGGACCCAACTCCGAAAAATGGCTTAGTGCCATGAAGTCGAAATGCAATCCATGTACGACAATGAGGTATGGGCCTTAGTCGATCCACCTCAAGGTGTAAAACCGTTGGGTGCAAGTGGGTTTTCAAAGAGAAAACCGACATGGATGGCAAAGTAAATATCTTCAAGGCACGACTCGGTTGCAAAAGGATTCACTCAAACTCATGGTGTGGACTATGATGAAACCTTTTCCCCAGTTGCAATGGCCAAATCAATCGAATCCTTCTTGCCATTGCATCATATTATGACTATGAAATATGGCGAGATGGACGTCAAAACAGCCTTCCTTAACGGAAAGCTCCTTGAGGATGTGTACATGACACGGCTGAGGGTTTTGAGCGTCCAGAGGACTCAGTAAAGTTTGCAAGCTTCAAAGATCCATTTATGGATTGAAGCAAGCATCTCGAAGCTGGAATCATCGTTTTGATGAAGTAGTCAAAGAGTTTGGATTCATTCAAAACATAGATGAACCTTGTGTTTACAAGAAGGTTAGTGGGAGCACAGTTGTATTTCTAGTGCTTTATGTTGATGACATCCTACTCATTGGAAACGACATTCCTACCTTGCAGAGTGTCAAGTCTTGGTTAGGAAAGTCTTTCTCAATGAAAGATTTAGGCGAAGCCACTTACATCCTTGGGATTAGGATCTATAGAGATAGATCTAAGAGGCTGATAGGCCTAAGTCAGAGCACATACATAGACAAGATACTGCATAGATTCGGTATGCGGGATTCAAAAAGGGGTAATATGCCCATGTCTCATGGCATCCATCTCGGTAAGAATCGTGTCCTAGTACACAAGATCAAAGAGACCGCATGAGTAAGATTCCATATGCCTCCGCCATTGGATCTATCATGTATGCCATGTTATGTACTCGACCCGATGTGTCATTTGCCTTGAGTATGACCAGCAGATATCAACAGAAGCTGAGTATATAGCAGCATCAGATGCAGCTAAGGAAGCCGTTTGGATCAGAAAGTTCATCACTGAATTGGGGGTGGTTCCTACCATCTCAGATCCAATTGACTTGCTCTGTGACAATAGCGGCGTTATTGCGCAGACCAAGGAGCCCAGTCACATTAAAGGACCAAGCACATACTCAGGCGATTTCATCTTATCAGAGAAATCAATGAAAGAGGTGATATAAACCTATGCAAAGTACCTGGAGAAGACAATGTAGCTGATCCTCTTACAAAGCCGCTTGCACAAGTAAAACATGAGCGTCATGTTAGGGCAATGGGAATTAGAGTAATTAATGATTGCATCTAGTGCAAGTGGGAATTTGTTGGAAATTGTGCCCAAGGGGCAAGACATTGTACTTCTAGACAATTTCATTATTTAATAAAGTTTTCTCCTTTTAGTTATCCTTTTGTTTGCATGTTTAAATTGATAACTGTATCCTGGATATGTCTAAAAGATTATCCTAAATGTCCTCAGTCGGTCATCTATGCGGGAGCAAAGATGAGATAAGACTGTGTGACTTTGATGAGGTATGGAGATACGAATCAAAGTCATAGGCGCTGTAAGAGTACAAGGTCTTGGACCGACCCACTATGAGAAAGCTGCATGGATTTAGTCATAAGCTTATCTCATGTATAACCGCGTCACAACGCCCTATGACCTGAGATCATCATGGATTCCTACATGATGAGTCGCTGGTCTTTGACCTAGTCAAAAGTCACCTTTGACCGGGTGATGATAAAGGCTATGATCGGGATCAGTGATTTTCATGCGGAGGAATGTGAATGGTCAAGATGGGATTTGTCCCTCACATTTGTAGAGAGATAATATTGGGCCCTTCGATGAGTGAGTCTGAGAAATGTATGGCCATACTACGATGGAAAGGAGTTTCCATCTCAATTGTTAGACTACTCAAGAATCGAGAAAGTAATGGTCAAGAACAGGAAGTTGACATTTACCATGCCTCATCCTTGACCAAATTATCGCGTGACAAAAGGGACGTGACATGGTTGTACGAAAGGTTATATCGCATAAACAATGACGTTGATCCTCTTACTAAGCCGCTTGCACAAGTAAAACATGAGCGTCATGTTAGGGCAATGAGAATTAAGGTAATTAATGATTGCACCTAGTGCAAGTGGGAGTCTGTTGGAAATTATGCCCTAGGGGCAAGTCATTGTACTTATCAACGATCCCCATATGAATTGGGTAGTCGCAATGTCTTGCTAGAGGCCGCTTGCGACTTGTGGGCTGGTATGTATTGGCCCGCCGCCAATCTCATGTGGGCTGCAGGTCGCACACAAGAATGGCCCAACACGAGCAAGAGTGTCCAGATTCATTGAATCTTAAATGTGTTTAAGATTTAATGAATACTTATTTAATCTAGGTTGTGTGTGTGTGTATATATATAGATTTAATTAATATTATTTAATCCAAATTCGAAATTAATTGATTTGATTTTGAATATTTTAATACGACATATTAGGGTTTTAGAAACCCTATAACAGATGATGATCTAGTCGTATTAAACTACGGATGAATTAGACGGCCAAAAAAACACACAAAAACCCTAGAGCGAAAAAGAGAGAGAGACGCGAGAACAAGAAGGCGCTAGCACGCTGCCGTCAGTGTTCGAGGCCATTCGTGTGGATACCGGTAGAGGGAGAGGACACGCGTAGTCTGCTCTGTCGATCGAACAAGAAAGGCGTTAGCCCACGTGATCGAAAAGGACAAAAGGATGCCTCCTCGTTCAACGCGTACGACGTCTGCGACGCTCGAGGTTCCAGGCGCGAACGCCAACGGAACATTGAACCCTCCGCATAGGTATGATTCGGAAACCCTAAATCAGATTTAAACGCTATTGAGCGATCCGCCTAAAGGGATTCGTAAAAATTTTTATTCCGCTGCGTGTACGGACCCCTACAGATATGGACGAAGACTCAACTAAATTTCATCACAGCTAGTAGTGAAGAATGGGAAAAAATTACAAAGAAGGGCCCAAATGATTTTGAAAATTACAGAATTGCGGCAACGGCAGTGAGGAGGCGAAGATGGGTGGCCCGATGGGTAAGATTGAGATTGAGAGAGAAGAGCTAAACTATAATTTTCTAAATGTCTATACCATTTTCTGTAATTTTCTCCAATTCTTTACTACCAGCTTGGATGAAATTTAGCTGAGTCATCGTCTATGTCAGCCTTAAAAAAAAAAAAAAAAAAAAAACAAACTAACTAACTAACGGTCAATATAAGTAATTTTGCTCTACTTATATAACCACATAATCACTTTTAAAAAAGAGTAAATACCCTTTTTGGTCCCTGGAAAACACACGGATGCCCTTTTTGGTCCTTGAAAAAAAAGAAGTCATTTTTTGGTCCCTAAAATGGAAAAATAAGGTCCATTTTAGTCCTTTTGGACATTTTTTTTGGACATTTTAATCCCTCATAAATTCTCAAAAAGGTCATTTTTAGTCCCTAAAAAGGACCAAAACGACATTTCCTTTACTCAGGGACCAAAAAGGGCATCCGTGTGTTTTCCAGGGATCAAAAAGGGTATTTACTCTTTAAAAAAAAAAAAGGTGTTGTGTTGTGTTGAGTGCCCTTTTTGGAAAACTGTTTTCTTGCCCCTAAACCAAAAGGAAAAAAAAAAAAATCCGCGCCCTTTTATGGGTCCTAAAACTCCAGATTAGCGAGGTTTGGAGTTAGAACGAGTCTCAAATTCCCGGCCTACGCATTGCCGGTGATTACCGAGTCGCCGGAGTAGAGTGAATCGTCGCCGGGCATGATAACGGTACCGAACTGAGGCGAAATCTATGGGTAAGCGTGTTAAATGACGAATCTATTCTTGTACTATCTCACTTTTCATCTGCTTTCTTCTTAATTTCTTAGCCCGAGCTTGAGGTATGAGATGATATTTGGCAGTCGAAATCTCAGTGCGTATTTTGTAGCTTGGTCGGATTCAATCGCATTATGCCATCCAGATTTCGCATTAATCGTGGCCTACTGCAAGTACCTAAATTGACTGCCCAAAATTATTTATTCAAGGTCGCCAATGCATGGTTCGACTGGCATTCCCTCCAAAGCTTCCTAGCCTCAACTCAAACTTCCTCTCCAAGAAGCAGCAATGTCTCTTTCTCCTAAACCTATGTGCTTCCACTAAACAACTCTCTCAAATTCAAGCTCAATTACAAGTTTCTGGTCATTCCCAAGATCCTTTTTTGCTTAGAAAGCTCGTTTATTTTTATGCTTTGTCTTCCTTCAAGAACTTGAACTATGCACGAACACTTGTTTACTGCTCTCCCAACTCACCACCCGTTGCCTGGAATATGCTCATTAGGGGATATGCCTCCAGCCATTCCCCTTTTGAGTCCATTCGGGTATTCCATGAAATGCGGAATCGAGTAGTTACACGCACTAAGCTTACATTTCCCTTCGTTTTCAAGTCCTGCGCTATGGTTTTAGCTCTTGGAGAAGGACGGCAAGTGCAGGCAGAAGTTGTCAAGTGTGGTTTAGATTCTGATGTTTATGTTCAGAATACTTTGATCAGTTTCTATGCTTCTTGTAAGAAAATTTTGGACGCTAAACAAGTGTTTGATGAAATGTCGGAGAGAACTGTTGTTTCATGGAATTCGGTTATAGATGCTTGTGTTGAGAACCTTTGGTTCAAAGATGGAGTTGGGTATTTTGTGCAAATGAGAGATTGTGGGTTTGAACCGGATGAAACCACCATGGTTGTCATGCTTTCTGCATGTGCTGAGTTAGGAAACTTGAGCCTTGGGCGATGGGTACATTGCCAAGTGATAGTGAGAGGGATGGTGCTCAATTGTCAGTTAGGTACTGCTCTTGTTGATATGTATGCAAAGTCTGGAGCTGTAGGTTATGCTAAATTTGTATTTCATAGAATGGATGAGAGAAATGTGTGGACATGGAGTGCAATGATTCTTGGACTAGCTCTTCATGGGTTTGCCGAGGAAGCCCTCACACTTTTCCCCCAAATAAATGACCATCATACCATAACTCCAAATTATGTAACTTATCTTGGGGTTCTATGTGCTTGTAGTCATGCTGGGATGGTAAATGAAGGGTACCAATACTTTCAGGATATGGAACAAGTTCATGGGATCAAACCCATGATGATGCATTATGGAGCTATGGTTGATATCTTGTGTCGTGCTGGGCATCTCAAAGAAGCTTATGACTTCATACAGGGCATGCCCATTGTGCCAGACGCAATTGTATGGCGTACTTTGCTTAGTGCATGCACTATTCATGATGTTTATGACCATACAGGGATCGGGCATAAGGTGAGGAAGAGGTTGCTTCAGTTGGAGCCTAGGCGGGGAGGGAATTTCGTTATTGTTGCAAACATGTTTGCTGAAGTAGGGATGTGGGAGAATGCATCAAATGCTAGGAAGGCTATGAAAGATAGGGGGATAAAGAAGATGGCCGGAGAGAGTTGTGTTGAGTTAGGTGGGTCCATGTATAGTTTCTTCTCAGGATATAATTCTCGACCAGAATTGATGATTGTGTATCTCCTACTAGATGGATTGGGTCTGCATTTGAAGATGGTTAACTGTTTGTAGCAGCAATAACTTTTGATGAATACAACATTGATGTTTATCTAGTTTATTTTTCATTGGAAATAGCCAACTTTATCTTTTCTCTTCCATTCCTTGGCTAAACTCCTGATCTGTTTTTGTTGTAAAGTTGGTCTTAACTCTTAATCATCAATATATCATTAATAACTCTTCCACTTTGGCCGGCTCAAAAATGGCTCATCTTTGACTCTAGACACATTTCCCTGTTCACAAGTAAAATGTGGTTTAGAGAAACAATTATTGGCCTTTGTGTCTCTCATCTCAGGCATACGGCTTCGTTAATGAGTGAGACATCTCATCCGTGAAGGCTGTCAAAACTGTTCCCTTTCTCATGTCATCCTTAACATGTCAGACGAAATGAGTGCAGAGGTGAACTGTTGTGTCCCAACATAAGGGAAGGAGTTACATAATGCTTCAGACTTATAACTGCTCAAATATAAAATCCAAAATCTCCTCAGATCTCATGTCCCTCCTCTCACTGAAGCATGAGAAGGTTTTATATCCTGCTAGCAATAGCATCCAAGTTGAAGCATGTGCGAGGGCAACTTGGTGATATGAATGGGGAAATACATTTTCCATTTGTCAATATTATTCTGCTTTAATGAGGTTAGTTATTTTGTTGAAGCATTTTTTATACATACAAGTCTGCGGAACAGAATAGGAAGTGCCTGCTGGTTTCACGTGGGTGAAGAAAGACATAGCACTTCTGTGTAGAGTAAAAGTTCATGTTTACAGGGTGGTCAATATTTGCACTTCCTTGAATCCAAGCTGTTTCCATTCGCAAAGACTGTACATGGCCTAACTTATTAAATCTGAGTCACTGAATGATATTGAAAAGCCCATTTTAGTCTCTCCCCGTGATATGAAATGTACTCCTCAAAACACTTGGGCAATATGGGTTAAGAAAAGAAAGAGCAATAAAAGGATATTCTTTGATTGTAACTCTGGTTCACAGGCTGAAATTGAGTGTAGTACCATGGGTGTGTGGCAATTTGTTGAAACAAAACAAAGACAGTAATAAGTGTTAGTTTCACTAATTGTTTTTCCTCAGTTATCTGTTCATTGTTGCACCTTTTGTTGCCTTTTTTTTTTGGAAATTTTTTTCATTTTCATTATTTGGAAGATTATAAATTGCAAAAGTTTTATCATTGTCATCCTTCAGTGGCTTGGATGAGTTGTCTGAATCAATTAGCTTTCTCAGGACAATAATGTTTCAAAAGATATGCTATTTTGAATTGCACAACATCTATGGCTATTTTCTGTCAAGAGATATGCTATGATTATATCATTGTATGATATAATTACACGACCTATATGTTTTTTGATAAATTAATTTTCTGATATTGGACTGAATACTTATTTCCAGTAACTCTTTTATAAGCGGCAAATCAAAGGATGTTCCAAATTTTATCAGCTAAAGAAACCTTAAATCAATTAATGGTCCATTAAACAGAAAACTGAACTCTTAGAGAAAACCCTGATTATGCTGATCATCAATCCCAGCTCCTTTTTATTAGATAAAGAAATCTTATGCTGGGTAATGTTCGTCTAATAAGTTACTACAGACTTTGTTCTGCTCGTGATTTAAGAGAAAGTACTTTGTGCTTCTCCATTATATATGCCTGTTACCAATGTCTTTCTGTATTACAGGTGAGAGTATTTTATGCTGTAAGACTCTTTCTAAGTATTTTCTTTCGTTCTTGTTCCCGTGAAACTCAAAAACACAGAGGTACAAGCCTATAGAACAGATCATGTTCACATAAGGTCGTTTTCTAAGTATTCTCTTTGTTACCACGTAAACCATACTTGTAGTAACTCTTTCAACAAAAGATGGCGAACGACTTGCTTCATCCATGCTTGCAATGCTTTGCTTAACCAGTGGCTGTTTTCTTGCTAGCACAAGTGAGATTTTGGTTTACACTATAAAAAACTTTAGTGTCTTTGTTCTTTCATCATCATGAATAGTGCTGTCTTTGGTGATAGCCCTACTTTTAGACATGCATTTTTTTTTTCAGGAACAGAAAATCTGTAAAATGGATAAATTTTGACCTGATTTTGCGCATTGAAGAATAATTATAAGAGTCCAAAGTCAGATTGCTGGCTAGATTTTGACCAACATTTATCTTATGTTAATTGTTTCTCATTTTCAGGTTTCTTGCCAAGATCATTCTCTCTTTACGCCATCTCCCTTGCATCAGGTTTATTTCTTCTTGATAAACCTGCTGCAGCAGTTCCTGTTTTTGCTACTCGTTTAATACTTGGCGGGCCACTCTCAATCTTGGCTTTTCTTCTGTCTGACAATTTCCTCTTTATTAAGAAAGTTCAAGCCAGCATTTATTGTTGGGGCTGTGACCTCAATTGTTATTCTGGTAACTTATTAATTTGAATGCCATCTAATGATTTATCTATTGTTATCTTCATCATGTTGTGTTGTTATGTTTGGCTAATATAATGTAATTTTTTCCAGGCATCATCAATACCTTTATTTTTTATAAACATCCTTTGATATTTTAGTTCACAAAATGTATTTTCTTTTATTTCGACATGAGATGTTGATGAGCAATGAAATAAATAATAAAGCAATTGCTTCTTTGTTGTGTTATAGTATATGTTTTATCACTTACTTTGTTCTTCCCCTCAGAAACAACTCAAACAAATTAAGCATAAATGTCAACATCAACGGATTTTGATGAATTTGATTTAATTTAATTTTGGAAAAAGAGGAAGTTACCAACAAATATACAAATTGATATTGATAGAGAAAAAACATTTATGCAAAAAATCAAATTTTGTATAAATGAAATTGAGAGATTTAATGTTTTTATCATGATTTTTTTAGATAAGGTACAAAATTCACCAATTTCTAAACATAATAAAAGGATTTTGTTATCATATAAAATGGTAATTGTTGCAATTTAGTCATGTAATACTAATGAAAAAAGATTTCAATCAATCATCAACTTTATACTAGAAATCTTGTAATACCATATAAGGAAGGAAGTAAGATTGAATTTGAAATTATACGTCAAATAATGAATTATAATTAAATTATAATTATATTAATGTGGTCCAAGCATGCCAATGAACTTCACCTTCCATATTTGTAGGGATCTCCATAAATTATATTAATAATTAGGTTATTACAGTAATAATATTTTAAAACATTATGTCTTAATGATAATACTTTTGATTTTGAAATATTGATTCCCAGTTTTTATTGGGATGAACACAAATATGTTTCCATCAATGGTATTAATACCGCAAAGGTTAAAAATAAAGTTTTCGAATATTGATTAATAATTGGGATATTAATACCGTAATAATTACAATTAGGGTATTAACCGAGAAATTAAAAACATTTCAAAATAATATTTTTGATTTTTAAAATAAATTGGTTTTTGACTTTCATGAATGATAATAATTATTGCATGAGCAACCAATTAGACCTAAAAAAATTCATTATTTGGCATTTTTACATGCCTACTACACACAGTTAAATAAATATATATTATAAATATAAAGATATATCTGAGATAAGAGATAGAAAACAAGAACAAGAGAAGAGAAGAGAGAAATATGAGAGTAATTCTTATTCCAGTGTGTCAACAATACATAAGATATGTCTTCTATTTATAGCCACAACTCTCTAATATACAATTAATGTGATCCCATAATCATAATGATTAATGGGTGAGAATAGGAAATTATGGGAGAATAGGAAATCATGGGAGATATGGACATCCATAAATATAATATTCATAACATTCCCCTTTTGGATGTCCATTATGTATGTGTCTTATTAAAAACTTTAACTAGGAAAAACCCAGTGAGACAAAATCCTAACTAAAGAAAAGAGTACATCATTCATTGATACACTGTCCAGTACTGCCTCATGAAAAATCTTTCTAGGAAAACCCAGTGGGACAAAACCTAGATAAAGGAAAAAGAGTACAACGTGTATCGATTCCCCCTTTTGATAATATCAGTTTTACTCCCCTTGATGACAACATTACTTCCAATGTCCCTATGAGCGTGTCTTCCTTTTAGTCGCCAAACATTCAATTGTTCCTTATGGAACAATGAAAGAATTATCATGAAAGTCAATCAATAATCTTATTTTCATTACCCATTGTGTACCTACAAGGACTAAATTTTTTACCAGTATAATCATAATGAATACAATGATCTCTAACTTATTATCATAAGGTACTTCTAGAATATCAAATAATATATATATCTTGCAAACAAAAATTATCTTTGTATATGCTTCCGGCATTTTTGATCCTTTGAAGATTATTATGCAAGCTTCATAATTTAGTGAGCCATATGCATAGGCTATATATAACAATTTCTAATAGACGCATACTTTTTCTTTCATCCTGCTGACTAATAATATATACAACATTATTGTAACCACCACAAAATCATATATCTCATCATAATTATTTTAGACTTTGTGAAAATCTTTATTTTCACATAAACATTCATATATTCCAAATTGGACTGCAGGTCCTTAATTATCATAATATAATCATCTTTGCGTCCTTTTCAATTTCTTTTTTCTTTTTTGGCCAATCATCTTTATGTCTATCTCTTATGACATATCTTTATATAATATCCTCATTTAATCACGTGATATCATTTTCAAAATTCATGTCGACAATTTTATCTTTTCAGTTCCATTTTTCCAGTTGTGACATAACTTAACAAGATCTATATTATTCTTCAGGTACCTGAACCTCTTTTGAGGTTTTACAATTAGTTATGTCTCAGTACTCTTCTAGAGTACCTGCCTCCTTAATATGATCATCTTAATTATATGCTCCAATTTATCCATAATATTTATATTTGGAACCGAATAGTTTCTCATGCTTCGAGCATGTCTCACTTGTATTTGTACTTCTTGGAGCATTTTTAGCTGGACTATGAGATTTCATAAATCTCATTCAGGTCAGTAATTCCATTTGGCAAATATTTCATGAATGCATAGTCTAATGATCTTCTGGTTCATACTTATTTATTCGAAGATATTTACTTTATAGTAATAATGCATTTCATGTATTCTCTTTTCCAGCTATTCAGTTTCTCCCCCTCATGTTAGGAAAACAATGTCAAATAACAATTGACTAATCATGTAGTATAAGTCTCCCAAAACCATTTGTTTCCTTTAGAAACATCATTTTGTTTCATGTAGATTTAAACAAGAAAAAAGAGTTCATTACCTAACATTTATCTCAACTTTTTTTCTATTTCCGTCTGTATGCATTGTGGTGGATTTATAAGCATTGCACATTCAAACCTTTTAAGATGGAATTTGTCCTGCTATTGACCAAAAGCCAATTTTATCAGGAGAATTTTGTTGGCTTATATAAGTGTTGCAATATGTAAGATCAAATATACCAACATAAAAATTTTGTTCTCATAAGAATTGATCTAGCTATTATGGAGGTTTTAATTCATGATTTCTAGATCGTATAATTTAGAAATTTGCGCGCTCAATTTATTCAAACATTATTGCAAACTTCAGGATGCAAACATTCTTACAAACTTCAAGTTGTAAGATAATAATCTCACATGTAACTATCTTATAGATGCATCTTTCAACATTTGTATGGTGTACATGCTATTTCAATGGGCCCATATAATTCTGTTTGATATATTTCCAAAAATATTGAGATCCATTACTAATCATGACCAATAATATTCTCACAGACAATTTGTTTTTGAGAATATGCAGCACATAATTCATAAATAATATGTCTAATACCCTAAAATTTGAATTAGGGAAAATATCATAATGATCTTATTTTTTAAAGAAAGTACTGTGGGAATTAAAGGAAAAATCTCTTGGAAATTAGGAGGAAAATAATAATGTGTCAGAAATGACGAAAATGCCCTTGTAGGACATAAATGAATTAGGAAAATTGTGAGGAATCCTGAAAGGTAGTAAAATAATTATTAAAATTGAGAGAATATATTGTCTCTAATTTTGGTAATTTAATAAATTATAAGCTTGGAAGAATTGTAAAATAACAACTATAAAGTATTTGGAGATTATAACTAACTCCATAATTATTGATATTTTACATGGGAGATAAAATAGCTATGTTAGTTCTGATTTTGAGAAGAAGTAATTAGTTCTAACTAAGAAAATTATCAATAAATGATAAGTGTTTTATTAAGTAATTATTGGTTAATTATTTCAGCTTGAACAATGAAATAATTGTGATAAATTGTGTAGAACTCCAAAATTAGTGGTTAATGGCTAGAAATTAGCATAAATATATTTGCTAATTAATTGGAGAAGATGGAGAAAAATAAATGAGAGTAAGTAATTTTGAGCCTAAATACAAGAATGAACCAATAGGAAAAAGTTATGAAAAATTATGTAAAAATAATTATTAAATTATATAATACTTAATTAAAAAATAAAATAAATAAAAATATATATATATATATATAATATGTGTGTTGGTCGACATAGTGTGATGATGAAGGTGAGAAAAAGAGGTTGGAAAATAAAATGAAACTCTTAATTAGTAATTAATTAAGTAAAAAAAAGAGAGTAAAAAGTAAATAAACACCTATAGGAATTGGATCCTATCTAGAGAACCAGGAACAGGATTTCTAAAGTCAGGGAATAATATTGATAAGTGGATTTTTATCCTGAATTGAGCTGTACCTGGAGTAATTTCCGAAATCGGAAGAAGAAGTTAGTAATAAGACGAAATAGGGAAAGCTGAGAAAAAGATGGATAGTCACAGATCTAGAATTTGAATAAAATAAATTGTAACTCAACATTTGGAGATGAGTTTATGATTTTCTGGACATATTTGGAATCAGTGAATTTTTGTCCAGAAGTTGATGATTCCGGAAATTCGTTAAAGTAACCAAAGACGTTTTTAGTAAAACTTGGTGACCGACCGTTGAAACCCTATATGGAATCAAAATTTAGGTTAACTTGTACATTTCTAATAAGAAAGAAAAGGTCTTCAAAGTTGTGATTCCGAATTTCTAAGATTTTACAAGATTACGCGATTTGAACACCGATCGGGAGCTTTATCGGTATGAAACTTCTAAGGCAAGTTGATGACATCATTGGCATGACATCATGGCTTCAAATAATGATATAAGGAAATGGATTGGATGGTTGAGATCAAAGCTTCTTCACTAAGTAAGATCTAAGGGCCAAGAATCAAGTAGAAGGATTTGGAAAAAGACCATTTTGCCCTCACACTTTTTCTATAAATAGGCATGCAAGCCTTTGAGTTTTTCACACCATTCCTTCTTGCCTATTTCGAATTCTAGAGAGAAGTTAGAGAGAGGAGCTCTGGAGGAAAATTTGCAGCGAAGCTCTGGGTAAGTTTTTCGGTACTTAAGCTTTCGTAGTTCTTTCGGTAGTTTTAGTAGAGTTGTTAGTTAGATCTAGGAAGTAGGAGATGAGATTCCTATTCTTGTTTTTAAGCCTCATTGCATTGAAAGATGCCTGACGAGGTAAAAACATAGTAGGAATTGAGTTTCTGAAAGTTGGGGGTTAAAGTAACGAAGTGCTGGCGAAATTCCGCCGATTAGGGGTTCAGGGGTAAAATGGTCATTATGACTAAAAATGTCCTTCGTAATGATAGATTCTTAACAAGCACGTTGTTATCTTGATAGGATATCCCTGATTACATTCTGACCAACTGTTGTACCGTTTTCCGTCAAAGTACCGAATTTCCGTCAACGAAGGTACGTCCGCGTACTGGTAACCTTAACTCTGATGTATATGGTATGCATATATGTGGTTATACTGTTTGAGTGCATATAGAGGTTAGAGAATATGTCTGTATGCTGGGGGCAATATGTCGGTATGCTGGGGGCAATATGTCGGTATGCTGGGGGCAATATGTCGGTATGCTGGGGGCAATATGTCTGCATGCTGGGGGCAATACATATGCATTGGTTGTGATAGAGCGAGTGTTTGTGCTGTTGATATTGTGGATATCTGTTGTCTGTATATACATAAACATGAGGTTAACCGTTACCTGGGGTCCGTATGCATTGGACCTCAGCTCTTAACATAGCGTCAGGTTCTGGAGGACCAAGAACCGAGGAGAGAGGCAAGCAGCCCGAGTAGAAGACCCAGTTGAAGACTTCCTTTTGATGTTCCAACGGAGGCCTTCCTTTTGTTGTTATTATCTACTTTTGAAATACTCGGTTACTGTACCGATGTTGTATTCCGCCAGACTTACGGCACTTTATATATACATATCAGTTACTCTTTGCTCCGTTGCCCTACTCTGATGATTTTAAATGGAAAAAAAAAAATATACTGCTTTTGAAAAGTTGGGATGTTACATTTTGGTATCAAAGCAGTAGTACTGGCATGAATTTAACGAAGTTATTACGGACTGTTTGGTGCCGAAGGCAAGGCTAGTCTACGTGGGTGTGCCAATCAGTCGCCGTGAACTCGGTGAGGCCCCCATGGTAGACACTTACCTGGCCATTCTGTTCGATAAACAGAGTTAGGTTCTAAGCCTTTTCAAAAAATTTGGAGCATATTTTGAAAACGAGTACTGATATAGCCAAAGTCGGTGTACCGTCTTACTTTGGTATACCAGTCTGCACCGGTATACCATCCTGAATCAGTGTACCACCCTTAGTCGGTGCATCACTCTAACCCAGAGCCGGTGAATTTATCACCTGTGCTTATGCCGATATCATATAGTTCTGATAATTCTGAAATCAGTCTCCGATAACGCTGATATCAGTCTCTGATAACTCTGATAACCGCCAGTTTGTACTGGACGGTAATTCTATCCTAGCACAAAGCTCATGTGTAGAACTGGGCCACGTCGGATGAAACTCCGAGATCAACAAAGATAAGTACATGCAGTATTTGACTCATGTAGAACTTCCGATACATATTTCCGTACCCGTTTATACGTAGAACGAACCAACGAAATTTTGAACAAGAGGAGACGGGTGTGTACTCGTGTGTAGTAAGTGCGATAAAGGCTGGGAGCAGTGTGAATACTAGAGTGATAAAGGCTGGGAGCAGTGTAGATACTAAGCACGATAGAGCCTATGTGTGGTATAGATACTAATGCGATAGAATCTGCGATATACTAATCGTTATCTTCCTTGTATCTAACGTCTTCCCTAATAAAGGAAAAGAACGCGACATGGCAAATGTAAGAGGAGCCGGAGCTCCTAGAGGCAGAGGCCGAGGCCGAGGCAGAGGCCGAGGTAGAGGACGAGGTCGACAACCTCGGGCGAATCCAGTAGTAGATCCTGAGCAGCCAATTCAAGAACCAAACCTACAGATTGTCTGGCATGAGACAATGGCTGTAGTACGTGAACAAAGAGAAATGCTAGATGAACAAAGAGCGATACCTGAACTCGAGCACAACCAAGTTCCAAACCAACCGGAACAGAACGAGATGCAGGAGATGCGAAGAACTCTGATTTCTGAATACGTTAACCCACAGGTCCCAGGAGCAGAACCTGGTTCTGTCGGATTTTAGATAGCTTTACCGAACATCCTCAACGTTTTCTACGTTTCTTAGTAATTCGACCGTGATCGTGTAATAGAGTATGAGGTATCTGGTGTTGTCATGGTGTATGGGAGCCATGGAGACATTTTGGTATCACATTTTGATATCTGTGGTATTGACCGCGGTGTATGGGAACCACGGAAAACATCATATATCAAAGTACGAAATGACAAGGTCGTAATGGTCAAACCAGGAGAGAATTCTCGATCACCAGGAGGAGCAGCTGACTGATAGGGTGAAGATCCGACGCGTATAGTCCAAAGTCCGAGTATAACGGAGTTTAGTTAGTGCGAAGTTAGTTGGTTGAGTACAAATTTCGAGGACGAAATTTTGTTTAACGGGGGGAGAAATGTAATACCCTAAAATTTGAATTAGGGAAAATATCATAATGATCTTATTTTCTAAGGAAAGTACTGTGGGAATTAAAGGAAAAATCTCTTGGAAATTAGGAGGAAAATAATAATGTGTCAGAAATGACGAAAATGCCCTTGTAGGACATAAATGAATTAGGAAAATTGTGAGAAATCCTGAAAGGTAGTAAAATAATTATTAAAATTGAGAGAATATATTGTCTCTAATTTTGGTAATTTAATAAATTATAAGCTTGGAAGAATTGTAAAATAACAACTATAAAGTATTTGGAGATTATAACTAACTCCATAATTATTGATATTTTACATGGGAGATAAAATAGCTATGTTAGTTCTGATTTTGAGAAGAAGTAATTAGTTATAACTAAGAAAATTATCAATAAATGATAAGTGTTTTATTAAGTAATTATTGGTTAATTATTTCAGCTTGAACAATGAAATAATTGTGATAAATTGTGTAGAACTCCAAAATTAGTGGTTAATGGCTAGAAATTAGCATAAATATATTTGCTAATTAATTGGAGAAGATGGAGAAAAATAAATGAGAGTAAGTAATTTTGAGCCTAAATACAAGAATGAACCAATAGGAAAAAGTTATGAAAAATTATGTAAAAATAATTATTAAATTATATAATAATTAATTAAAAAATAAAATATATACATATATATATATATAATATATGTGTTGGTCGACATAGTGTGATGATGAAGGTGAGAAAAAGAGGTTGGAAAATAAAATAAAACTCTTAATTAGTAATTAATTAAGTAAAAAAAAAGAGTAAAAAGTAAATAAACACCGATAGGAATTGGATCCTATCTAGAGAACCAGGAACAGGATTTCTAAAGTCAGGGAATAATATTGATAAGTGGATTTTTATCCTGAATTGAGCTGTACCTGGAGTAATTTCCGAAATCGGAAGAAGAAGTTAGTAATAAGACGAAATAGGGAAAGCTGAGAAAAAGACGGATAGTCACAGATCTAGAATTTGAAGAAAATAAATTGTAACTCAACATTTGGAGATGAGTTTATGATTTTCTGGACTTATTTGGAATCAGTGAATTTTTGTCCAGAAGTTGATGATTCCGGAAATTCGTTCCGTAACCAGCACGTTTTTCCGTAAAACTTCAGACTGACCGTTGAAACCTTATATGGAATCAAAATTTAGGTTAACTTGTACATTTCTAATTAGAAAGAAAAGGTCTTCAAAGTTGTGATTCCGAATTTCTAAGATTTTACAAGATTACGCGATTTGAACACCGATCGGGAGCTTTATCGGTATGAAACTTCTAAGGCAAGTTGATGACATCATGGCTTCAAATAATGATGTAAGGAAATGGATTGGATGGTTGAGATCAAAGCTTCTTCACTAAGTAAGATCTAAGGGCCAAGAATCAAGTAGAAGGATTTGGAAAAAGACCATTTTGCCCTCACACTTTTTCTATAAATAGGCATGCAAGCCTTTGAGTTTTTCACACCATTGCTTCTTGCCTATTTCAAATTCTAGAGAGAAGTTAGAGAGAGGAGCTCTGGAGGAAAATTTGCAGCGAAGCTCTGGGTAAGTTTTTCGGTACTTAAGCTTTCGTAGTTCTTTCGGTAGTTTTAGTAGAGTTGTTAGTTAGATCTAGGAAGTAGGATATGAGATTCCTGTTCTTGTTTTTAAGCCTCATTGCATTGAAAGATGCCTGACGAGGTAAAACATAGTAGGGATTGAGTTTCTGAAAGTTGGGGGTTAAAGTAACGAAGTGCTGGCGAAATTCCGCCGATTTGGGGGTCAGGGGTAAAATGGTCATTATGACTAAAAATGTCCGTCGTAATGATAGATTCTTAACAAGCATGTTGTTATCTTGATAGGATATCCCTGATTACATTCTGACCAACTGTTGTACCGTTTTCCGTCAAAGTACCGAATTTCCGTCAACGAAGGTACGTCCGCGTACTAGTAACCTTAACTCTGATGTATATTGTATGCATATATGTGGTTATACTGTTTGAGTGCATATAGAGGTTAGAGAATATGTCTGTATTCTGGGGGCAATATGTCTGTATGCTAGGGGCAATATGTCGGTATGCTGGGGGCAATATGTCTGTATGCTGGGGCAATATGTCTGCATGCTGGGGGCAATACATATGCATTGGTTGTGATAGAGCGAGTGTTTGTGCTGTTGATATTGTGGATGTATGTTGTCTGTATATACATAAACATGAGGTTAACCGTTACCTGGGGTCCGTATGCATTGGACCTCAGCTCTTAACATAGCGTCAGGTTCTGGAGGACCAAGAACCGAGGAGAGAGGCAAGCAGCCCGAGTAGAAGACCCGGCTGAAGACTTCCTTTTGATGTTCCAACGGAAGCCTTCCTTTTGTTGTTATTATCTACTTTTGAAATACTCGGTTACTGTACCGATGTTGTATTCCGCCAGACTTACGGCATTTTATATATACATATCAGTTACTCTTTGCTCCGTTGCCCTACTCTGATGATTTTAAATGGAAAAAAAAAATATTTATACTGCTTTTGAAAAGTTGGGATGTTACAATATATTGGTTATTCATGAAGAATCTTCTGGTTCTTCGATGGATGTCAATATGTAATCTTATTTACATTATATGACTTGGATGATCAAGCAAGTCATGCCAACAATAAATTTCTTTTAATCAGTAAACTTCTGGTTTACTGTGACATATGTCTCAATCAATCGTAAAATTTTGAATCATAATCTAACATCCATTTTGGGAGATCTATTAGGCTTTATGTGATAAGTATATAACTTTTCATTTATTAGCTCATACTTGTATTTAAAATCACATTTGTTTTCTAACAATCTCTCCCTCAAGTGTGAGTCATATAAACATATGCAAGAATAAAAATTAAACTTTAAATGATAAAATCAAAAATATAAATATAATATCAAGTAAGGATAATGGGAGAGAGAAAACCAATACATGAGCATGATTAAATAAATACTCAAAAATAATAGGAATTAAGAGCTATTATCAACATAATTTATTTCAATATTTGACCCTTTACCAATGAGTCTTAGCGTACAAGTACGAGACCAATGACCCTTACCACCACAACGATAATTTGGATTTTTAGAATGTTTATTATGGCCACTTGTTTCCCTTTTGTGGTTCTTATCAATAATCTTTCTCCACTTTAGGTGGGAATTTGAACTACCATGGTTACAACCATGGACATGCCCAAGGCTATAGCCACGTTTACACCCATATCAACAACCACAATTAGATTCATTTGTAACTTCATTCACTTCAGGAAATGGAGTTGAGCCTGTTGGATGAGATTCATGATTCTTACAACAAAAACTTATTGTTTTCTTTAGCCTTATGGGGTCAAGAAATTAATTCAACATATTTCTTAAGACCTCTTTCACAATATTGCTACTGTAGGAGCAAATTGGAAGCATACATTTATAATGACCTTTTGGAAGAACAACCTTTATCTTCTGGTGGTCATTCAATTCTTTTAATTTGTTTTAAATAACAAGGAGGTCTTTAAAGGCCAAATATTCAATTTTGATGCCTTCATGCAAATGGTGATGTAAATCATGGATCAAACATTCAAGATAAGTAGTTATCTTTGATAAAGGACAAGGGCCACAAATTTAAACTTCATAATATTTAACATAGTTCAGACTAATGCAATAAAAGGGAATTCATAAAATATGAAATATAAAATCTCAATATAATAACACAAAAGATAATAATAGGAAATTCGTAAATACAAGAAATAATTCATAAAGTAAGATATTGCAACAAAATTATATCTTATGGTTTCAGGCCATTTAGTCCTAATGACTTTAGGTCATTTATCTTCAGGATAAATAAAAGTTGAACATTATGGCTTCCAGCCATACAATAAGAAGATGAAAGCTATATGACTTCTGGCCATATAGTATCAAAATAAGAGTAAAAGAAATATGACTTATGGTCTATAATATCAAAATTTTATGGCTTCGGGCCAATTATGAGAATTTAGAATTATATGGTTTTTGGCCTTTTATCTTCAGGATAGACAAAAATTAAATATATGTTTCTAGTCATCCAATAAAATAAAAGATGAAAAAGTATATGACTTTAGATCATATAATAGGGAATCAAATGAATATGGCTTCTAGCCATATAATATTAAAATAGAAATCAAAGGAATATGGCTTCTGGCCATATTATATCAAAATAATAAATCAAAATGTATATGACTTCTGGTCATATAATCTCAAAATAGGAATAAAAAGACTATGGCTTATGGCCATGTAATAGGAAATCAAAACAATATGACTATTGGTCATATAATTTCAGAATATGAAATCAGAATTGTGTGGCTTCTGGCCATACTAAAATAACAATAACAATAATATAAAATAACTCGTAAAGGAGATCAATATAAGATATACAAACAATAATAAATATAACAATAAAAGGGAAAGATTAAAACTAGACTTCCATGTAGGAGGTAGAACCTTCTATGTAGGAGTCAAATTAACAATAATAATAAAATTTCAAATTAAAACAATAAAAATGAAAGATTAAATCTAGACTTCCATGTAGGGGTAGAACCTTCCATGTAGGAGTCAAATTAACAATAATAATAAAATTTTAAATTAAAAATAATTAAATGTTAGCAATAAAAAAAAAATGTGAAAGTTAGCAGCAATATATAATATATTGTGCAATCGTTAAAAATACTATACATGAATAAAAATGTATAGTAAAACTAGTAAATAATCTCAAATCTTAATCTTGGAATCCGATGTATAAAACAATCCATAAAAATATCTCTTTACTTCCATATAGTGGCTCAGATTATCCCAGATAGATAAAATAAACATATAACTAAATAATGTATATTAGATCATTAAAGAAACGATCATACCTTCATTAGAGCTCTCGTGCTGATAACGTGTTATAAATATAAAGATATATCTGAGATAAGAGATAGAGAACAAGAACAAGAGAATAGAGAAGAGAGAAAGAGGAGAGTAATTCTTATTTTAGTGTGTCAACAATACATAAGATATGCCTTCTATTTATAGGCACAACTCTCTAATATACAATTAGTGTGATCCCATAATCATAATGATTAATAGGTAAAAATAGGAAACTTTGGAGAATAGGAAATTATGAGGGAATAGGAAATTATGATAAATAATTATAAATATTAAAAAAATTTATTAAATATTAGGTAAATAAATATATTTATAAATTATTATAGATAAGTTTTTAAATAAATTTTTAAAAATTTAAGGATAATATATGAATAAATTAAATAAATAGAAAAATTCTAAAGATATGATATATTATCTCCAAGATCCATTACCCTTATTTATGAGGACAAGAAAATATTCTTTGTACAAAATTTACTCACGTTCTTTATACTTTGTAACAAATAAAATCTACTTATATTATTTTTATTTGGGTGAAAATATAGAAGGAAAATGGAAAAAGTTAATAGGGGGAAAGAGTGAGGTTATTAGTTGTATTTGTCCCCAAAATCAAAAAGGGAAACGGGTCAGCGTGTTGGGAAATGAAATGGGGCTGTTTTGTGTAATTTTCACTAAAAACAACAACAAAAGAAAGAGGTGGCTGTTAGACCTGGGAAGTGTACAAAAATTGGAACTTCATTTCATATCAGGTTGAACACCTTCCGTTGTATTTCAAACTTCAAACGCTGAACGAGTTTGAGTGTAGTATTTAAGGAAATGATTAAGGTGTAAATTGACCAACGAACTATTATTTGAGAAGCATCTGACACAAACATTAATTGAGGGTACCTTAATTATCAATCAACAATTAAAAAGTAAAAATAAGTACCAAATAACAATTAAAAAAATTATCATAATTGCGTTAAAATATGAGGTACTGGCGGAGGACGGTGGCGAAGACGTTGGAGAAAATAGCGGTTATGCCTTCTTGTTAGATAAAGCAAACACCAACAGAGATGGGACCCATGCGAGCAGGTGCTGTGGCGGCGGCGGCGACTGCCTGTGTCATCGGAGGGACAAAACCAGGGTGCAAGGCGCATGTCGATCGGAAGCTCTGAATTGCTGGATTTGGTTTCGGTGCGTGATTCTTGCCTGAAGCTGCATATGGGCCTTGATGAGTTCAAGAGAGTGAGTGGAACACCCAGCAACAATGGAAACTTTGGAGATGCCGACGTCGCTGACACTGTGACAGTCAATGAAAGACGAAAACACCAAGATAGTGACGGGGTAGTTTAACGGCATTGTGTTTTTTTTCACTTTTTAATTATTGATTGATAATTAAGGTACCATTAATTAATGTTTGTGCTAGATGCTCATCGGGTAATAGTTCATGAACCAATATGCACCTTAACCCTTAAAGAAATATTTTTCATCTTATAACATTTTGGTGATTTATTTCAGTGTATAGCAGGTAGGTAAAAATGCCTCATTATTTTTCAAAGGCATTATAGATTTTTGGAAATATATAAAAATAAGTTTGTGGAATATTATCAATTAGTATATTAATGGGATAATAATATGACATTAACTCTTATTTTAACTTTTGATGATAATAAGATATTAATTGAGATATTGATAACTTTAAAATTAAATTTTCTTTTGATTTAAAAAAAAATAGTAATTAACTTCATAAGCAACCAATTAGATTCTAAAGAATAAATTCATAATTTTCTGAATAAATAGAGATTCTTACTAAATTTTGTTTTTATACGTCTAAATCAAACCAACAATGTTCTGGTATGTCTCATTTTAAGCCATACTTCTCATGCAATGCATGAGAAGATTTAGAATCTCTTAATCTTAATTGTTCTATTGATTTTATCCTTAAATAAATATTAAAAGATGAGAGTAACAAAACCAACTATGTTCATCATGCCACATTGTGATATAAGGTTCTACGATGACATTTTACAAGTAAATTGGAAACTTAATCTATTAACGAATCCTCTTTCTATGCATGCTCATCTTTTCCTTCTAGGTAGAAGAGAAGAAAATATTTAGAAAATAAAAAGAGTAAGACAAAAAAACCATATTTATCTATAATGATTATTTAAATGACATACATCATATTATTAAATTATTAATTGTATCCAAAAGTGAAATAAAATGTAGGATTTTAAATTTAAACTAATTTTCAACCCAAAAAATTTAAGATAAGAAAAAATCCCAATTAAATCATTTTAAAATGCTAAAATATATATTCAGGCATATACTTTCAATAAATTATTAATTAGGCCGTGAGGCCTAATTAAACATTTGAGAATGTGGTTAAAAGATCATGATGCCCCGATTCAATTTAAAGATGAATATTTTTAACTGTAAATTTCCATATGCTTTTGACCCTAATGCTCTCTTTGAAACATTGGGACCTCAACTTTTAGTCAACTTGCAATAACATTGAAACGTAATTTCTAATTATTTCTCTTTAACCCTAATTTTGCACGATGTATATGGAATGTATGCTATACTGTTAGCAACTACAAATTCATCAACTTTTTGTTTTGTTTTTGATATATGATCAATCAATTTCTTATATACCACTTGTTCTGGTTCAGAACTCAGATGTCCGGCCTATTGAAGGTCCGGTGATTTGATATAGGATATGTGTGCTCCTCCTGTATGCTTATAGGACAAGCGTTCAGGAGAAGGTATGATCACGGTACACAAGCAGGCGTTTCGCCTAAGGGGTGCTGTGTGTGCCGTGTGACTGAATGTAGATTAGTCAAGGCTAAGAGATTGTGTACCTGGCGCCCGTCTCCCTCCTCAGTATATATAGAGTCTACCTGGTTAGTTAGTTCCTTGGCTGCCACACCGTACATGTCCTGGGATCGTGCTGTGCGTGTCTGGGATCGTGTGTGCATGTCCAAGGTCATGGCTGGGTCCCACGGATAGTGGGTTGCCCCCTGTACTAGCCAATGAGATAATGGGCCTAGACTAGGTCCGTAACAGTTGCCCCCAAGCTCGGTTGCTCAGGTCTCTGAACTACCGAGTTTAGATGTTCGTTTGACTGAAGTACGGAAGTCCGAGTCTTTGTTGATCGCGAAGTAACATGATATCCTTGCCCCCCAGCCGGGTTGTCCAGGTCTCTGGTCAACCGGGGTGGACATGTTGCTGAATCCTGATTTTGTATCGGAGCTGGTACCACCCCCTTTTACTTACAAGTCTTCTGGTTGAATTGCCCCCAAACATGTGGTCCGGGTTATGTTTGCTTTTAAATTTCGTTGTTCTTCGACCATCCGGGAGTCCGAGCTCGCCTCTTGCACGGTCGAAACCTCCAAGTGTGGGTCCTTTCTCAGCCGATTAGCCTAAGGTGGCCGGATACTTGACTGTGAGCGCGCCCTTGTACCCGGAACTTTCTACTGTCGATTCCTCTTCTAGGTCATCATTAGCCTCTCGCCAGTGGCGTCCTCGACTGTCGTGAAGCCGGGTGAGGGGGTGCTGGCCTATACGCCCTTGGCGTAATTAATGCCCGACAGATGCGCATTAAATGAAAAGGTCACGTCGGCCTTGCTAATGAATGAAAAGGCGCTTTTGCCCCCGTCGATTGGGTTTTCGAAAGGTTTATACCCGCCAGGCCTCCTTCAGTGCCATTTTACCCAAGTTGTTTTGAAGAACTTCTCTCTTGACGATTTTCGCTTTCCGGAAGACAATCCGTCTCGTGAACCATCTTCATTCCACAACTTTCATCGAGCATCTCCATATCTTAGGTAGGTATTATTGTTTCCCTGCCTCTTTCTTTTGTTCTATTCTGATCTGCTGTTTCCCTATAAGATTGCGTCTGTATTTAGTTGAAGTTCTGGGTAGATTTCTTTATTGAGTGAATTTTCGCGTAGTCCTGTTTTCAGTTCCCACATTTGTGCAAAAATCCCCCTGTTTTTCGAGTGAGCCGTTTCCTTTTCAGTTCATTGATCGTTAATACCTTTGAGAGAGTGGTTCCAAATGTCGAAGGACATAAAGGATATGACCCCCGAAGAACTGCATGAACTACGCCAAACTGTCAGGGGAAGAAGCCGTTGGTGGCTTTGGGGCGATGAATCTTCTCGTCCAACGTCGCAAACCGTTGCTTTAACCGATCATCGTGGAGGCAAGGGAAAAACTTCTGGTGGCGGGCCAGCGAAAACTCGAGACGGCACATCATCGGTTAGGGGAGTCTGAATGTTTCCTTCCCGCTTCTTCCCAATCCAAGGGTGTTTAACCCGAGCTTCGACGTGTCCGCTTCTCCGGCCTTCCGACAGCCGCCTAACGAAGTGGCGGTTCGGGCCCTAGGGCCGAGGTTGATTCCTACATCGGGCCTTGCTATGACTGCTTGTACGAATGCTCACGACTTATTTCTTGCGGGGATTCCTCCACAGCCGACTTGATTTTAGGCTCCCGCCGACACAATCTTGTCCGGCTCCTCAAGCTTCATCGCCGAGTCCCGTTGACTTGGATTTTAATCTTTCCACAACCGTGGAATCTCGCCTTCAATTTTTGACATCGGTATGCTAGGAAGATTCTCGATCTTGTTTATATTTTTATTTGTGTTAGGTATAATGGCGTCGTCTTCTTCTTCTCACGCGGCTGAGTCAGAGTCTGGAAATGCAAACCGCGCTAGCCCCCCACAGGATTTAATTGAACAATTCCCTTGGGTTATCCGCGAAGTGTTGTCCTATCGGTCGAAGCTGACCATAGAAGACTTGGAAGGTCTCCCAGTTCAAGATACTAACACCTACTCTCTCTGTCTCCTGGAAGAGGAAGAGCCTGTGTGCTCCGTGAGGGAGGGGAGCCACAACTCCTTTTTCTTTTTCTATGCTGACTACATCACCAGACTTGGTATTCGCTTTCCCTTTTCCGAATTTCAAATGGCCACCCTCCAATTCCTTAGTGTAGCTCCCTGGGAATTTAATTTGTATTGGTGTCAAGATCACCACAACGTGTCCCCTAGCGCCTATAAGGTAGAGCGGTCCAATCTGCTGAAGCCTGAAAGGAAGGCCATCGACGCTATAATAGACCATGTGAGGGCGAACGATACTGTTGGGGCCGGCTCCTTGGTGGCCCAATATCGGGCCGAGGCTCAGCGTCGAGATGAGATGGTGTCAAGGCCGAGTATGATATTTCTGCTGTTTAAATATCGGCGTTGTTCCGCGTCTTAGTAAAGTATTCATCGTTTTTGCCTTCCTAGTAGCTAACACGGTGTCTGTGTTTCGTGCAGGTCTCAAAATGAAAGAGCCGCAATATCTTTCTGGGATCCCAGAGCCAACAACTAAGGGGAGAAAGAGGTCGGCCCAGGACTCGGGCAAGTTGAAGGTCGGAGAGTCATCGAAGCAGGCCGAGCCAAAGAAGCTCAAGGCCCCCTTGCGGGAAGTCGATGTACGAGACGTCCAGGAATTGGGAAATGCTTTCCTAAGAGGTGCTGGTTTGACCCAATCTTTTCTAACCCTCCACCACAAATATGCGGAGACTGCCGCGGAGCTGAAGCGTGCCCGATCAGAACGCGATGAAGCTCTGAAACAATGGCAAATCGCTTCGAACGAGTTCCAGGCTCGTGAGGTTCAGCCAACGTAATAATTGAGGGCTTTAAAGCGGCTCAAGCTAGCAGCGAAGAGCAATTGAAAGCCATAACAGCTGAGAGGGACAGGGTCAAATCCGAAGGGGAGGCGTCTTCAGCGCATCTGACAGCGAAGATAACCCGGCTTCAGGAGTTGCTACTGGGATCCGTGGTGGAGGCGTTTGAGAATTCTCTTGCCTGCATCCGGCTCGAACCCGGGTCGAGCTCAACACTACAGGCATCATTTTCGGGCTTATGTGGATGACGGCGTTTGTCCCCTATGTGGAACCTCCTGCTAACTCCGAGACCCGAGTAGATGGCGATGCGGCTGTGCTGGAGGCCGAGCAGGGTGAGGAAGTCTCAACCGCCCCCAAGCTCGTGGGTTGATTTCCTTTATTTGTACTTTGTATATTCTGTCCGGTTGTGTTACCGGCGTTGACTCTTATTGAACAGATTGGCCAATCTGGCCATTTTTGCCTACGATTAATAGTAGATGGTAATCTAGCAATCATATGCATCATATAAGAATATAACTTTACCAGTTATTGCGGTCGACCGGGCCAAGGTCATATGAAAGTAAGCAGAATCTGTGAACGCGCTTCTTGGTCATAAGACCATAATGTTTTAAAGTGCTAGTGTTTGCACTGTCTTATAAGATTCCTGGTATTGTAACCGGATCATGCAAAGGCAAACGAAAATTGCCACCTGCCCGGGTTCGGTTTTGTCCCGATAGCGTCCGAGCATTTTGACCTGATCAGGGTCTGCATGACATTTTCTATTGATACCCCGGAGTAAATAAGCGTGTCTGGGCTGCGATAGCTATCCAGACCTATTTTCTTCAGCTGAAAAGCTAGTAACAATTTAATCTTGAAAACGACAATGTTTGGAATTCAACAAATACTCTCCAACGAGAGTTTCATTCATATTCGACAAAGCAGGAAGAGCCAGCAGGCCAACATCGAACAAAGAACATAATGGAAAAAGATGCTTTAAGACAAACAAAAGATAAGCCTAACTGAAATACGCCTTTAACTTGTCCGCATTCCATGTTCGCTTGATTGGGGCTCCGTCCAAATTCTCCAGAATGTAGGCTCCTCTCTCAAGAGTTTCCCGAACGCGATAAGGTCCGTCCCAATTAGCCGCAAGCTTGCCGTCTTTGGAATTCTTGTTTCCAATGTCGGCCCTTCTAAGGACCAAGCAACCGGGCTGGAATGTCCGTGGTCTAACCTTCTTGTTATAACGAGCCGCGATCAGCTGCTTCATTGCAATATCCCGACAATGGGCGGTAACCGGAGCCTCATCGGCCGATCCATCTCGATCGCTAACGCCTCATTATTGGTCTGTTTCTCCTTGTGATAAAATGCTCTTCCCGCGCCAAGACATCATCCCTATTTCGACAGGAATCATAGACTCACAGCCGTAGGCCATCCTATAAGGAGTTTCTTGAGTGGATATCTGAGCAGTTGTTCGGTTTCCCCAAAGAACAAAGGGTAGTTGATCAGCCCAAGAGGTGGGGTGCTCCGAACCGCGTAATTATATTCACTTCAACAAATCGTTGCACACGTGCCGAGGAGATCGTTGTGAGAGGTTCGGCCTCAATCCATTTGGTGAAATAGTCTACTGCCACGATTAGCCACCGTAGTTGCCCGGTCTTTGTCTTGAATGGCCCCAGAATGTCCATGCCCCATTTGTAAAATGGCCAAGGGGCCGTGATGGAATGAAGCTCGGCAGGGGGCGCCCAAATAACTCTGGCATGTTTCTGACAACTATCGCACTGTCTTACAAGGGTCTTTGAATCCGCCTCCAATGTTGGCCAGTAATAACCTGCTCGAAGGGTTTTTCTGGCAAGCGCCTTAGCCCCCATATGCTGACCGTTGGCCCCTCCATGCACCTCGGCCGGGACATACCCGCTTCATTTGGGTTCAAACACCTTAGCATGGGAGAATGTAATCCCTTTCGGTAGAGTTGATCCTCCACCATTGTATACTTGGCCGCTTCTCGAACCAACATTTTGGTCTCCATTGCATCGTCCGGGATGAGTCCACGTTCAAGATAGTCTTCTATTGGCTTTTTCCGGTCAGATTCAACCGAAATAGCCATCATGCACACCGGATCTTCGAGATTTTGCTGGACAACCGTACGGTGACAACCAGCCTACTTAGTGCTTGCCAATTTTGACAAAATATCGGCTCTTGCGTTTTCTCCTCGAGGAATATGGGTAACGGTTGCTTCATCGAAGTCTGACATCAAGTCCTTGGCTTTTAGGAGATACTTGGCCATTAGTGGGCCTTTAGCCTGATATGTACCCTCGATCTGAGCCGCCACAAGTTGGGAGTCGGTGAAAACCTTAACTCTTGTGGCCCCATTTTCCTTGGCTTGAAAAAGCCCGGCTATCAAGGCCTCGTATTCTGCTTGATTGTTCGAAGTTGGGAAATTAAGATGCAACGAATGCTCAATTGTAACCCCTCTGGATTCTCAATGATGACTCCGCTCCACTTCCTTTCGTGTTCGACGATCCGTCGACATACACCTTCCATTCGCCCGCCATCGTATCATCCGCCCTAGTTGCGGGGTGAGCTCTCTGATGAAGTCGGCCAACGCCTGTGACTTGATTGCATGACGAGCTTCATAGGTGATGTCGAACTCGGAAAGTTCTATCGCCCAATTAGTCATCCTCCCCGCTAAGTCCGGCTTATGTAGGACTTGTCGAATTGGTTGGCTTGTTCTAACAACGATATGGTGACCACGGAAATAAGGTCTTAATCGACGGGCCGCAATAAGCGAGCGAATGCCACTTTCTCCGGCTTTTGGTATCGGACCTCGGCATTCTGCAGGGTTCTGCGACAAAATATACAGGAATTTGTCCGTGTTCCGCCTCTCTTACTAAGGCCGCGCTGACGGCCTCCTCGCCGACGGATAAGTAAAGGAAAAGACTCTCGCCAGGTTGAGGTTTTGAGAGGACTGGAGGATTGGCCAGACATTGCTTTATCTCTTCAAATGCGTCATCGCACTTTGAATTCCACTCCACCGATGCCTCCTTCTTTAAGAGCCATCATGTCATCTATATACACTTCCACATTGCGACCGATCTGGTCTGCAAAGACCTTATTCATCATCCTTTGATATGTAGCTCCAGCATTCTTCAATCCGAAGGGCATGACATTGTAGCAATAATTAGCTCTTTCAGTAATGAAGGCCGTCTTTTCCTGATCCTCTGGGTACATCGCTATCTGATTATATCCGGAATATGCGTCCATAAAGGATAGGAGCTGGAATCCTGAGGCGTTGTCCACCAGTTGGTCGATGTTTGGCATTGGGTAGGAGTCCTTCGGGCACGCTTTGTTCAAGTTCTTGTAATCTGTACAAACTCTCCACTTCCCGTTTGGCTTTTTACCATCACCACATTTGATAACCAGGTTGTATACGAATTTCCCGAATGAATCCGGCTTCAAGCAATTCTTGGATGTGAATCTCCAATGCTTTCCTTTTTTTCGGTCCGTGGTTCCTCTTTCTCTCGCGACACGGGATTGAGCCCGGATAGACTTCTAGTTTGTGACAACAAAACTTCGGATCTATTCCGTACTCGAGATGAATTCCAGCGAAGACATCCCGGTTTTCCTTCAGAACTCCACCAAACCGCTTTTAAGTTTGGGAGATAGGTGTTTGCCGATCTTAGTGGTCTCTGGAGAGGATCGCCTACCACCGGATCTTCCAGTCTCCCGCCGCTCGGGCGTACCTCCTCATCGCGGATGTCTAACTCCACGTATTAACTTCGTCGTCGGTGAATCCCGGTCCAAACGGTCCGGATAGCTGCTTCTTTGGGGCCGAGACGAAGATCCGCCCTCCCCAGTCCCGCGGTTTCAAAGTAGCACTGGCGAGACTCTTTTTGATCACCCGTTACCGTGACCACGGTTCCTTGGTTGCCTATCACCTTGAGTTTTTGATGCTTAGTAGATACCAGCATGTCCCACTTGTGAATGGTTGGCCTTCCCAAGATTATGTTGTAGGGTGAAACGAAGTCGGCCACTATGAACCGCACTCTTTCGGACTTGAAGGCGTTTTTGACTCCGAGGGTGAACCGGAGGTCGATAAACCCCTTCGGACGCGATTATTCTCCGTTAAACCCGATGAGGGTTGTCTTGCAAGGCTTTAAGTCGTCCGGTCCAGGCTCATTCTTTTAAACGCCTCCCAACTTAGTATGTCGGCCGAGCTACCGGCATCCACAAATATCCGCCTGACTCGGCAGTTGACGACTGTCCCGGTTATCACTAGCCCATCTTGATGGCCGGGGACAACGTCCCTGAGGTCGTCGCTTGTGAAAAACAAAGGCGATCGTGCTACCTCAGTGTGATGTTCCTTGAATTTTGGTCGGTCTCTGACGGATAGGACTTCTCGAAGGTATTTCCTTCGCTGGCTCATAGTATCTCCGCCTCCGCCCATTGCTCCGCTGATTACGTTACAGTCGAATTCAGCTTCTGGAAATTCGTCATCGACTTCAGGGGCCTTGCGCTTATCTTCCTGCTTTTTGAACTTTCGGGGGGGAGTCCTGCTGCGGTTCTTGGTCTTTCGTTTGGGAATCCCTATTTCTGTTATCAGAGAAGTCTCGACCTCTGGGAGGGGAGGTTCTATCTTGGTCCCGCCTCGACATGGGATTGTTTGCCATTCGCATATGCTCGACGTCCAAGTATTTCTTTGAACGGGTTATAAAGTCGTTGAGATTTTTTGCCCGCTCCTTTAAGAAAGATTCTGCCAGGCGGGACTCTTTATCAAGGCCATCCACCAATAAGTGAACGTGTACGTCCTCGTTGAGTCCGCGCACCTGTAGTACCGCATGATTGAAGCGGTCAAGGTAACTTTGGAGCAGCTCTCCCGGCCGCTGCCTGATTTTGGACAGAGAATACTGGGATTTTGGTTGCCGTTTGCTAGTTGCGAAGTGCAACTCAAAGGCCTCGGCCAGGTCTTCAAAATTGTGGATCGACCCAAAAGGAAGAGTGTGGAGCCACTTCAACGCCGGCCCTTTTAACGTCGCGGCGAAGATTCGCGGCACGATTGGTTCCTTGAGACCTCTAACCGACATGTGAACGTCAAAGTCTTCTAAATGAGTCGTCGGGTCTTGTGTGCCGTCGTACTTTGTCAACTCGCCCAAATTCAGCTTTTCGGGGAACATCGTCGTCCTCTCTCCAAGTTTTATCTTCCCGAGCCCTCATTTGGAAAGGGTGTGGGTCCGTCTTTTCTCCCGCTCTTCCGCTCGCTGATAGTGAAGGGTATGGCGCTTGTCTATGTTGTCCACCCGTCTCATTATCGCAAGCATCCCGGCTTGAAGAGATCGAAAGTCTGGCTCGGCATGCGGGATGTCTCGGCCGCCTCCAGAATTGGAATTCTGTGGTCCACGGTCTTGGTTTCGTGGAGCCGAGGACTCCGTGTCGGACAGGTTGTCCTCTTGATGTCGTTCATTGTTGGGAATCAAAGGGTCTTCTGGCTGAGATAGCCGATCTTCTCCTTCCTGATGGTCTCCATCGTATTGGTTAATCGGCTGCTCGTTACGGGGTGGTTGACGTGGTGGTTGACGGTTGTCCCCCGCTTGATCCGCCTCCGATTGTCTTTGGCCTGAAGCACGAGTGCTTATCCTCATGGTCACGGGAATTGAAGTTTATTGATCCCCACGGACGGCGCCACTGTTCTGGTTCAGAACTCAGATGTCCGGCCTATTGAAGGTCTGGTGATTTGATATAGGATCTGTGTGCTCCTCTTGTATGCTTATAGGACAAGCGTTCAGGAGAAGGTATGATCACGGTACACAAGCAAGCGTTTCGCCTAAGGGGTGCTGTGTGTGCTGTGTGACTGAATGTAGATTAGTCAAGGCTAAGAGATTGTGTACCTAGCGCCCGTCTCCCTCCTCTGTATATATAGAGTCTACCTGGTTAGTTAGTTCCTTGGCTGCCACACCGTACATGTCCTGGGATCGTGCTGTGCGTGTCCGGGATCGTGTGTGCATGTCCAATGTCATGGCTGGGTCCCACGGATAGTGGGTTGCCCCCTGTACTAGCCAGTGAGATAATGGGCCTAGACTAGGTCCGTAACACCACTCTACCAGGTAATTAAAGTACAAATTCTATGAGTATGGAGGTAATTTAACATAATTTATAAATCTCTCTCTCCTCTATGTGACCTGAGTAATGATTAATTAAGTTGAGTCATCGCAATTAGAATTTGGATAGTTTAACTGTTTTTAATAGGTTTTTACTTTATATATCTTACCAGATTTTATTTTTAAAATTAATAAATATCTTCAAAAAGATATAAAGATAAATTACTATTTATCGAATCGATTTTCAAACTTTAAAATTATTTTTTTATTTTTTATTTTACGCTAATAAATGATAATTAAGCACCCCACTTTGCAAGAGATAGGTATTTAAATATATTGATAAAATCCATATATATATATATATATATATATATAAAATAATAATAATAATATTAGGTTTATTTAATTTGTTTGTTTATTTAATCTATCGCTTTGAAATTATCTCCTTAATCCTAATTCATCATCAACCCTCCAATATTTTTTAATATATAAACACTTCATATCATTTTCCCCGCTCAATTCTAATTCATCACTCAACTTCTCATAACCATTCCTCTCTTAACTCACCCTTAATTATTACTCCCTCTCGTCCTAATTATAGAAGCAATTTACCAGAATTTGGGGAAATTAAGGAGAGAAGTTAAATTAGTTAATTATAATTAGTTTTCAAAATTACCCCTTTGATTTTCGTAAGGATTTTCCCCCATTTTTTTATCTTTCTATTCAAAGATTACACCGTTCTGTATATAATTTTTACGTAACTTAATATGTGTTGTGTCTCACTAACCCAATTTATGATTTATTTGTTTCATATAATTCTTATTTAGATTTGATATTCAAGTCACTACGTATTTTGTTTGAATTTGATATTAAATTTGACATAAAATAAAATAAATAGAAAAAATTAAAGCATTTTTTAAAATCAATAATTTTCTATATTTTAAATTTGTTACGGACCTGGATAAGGCCCAATCACGATAGGGCCCAACCACATGCAGGCATATCAGATCCGCCATAACAACAATCCAAGGATATCTCAACTACCCCGGAAATATAGAAGCATATCCGTAGGGAGATAAGCAGTTTAGATTATAAGCCAAATATATCGCGAATGCCGCTCCAGGTACCTTCTATAAATACCCGGTCAACAGCCTAAGGTACACACGCTCTAACCTAGACTATTTACCTACTGTTACACTGAGCACACACCCCACTCCCTCGGCTAAGAGCCTGGTTGTGTTCAGTGATCCGTCTCCGTCTGTGTGCTTCCACATACGCACCCAGACCGAGACCCTTGATCCAATATCAAATCACCAGCCCATACACGCGGCTGGACATCTGTGTTCTACACCAGAACAGTGGCGCCGACCGTGGGGATCGATAAACTTCAATTCCCGTGACCAATGAGGGTTAATACGCGCAGTACTATCCAGAAGCAGCCGGAGATGGTTCGAACAACCGGAGAGCAGCGTCAACCACCCCAGCAACCACAGCACACCGAGCAGTCGACTAACCCTCTCGGTGGTAATGAGCAGGACGACGAAGACCGGCTATCGCAGCCTCATGTCCCGAATCACGATCAACCTGAAAAAGAAAACGAGTCCGAAACGGGTTCATCGGCAGCGCGGGGACATTGCCGCGAGCCACAGAAATCCAACCCAGATGTAAATCAGGAGACCCCGTTCCAAAATCCGGACTACCTTGCACTCCATAACGGACAGCTCGCCATGATCAAACGCATCGAGAATATGGACAAACGTTATACTCTTCAATTTCAACACATGGACGAGCGAGACCGCAGAAGGGAATCTAGAAACACCAGCTATGATCGGGATGACAAAACATGGGAACCCGACCAGGAAGGTCATAGTTTTCATCGGCAGAGGACAATAGACAATACCAGAAGGGCGGCCTCTTCCACCAAAGAATCAAGAAGGGGGAAGTCGTCCCGGATCGAAGGGTCGTCCCGGCCTCCCCCACATGATTCTCGGCATGGAAGATACGCCGAAGGCAAAGCCGGCAGCCCCTTTTCACCCGAGATCCTCAGGGCACGGTTCCCAGGAAAGCTGAACCTCACCGAGTTCAGCAAGTACGACGGTTCGCAGGACCAACGACTCATTTGGACGATTTTCAGATAATCATGATATGTAGAGGCCTTGGAGAACCCATCATAAGTAGGGTTTTCGCCACAACCCTAAAAGGACCAGCCCTAAAATGGTTACAAACCCTGCCTCCAGGGTCGATAACTAAATTTGATGACCTGGCAAAGGCTTTCGAGTTGCAATTCGCAACTAGTAAGAAACAGCCGAAGTCTCAGTATACCTTGTCCAAAATCAGGCAGCGGCCCGGCGAATTACTCCAAAGCTATTTGGATCGCTTCAACCATGCGGCCCTGCAAGTCCAGGGGTTAAAGGAGGAAGTGCACGTTCACCTTTTGGCCGATGGCCTGGACAGTTCGAGCCGACCAGCTGAATCATTTTTCAAAGAGCCGGCTAAGAGCTTAAAAGACTTCATGACACGGTCAAAGAAATATCTTGAGGTGGAACAAATGCGCCAAGCAAATGCTCGAAGGGACCCGGACAACAGCACCCCGCCAAGGGATAAAGTCCAGTCCGAGGGTCGCAAGCAAGATCGCCGTGGAAAAGGACCAGATAGTAAGCAATCTAAGCCAAGGACGGACTCGAAGAGTAAATATGACTATTATACCCCTCTTAATGTGCCCCGGTCCCAGCTATGGAGGGAAGTAGCGTCGACCGAGATGCAGAAGGTCGGAAAACCTCATCCCTCAGGAAACGGTCCAATACGGACCAGTCCCGTTATTGTTCCTTTCACGATTGTAAGGGGCATACCACGGATCAATGCTATGAACTTCGGGATGCCATCGAGAAATTCGTCCGAGAAGGAAAGTTGTGTCAATACGTGATTAAAACGCAGGGCGCACAAAGGAAAAGCGAGCGAGGATGACCGTCGAACAAAGCGGACCCTGAGAGAAAAAGAGAGGGCAAGAGGCAGAAGCCGGCATCTGAGGACAGCGGATTTCCCGAGGCCGAGTTCGATTGCAACGTTATCAGTGGAGCTTTCGGAGGGGGAGGAGATACGGCGAGCCAACGGAGGAAATATCTAAAGGAAGTCCTTTCAATAAGGGACCGACCTAAGTTTAAAGAAGAATCACACATGACTGATCGAACGACCTCAGCTCATGTTCACAAAAGAAGACATGGCCGACGTACTCCCCGGCCACCAAGATGGCCTCGTAATTACTGGAACCCTGGTCAACTGCCGAGTCAAGAGGATATTTATAGACTCAGGGAGCTCGGCAGATATCATCATTTGGGATGCCTTCAAGAGAATGAACCTCGATCAGGAGGACCTGAAGCCATGCCAAACCACTCTCGTGGGGTTTCATGGCGAATTATCCCCTCCAAAGGGATATATAGATCTCCGACTCACTCTTGGAACGAAGGAAGGTTTCAAATCCGAGAGAGTAAGATTTATTGTGGCTGACTTCCCATCCCCTTACAACATCATCCTGGGAAGACCAACGATCCACAATGGGGACATGCTAGTATCTACGAAGCATCAGAAGATAAAAATGATAGGCAATAACAGCCAAGTCGCTACCGTCAAGGGCGATCAGAAAGAGTCCAGGCAGTGTTACGTCGAGACAATCAACGTAAAAGCAAAATCCAAACCAACGGATCCAGAACACAAAAAGATACAACAACCGATTAATATGATCGAATTGGACCTACGGGAAGAAAAGGGGAAGCCTCGGCCAGAACCAGAAGGAGAGGTAGAAGACCTCGTACTCGGAAACAATCCAGACCATAGTACGAAAATAGGCAGGGCTTTGACCCCCGACCTGCGATTGAGGATAGAAGAGTTTTTGGCCCACAATCGAGACGTTTTTGCATGGAGCGCGGCCGAGGTACCCGGTATAGACCCCAATTTCTGCTGTCATAAATTGGCCATACGGCCGGGGTCAACACCGGTAGCTCAGAAGAAAAGAACGAGAGCCCCAGATAGGCAGGTGGCATTGAACCAACATGTGGACGAGCTCTTGGAGGCCGGTTTCGTCAGGGAAGTACAATATACCACGTGGCTTTCCAACGTGGCGATGGTTTTAAAGCCAAGTGGCAAGTGGAGAGTATGCACCGACTATACCGACCTGAACAAAGCATGTCCTAAAGACGCCTATCCGATGCCAAACATTGATCAGCTCGTAGATAACTCATCCGGCTATCAACTGTGTCGTTTATGGACGCGTATTCCGGCTACAACCAGATCGCCATGCACACGGATGGAGGAAGCAGTAAGCTCGGTTCTTGTCCGGGAAGGAAATAATGGCCAAGAACCAATATACTTCGTGAGCAAAGCTTTGCAAAGCTCGGAGCTAAGATATCAGAAGTTGGAGAAATTGGCTTTCACCATAATAATGACGGCGCGCAGACTGCGCCCGTACTTCCAAGCTCACAAGGTAACGGTTCGAACCAGCCAACCCATTCGACAGGTACTCCATAAGCCGGACCTGGCAGGCCGAATGATCAGTTGGGCCATTGAGTTATCCGAGTTCGACATCACATATGAAGCACGACATGCTATTAAGTCACAAGCTCTGGCGGATTTCCTCCGAGAACTAACTCCAACTAATAACGACCCCGGCAACATCGACCTCTGGAAGGTATACGTCGACGGTTCGTCCAACTCGAAGGGAAGCGGAGCCGGAATCATCATAGAGAGCCCCGAAGGAGTCACGATCGAACACTCCCTACAACTGAATTTCCCGACGTCAAACAATCAGGCCGAGTATGAGGCGCTCCTGGCCGGACTCCAGCAGGTCAAGGAGCTCGGCGCCCAAAGAGTCTCGGTCTTCACCGACTCGCAACTCGTCGCCGCCCAGATAGACGGGACATACCAGGCTAAAGGGCCTCTAATGGCTAAGTACCTTAGCAAAGTCAAGAAAATCCAGGGGCCAGCACTAAAGGGACGACCAACCACGTAACCGTCATACAACAAAAGGTCGAAGAGCCGACTCGCGTAATGGTCATATCCGACGCCACCGATTGGAGGAAGCCGCTCGAGGACTACATTGAGCGAGGAATTGTCCCTCGGAACAGCGAATGCCCAAAACCGATACGGAGGCCGCGGTATACACAATGGTAGACGATCAACTTTACCGAAAAGGCTTGCATACCCCCATGTTAAGGTGCCCGGGTGCTCACGAAAGTAGATATGTCCTCGCCGAGATCCATGGAGGAATCAACGGACAACACATGGGTGCGAAAGCATTAGCAAGAAAGGCACTTAGGGGCGGTACTACTGCCGACCATACGGGCGGACGCGAACGAATTTGTGAAGGCATGTGATAGTTGCCAAAACACGCCAAAATCATTTGGTCCCCTCCATCAGATATGGAATATATCTCGGCCCCATGGCCCTTCTTTAAATGGGGAATGGATTTACTCGGACCATTTAAGCCGGCCCCCGGACAACTTCGATGGCTAATCGTGGCGGTGGACTACTTTACCAAGTGGATTGAAGCGAGCCGCTCGCCACCATCACTTCGGCTAGGTCCGAGGCTTCATCCAACAGAGGATTTTTTCCCGCTTCGGAATCCCGGCCGAGGTAGTGACAGACAACGGCACCCAGTTCACTGACAAGAATTTCCAGACATGATGGTGGACCTCGGCATCACGCATCACTTTGCATCGGCCGAACACCCCAATCAAACGGGCAAGGCGGAGGCGGCAAACAAGGTAATCCTGGACGGACTTCGGAAAAAGATGCAAGAGGCCGGCACCTGTTGGGTCGAACAGCTTTATAATGTCTTGTGGGGAATTCGCACGACTATCCAATCGGCTACCCAAGAGACACCCTTCCGCATGACATACGGATGCGAAGCCATGATCCCAGTCGAAGTTGGTCAGCCATCATGGAGAAGGCTTAGAACCCTGGAAGAAGGAGAACAATCGAATTCCAGGGCGTTGGCCACTGAGATGGAGCTGGTAGATGAAGTCAGGACCACGGCCCATTGCCGAGACATAGCAGCCAAGCAACTGATGGCGGCGAAACACAACAGAAAGGTCAAACCCAGGGCATTCGACTGGGGCGACCTGGTCCTAAGAAGGGCCGACATCGGTAACAAGAACGCCCAGACGGCAAGCCGACCGCAAACTGGGAAGGACCATACCGAGTAAAGGAGAAGTTAGAAAAAGGAGCATATGTTCTCGAAACACTGACAAGAAAACCCATCAAGAGGACATGGAATGGCGACAAACTGAGGGCCTATTATAGTTAAGGCCCAGTCACAGCCAGGATGTCGCAACGGACACCTCGTGTCCAAGTTAAGTTTTGATTTTGTTATTTCAAGCTTATTTTGGTTTCAGTCATTTCTCTTCTGCAAATTTTCCTTTCATTGTCAGCTTTGTGAAGCTAATCATCCCTTGAATAAATAAATGGTTTATTGACCAAATGTTCAATTTTAAGAGGACTAAAATGATTCGCTAAATAAGCAGATGCACACCGAGGTCTATACACCCGGTAAATATTTTGATGCATCGAAATTGACACCTAAGTAAGAAGGTGAATAGTCATATCGGACCCTGATCAGGTCCACATGGTCAAAGTGTGTCCTGACGACGACCACGGATGAGCATGTGACCATTCACCCTTACCCTGGTTAAAAATCACGGATAACGACTCCGAACCTCGTAGCGCGGTATATTTAGACACCCCTACTCATGCACCTGGTTTCCGACACCAGAAGAGTACTATGCGGACTCTAACTATTTAAAGACCCTGGCCCGGTCTACAACTTGACTACATGCAGAACATGCATAAAGTTAAAAATAAACAACGAAATACTATTTGAATCTCCATTCATAAGGTTAATCGTTCAAAGTACAAACAAGATCTACATTGCAGATTACTACAAAACCGGCCTCCTAAGCCGAAAATAAATAAAGAAAAAGAAAATTGGCAAATCTTCAAGGGGCCGCCTCGTCCTCAGGCGCCCCACTACCAGCAGGCTCGGCTCCAGAAGCAGCCCCTTCCTCGGAACGCACTCCACCGTCGACCTCGGCATCTGACGAGGGTTCTTCTTCAGGAGATGGAGGTGGAGGAATGAGAACACCGGCCTGAAAACGAGAGCGACATCCATAGCCGGTGAGGTTCAGAGTCAGGCCTGGATTCAGATATTCAATTTGAGCCAGGGCCATCTTGAAGCAGTCTGACGCGGTCCTCCTCACCGCATCCACCGCCATCTTGTGAGCGATCTTCTCCTCTCCCAGGTCTTTCCGAGTCCGCTCCAACTGCGTGCACAGCTCGCCGCGCACCCTGGTAAGCCGCTTTACCGCATCCATAGATTGAGAATGCAAGGATTTCATCTCCGCCAGGCTAGAGTTGGCTTCGGCCAGACGAGAATTGGCATCGGCCAGATTAGAATTGGCATCGGCCAGGGCAGCTTGGGTCTGCATCAGATCAGCGTTGGCCCGCGTCAATGCCTGGTGGGTCAGCAGAAGATCTTCGCCGGATTTTTCAGCGGCATCTTGGGAACTTTTAAGTTCCACCTTAAGACTGTCCCTTTCAGCCTCGGCTCTCTCCTTATCCGCCGCGAGCCCCTTAGCTTTCTCCTCAGCCGACTCCAATCCCAGTTTCAGAGCTCGGGACTCACCGGAAGCTCGAACATAATAATTATGGAGGTGCAGATAGGCCTGAGACAAACCAAGGGCCTGGCAAAGACTATCGGAAACGTGCTGCACTTTATGAACGTCCTCGTTTGAAAGAGGCTGAGGGCTTAAGAACCGACGCGGCGGAAAGAAGGCCATACCGATCTCTTCAGAGACGTCTCCGTCCCAAGCTTGGCCCCGTTTGAAGGCTCCAGGGCGAGCAGCGGCGGCCGATTGAGACAAAGGAGAAGCCGAGTCAGAGGCAGCCACCTTTTTCCCCTTATCAGGGGATGGAAGAGGATCGGTAGGGGTAGAGGCCCCGGTAGCAGCAGAGGCTGGAGCAGACGGAGGCACTACACCGGTGTCGGCCGCCTCGGATGGAGGGGAGGAAGGTACTACTTCGGGTTGGACGGCCAAAGAGGGAGTAGCCGAAGGAGTAGCGGCGGTAGCCCCAATACTGGCCCGCTTCGCCGAGGAAGGCGTCGGGACTGTAGACGCCGCAGGAGCTTTCTTCTTGGCAGGCTCGGCGGCGGACCGTTTGGAGCTCTCTCTCTCGGTTTGCCGGCCGGCGGCAAGGTATACGTAAGGTAGTCCGGATTCAGCTCCATAGCACCCTGACCTGTTACAAAGGCATCCCAGAAACAAAATTAAAAGAAGCTAATTGGATGACGAAAATCAAGTAGCATGACAAGATTAATATAAAGCCATACTAGAGGCTGAGCCGGACTCTACACTGGCCTTCTTGATATAGAAGGCCGCACTCTTGACACCATGTTCGGCGACGTATGACGCCAGCCGAGCGGCGTACTCTCTCTCTCCTCCTTAGAGAGGTCCTTGGCAGTAAACTGGTATGTGGAAGAAGAGAAGTTATGATGATCGAAGGTCCAGTAGAGAGGGAAGCGCCACTCTACGCCGGGGCCTTCAGCATTCTTCAGGAACCAGGGCATTTCCCCAGTTATCACAACAACTTTGAAGAAAGCATTCTTGAAATGCTTGAAGGAGTCGGAGAAGGAGGTCATAAGCTTCCGATCCGCCTCGGCACGAAGAGAAGTCAGCCCTTTCAAAGAGGGCGGCTCCTTACCCGAACGAGGTGTGAAAGGAGAGAAAAAATGAAGGAATAGGGCGGCAGTACACGGAATGGCAGGATCCATCTTCCCGCAGAGATACGTAAACGCTGCAAGATAACCCCACCCGTTCGGATGAAGTTGAGAAGGAGCCAGATGAAGGTAGTGAAGTACGGACATTTGGAACCCGGTAAACGGAAAGCGACACGAGCCGGGACATGTACTCCCGGTAGAAAAGAAAAAAGTTAGGAGAACCGGGCTCCCGGGTGGCGCAGATCGGTTCACCATCCTCGGGGGGAGCAAGACAGCATCCTGCTGACCCCGGAGACCCCAGTTTTGCCACGTCCGCGTCCGTCATCAGCGAACGTATAGTTAGCAGTTCACTTGTCACCCAGGGATATTTGGCTCTCATCGACGGTGAAGGACTGCCGGAGTCTGCCTCCACATCGGAGGCGGAAAGACGAGGAGAAGACGTAGACTCCATTTACCTACAACAAAAGGAATAAAACTAAAGTCAGAACTAGGCAGAATACCTGATGAAGACAGATCGAAGAAAGGAGGACCCTTGGAGTTGGACACGGGCTCAGCTGACGAGTTATGCCGACATGAGCCCAAGACGACTTCGGCCATACGGTCTTGCCCACTCGCAATAAGGGAGGAGCTCTCGGCAACACAATCCCAACAGGGACCGTGATAACCAGCTGGTAATGACCCCGACTCGGACGGACGATGCACTTGGTAGGCGTTTATGGGCTCGACTAGAAGAGGCTCGGACACTGCCGAACTATGAGAATCTGGCCTGGCAGGGCCAGGTTCCGACTGACTGGGCCCAGGAACCACAGGCTGGGGCCTCCCAGCGCTCCGTGCACCCGACCGACCACGGAGAGCCAAAGACAGTTTTTCCTCCTCGGTTAAAGAGGTCCCTAGCAGCCAATAACTAAAAAAGGGATAACGCTCACGAAGGGCCTCATCGTCGTTAGGACCTAAAGGCTGACGTGAAGACGAACTTCCCCTATCCATCAAAACTCCAAACCTATACAACCAACACAAGGATAAGAAGGAGGGGGAAAAAACTAAGACCAAAACAAGGAAAACCAGAAACTCAAGAAGACAAGACCTATGGGTTCGATAGCTCAACTCACCCGCACTCCACTCAGGAAACCCAAGTCCAGAAATGCACCAGCGAAGAGAAGAAAAAGGAGGAGGGAGAATTTAAATACTGAAATGGCATAAAAAACTCAGAAGGCAAGATGAATACCTGAAGCTTACACAGCGAGGATTGACGGAGAATCCTGAGTAAATGAGAAGCCTTGACTAACCAGAAAATCCTGGGATACAAGAAGGAACCAACACTCTCTGGTGACAGGAAAACCTTGCACAGAAGAAGTTTCGCGTAGGAGTGGAATGAGCAAATGGAAAAAGTGGTAAAATGAACTACGCCAGTAGTTTATATCGAGAGAAAAGAAGGGGGAAATTCAAAACGAAAGAAGCCCAACCGAAGAGGGTAGTCACGACCTTTCACCCCAAAAGTTGAGGGGACGTGCAACGTACCGCCAGAGCATTAAATGCGCACGAAATATGGGGGCGGCGGACACGTTAATCAAGGCGCCTCCCCAATCGCAGAAAGCCAGGTGGCGCAGGTAATCATGGCAAGATCAGAGTAGGCTTCCCAAGAGTCACGCCGTGGTCACAACAACGGCCTCGGGCCGTCAGATTTCGAGCCTTGACTCCGGCATATCACTGCGGCCAAAATCGGTCCACACCACCTAGGGCTCTTATGCCATCGGTCCTCACCACGGTAGGGCCCGAGATTATCACCTCGGATCCTTACGTCGTCGGTCATCACCACGGCATTCTTAGGACCGTGGGCTATTATCTCGGTCCCCTAAGGCTGTCATTAACCACCCCGGATCATTGGATCAAGCAACAACACCATCCATTCGGGAGGGGAACCAGAGATTAAACGTCCGGTATAAACATTGGATGAAGGCAAAGCCTCGGATGGCGTGAGCCAGGATATCGTACACCCCGCATCCAGAAACATCACACTACCGGTGGGGGAAATTACGGACTCGGATAAGGCCCAATCACGATAGGGCCCAACCACGTGCAGCATATCAGATCCGCCATAACAGCAATCCAAGGATATCTCAACTACCCCAGAAATATAGGAGCATATCCGTAGGGAGATAGGCAGTTCAGATTATAAGCCAGATATATCGCGAATGCCGCCCCAGGTACCTTCTATAAATACCCGGTCAACAGCCTAAGGTACACACGCTCTAACCTAGACTATTTACCTACTGTTACACTGAGCACACACCCCACTCCCTCGGCTAAGAGCCTGGTTGTGTTCAGTGATCCCGTCTCCGTCTGTGTGCTTCCACATACGCACCCAGACCGAGACCCTTGATCCAATATCAAACCACCGGCCCATACACGCGGCTGGACATCTGTGTTCTACACCAGAACAAAATTCATGAAGGATAAGTTTAAATTTTTAGTCTATTTTATCATATAAGAATTAAAATTCATGAGAACTGGAGTATATTAAAACTATCAAGTATTTAATTAAGTAAAAATTCATGAGGATGATATGAAGAATATATTAAAACGTAATCCAAAATTGCTCTGATTTCGTCAACTTTATTATATAGGTGTATTATTAAATTATTATTGTCTTTAATTATTATTAAGAAAGTATAAATAGGGGTATTATAGGAAAAAAATAACAAAAGTTAAAACTTGCTCTTGTAATGATTGATCAAAACTAACTCTAAAATTTGCTCATTTTTTTGTACTACGCACTAAGTTCTTCCACAAACAAGACAAACTCTTTGCAAGACTACCAGTTCTGCTAGCTACTTTCAAATATGTATCCCTATCATGAAAAAGTTCGAATAGATTATAGCAAAATTTATCCAACGAATACGATCGCTCCCATGTGTCGGAACGATTCTCCTGTTGATCCTCCAAGTGATGATGACGACGACCAATAGTTCAATTCCAGAATCAACAAAATATACTGGGATTAGCACATTTATAACCAAAAAGCAGACCTGATTTCGCATACCAAAATATATGACTTCTACAACATCTCAAAGAAGTTAATAAATCGAATGGCCATACTCTTCGTCCAATGCATTGGATTAGAAATATGGTAGAAAATAATTCTATTATTTTGACAACTACTCGTGCAATGCATTGGATTAGAAAATATGGTAGAAAATAATCCTATTCTTTTGACAACTAAAATCCGAGATTTTAGAATCTCTAGATTATTCTAACAATTTTATACTTAAATGAATACGAAAAGAAAAGAGTAATAAAACCAAGTGTGTTTATCATGACATAGTGTGATATAATGTTATACGATGATATTTTACAAGTAAATTGGAAACCAATCCTATTAACGAATACCCCTTCCATACATGCTCATTTTTACCTTTAAGGTAGAAGGGAAGAAAATATTTAGGAAATAAAAAGAATAGGACGAAAAAACCATATTTGCCTTCGAATTGGAAGAGAATAAAATATTCAGGGAATGAAGAGAGAAAGTGGAACAAACCATTATATATATAACTCCCTTCACACGATATTTGTATGAGCAAACCACCCACACTGCATAACAAGTGGGAGGGAGATCAAAGGACTTGTGGCAGGGGAGTTTCCAAATCTACCTATAATGATTATTTAAATAGCATACATAGTATTATTAAATTATTAATTGTTTAAATATAAGATAAGGGAAATTCCCAATTAAATCCTTTTAAAATGCTAAAATATAAATTTAGGTATATACTTTCAATAAGTTATTAAGGCCGTGAGGCCTAATTAAAGATTTTAGAATGTTGTTAAAAAATCATAATGTCCATATCCATTTTAAAAATGAATATTTTTAACTGTAAATTTCCATATGCTTTTAACCCTAATACTCTCTTTGAAACAGTGAGACCTCAACTTTTAGTCAACTTACAACAACATTGAAGGGTAATTTCTAATAATTTTTATTATCAAAAAAAAAAAAATCTAACAATTTATCTTTAACCCTAATGCTGCACAATGTATATGGAATGTATGTTGTACTGTTAGCAACTAGAAGCCATAAGATAAAGATAAATTAGTGTTTAAAAATATATTTTATAATGTCAAAATTTAATCAAACGTTCTCAATGTGTACATCATTCTTTTAATTACTAAAAGAAATTTAAATACAATTTATTCTATAACAAAAGTAACTACATTTCTGCATCTTTAATTATAAGAAAGCCAACCTGAAAAAATAAAATAAATAAAAAAAATTGATGACTAAATAGAAAACCCTTACTCGTCATTTAAAGAAAGAAATTAACATGATATATTTGCAACGCAAGGAGAGAGAAAACACCAGAAAACATAGAGAGAACACATTAAAAATTGTTCTATATATATGTCTGTTCTTAAGTATATGTAGTAGACATTCTGTATTATCATTTTGGTCACTATAAAACAAATGTAAATGGTTTTTTTTTTTTTCCTTTTTAACTTACATGACTTGCCAATGTAAATGACCTTTTTTTTTTCTATTTTTTATTTTATACTTTTCTATCTCCTTCAAAATCTCATTTAATATTAATAAAATTTGATTTTTTTTTTAATAATTTAAGACATATGTTGAGTTAATCATTATTTCTCAATTCCAACTTATATTGTGGATTTTGATAGAGTGCTTTGCTTCTTTGTACCGATAATTTCATGCAATAAATATTTAGATTTTTCTTCTCACAAAAATAAAGACACGTCACCAATAAATAAGTTATCAATGCAATAAATGAAAGTTTACATAATGTGTGTAGATCATTCAATTATTGAATGGAACTTTTGTGTTAATGACATATTCAAATACCTTATTATTGTTGCAGACTCACAATTTGTATACTGTCTCTCTCTCTCTCTCTCGTTATTATTTCTCATTCTTATTATAAAGCATCAACTAACAATTCTCACAAACCAATAAAAAAAGTTAAAATCAATAAAGTTGTCATACAATTTAAAAAATTACAATATTATCCCTACTAATTGCATTAAACTCTAATATTATATTAATTATTACTCTCACCCACTACCCTTATTAATTATGGTCATACATGAAAAAAAATAATTAATGTGTTTTGGAAATAAGCAAGTGCCTTATAAAAACGACCAAATACGATTATTAGTTAGTATCTTATAATAAAAATTAAAAGGAGTAGCTGATACTAACTCTTATTTATATATTGTTGTCATATACTCATATGTGTACGGGTGCGATGCATAAGATTCCCGCGGCACATTAATTAATTAGCTTGAGTGTCAACGTTTCATTTAATTTCATTGACTACAGAATGCTAGTTCTTTGAGAAATAGTGGAATTGATTGCGCAGGATCTTTTAAATTAATTGCATTATTAATTATATGTTTTATTTTCTTAATACAGCTATGGAAATTGAAGGGGATAGAAAAGTATAAAAATTAAAAAGTGATTTCCCCCCTTCGTCCAAAAAAAAAAAGTACCACCAGTCAATTTGTAGTGCAAACATAACAAATGAAGTCTCAAATTAAGGATAAGATGAATATTAATTACTCCCTCCAATTCCATTCTTAAGAAATCACTAAAGTTACTTATTAGTGAAAAAAAAAAAAAGTTTATTCTTTTCCTTTATAAGATACCCTCTTTAATCATCATTTGCATAGGAACTACTCTTAATAACTGTATTACATCCAATAGGGATAATTTATGCAAAAGTTATACAATTAGGAGTATCATATTTAGGACTAAACTCTATATGAACAAAGGGAGGATGTATTATAAAGCCATGATTTATAACATTTCATGACTTAAATAAGCATACGTATGTAGCACCGTATAAGCCACAACCTACAACCTTCTTGCTTATGGTTCATTGGAATACAAAGGATCAAGTTCGTTGCAAGTGTTTGAATCTGACTCACCATGAACTAGCGTTTGAAAAGTATGTTCATGTAGCAAAACTTCTTTCACATACTTACTTCATACACTATAAATTATGTTGGAAAAACAGCTTCTACCGCCAATCCAAATGGGCACTTAGCTTTTAGGGCGTTTGACAAGGGGGAAGGACACCCTTTGTTGAGGATTTTGCTGCATATCAGTTCTGTCTTCCTGAGAGGGGTTGGGATCAGCAATGTCTTCATCCTCAGTTTCTTCCATTGGCTGGGAAGGCCTTTTCTTTGGAATTTCCACCTGGTAGTTAGGTCTGATTAGTGTATCCTTATCAGGAGGGAGAGGAATGCCAGGACCAGCTATTGTTTTTGGTAATGGTATCTTGTTGCGGCTGCGTGCCAACTCCAGAAGCACCTATCAAGATGTCACATCATCAAACATTTTATCCTTTTGGGGGAAAACAAAATTATTGCTTGAATATATTGCATGATAGAACCAGCTAAAGTTCATGACATATTTACTATCAAGCATTCTTTGTTGAGACCAGAAATATTCTCTTATGACGGTAGAGACTAATCTCACTTCTAGTACCAAAGGCAAAAATTAGACTCATCCCAACGAAGTTTGCTTCAAACACGAATTGGTAATCAAATCCTTAACAATTTGTTCAAGGGATAAAAACCCCTGCCACACATATCAACCTGAATTGGTGGTTACCATCACATATTCTAATAAAATTATTACACATGAGCATCTGCGACAACTCTAGCATCTCCGACGGTCCGACCAATAGCAAATCAGCAATGCCCAAGCAATTAACAGCAGAAAATTTAGTTAGTAGATGTTTCAGCTAGCTAGGTACAATCCATTCTGAAAGGTTGTGGAACAACGAAATCAGGAAAAGAGGGAAAAGACAATATATCACAGGCAAGATTTTCTGGAATCCAGTAGAATAATTTAAATTTGACACTTCTATGGAAAAAAGTTCCGCTCCAAGCTTAGTGAAGAAGCAAAAATGCAACTGGACAACAGTTTATTTGTGGACTGGTATGATTCTGAGTCCAATGTCAGCAGATTGTACAATAATATTTTTTTTTTACTTTGTTGACTAGAAGTGTATGTTACAAGTCCCACATCAAGAAGCCTCACAAGTGTAGTGTGGTTTATAAGTCAAGGGGCTCTCCCTCCTAATAGGCTAATCTTTTGGGATGGGTTCTCCCTTTGGACTTGTAATCATCACATTGGTCCTTTCACTGAGAGCCCGTTACTCACGACAAGGGCTACCCACGGAGGGTTCTAACCGGCAAGAGGCCGAGTAAAGTGTCATGGTGTGGAGCCGCCCGAGATGTCGACTCTTAAGGGAGTGACTATTTTATGAGTCCCACATCAAGAAGCCTTACAAGTGTAGCATGGTCTATGAGTCAAGGGGTTTTCCCTCCTGATAGGCTAATCTTTTGGGATGGACTCTCTCTTTGGGCTTGAAATCATCACAGTGTATCATCAATTACCAATGTGACTGTTTCAAAAAGAGGAAGACATAGCTTCCATGTTACATGCTTATATTAGTTTTTCCAACCGACCAACTATGTTCTTTACCAGCTCACATGTGCTTAACACCAGCAAACATCAAAAACTGGGATAGGAGGAAAACAAAGGAGCACAACTCATCTTGTAATTTCATGGGGAAGGAAGGACATGATGAAATTCTAATTTCCAAAACATGGGGAAGAATAAAAATTCTCTTCTTTTATGTTGTCCCTTGTCAAAACAAACCATCAATTACATTAAATACGAACACAAACACAATCAATGTACTTTTGATGATAACTTGAAAAGAATGAAGCTTAATATTAAGATCAAGAAACATAAGAGTTAAGAGAAGCCAAAGTTACCTCTCTTGGTGGTGGCTGAGAGAAGCTAAAGTTAACCTTTGACTGAATAGCAAGCTTAACATCATCACAGTCAATTGCAGATTTGCTAGCATGCTCCGAATATATTTGAGCATCTGTCAATACTTCAACAACATAGCGATACCACAACTCCAGAAATTTGTGTATGACATGAGGTTCATAGTCCTCCACTCCCATTGATTTCAAAAGAGACTTCACAATTTTTGCATCTCTTGGTAAATCCTCGTCTTTATCTGCCATAACCTCAACGAGCAATTTGATTGTTCTTGAAAGAAAACAGACCTGGATGAATACATATAGCACTGAAGAATGACAATGATAAAACTTGCAATTTATTCCTTTCCAATTAACTAAAATGAAAACTTTAAAGCAGGTCAAGAAATGGAACAATGGTGTCCAATGCAGGTAGGGTTGATCATGGACCAAACTGGACCGGGTTCGATCCCAACTTGAGGTCTGGTCTTGATAAGATCTCAAGTTGGACAAGTCAGCCTAAGGTCCGGTCTGATCTAGCATCAGCCCAAGTTCGGGCTGAACCAGACCGGTCTAGTGGATTGCCTGGACTAGTCCAGGACCTGTTTGAATTTTTTTTTTTTTCAGTTTTAGGGAGGCAATATTTCAGCCTGTGAGGCTTCTCCTGACTTTCAAAGGTTCAAATTCAACCTAATAAGACTATAACAATACCTATAATCAGGAAAAACACATCACAAAACATTAAAACTCATTCATAAATCCATAATAATCTAACAATTTCCATATTGACTGTATGTTGCCCTGTGGCCTCATAAGGCATCACAGCAAAAGAAAACGAAGGTAGGATCAGTGGGGCTATCCAAGACAGAATATCTAACAATTTCCTAATATTTACTGCAGCATCCAAGAATGGTCCGAGTTCATGACAGTAAGGGAGGTATCCTTTGATAAAACCCCTTTTTGGGTTCGTGTGCTTCTGAAGATTGTGAAACATTCTGGTTTGCTAAGATTACCAAACACAGAAAAATGGCGAACTCCCAAAGGGGATAAAAAAAGGGGGATATGATTAATTATTTATCCATACAAACACAATAAAATTTAAAGAGAAAAGGAGAAAAATGATTCAAACAATAATAAGAGGAAAGTTGAAATGGCAGAAATGCTCCAAGAATAATGGTTAATTAGCTACCTTGGGTCTTTGTGGTTTACAGCCATGCTTTTAAACAGCTTGGCATTCCCAGAGAAAGGCAAAAAAAAAGAATAATGATTAATTATTTCAAGAATGTGTTACTCGGAAACTATCAGCTAAAGAGCCTCTGACATCGTAGGAGATCTAGTGCGGTATGAGAAACCGAAGTTTACGCAGAGAAAAAAATCAGATAAGAAAATCGCTGAATCAGACGTAAGGACGAGAGCATCTCTCACAGAAATCGTTGAAGAAATCAATCGATTACGCAGAGCAAAAAAAAAAAAAATTCAGACGCAAATTAGACGCAAGGACGAGAGGGAGACAGTACCGATTACTGTGGAGAGAGGAATAGAGGCGCCTGGATCTGGAAGAGCCGAAGAGGACGGAGGACTGAGGTCGACTGAGGATCCAGCGAAATCCTCTGTTTCTCGTCCTCAAGTTCAGTCCAGCGCTCACTGTGCGTCTCCCTCCTCTGGTTCTGCGAAATCTCCAATTCGTTTTTCTCTTCCCTGCTTCTTCGCTCTCTCTTTTGTTCCTTTCGATCAAGTCGTGCTCTCCAAACCCGCCGCTGTTCCTCTTTTTTCTTTTTCTTTCTCGTTCTTTTCTCCCTGTTTTTCCAGCCGCACCTCTTCTTTCTTTTAGCTTTTATGTTTTCTTTTTGGGTTAAGGAGCAATTTTACACATGAGCTTTTCCCGAGCGCGCTAAAGACCACGTGCTTTTTCGGAAGCAAAAGTACACGCGTGGTTACGTTTTAGGAGCGCCAAAGACTACGGCTATTAGTTGACCGTTAGTCAACCGTTAACTGGATGGAACGGCGACGTGGCGTGACGTGGCGCTTTATTTGGACCGACACGCCGACATGGACGCTGACGTGGATGCTGACGTGGACGCTGATGGTAGGAAAAAAGAAAATTACCATTTTGCCCCTAAGTTTTAAATGAAAATTACCTTTTTCCCTTAGTTTTAAATGAAAATTACCCTTTTGCCCTTAGTTTTAAATAATAATAAAAACTAAAAATACCCTTCCACCACCGGCCCCACCACCGCCGGCCGACCACCACCACCGCCGGCTGGCGGCGGCAAAGCCGGCCACCACCGACGGCCGACCCCCTTGGCCGGCCGACCCCACGGCGGCGGCCGGCAGTGGTCGGCCGCCGGTGGTGGGGTGGCCGGTGGTGGGGCCCACCAAGGAAGGGCTATTTTTAGTTTTTTTTTTAAAAAAAAAAACTTAAGGCAAAAGGGTAATTTTTATTTAAAACTAAGGGCAAAAGTGTAATTTTACCCGAGTTACTGTTCATTTCCAAAACGGTGCGCTGCTACTCTGTTTCTTTCTATTTCCAATTCTCCAATTGTCAAAACGGTGCGCTGCTACTCTCAAACAATAATCTTCAATTCACTTTTTCTATGCATCTCGCCTCTGGTCCTTTTTTTATAAAAAATAAATAAATTATATATTAATAATAATAATAATTAAAATATAAACTTTTTTTATTTTTTATCTTTTTTTATTTAAACTAAATTATTTCTATTTAAATTTGAAAACTATGATATTTACAATGAAATCCCCTAAATAATATACCAATTTAATTTGATCTTATAATAATGTAATCTCATTTAAATCTCTTAAAAATATTTAGATAACTCTCCAAATATCTTCAAAATGTACTTTAAATATAATAAGGATAGTTATCACAGCAGAGGCGGAGACCGCGGAGTGGGCTAGCGGAGACGGAGTGGGCGAATAACGGGTGCACATTAGGTGCACATACTTATGTGCCCGTGCTCATACCTCTATTAGAGATATGAGCATTTTTTATATATATATTATATTTATTTAGATTTAAATTATATGCTGCTTTCTGGAATTTTTTTTGCATCTAGTATCTCAAATTAATTAGCTTCTAGTTCTGCATTTATCTATAACACCAGTATCATAGAAAGTAATTAATTTTGAGATATTGGGTGTAAAAAAATTCCAGAAAGCAACATATAATTTAAATTTAAATAAATATAATATATAAAAAATTTAAAAAAAATATGCTCATTGTAATACCCGGATAATTATTTATCTAGAATATTATATTTTAATAAATAATACCTATTGGAAATAGGTGAATATAAGGTTTCAAATATAAGTTATAATTATCTTATTTTCTAAGGAAAATACTATGGGAATTAAAGGGAATAAAGTGCCAAAATTACCAAAATGCCCCTATGGGCATAAGTGGCCTAGAAAATATTATGAAAAATCCTAGGAGGCAGTGAAATAATTATTAAAATTAGGAGAGTATATTGTCTCTAATTTTAGTAATTTAATAAATTATAAACTTGGAAAAATTGAGAAGGAATGTTCAAAAAGTATTGAAATGACCAAAATACCCCCGTAAATGCTAATATAATGAATGAGACATGAACACACAAATAAATATCAGTGCAAAAGTTATGAGGTAATGAGTCATTCTAATTAAGAAAATTATCAACTATTGATAAGAAAGTAACTAGGTAATTATTGGCTAATTACTTAAGTATAAACGAAGGAAATTCGGAGATAATTATGTAAAACCCTAAAATTAGTGGTTTTTGGCTTAAAATTAGTAAAAACATGTTTGATAATTTATTGGAAGTTTTGAAGAAGAATAGATGAGTTTAGGTATTTTTAAGCGTAAACACAAGTTTGGACCAATAGGAAAATTATGTAAGAAATTATATAAAATAATTATTAAATAATTATTTTATATTAAATAAAATATAAAACGAAAAAAAAGAAGGAAGGATCAGATGATTGACCGAATTGGAGCAAGGAAAATTGAAGATAAGAATGGAGAAATAATATCTTGATATTTTGCAAAAAGTGTTATTATTATATTATATAATTAAATATAGTGAATAGTAATCAAATAAATAGGAAACAGATCCTATCTAGAGAACCAGGAATGGGATTTCCAAAGTCAAGGTAAAATATTGATCAGTGGATTTTTATCTTCCGTTAGGCTTTTCCTAAGTTAATTCAAGCCAGATTGTACATTTTCCTAATAAAACAAAATAGGGAAAATGCGAGATAGGCACATTTTTAGGATTGAAGAGAATAAATTCTAACTCAACATCTAGAAGTGAGTTTGAAATTATCTGGACATATTTGGAATCAGTGAATTTTTGTCCAGAAGTCGATGATTCCAGAAATTCGTTCCGTAGCCGGGCACGCCTTTCGAGAAACTTCAGGCTGACCGTTGAGACCCTGTATGGAGTCAAAAACTTGGTTAAAATGTTCATTTCTAATGAGAAAGAAAAGGTCTTCAGGATTTTGATTTCGAATTTCTGAGATTTTACGCGATTACGCGATTCGCACGCCGATCGAGAAATTGGCTACCGGCTTTAACTTCTTGAAGAAGAAAGAGATGTAATGCATGACATCAATTTTTGGGACACCTAAGGGCTGAATTTAGTTCAAGAGGATCCAAGGGCCAAGATGTTGCCTTCTTGATCAAGCCAAATCCAAGGGTTGGAAACAACTTTGATATTTCCCTTTATGTCCTTCCAAAAGCCTATAAATACCCCCCCTCTTCATAATTCTTCACACCATCCTTGAGAGCTCAAGGCCGAAATAGAGAGAAGGAAGAGAGAGGAAGGAGTCTGGGGAATTTGTAGCGAAGCCAGGTAAGTTTTTCGGTACTTAAGTTTCCGTAGTTTTTCGGTAGTTAGAGTAGAAATGCTATATTAGTCTTTAATCTTCCAAGTATGATTAGATATCATATGATAGGGCTATATTAGTCTAGAATTTCGAAAATTATCATTGGGTCGAAGTTCTGGCAAAATTTTGGAAAAATCGAGCCAAAGTAACGGCGCCGCGAAATTCCGCTAATTAGGGGTATAGGGGCAAAATGGTAATTTTTACCTAAAATGCCAGTCGTAATGTCAAATCACTAATGAAAGTGATATTACCCTTATAGGATATCATAAACTCTGATTTGCTGCCGTTACGCTACCCGACGTGCCACTGTTGGACGTTTCGCAGTTTTCCGTAAAAAGTACGATTTCCGACGGAAATACCGTAATCCGTCAACAAAGGTACGTTCGCGTACTGGTAACCTTAACTCTGATGTTTATTGTATGCATATGTGTATATTGTCTGTCATGCCAATTGTCTGCCATGCCTGTACTCTGACTGTACTGTTGTTCTGTCATGCCTATTGTATGTCATGCCTGTACTCCGATTGTACTATTGTCTGTACTCTGATTGTACTATTGTTCTTTACTTTGACTGTACTATTGTCTGTACATCCGACTGTACTATTGTCTGTACTCTGACCGTACTATTACCTGTACTCTGACTGTACTATTGTCTGTACTCTGACTGTACTATTGTTTGTCATCCGAATGTATTGTTACTCCGACTGTACTATTGTCTGTACTCCGACTGTACTGTTGTCTATCATCCGACTATATGATTGTCTGTCATCCGACTGTATTGTTATTGCCATACATATCTGATATGTATACCTTATGTCTGACCGTAGTAAATGTTGCCAAAAGTCTAAGAATGTCTGTTGTACATATATGATGTATGTAATCATGAGGTTAACCGTTACCCAGGGTTCGATGCATGGACTCGGCTCTTAACTTAGCTTCGAGATTGGGAGGACCGAGGTTCGAGGAGAAGGACAAGCAAGACGCCTAGGAATCGCGGTGAAGACTTCTTCTCGTTTTGCTTTTGAAACACTCTTGTACCATTGTTTAAACAAAGAAGACATGCTACCATGGGTATTTTAAATATATATATCAGTTACTCAATCGCTCCGGTACACTACTCTGATTTTTTACAAATGAGGTTTGATAAAAAAAAAGTTTATACTGCTTTTAAAAATGGGATGTTACACTCATACCTCTAATAGAGGTATAAGCATATAATTGAGCACATAAATATGTGCACCTATTGTGCATTTGCGAATAACCTAGGAGTGGGACCTGGCTTCTCTCGGCTGCCCCTCCCTTTTCTTGGAATGACACCGTTTTAAGTGCAGATTCTGAATTCTTCATATGAGGTGGTATTGAAAAAAAAAAAAACAAACAAACTTTCCAGGTTCCCAAAACTAGTCACCCCGCTCTTCATTCTTCTGTTAAGACTAAGGCCCCGTATGGATTAAAGAGTTGTCCCGTAGAATTTTGAAAAATGTTAAGCTAAAAAATACTTCATCCGATCTTAATTATAAGACATATTTAACCGATTTTAAAGAGATTAAGAAGGAAAAAATAGGAGTATTAATTATGTGAAAATATTTTTAGCAAGTTCTTTGTCCAAAATAAATAAATAGTAAGTTCTGGCAACCAAAAAAAAAAACTTGTAAATAGTGTGGAATTTTCCTCTTAATTTACTTATCAGCTTTCATATTAAAAAATATTTTAAAAATATTTTTTTTTTTAAATGAGAGTCTGAACTTTTATATTATTTTTTCAAAAAAAAAAACTGAGGTTCTCAACTGTAAAAAATAAATTTAAAATATTATTTTTTTAAAGTTCAGAATTTTTTAAAATAATTATATTTAATTATATTTTTATAAAAACTGAGAGTCTGAACTTTAAAATATTTTTTTTAAAGTTCTGATTTTTTTTAAAATAATTATATTTAATTATTTTTTTAAAAAATGAGAGTCTGAAATTTCAAAAATAATATTTTAAAATTATTTTTAAATATGAAAACTGATAATTAAATTAAGAGGAAAAATCCACACTATTTATAAGTTTTGTGTTTTTTGCTACAACTCACTATTTATATGTTCAGAATGGGACAATTCCATATAAAGACGGTTGAAATACCCAAATTCTATTTTGGGTTACTAAACTTAACAAATTATTAATTAGGTTATGTGACACAATTAGGGATTTAGAATTTAGGTAAAATTACATCTATATCTAATGATCGTTGCAATTCTTTTGTCTTGGTTGTCCGATATAGTAGCGTTTGATCTCCTACCCAGTTTGCTGGGTGTTCTGGTGTAGAACACAGATGTCCAGCCGCGTGTATGGGCTGGTGATTTGATATAGGATCTAGGGTCTCGGTCTGGGTACCAATGTGATAGCACACGCATGGGAGAGAGGATCACCGAACACAACCCGGCGCTTGGCCGGATGGAGTGGGGTGTGTGCTCGGTGTGACAGTATGTAGATTAGTCTAGGTTTAGAGCGTGTGTACCTTAGGCCGTTGCTTGGGTATTTATAGGACCTACCTGGAGCGGCTTTGGCGTGATTCCAGCCTATTATCCGAACCGCCTATCCTTATGGATGTGTTCCTAGATACCGGGGTAGTTGAGATATTCCGTGGTTACGGATATGACGGATCGATGTGCCTACCCTTGGTTGGGCCTTCATGTGATTGGGCCTTATCTGGGTCCGTAACAGTTGCCCCCCAGCCCGGTAGTTCAAGGTTTTGGACTAGGGGTATATTCTGTTTTTATAAATGTCATCCGAGGTGTTACCCATTTCCCTGACGTCTCGCGTCGGGCTAGGGATTTGTTGAGTTCATTTCCCCGGGGTACGTGGTAACGGTTCGAGGGTCGATGAGCCGGGGTGTCCCTCAATCTCTCATGCGATGTCGTGCTGGCGCCTTGTGGTTTGCAGGCGGTTGGCCGTGGCCGACATCCGAGGAGAGTGCCGTGGTTTGGACCGCCGAGCTACAAGCGTGAGATGGTGTGAATCAAACCTGGCACTCAATCTGTTACTTCCACGGTGTGACTCTTGGGAAACCTCCTCACGATGCCGCCATGATTGTCTATGACACTCGTCTTCCCGAGATTGGGGAGGTGCTTTGATCCTCGTGTCCGCCACCCCGAATTTCGTGCGCATTTAATGCTCGGTGGTACGTTACACGTCTTCTCAGCCTTTTGGGGTGAAAAGTCGTGGTTACCCTCGTCGGTTGGGTTTCTTTTGTTTTGAATTTCCCTCCTTCTTTCCTCTCGATATAACTTGCTGGCATTTCTCTTTTTGCCCACTTTTTCAATTCGCTCCCTCTCCCCCACACACGGGAATTCTTCTGCGCAAAGTCAAAATTCTGTTCTTAACTTCCAGTGTCTCAGAATACTCTGAAGAATCAAAGCTTCTTTCTTGTTCGGAATTTTCCATCTACTTTCGCTGTGTCGATTTTCTGCAATCTTCGCGTATTCATTTCTTTCTTGCGTGCCCCCGTATTCAGGTTTTCGCGGTGGAGTGTTTGTGAGTTGAGCTATCGAACCCATAGGTCTTGTCCTTTTGAGTGTCTGTTCTTAGTTGTTTCCTCCTTCTTACCCTTATGTTGGTTGTATAGGTTTGAGCTCTTGATGGATAGGGAAAACATTCTTCGTCTTCACATCGGCCTTTAGATCCTAACGACGACGAGGTGCTTCGTGAGCGTTATCCCTTTTTAGTTATTGGTGCTAGGGACCTCCTTATCCAAGGAGGAGAAACGGTCTTTAGCCCTCCGTGGTCGGCCGGGTGCGCGAAGCGCCGGGAGGCCCCACTCGTGGTTCCTGGACCCGGTCAATCGAACTCCGGCCTTATTAGGCCGATTTTCATAGTTTATCGTATCTCGAGCCTCTTTAGCCGAGCCGATAAGCGCCTACCAAACGCATCGTCCGTCCGAGTCGGGGTCATTACGGTGGCTATCACGGTCCCCGTTGGGATTGTGTTGCCGAGAGCTCTTCCCTTATTGCGAGTGGGCAAGACCGTATGGCCGAAGTCATCCCGGGCTCATGTCGGCATAATTCGTTAGCTGAGCCTGTGCCAGACTTCAAGGGTATTCCTTTCTCAGATTTGTCGTCATCAGGTATTCTGCCTAGTTCTGACTTTAGTTTTATTTCATTTTGTTGTAGGTAAATGGAGTCTACGTCTTCCCCTCGTCTTTCAGCTTCCGAACCGGAGGCGGACTCCGATAGTCCTTCACCGGCCCTGCGTTCCAAGTATCCCTGGGTGACTAGCGAAATGCTAACCATACGTTCGCTGATGACCAAGGCGGATATGGATAAAGTAGGGTCTCCGGGGTCATCGGGATGTCGTCTTTCCCCCCCCGAGGAGGATGAGCCGATCTGCGCCATTCGGGAACCAGGCTCTCCTAATTTCTTTCTTTTCTATCGGGATTATATGACCCGCTCGGTATTCGCTTCCGTTCTACGGGTTCCAAATGTCCGTCCTACACTACCTTCATCCGGCTCCTTCTCGCCTTCACCCGAACGGGTGGGCTTATCTGGCGGCGTTCGCCTATCTATGCGGGACAATGCAACCCGCTATTCCGTACCGCCTTATTCCTTCATTTTTTCTCCCCTTTCACCCCTCGGTCGGGTAGGGAACCGCCCTCTCTGAAAGGGCTAACTTCTCTTCGTGCCGAGGCGGACCGGAAACTCATGAATTCTTTCTCAGACTCCTTCAAGCATTTCAAAAATGCTTTCTTTAAAGTTGTTGCAATCCCTGGGGAAGTGCCCTGGTTTCTGAAAGCCGCTGAGGGTCCGGGCGTTGAATGGCGCTTCCCTTTATTGGTCCTCCGAGCACCATCACTTCTCCTCTTCCACCTACCAATTCTCGTTAAAAGACCTCTCGAAGACGAGAGAGAGTATGCCGCTCGGTGGCGTCTTACGTTGCCGAACATGGTGTCAAAAGAGCGGCCTTCTATATTAAGAAGGCGGTGAGTCATCCGGCTCGGCCTCCGGTATGGCTTTATTGCCGTGAATTCTCGTTTTTCTCGCCCGCCTTTTGTTATCTAACTAGCTTCGACTTTAGATTTATGCTTCATAATGAGTCAAGTTGCTATGAATCGAACCCAGATTATCTTGAGTATACCTTGCCGGTTTGTTGGGAAGCCGAGAGAAAGCTCCCGAGAAGCGTCCAGTGCCGAGCCTTCTAAGAAGCGAGCTCCCGCGGCTTCTATGGTCCCAAAGCCTTCGCGTCGAAGAGGGCCAAGGTCGGGATTCGACCGCTACCGCTTCGATTTGCTCCCGAAGTGTTACCTTCTTCTCCTCCGTCATTGATAGCCGCGGCGGAGGTAGTGCCTTCTTCTACGCCGGTCTCTGTCTTCGCCGAACATCTCCACGTTCCGACCCATCTCCTCCATCCTTGGAAAAGGCGAAACAGTTGTCGTCTCGATTCTCATTTCTCCTTTGCGCCCATCGGCTACCGTTCCTCGACCAAGTGGCTTCAAGCGGAGCCGGGCTGGAGTGGGGACGTTTCGAGGGATCGGCATGGCCTTCTTTCCGCCACGTCGGCTTTTGTCTCCTCAACCTCTTTCGGACGAGGACCTTCATGAACTCCCGAATGTGTCAGGTCATCTTGGCGGGGCTCTTGGATTATCTCGGGCCCGCCGGGAGCTGAAGACGGAACTTAAAAGTTCCCAAGCTGCGGCGGACAAAGCCGGGGAGGATCTTCTCGACCCACCGGCGGCGCGCGAGCCCATGCCGACCGAGGCGGACCCGGGAATCCCAGCGGAGGTTAATCATAAATTGGCCGATGCCAACTCTCGTCTCGGTCAAGCCGACGCTAATCTCGACGGGCCGAAGTCCTCCCACTCTATGTCTATGGATGCGGTCAAACGGCTTACGCGGCAACGTAGCGAGTTATGTACGCAGTTGCAGCAAGTCCGAGGCAACCTGGCGGAGGAGAAGACCGCCCATGAGAAGGCGGTGGTGGCGGTAAGGAAAACCGCGTCGGATTGCTTCGAGATGGCCCTAGCCCAGATTGAGTACTTAAACCCAGGGGTAAAGCTGAACGTGGCTGGGTATGGATGTCGTTCCCGCTTCCAAGATGGTGTTCTTCAGATGCCGAAGTGAGCAGCGGTGAGCAAGCTGCAGAAGAGGCTGCATCCGGGGCTGGACCTAATGGCGACAAGGCCGCTGCGGGCGAGGGGGCCCCTTAGCTTTTGTTGTCTTTTTCTTTTTTGCTTTCTTTGTTTTCGGCTTTTGATGCCGATGGTATATTGTACCTCCGAACTTTTAACTTTATGAATGAATATTCAATTAAATAGCTCGTTACATACTTTTACCTTCATGCGTACAGTGCACATGGGATAGTTTTAGACCAGGGCCGGGGTCTTTAAAGGATTAGAGTCCGCTTAGTACTCTTACGGTGTCGAAACCGGGTGCATGAGTAGGGGTGTCTATATATACCGCGCTACGAGGTTCGGAGTCGTATTAGGGATTTTTAACCGGGGTAAGGGTGAATGGTCACATGCTCATTCGTGGTCGTCGTTGGGACACACTTTGACCATGTGGACCCGATCGGGGTCCGTTATGACTATTCACCTTCTTACTTAGGTGTCAATTTCGATGCATCAAAATATTTACGGGTGTATAGACCTCGGTGTGCATGCCTTATTTAACGAATCATTTTGACCCTCTTAAAATTGAACATTTGGTCAACAAACCATTTATTTATTCAAGAGATGATTAGCTTTATAAAGGCGACAATGAAAGGAAAGTTTGCGAAGGGAAATGACTCGAAACCAAAATAAGCTTGAAATAATAAATCAAAACTTAACTCGGACACCGGGTGTCCGTTGAGGCATCTGTTTGTGGCCAGGCCCTAACTATAGTAGGCCCTTAATTTGTCGCCATTCCATGTCCTCTTGACGGATTTTCTTGTCAGTGTTTCGAGAACATACGCTCCTTTTTCCAACTTCTCCTTGACTCGGTACGGTCCTTCCCAATTTGCGGCGAGCTTGCCGTCCTGGGCGTTCTTGTTACCGATGTCGGCCCTTCTAGGACCGTGTCGCCCCGGACAAATGCCACAGGTTTGACCTTTCTATTGTGTTTCGCCGCCATCGGTTGCTTGGCTGCTATGTCTCGGCAATGGGCCGTGGTTCGACTTCATCTACCGGCTCCATCTCGGTTGCCAACGCCCTTGAATTCGACGGTTCTCCTTCCTCCGGGGTTACGAGCCTTCTCCAAGATGGTGACCAACTTCGACCGGGATCATGGCTTCGCATCCATATGTCATGCGGAAAGGCGTCTCTTGGGTAGGCGATTGGATAGTTGTGCGAACTCCCCATAAGACGTTATAAGGCTGTTCGACCCAACAGTGCCGGCCTCTTGCATCTTTTCCGAAGTCCATCCAGATTACCTTGTTTGCCGCTTCGCCTGTCCGTTTGATTGTGGGTGTTCGACGATGCAAAATGATGTGTGATGCCGAGGTCCACCATCATATCTCCGGAAGTTCTGTCCAGTGAACCGAGTGCCATTGTCTGTCACTATCTCGGCGGGATCCCGAAGCGGGAGAAAATACTCTGTTGGATGAAGCGCTGGGACCCTAGCCGATGTGATGGTGGCGGCGGTTCGGCCTCAATCCACTTGGTAAAGTAGTCCACCGCCACGATTAGCCATCGAAGTTGTCCGGGCCGGCTTAAACGGTCGAGTAGATCCATTCCCCATTTAAAGAAGGGCCATGGGCGAGATATATTCCATGTCGATGGAGGGGACCAAATGATTTTGGCGTGTTTCGCAACTATCACATGCCTTCACAAATTCGCTTGCGTCCGCTTTGCATGGTGGGCCGGTAGTACCCGCCCTAAGTGCCTTTCTTGCTAATGCTTTTGCACCCATGTGTTGCCCGTTAATTCCTCCATGGGTCTCGGCGAGGACATATCTACTTTCGTGAGTGCCAGTGCACCTTAACATCGGTGTATGCAAGCCTTTTCGGTAAAGCCGATCGTCTATCATTGTGTATACCGCGGCTTCCCGTATCGGTTTTGAGCATTCGCCGTTCCAAGGGAATAATTCCCCTCTCAATGTAGTCCTCGAGCGGCTTCCTCCAATCGGTGGCATCGGATATGACCATTACGCGAGGTCGGCTCTTCCACCTTTTGTTGTATGACGGTTACGTGGTTGGTCGTCCCTTTAGTGCTAGCCGAGTTTGGAGAGTATGTCTGCTCGGACATTTTCCCCTCTTGGTATATGGGTAACCTTTACTTCTTCGAACTCAGCTGGATATTCTTGACTTTGCTAAGATACTTAGCCATTAGAGGCCCTTTAGCACGATATGTCCCATCTATCTCGGGCGGCGGCGAGTTGTGAGTCGGTGAAGACCGAGACTCTTTGTGCGTGAGAGCTCCTTGACTCGTTGAGTCCGCCAGAGCGCCTCATATTCGGCCCGATTGTTTGACGTCTGGGAAATCTAGTTGTAGGGAGTGTTCGATCGTCACTCCTTCTCGGGGCTCTCTATGATTATTCGGCTCCGCTTCCTTTCGAGTGGGACGAACGAGTCGACATATACTTTCCAGAGGTCGATTTTGTAGGGGTCTTCATTAATTGGAGTTAGTTCTCTCGAGGAAATCCGCGAGAGCTTGTGACTTAATAGCATGTCGTGCTTCGTATGTGATGTCGAATTCGGATAACTCAATAGCCCAACCGATCATTCGGCACCCTAGTCCGGCTTATGGAGTACTGTCGAATGGGTTGGTGGTTCGAACCGATTATCTTGTGAGCTTGGAAGTACGGGCGCAGATCTGCGTGCCGTCATTATTATGGCGAAAGCCAATTTCTCCAACTTCGATATCTTAGCTCCGAGCTTTGCAAAGCTTCGACGAAGTATATTGGTTCTTGGCCATTCTTTCCTTCGCGAACCGTAACCGAGCTCACCGCTTCTTTCCCAACCGATAAGTAGAGGAAGAGGGTTTCGCCAGCCGTGGTTTCGATAAGACTCGGCGGAGTGGCCAAGCATTGCTTAATCTTTGAGAATGCGGCGTCACGCTCAGGGGTCCAATTTCTGTCGTGTCCTTTTTAAGTAATTTGAAGAAAGGCAAGGCGCTTTCGCCGATTTGGGCAAAAATCGGTTAACGCGACCAAACGGCCTGTCAGCCTTGGACCTCCTTCTTGTTCCTGGGGGCTGCATGTCTAATACGGCCTTACACTTATCGGGGTTCGCCTCGATTCCTCAGTACGGTAAGCAAGAAACCGAGGAATTTTCTGCCGCTGTACTCCGAACGCACATTTTGCCTGGTTCACCGAATCGATGCGCCCTTAACTTGCTAAATGTTTGCTCAAGATCTCGGATGTGATCATTGGGATCACATGATTTGACAATCATGTCGTCGATATAGACCTCGATGTTATGGCCTATCGGTTCTCGAAAACCTTATTCATCATCCTCTGGTATGTTGCCCCGGCATTTTTTAAGCTGAATGGCATAACGTTGTAGCTGATAATTTCCCTTCTCCGTTATGAAGGAAGTGGCTTCTTGGTCATCGGGGTGCATGGCGATCGGTTGTAACCGAATACGCGTCCATGAACGACGAAGTTGATAGCTGGATGAGTTATCTACGAGCCGATCAATGTTCGGCATTGGATAGGCGTCTTTAGGGCATGCTTTGTTCGGTCGGTATAGTCGGTGCATACTCTCCATTTGCCATTTGGCTTTGAAACCATCACCACGTTGGAAAGCCACGTGGTATATTGTATCTCCACGACGAAACCGGCCTCCAATAGTTCGTCCACGTGTTGGTTCGGCGCTACACGCCATCTCGGGGCCCTCGCTCTTTTCTTACAGGCTACGGGGTTGACCCGTGAGTATGGCCAATTTATGACAAGCGAAATTGGGGTCTATGCCCGTACGTCGGCCGCGCTCCATGCAAAAACGTCTCGATTGTTGGCCAAAAACTCTTCTATCCTCAATCGCGAGTCGGGGTCAAGGCCCCCGCCTACTTCGTACAGATGATGTTGTAAGGGGAGGGGAAATCAGCCACAATAAATCTTACTCGCTCGGATTTGAAACCTTCCTTCGTTCCAAGGGTGAGTCGGAGGTCCATATATCCCTTTGGAGGGGATAATTCGCCATTAAATCCTACGAGTGGTTTGGCATGGCTTCGGGTCCTCTGGTCGAGATTCATTCTCTTGAAGGCATCCCATATGATGATGTCTCGCGAGCTCCCCGAGTCTATAAATATCCTCTTGACTCGGCGGTTGACCGTGGTTCCGGTGATTACGAGGCCGTCTTGATGGCCGGGGAGTACGTCGGCCAAGTCCTCTTTTGTGAACATGAGCTGAGGTCGTTCAATTTTGTCGGTCATGTGTGATTCTTCTTTAAACTTTGGTCGGTCCCTTATTGAAAGAACTTCCCTTAGATATTTTCTCCGTTGGCTCGGCGTATCTCCTCCTCCTCCGAAGGCTCCGCTAATAACGTTGCAATCGAACTCCGTGTCGGAAATCCAGCTTGTCTTCGGATGCCGCTTCTTCCTCTTGCCTCTCTTCTATTCTCGTGGTCCGGATTGTTTGATCGGTCATTACGCTTTCGCTTTTCTTTTGTGCGTCCCAGTGTTTTTATTACGTATTGACGCAATTTTCCTTCTCGAACGAATTTCTCGATGGCTTCGCGAAGTTCATAGCATTGATCCGTGGTATGCCCTTTACAATCGTGAAAAGAACAATAACGGGACTGGTCCGTGTTGGACCTTTTCCTGAGGGATGAGGTTTTTCGACCTTCCGCATCTCGGTTGACGCTACTTCCCTCCATAGCTGGGACCGGGGACGTTGAGGGGGTATAATAGTCAAATTTATTCTTCAAGTCTCGTCCTTGGTTTATATTGCTTATTATCGGTTCCTTTCCCGCGGCGGTCTTGCTTGCGACCGTCGGACTGGATTTTATCCCTTGGCGGGGTGTTCTTGTGGGTCCCTTCGCGCATTCGCTTGGCGCATTTGTTCCACCTCAAGATATTTCTTCGACCGTGTCATGAAGTCCTTTAAGCTCTTAGCCGGCTCTTTGAAAATGATTCGGCGAGTCGGCTCGAGCTGTCCCGGAGCCATCGGCCGGAGGTGGACGTGCACTTCCTCCTTTAATTTCTGGACTTGCAAGGCCGCATGATTAAAGTGATCCAAATAGCTTTGGAGTAATTCGCCGGGCCGCTGCCTGATTTTGGATAAGGTATATTGAGACTTGGTACATTTCTTACTAGTTGCGAATTGTAACTCGAAAACCTTTGCCAAGTCATCAAATTTAGTTATCGAACACGGAGGCGGGGTTAGTAACCACTTTAGGGCTGGTCCCTTTAGTGTTGTGGCGAAAACCCTACTTATGATTGGTTCTCCGAGGCCTCGGCACATCATGATCATCGAAAGTCGTCCACATGAGTTGTGGGATCCTGCGAACCGTCGTATTTACCGAACTCGGTGAGGTTCGGCTTTCTGGGAACCGTGCTCGAGGATCTTGGGTGAAAAGGGGCTACATGCGCTTTAGCCTCGGCATATCTTCCTTGACGAGAATCGTGTGGGGATGTCGGGTCGACCCTTCGCTCCGGAGGACTTCCCCTTTGTGATTCTTTGGTAGAGGAGGCCGCCCTTTTAGTATTGTCTATTGTCTTCAGCCGACGGGAACTATGACCTTCCTGGTCGGGTTCCCACGTTTTGTCATCCTGATCATAGCCGGTGCTTTTAGGTTCCCTTCTCTCGGTTCCGCTCGTCGATGCGATGAAATTGTAGAGTATAACGTTTGTCCATATTCTCGTGCCGATGAACCCGTCTCGGACTCGTTCCCCTTTTCAGGTTGATCTTGATTCGGGCCACGAGGTTCCTCAAGGCGCTCTTCTGGCTGTGATAACCGGTCTTCATTGTCCTGCTCATTGCCACCGATAGGGTTGGTCGATCGCTCGGTGTCTTTGTGGTTGCGGGGTGGTTGACGTTGCTCTCAGGTTGTTCGAACCATCTCCGCCGCTTCGGCTTGTACTGCGGGTGTTAACCCTCATTGGTCAAGGGAATCGAAATTTATCGTCCCCACGGACGGCGCCACTGTTCTGGTGTAGAACACAGATGTCCAGCCGCGTGTATGGGCTGGTGATTTGATATAGGATCTAGGGTCTCGGTCTGGGTACCAATGTGATAGCACACGACAGAGAGAGAGGATCACCGAACACAACCTCGGCGCTTGGCCGATGGAGTGGGGTGTGTGCTCGGTGTGACAGTATGTAGATTAGTCTAGGTTTAGAGCGTGTGTACCTTAGGCGTTGCTTGGGTATTTATAGGACCTGGAGCGGCTTTGGCGTGATTCCAGGCCTATTATCCGAACTGCCTATCCTTATGCGGATGTGTTCCTAGATACCCGGGGTAGTTGAGATATTCCAGGGTTACGGATATGACGGATCTGATGTGCCTACCCTTGGTTGGGCCTTCATGTGATTGGGCCTTATCTAGGTCCGTAACACTGGGTATAAGAATTCTATCATTCACATCGAAAATTTGAAATCGCCCAATCCAATCACGATATCCTCTTCTCCTCTTATAATATACTTATTATCCAAGAGAAATGCAATGTCAGTAGAAGAAAATAATTACCAACCAAATCCTTCTTTGGTGTCACTGCAAAGATTATAGCCTCCTGCGATAAACCACGTCGACAGCCACGTCTGTTTCTCCATCTCCGCCATATCCAAAAAGCTTTCACTAAGGCTAATCTCTCCCACACTAGGGCCAATCTCTCATAGGTCTTCTCTTTTCTTTCTACCATGGGTTAGGGGTATTATTAGAAAACAACCAACATTTAAATATTCTAGATTGGATCATTGACCTAATTAAAGATTTGTTGAATTTATTAGCCTTATATAGAATTTTTATATTTCAACCGTCTTTCTTTGGGATTCTCCCTTTTATTTTTCCTTTTGCTTGATGCATTACTCATTTATTGATATTAAATAGAATAATTTCAACTATATCCCCCTTCAAGAACCACTATCATATGTTTTCTGGTTTTTCAATGGAGAGATTATAAATAAAAAATTAAAATCCTACTACAGGTTTAAAATTAAATGGAGGTAAACTAATTGGAAGAAAATCTTACAAAAATTAAAATGTTAATTAGGTAGAAAGATAATGTTTTTTTATCCTATTTATAATTAATGTTATTAAATTTTTTGTATAAATGTACTCATAATTTATTATTATTTAAACTTTGTTTTCTAGAGGTATAATATATATTAATTAAATGATAATAAAGTTAGAAAGTTGTTACATTTTAAGGCATAATTAAATATGTTTAAGGTTTTTCTCGATTCTTGCTAAATATATTGGAAGTGACTTATAAATAAGATTAAAAAATATAATATCAAATATGAGTTGTTGGGATATTTTTTTGGGTAAACTGAGTTCTTGGGAAATTTTTTGGGTAAATGTTGTAAAAATTATTTTTGAGATATTAAAATTTGTCAAAGTTATTATAAAGAATTAAAACAGGATTTTTAAAAAATAAAAAAATTTTCACACGCTCACTTGCAATTTTCACATAATTAACGTTTTTTCCGGTTTACAACTTTTTAAATGCTTCGAGGACAACTCTTGATATAAAGGATTCTTAGCAAAAGAATGAGGTTCGTGTTTTTCTCTTAGGTGCTTTTTAAGTGTTTTTCTCTCTAATTAGAGAGATTAGACATTTTTTTTTATTTTTTTAAATTTTTTATATATTCTATTTATTTAGATTAGATTATATGCTGGATCATGAAATTTTTTTGGCACCCAATATCTCAAATTAATTAATTTTCAGTGCTGCATTCAGAAATATTTTTCCTGTAACCCCAATATCCTGGAAATTAATTAATTTGAGATATTGGGTGCCAAAAAAAAAAAATCCAGGATGCAGTATATAATCTAATCTAAATAAATATAATCACTATGGGAAGAATCTTTTTTTTTTTCACTTACCACACCATAGGAAGAATTCATTGAAACGGTGTCGTTCCAAGAAAAGGAGGGGCAACAGACAAACACAACAATGGAGAGAAGTCAGGTCTAGTGGAGTGGGCATCAGTCATAGAGTCACAGAAAGTCTTAAACTATACCGGATAAAAAAATTATTAGGCCAAACTAAACCAAACTTTTGCATTTTTGCTTTAAAAATGAAAACGGCATAAAAATGCCAATTATATAAGGTCGAGGGCTTGAAAGAACCAGTCCATTTAAGTTTGTATATTTTTTTAAAAAATATTATTTATATGATATTAATATAATTAATTATTTATGCTTTGTTAATCATGTGTAAATATGTAGTTATTATTATCTTTTTTAGAATTAAGTTTCATAAAAACATATTATAGTAAGTGTTAGAATATATAGGTAGTTAGCCTATATTAGTTAGAGTTAGTTAGGACACTCATTAGTTAGAGTTAGTTAGGACCCTCATCTATAAATAGGGGATCTTAACTAATATGATTAGTTAATGAGTGTTGGGAATTTAACCTTCACTATTACTCTTTTGTTTGAGCCTCATTGCTCTATTAATAATATAGAATATATAGTTGATTCTTCATCTTGATTCTCTCTCCCAATTATCTTCTGTAATTATACACTACTTTACATGGTATCAGAGCCAGGTTACATTATACCCTGTTTAGTGTTTCTTGCTGCAAATCATTGAGGCCCACTCCAGAAGATGATTTTGGTTTCTTTCTTGCATTCTTGCCTTTCAGCCAAACAAAGTCTTATCCACTTTCAAGAAAAGTCCGTTCTGTCACCGTCATTTTGCAAGAACTAGCCGTTAATCACGTCGTTTGCTCAAGATCTGCTTTGTTCGAGTTTCCGTGTTCGTCTTTTTGGTTTTCAGAGATTCAAGATTTTGGTTCTTGTTCGAAGCCTCTCTGGTTCTCTAGTTTATTGCTGCCCGAATCGTTACGTCTCGGTTTCTTGGTTTTGCATCGCTACCTTTCAGCCGCGGCATTGAAGTTGGTGCATCAGGTTGAAGATTCTCTGAAAGTTTTGAGTTATACTTTCCGCTGCAAATTCTTGTCGAAGGTTCACATCGTCCGCTGTTCTTGATCCAGTCAATAAGTTTCGATGAAGGATCATTGTTGAGTTTTGTTCACCGATCTGAGATTCGAAGTATTGACGACGCTCTGAGTTTTCTATCGATGAGCCTTGAAGGATCGTGATGAAGTTGTCGCCAATCTATAGTTGAGGTTTGAAGGATCGTTGCTGAGGTTGTCACCGATCCATTTACTTGAAGCGTCATCGCTGTACGAGTCTTTTCTCACGGGGTCCGTGTGTTCTTGACCTTCTGCTTCAGGAAGAAGAAGGTGTAATACCCTAAAATTTGAATTAGGGAAATTATCATAATGATCTTATTTTCTAAGGAAAGTACTGTGGGAATTAAAGGAAAAATCTCTTGGAAATTAGGAGAAAAATAATAATGTGCCAAAATGACGAAAATGCCCTTGTAGGACATAAATAACTTAGGAAAATTGTGAAAAATCCTGAAAGGCAATAAAATAATTATTAAAATTGAGAGGGTATATTGTCTCTAATTTTGGTAATTTAATAAATTATAAGCTTGGAGGAATTGTAAAATAGAAATTATAAAATATTTGGAGATCATAACTAACTCCATAATTGTTGATATTTTATATGGGAGATAAAATAGCAATGTTAGTTTAGATTTTGAGAGGAAGTAATTAGTTCTAAATAAGAAAATTATCAACAAATAATAAGTGATTGATTAAATAATTATTGGTTAATTATTTAAGCTTGAACAATGGAAAAATTGTGATAAATTATGTAGAACTCTATAATTAATGGTTTGTGGCTAGAAAATTAGCATAAATATGTTTGCTAATTAATTGGAAAATATTGAGAAAAACAAATGATATTAAGTAATTTTGAGCCTAAATACAAGTATGGACCAATAGGAAAAATGTTGTAAAAAAATTATGTAAAAAAAATTATTAAATTATATATTAATTAATTAATAATATATATATATATATATATATATATATATATATATATATATATATATATATATATATATATATATAATTTATGTGTGTGTGCCGACATCTAGTAGGGAAAAGGAAAAAAGAATTGTGATTAATAAATGTTGAGTGTTAGATTAAAACACTTGATTAAATATTAATTAAAGTAAAAAGTAAAAAAGTAAATAAACACCGATAGAAATCGGATCCTATCTAGAGAACCAGGAACAGGATTTCTAAAGTCAGTAAAGAATATGAAAGAGTGGATTTTTATCTTGAAGTAGACTGTTCCAGAAGTTAATTCCGAGATCGGTGGAGCATTTTGATAATAAGACGAAATAGGGTAATCTGTGAAAAAGGCAGATAGTCACAGAGTTAGAATTTGAAGAAAATAAATTATAACTCAACATTTGGGGATGAGATTATAATTATCTAGACATATTTGGAATCAGTGAATTTTTGTCCAGAAGTTGATTCCGTAACCGGCACGTTTTTCCGTACAACTTCAGACTGACCGTTGAAACCCTGTATGGAATCAAAGTTTAGGTTAACTTAGACATTTCTAATGAGAAAGAAAAGGTCTTCAAAGTTGTGATTCCGAATTTCTGAGATTTTGCGCGATTACACGATTCGGACACCGATCGGGCATTTTTGCGGGCGAAGGCTTCTAGAAGGTGCAAGGTGGCACCTTCTGATTGGCCAAAATGGTGACTCATCATGCCACCTAAGGGGGGATAAAGGACGGCTGCCAAGTGGCCTGGTGAGGATCGTGACACCTTGCGAAAGTGCGATCCGACGGCCGATATCCGGTATGAAAAAGCAATGAATAGTGTCACAGTTTTTCTTATAAATAGGAGATCACCCCTTTTGAAATTCTCACATCCAACTTCCAAGAGCCTTGTCCGGAAATAAGAGAGAAGGAAGAGAGAAGGAGAGGTCCGGGGAATTCTGCAGCGAAGCTCTGAGTAAGTTCTTCGGTACTTTGTCTTAAGCTTCCGTAGTTCTTTCGATAGTTAGAGTGGAAATGTTAGTTTAGTCTTTAATCTTTCAAGTATGATTAGATATCTTATTTTAGGGGTATTTTAGTCATTATTTCGAAAATCATGGTGGGGTCGAAGTTCTGGCAAAATTTTGGAAGATTAGAGTTAAAATAGCGAAGCTCTGGCGAAATTTCGCCGATTAGGGGCATCAGAGAAATACCGTATATCGTCAACGAATGTACGTCCGCGTACTGTAACATTAACTCTTATGTTTATGGTATGCATATATGTGCTATGTGTATTGTTATGGTATGTTTATTGAATGCAAATATGTTAGAACAGTTTGGTGCCGAAGGAAAGGCTAGTCTATGTGGGTAAGCCATTAAGTCGCCGTGAACTCGGTGAGGCCCCCATGATAGACACTTACCTGGCGATTCTGTTTGGTTTACGGAAGTATGTACGTTCGCGTACTGTAACACTAACGCTGATGTTTATTGTATACATATATGTGATATGTGTATTGTATGTGATAGATGATGACTTTATGTCTGTTGTGTGTTTAATTACTGTTGGGGTATGTACGTCCGCGTACTGTAACACTAATCTGATGTTTATGGTATGCATGTATGTGCTAGGTGTACTGTATGTGGTAGTTGATAGCTCTGTGATATGTCTATGTACTGTTGATATGTTTACGTTTTCCATGGGCTATATATCTGCATGCTTTTGGGCGATATATTTATACATGCTATTGGGCGATATATGTATGCATGCTTTTGGGCGATAAGTGCACATATATTGTTGTTGATATGTTTGTCTGTAGTTCATATGTTGTGTATGTAAATATGAGGTTAACCGTTACCTGAGATCCGGTGCGGATCTCAGCTCTTGATATAGCATCAGGGTCGGAAGGACCAAGGAACGAGGAGAGAGGAAAGCAGCAGGTTCAAGGATCCAGCTGAAGACTTTCCGTTATTGTCCTTTACTTTTGAAAACTCTCGGTCACTGTACCGCTTATGTAATTAGCCAGTGGGCATTTTGAATATAAATATCAGTTACACTATTGCTCCGATGCTCTACTCCGATGAAAAAAAATTATACTGCTTTTGAAAAACGGGATGTTACCGAAGGCGTCTTGAGATTGCCACCTGCGAGCCCCACCATTGGAGAATCATTCGTTATATCTACAAGGACTGATCGATCTTGCTGAAATTACATGCGCCTGTGTAGCTATCAAAGCCATCTCAGAGCAAGTGGTTTTTCTCTTTTCCATTGGATTGGTGGTTCAATGCTCATTTTGTCCAGTGTTAATTCAAGATAATGTACGGTGGGTGAGGCCTCTTATCAAGACTTCCTTCTTGGGCTAATCTTTCTCCAAGCCCATTTGTTCTTTATGCTATCCATCTCCTTTTCTTGGTAAAACGCTGTGTGTTGTTATTTTTTCTTGGAAAGAAGCCTAGAGCCCAGGTTCTTTGCCACTGGATCCGGGTTGTGGATCAAGAATTTGGGTGTTGCCCAAGAAGGTGATCCAAGATCCAGCGAAGGATCCGAGTTGGATTCCAAGATCTGAATCACGCAGGCAAGCCACATATCATATTCTTGGTTAGACTGATTCGAAGTGCTTCCGCGCGTTCCGAGTTCTGATCGAAGTCGATGTCTTGGTTTCTTGCATCTTGAATTGTGGAACTAATACGGCGACGGTGATGAAACCGCCACTCCATGTCGGGGCCCTCAGGGCCCTTCAAAAACCAAGGTTGCTCACTAAAGTTGGCAACCACCTTGAAAAATGCATTCTTAAAATGGTTAAAGGAGTCAGAGTAGGCGGTGAAGATTTTCTTGTCGGGGTCGCTTCGGAGAGAAGTCAACCCCTTCAATGTGGCAGATTCACTACCTGAGCGAGGGGTGAAGGGACAGAAGAAATAAAAGAAAAGAGTGGCTGTGCAAGGAATGGCTGGTTGAAACGAGCTGCATAGGTACTCGAACGCTACAAGGTAAGCCCACCCGTTAGGGTGAAGCTGAGAAGGGGCTAGCTGAAGATGATTCAAGGCAAACATTTGGAACTCGGTAAATGGGAAGCGAATACCGAGCTGGGACATGTAGTCCCTATAAAAGAAGAAGAATTTTGTGTACCCGGGCTCCCGGGTAGAGCAGATCGGCTCGTCCTCATCAGGAGGACTCAGTAAACATCCGGACGAGCCCGACGTCCCTAGTCGATCCACGTCCGCAGCAGTCATCAAGGAAGGTGTCGCCAGCACTTCATGCGTTACCCAGGGGTACTTAGCCTGAAGAGTATGGGAAGGACTGCCGGAATCTGACTCCCTGGCGTCAGACCTAGAATTGCGGGGAGAAGACGAGGACTTCATTTACCTATAACAAAAACAAAATAAAAGCTATAGTCAGCACTAAGAGGGATACCTGACTGAGATAAGCTACTGCGTGAAGGAGGGAGACTGGTGGCGTCCGCCAAACATGGACCCCCAGTAGTCGGGGCAGGCTCAGACGATGAGCCATGACGACAGGAGCCTAACACATTATTGGCCATGGAATCGTGCCCACTCGCAATATATGTGGAGCTCAGAGCAAGGCATTCCCAGCAAGGACCGATATACCCATCCGGAAGGGATTCCGACCCTGTGTGGCGAGGCGCCGCATAAAAACTGATGGGCTCGGCCGGAATGATGTCGGTCTCACTCCGAATCTCAAGACCAGGCCCAACGAGGTCGGCCTCCGGCTGGCTGGACCTAGGAACAGATGGCTGAGATCCTCCAGCACTCCTACTACCGGACCCACCCCGGAGAACGGAGGCTAGTTTCTCCTCCTTGGACAGTGGGGTGCCTAACAGCCAGAAACTAAGGTGGGGAAAACGCTCTCGCAGGGCTCCCTCATCGTTTGGATCTAAAGGCTGATTTGAAGACGATGGACGTTTACCCCTATCCATCAAGGCTGGAGGCTCAAACCTATACAGTCATCAAAGGGTTGGTAAGAAAAGGGAGGGACCAGAAGGAGTAAAGCTAAGAAACAAAACGCTCCCCCAAGCCAGGACCTACGGGTACAAGAATGCTATGTGCAAACGTACCCAGTAGTTACCCAAAAACACCAACTCACCCCAAACCCAGAAAACCCAGAAATCGCCAAACACTAACGAAGAAGAGAGAAGAAGCGAGAAGCCATTCTCGCAGAAGTACAACATTAAAGTAAAGACGTTTAAAGGTAAAGAAGAGTAATATACCTATCGATTCGAAGATCGGAAGAAGGCAAAGTGAAAGAATGGGGAAATTTAGAGAGTTTTTTGTACAAAAGGGGAGCAGGGATCTTCAGAATTGCAGAGGGAATGCTTCGCAGAGAGAGTTGGGTGTGGAGAGCAAAGTTTTGGAAGTGAAGTGAAGAATCCCAACTGCATATGACATAAATGAAAGAGGTATATCTAGAATCAAAATCAATTCTCTAAATAGGTTTCATCGAAGGACTCAAAGGAGTAGGTAAAAAAAAAAAAAAAAACTCCCACAATAAAATTTATTAATGGGAAAATGACGTGCATGTTTTAAGGAAGAGAAATAATCACAATTGAAGTTCCAAATGGACTTAAGTTAGATTAATTTTAAATGTGGAAAGATCACTTTACCTTCATTCATTTAAAAAAAAAAGTGAATCACAAGGATGAATGGAGGGTAAAATGATCTTTTCATATTTAAAATTAATCTAACACTATTTCCTCAAAAATTCAATACAATTTGATGATTTTAAGAGAATATTTATGATTATTTGTCTTTCTTAAAACCTGTGTGCCATCACCCTACATTTTCATAGCCATGTCCGACCATAATGTGGTTCGGTGTTGGCATTTGAGGAACAATATTGTACTTCAGGTACACTCATAAACTCATACTAACTTTGAGAAAAATATTAAAATTAAATTATAATTATAAAAATAAAAAGTGTTAAAAAAATATGCTGAATTAAAATATAGCATTAAATTTTACAAAAATATATTAAAAAATGATATATTTAAAAAACCATGTGTATAAAAAATAATTATTTAAGACAAAAAATGTATCTAAGAGAATTAAAGGGAAAATCTCATTTAAATTCATTTGAAATACCTGAATTTAAAATCAGGCTTGTGCTTTTAATAAATCCCTAATAAAACCTATAGACCTAATTAGGGATTTATAAATTTATTGATTTTATCAATATGTCCTTATGTTATTTTCTCTACTCCTCATTCTTTTTTTTTTTTTTTTTTATATTTTGATTTGGCATTTCATATTTCCAATTTTCAATAAAAAGGGAAAGGTTTTACATTTTATAATATCTTTATAATATCATCTCAAAGTGTTTTTTTTTAATTCAAACTTCTGTTAAATAATTTTCATTCATTTTTTTTTGTCGAAGTTTTTCGTACAGTTTTAGTAAGAAGGATTGTTAATAATGTACTTGCTTATAGCTCAAAGATTTATTATTACCTTGACCCTACGAGTGAATTTGTTTCTCGCGGTGTATTCATAATTTTCTAATTGAAGGTAATTTATAATTACCCTAACCGTTGGACTGATTTTGTTTCTTGGCAAATCAAAGATAATTTTTTTAGGAATAAATAGTTTTAAAAGCACACTACAATTATTTATTCTTTTTTCAATTGTCCATCCGGTATCCAGAGCTAATTAGGATCCGACTCGGGTCGCGCACCTGGCTATGGTGGGTGAGTCTCCCAGCGGGGCTTTTCTGCATTCATAAGGCTCGAACTCGAGACCTTACTTAAGCGACATAAGCCACTTACCACTTATGCCAACCCCTGTTCGTACAAGTATTTATTCTTTCAATCATCTCATATAAATCACGTTTTATGAGGTTAAAATAATTGTGTGAACTTTCCCTTTAATTTTTTTTTTTGATATTATGAACTTTCCCTTTAATGTTATTGTGTGAGTCGACTAAAAGTTGGACTCTCATAAGAAAGCGTGGATTGTGGCCTTATGGTTAAAAGTCCAGAGGAATTTGCAATTAAAAATATTCAATTTTTGTTAACTATAAAGGAGCATTCATATATGGTATTTAAACAATACTCATAAATCCCCAATCAGGCCTCTTGGCCTTATTAGGGATTTGTTAGAAGTGTATCCCTGATTCAGGATTTAGGCATTTTAAATAGATTTAATTAAGATTTTTCCAATTAAATAAGCTAATATATTTAAGAGAAACGTTAAAGGGGAAGATTGGGGGAAAACCCTTATTAAAAATTTTATTGTAGAGAAAGATATGAAAAATTTCATATACACTACAAATTTTATGCACACGTCTATTGGTTGAACTACAAATTTTATGCACACATCCATTGGTTGAAGGGCATTATATTAGAGCTTTATATAATGAGCATGCTTGATATGCTAACTCACGTCACAACTCATCCCAATATCAATCTATGGGTGGAAATAACTTAGATCAGGTCAGGCTTTACCCTTAACAAATCAACTTATATATTTTACAACAAGGCGGTCTGAACTTGACCAAAAGCCTATTATAGGCCTTATTTTCAGCCTAAGATTGACCTGTATAAGGGCTTGGTTGATATGAGACTTGTTAAAGAGGCTTATTAAGATCAAACACTGAATATCAACAAAAATCGGGCATGTTAAGATATTTTTTTAATTCAATTTCGTTTTTTTCTAAATAGAATAATTACTTTTTTCAAATAGGATAATTACTTTTTTTTTTCAAAATTGAGTAAATAACTTTTTTTTTTTGTTAGCATAGATTAATTAACAAGCCCAGACCAGCTTGACAAGCCTAATAGGCTTCTTAGTAAGTCTAGGCTCTGCATGTTAATCAAAGGCTAAAGTATACGTTTAGTCCTTTAAGTTTGCCTCTGGTATCATTTTAGTCCTTCAAGTTTGTAAAGTGTACATTTGGTTCCTTAATGTTAACACCGTTAGTCTGACTTAATGGAAAATACTGACTCAACAATTTCAAGTGATGACTGTGCAATTAAATGCTGACCAAACATGCTTATATGTTAATATTTTAATAAATCAATATTTTAAATCCTATTAATTGAAAATTATTTAATCTTCTCATACTGTTTTACGGTTTTTCACAGTTTGTGAAGATTAAATATATGTATTTTTTGTCTGTGAAGATTAAATATTTTTCAATTAATAGGATTTAAAATATTAATTTATTAAACTACTAACATATAAGCATGCTTGATCAGCATTTAATTACACAGTCGTCGCTTAAAATTGTTGAGTTAGTATTTTCCGTTAAGTCGGACTAACGGTGTTAACATTAAAGGACCAAACGTGTACTTTACAAACTTAAGGGACTAAAATGATACCAAAGTCAAACATGGAGGACCAAACATATACTTTAGCCTTAATCAAAACAGACATTTAAATAGGCCTTAGCCTGATCTTCTTTATTAACAGGCCAAACCTGACTAAGCCCTTAGCCAACCAGGCCACAAGCCCTTGACAGGCCGTCTAGCCTGTTTTCACCCCTAATCAATCCCAAAATCAAATATAATGTTATATGCCAATGGCGACATGGCCAGGGAAGTTGCTGTAATGATAAGTGCACTTGTCGTTTTTGTAAAATGGGTATCAATTTACTGGTGGAAAGTTGTTAACAAGGTTTAATATGCAAGTAAGTATTAGTAAATTGACAAATAAATATTGATAAAATAATAACTTTGCTTAAACCTTTGACGATTACACTTCAAATTATAAAAACCCGCATTCTAAAAACTAAACTTGTTGATAAGCTCCCTTTAGTAAATTGGGAACTAGACTTTATAGAACTGACAAGTAAACGTTAACTCTCAACAATTAAATGATGATTTGGAAACTTGAAACTAAATTTATAACCTGTATAAATCTATATAACTAAGGGGTATGGTTGGCTATGGGCAGGGGTGGATCCAGAAATTTAAGGAAGGGGGGACACAATTTGCAGGGAGATTCGCTGCCCCCGAATTTTTTTAGAGAAAAGTTTTAAATACATTAAAAAACACAAAAGAATATAAAGGGAAAAATAAGGCTAAGTACGGTTAGAAATAGAAAAAGTGCTGTTAAAAATAGCAAGGCTGGGCACTAAATAAGTTCAAACACATATATTTTAATAAAAAAAGTATATTACAATAAAAATAATTACAATATCATCCTTCTAAACCTTATTTTTTGGAATTTCATCGTAATTTCCCTATTATCAATACTATCAAATACATCTTTTTCAATATAAGGCATTAAACAAATGGCGAAAGTTTGATTCAGAGAAGCTGGCTATTTGATTCTGCGATGCGAAAGGATTCTCTAGTATTTAAATTTAACCCTATTCTTTTTTAAACATCATTTTAAGGGGGGCACTTGCCCCCAAGTCTTACACCTGCATCCACCTATGGCTATGGGGTTATAATTATTTTTTGTGAACCGAGAGTTTTCATCCCCTAGTTCTGAGAGGATTTACTCCCTCCGATCCTAATTATATAACAACATTTGAAAGTTCATCTTGATCCTAATTATAGGATAAAGTTTAAATTTTTTTCAAAAATACCCCTATTGATATTTCTCAATAATGATTAAACACAATAATAATTTAATAGTGCACCTATATATTCTATAAAGTGAGTAATGCTTGTAATTCATTAATGTCACATACACTTGAATTATACTGTTATTTTTTTAATAAAATAATTTCGAGCAATTTTTGTCATATTTAATAATGACATCATTATTAAATTACACTTCCAACCTTCAAGAATAGACCGGAAGTTGTTGAGAGAGATCGACGACGCCGGACTATGTAAGAACCCGGAGAAGTCATATGTGAGGTAGGAGAGATTAGACAAAAAACAAAGAATCAAAATAACTTGATGCCATTTTAAATTTTAAATAAGGGCATTTTAGAAAAACAAATATAATTAACTAATTTAACTACTATCCTTAATTTCTTCAAAATTAAGTAAATATGTCATATAATTAGGACCGGAGGGAGTATCATTTATCCCATCTCCAAAGTAAAAACTTCAATGATCATTGCCAACCTCGCTATAGTCAATAGGGCTCCAACGGTCGCCAATGATGGCTCTGATACCAACGTTGGTGCCTTCAATCAAATATGTACCTTATAAGGTCCTTTAGTGATATTCTGCCAAAATCAAGGTTATTTGTAGTTTGTTTTGGGCTTGATCCTTTTTTTATAGGCACAAGAGTATTCTATGGGAGGAAATCCTATCAAGGTATTGTCAGGTATTAAAAGCGAGCACATCTCCTGATCAAGATTCAAATCTTGATTTACTATATTATATATGTGAGGTACTATCTCCTTTTCGTTAGACAGTGTACCCAACCACTCTTGGGTTTGGAATGTTGTTAGTTTTTGGTTGCAAATGTTCTTAGTTGTGTTGGGTTCGTGTGTCATTTTACATAATGAATAAATTGATCCCCAAATATGATTCCCTCCAAGAGGATAATCCTTCCTAAGAAAAAATTGATTCTTGTTTCCCAAACAACCCCCCCCCCCAAGATATTCGCTGCCCCCTTTATATATATATATATATATATATATATATATATATATATATATATATATATATATATATATATATATATATATTTATTTATTATTATTTTTTTTTTTGGCTCTAGTCTCATTCTCACTTATGTAACAGCATCACCAATCTCCATGACCAGACCGTCAGTGTGTAGAGTGATATCTAATAAGAGATTAATTCCCCTTTTTGAAGAAAATCTTTTTGTAATTGTAGTTTCGAGTATTCTGCATGATTGAAAATTAAATTTAAAAAAAAAAAAGATAATTAGACGATAATTATGGATAGTCTATCTGTTTTCCTTAAAGTTTTCTAGATGCCCTTCGATTGTAAAGGTCATACAGCAAGTATAAGGATCCATGTTGGATTACCGGTATATTATAAAGAGGGGATTTCAAGAATACAGCGAGTATAATACTATAATCCAAAAACAAGACTTTCACTGAACAACAACTAGAAACGAAACTATCCACAGCTAATATAATATTGTAGTTAAGAATGTTCTGAGTTATCATATCACAATCACCAACTCAGCAACTATTGAAAGGTAACAAGATAGAGGCACATTTTTAAGTGGCTATCATCACTCAAAAGTTTTAGTAGTTCCGTAAAATCCAAACCAATAACTAGAATGCAAATTCAATAGCGATACTTGGTAGAATAATCTTTAGGAGAAATTACCAGACCACGTCCCTTCCTGGCACCTCTATAGACTGTCTCAACAATATCAATGAACTCTTGCTTGTCCTTGAGCGCCCAATTAATCTTATTATTGTTCCCAGTTCCAAGGTCTATCATGATGTGCTTGTTCCTGAAGAAGAACATTACTGTGCATGGGTCATACAGCTCGTACATTGTGTTGAAATCAGGAACCTCCGTTATGTCCACCAGGTAAATTACCGCATAATTTTTAATCGTCTCAGCAACTGACGCAAGCAACTCATCCATCTGATGTCAACACATATTTGTCAAATGATTAGGTAAAAATTGGTATGCAGTTTTAGATTGTGGAATTAAAAAGAGATATCTGATGAACATTTAAAGTGAGCAACTAGAGGAATAAAACAATACTTTGACTCACAGATATACAAACATACTAGCTCCAATCCTTAATAAAAGACACACTTTTAATTGAACTACAAAGCGAGTTAATATTAAGGACCGGAGTGAGTGTCTTCCAAATTCGTTCTATATATCATGAAGTTAGCCATAGCCCATAATTAAACCTATATATATACATCATGCAACCAGTACTGATATAGCAGTAAGAATAAACTCAAGCAAAAAAAAAAAAAAAAAGTTTTGTTATGATTTTGAGATATGAAACATGTCAATGCATTCAAAATGAGAGGGCTTCAGGAAAATAAATGCTTGATCCTCTCAAAGACTATGGATGCCAGCCTAGAGCCATAGAGAGAAAAGCAGATGCATTTGATTCAAATATGTACAGACAAATATGTAAGGTCCTTTAACAAAGGAGAACTTTATTTCGCATAAACATACCGGTCCATTTTGTTAAGTAGCAGAGGATTTATCCTTTTCTTTTGGTCTGCAGTAGAGGTCGTAACAAGGAGCAGTTGAGTTGACTAATTTCAAAGTATTTTTAATTTTTGAGTTCAACACATTCAACTTCATGAGGCAGGAAGAAGTGCAAATAATCACCATTATGATTCTTCAATGTTCTTTTACGTAATTCTTTCATTGTTCTGCTATGCCTTCACTCTAATTCCTATCGTCTTTGTGTGTTTTCAAAGATATTTTCATCTAGAAATCATTGATTTATTTGGAGTAAGAAGATCGTCCTAGGCTGTACTAATTGGCTCCACATCCATTTATACCAACAACATCTTCAATACACGATTCACAAACAAGCAATAATCACGGACAAATCAGCATGCTTCCTCACCACAAGTTGATTCAGGCTTCTCTATTTCCAGACGAAGAGATAGACAATCAACAACAAAAAACTACTGATATTTTTTTTTTTGGTCAACAAACTACTGACACACAAATTCAAACTAACATCCCAGGGAAAAAAGAAAAAAACTAAAAACAAAGACGGCACAAAGTTCTCACTAAGGAACATAATCAACATATGCTGCAACCTGGTAGTTGTTCTAATCAGTATGCAAATCTCAAAAGAGCCATTCAGAGTTTCTACCTCCATTACAATTTTCTCGTAATTATTGGGTTTCACGGTAAGCTAAGTCCGTAATTCTCAAAAATCAAAATGTCGAGGAATAAATACAACAAACAAAGTGAATCCAATTAATATGTCTACCTTATTTCAGATTATAGCTTATTTCAGAGGAATCAAAGGTAGGCTCTGTGTCTACCTTATTTCAGATAATAGCTGCCTTCGTCAATTGTCATCCTTCAAAACATAAACAAACAAAAGATGAACGGCATATAAACAGAGAGATTTGCGTTCATTAATTCACAATCAAATTCTTTCGCAAGCAAAATCTAAGTCACCTCAAGTATCCCATGAATCATCATCTGATTTACGGTCGTTGACTTTTAAATGAGATTAAAGAAGAACGAATTCACAGAGATACCTGCATACAAGTGTCGTCCCAGTCATGGCCGAAGCGGATAACGACAACGCGTTCTTCCTCGGCGAGAATAGCCTGATCGACGGCCCATCCAGAGTGAAGGTGCGGCAACAGGTACGACATTCTCTCTTCTTTCTTTCTCTCTACGTTTCGCCGGAGCACAATGTGTGGATTTGTGATTTACCAGGCAAAGAAGCGAGATCGGATTTATATGATGGCGCCAAACAACCAAAGCGAAGTGTCTAGAAACATCCAGTCCCCCCTCTCTCCCCCCTTTTTCCAGCTGCCCACGTAACCAGCCATTTATGATACATATTTGTCTAAATTAATTAACATGATATATTCCTTCTCTTTTTTAATTTAATTATGATTGATCGAATATCAATATAAGTAAACTAAAAAAAACACTAATATATATATATATATATATATATATATATATATATATATATATATGTATATATGTATATATGTATATATATGTATATGTATATATGTATATATATATATATATATATATATTGGCGGATCTAGGTGTTGAGTTGGGGGCACCAAAAATTTGGGTTTCTTTTTTTAAAACAAAAATTTAATACATGTTTAAATGATTGTTCACCGTTAAATTAAGTGTCCACCTTTAATACATCAAGACTGCACTTTATAATCGGATTGAGGATGAATGGTTGAATAAATATTTAGTGCCTTATATTAAAAAAATATATATTTGATAACATTGATAATAAGACAATTATGATGGAATTTCAAAAAATAAGGCCTAGAAGAATGATATTGTAATTATTTTTATTGTAATATACTTTTGTTATTAAAATATATGTACTTGAATTTATTAAGTGTCTACCCTTCATTGTAATTTATGTAGCTGTATTTCTAACAGCATTTAGCATTGCTTTTCTAAATGACAGGTTTGTAAAATAATAGCATCTCTTATTATATTATCAATATTTACTTGATTTTATAAATATTTTTTTGATATATATATTATTTCTTGTTTATATTCTTTTGTTTTTTAATGTATTTACAACTTTTCTTAAACATTTTTCTAATATATATATATATATATATATATATATATATATATATATATATAATCTTATCTTATGCTTAATTTAAAATTAAAATCAATTTCCCAAATATGCTTAAAGAAAGCATGTTGGTCCATGGCGTGCACACAACGCAAATGATTGGAGAACGAGATGGATTCTATTAAGGGGAAATCTCAGCTAAGTCCCACAACCTGGACTTAGTGAACTTTTAGTTACAAGAGATTATATGAAAATTCAAATTTAACATTAAAATTTGAAAAAAAGTTGAGACAAAGTTGTAACCACAACAATTAACGAGTTAAGAATCTTTGGGGGAAAACAAATTAAGGATAACATATAAAAGAAATAACAATTCTCATGTTGTAAATTCCCAAAATTTTACTAGTGGATATGTGCATAAAAACAAGGGAAAATTACAGTTAGGTTCTAAGTAAGAGAAAATACTATTTCAAGGTCGCTTTAAATCATCAAATTACTCTCATGTCCCAAGGGACCTAAGTGTAAAATATTCTATTTTAAAAATTACCAAGCTACCCTTTTGAATTTGAAAAAAGAAAAAAAAAACATCTCACATATGGAAAATGATCATCTCATTGTCTTTTTTCTGTCCATCCCTCCCCATCCTCATCCTGACCGTCAAAATCTTGATCCATGGGATCAGAATGATTTTTGAAAAAACCGCACGCGGTTTTTTTTTAAAATAGTCATAGTCACACTCAGGACACAAGGCCTGAAGTTTTTTTTTTGGTATGATTAAATTCTGAATCCTCGAAGTGAATTTTAGCATGCTAATCTATTAGTCAAAATAATATCTCTCATGTGTAGTTCCCTTTCAACTTGTTTTTTTTATTCATTTTACATAAATCATTCAGGACACAAGCTTTCCATTAACTATATTATATCTAGGGAGAAACATGCAAAGCTCATAATCACAACACATAAACATCACTTAAACTTATGGAACACATAACATGGTTCTTTGTCTATATTTTGCTAGAAACATAATCCATTCATAATTCTTACTTGCAAGATGATTCAACCTAGTTACAACCATCATGAAATCATCTTTTATAAATTTATACTTATTTTCCAACATAAACAACCAAAAAGACAATAGAGCTCCATCACTTAGCCACATTCTTGCTTTTATTCATAGGGGAACTTGGCTCTAAAATATTAGATATTGGGGAGTGAGATTTGGGGAAATCTTAGTAGCACAAACCCAACAAACATACAAGCATGCTTAACATTGGATATAACTATATAGCAATGTCAATAACTTCTTCATATGAGCATACATGTTCTAGAAAAAGCATCTGCACATAACCATGACATATACTAAGCAAAGATACATATAATTACTTCAACATGCTTATTCATTATGGCAAGCCAACACATTATCACAATATTCAAACAATACTTGAGATAGGGGTAAGTACAGCCTCGCACGCTTTTAACCAACTCTTATTGAAATCGTGGTTCTTGGTTGATATTTGGAACATATTAACCCTATGGCACGAAGACATGCTTCTCCAATAAATACAACACTTACATGACTAATACTATAAGTTACAACCCCTTAAAACCCTTAACTTGCAATTTTGTTTTCAATGATTTATCTTTTGTTTGTAACTTGCCTTTAGGCTTTTATTCATTAGCCAAGCTTATGCTTTTGAGACCTAATTCTTAAGGAAATTTAGGCAGTATATATCCTAAGAAAATGGCTTCTTTAAGTTTCTAAAACAACCCAAGCTAACCACAACATCAAGATCTAGTTCAAGATCCTTACCTCTACTTATCTTTCTCCCTTTTATCATGCATCCCTTTCTCCTCCTTAGAATAGCCCCAAAAACGTCTATTTTACCTTGAAATGGGGATGATGATGAAGCTTATGATGAGAGGAACAAAGTTTATGAAGGCTCTTTGGTGATCAAAATTGGTTTGGGAGGTGATTTAACTCTAAATGTAACATCCCGTTTTCAAAAACAGTATAATTTATTTTTTTTTTCATTTAAAAATCATCAGAGTAGAGCATTGGAGCGTAAGAGAGTAACTGATATATATTCAAAGTACCCAAGGTAGCATGTTTTGCTGGTTAAACAGCGGTACAAGAGTGTTTCAAAAGTAATATACAATCATGGAAAGTGTCTCCCTGGCGATCTCCACACCGTGGCAACAGAAGGTGGTCTTCAGCTGAGTCCCTACGCAGACTGCTTGCTTTTCCCCTCGGTCCTCGGTCCTCCCGACCCTGACGCTATGTTAAGAGCTGAGATCCGCACCGGACCTCAGGTAACGGTTAACCTCATATTTACATACACAACATATGGATTACAGACAATCACAACATAAACAGTATATGAGCATGAAACCAATGCAGATGTATCGCCCAAAAGCATGCATACATATATCGCCCAAAAGCATGCAGATATATCGCCCATAGCAAACGTAAACATATTAACAGTACATAAACATACCACAAAACTATAAGCTACCATAATAGGCATACAGTACACATAACATATATACGCATACAATAAACATCAGATTAGTGTTACAGTACGCGGACGTACCTTCGTTGACGGAATTTCGGTATGACGGTTGGTCAGAACATAATCAGGGATATCCTATAAGGACAATAGCGTATTTATTAATGATCAAGCATTATGACGGACATTTTAGTCATAAATGACCATTTTACCCCTGACCCCCTAATCGGCGGAATTTCGCCAAAGCTTCGCTACTTTAACTCCCAACTTTCAGAAACTCAATCCCTACTATGTTTTTACCTCGTCAGGCATCTTTCAATGCAATGAGGCTTAAAAACAAGAATAGGAATCTCATCTCCTACTTCCTAGATCTAACTAACATTTCTACTAAGACTACTGAACAAAAGACTAGAACCGAAAAACTAAGGACCGAAGGACTTACCCGTGCAGAACTTCGCTACAAATTTCTCGGAGCTCCTCCTTCTCTCTTCCTTCTCTCTAGATTCGAAATTCTTGAGAGATGATGGTGTGAAAAACTCAAAGGCAAAGGGGCTATTTATAGGAAAAGTTGAGGACAAAATGGTCATTTTCCAATTTAATCTAAGCCATTGGATCAAAGCACTTTTTGAAGCTCAAATCCTCACCTCTCCTTCCTCTTGGCCGACCTCCTTGCCTCTTTTGTCAACAAAATGACATCATCAAGGTGATGTCATCCCTTGCTTTATGGGTTTCAACCGATAAAGTTCCCTGATCGGTGTTCTAATCGCGTAATCTTGAAAAATCTTAGAAATTCCTTAGCAACTTCCTGAAGACCTAAACTTCCTCTTTCAAGATATTTGGATTAACCAAATTTTTGATCCCATCTAGGGTATTTCGTAGCCTGCCGAAGATTTTCGGACAAACGCCGTCGGTTACGGAAATTACTTCGGCTAATGTCAACTTCGGGACAAAATTATACTGATTCATAATATATCCAGTTGTTAGAACCCTAATTCAAGGATTTTGAGTTAGGATTTATTTTCCATTGGTTCTCATTTATCCTGTTGGCCTTTACAACAAATATCTCCTTTTTCTCTCAAATAACTGCAACCTTTCTTAATACTTTCTAAATACTTCTCAAATACTTTCACACACAAACCCACTCACACACTCCACCATGTCGGCGCCCCTCAAAATATCATGATATTATTTTTAAAACTTTACACCTCACACACTAATACTTTCCAAATACTCTTCAATACTCTCTAATTTTAAATATTCACTTCACACACTAATACTTTCTGAATACTTTCCAAATACTCTTCAATACTCTCTAATTTTAAATATTTATTTAATTGCCCCTTGTAATATTTTATAATGTTCTCTAGGTATTTTATGTCCCACAAACTCACTTAGGGATTTTTAGTACTTTTTCTCTTCTAATCTTAATAGAATTCACCTTAGAAAATAAGATAAATACTACACTAGCTTTGAGACCACATATTCACCTATTTCCAATAGGTTTTATTTACTAAATTATGATACAGATTTTTAGGGTATTACACTAAAACTACTTGCAACCTCACTCCACACTTTCATGGGAGGATTAAAACTCTCTTCTGTTGCTTCAAGAGCTCTCACAAACACTCTCTTCTCACCCACTCTTGGTGATGCATGAAAATGAGAGAGGAGAGGGAGATGAGGAGCCTGTTTATAGAAGCATTAAGTGATTATGAGCCATTAGATAAAGTAGTAAGATCTTATTTTTAAATTCTAGCTAAGGTTAAATATTAATATTTTATTATTTTATGTATTTTTCTTGTTTTAACATTATTTAATTCTCTTATTCTTTGGTATTTAGGACAACAATTCTTCTTCCCAAATGCCCATCCTATGTGGCGCCTTTTTAAAGAGGATGAAGGCTAAAAAGGGCTCTTCATACTACTTTAAGAAAGCATCACAACAAGTAGGAAAAGTTTTCACATACTCCACTAACTACCTTATCAATATTTTTTTTTTTTTGATAATAACTACCTTATCAATATAATTTAATATCATTCACTTTAATTAATATGGTCTTTAAGGGCTTCACTTTTTGGGCTACAAAAGCACACTATTACTTCATTTAATGGCCCAAACTTCTATGATAGCCCAAAATAATTCTTAATATATGAGCCCAATCACCATTACCGTTTTTAGGATATTCAAACTTACTATATAAGTTATTATAAAAAAAAAAAAAAAACTATATAAGAATAAATTCTTAGAAATTCCTCTAAATCTCTAAGAATAATTTTTCCACTTTAGGGGCATTGCTGTGCCTTAAAACTAAACCACCGGGTGGGGAATTCATCTTTAAGTTGATAAAAATCACGATCTTACAGAAGTAACCATGATGGATGGTGAAAAATTACGTGATTCACTACTAGCATCAAACCATATTTCTATCTGAAGACCAAAAGGGGAAATAAGAGCTGACAGCAGCGTACAAAAAGCAATATCACATACTTTGACTACATGAACGGCAAGCAGCATGGTGAAGAACATGGTGGTGTACATGCACAGTGGGGTTGAACTCGTGTGAGAATTTTTTGTGAATCTCAATTTGAGATTGATCTACCACCGCTTCTTGCCTTTCTTGGTGATTCTGAACTCTTTCCTCACCCGTGACCGAACAAGAAAGCTAGGGTTTGCTCAAAGAATCCTCAAAACACAGTGTTAGAAGCAATAACCTTCATTGGATTGAAACACAAGAATCAAGAAAGGGCTACCATATATAAGAATTAGGCCTAAGACAACATACTCATGATACCATGTTGACTTGCTAAACAACAATGAAGATGAATATTAATCGCATTTACAAAGATTACCAATGAATACAAAGAACTATTCCTTCTTAAAAATGATGATTAAACGACCCTAATGCTTCTGGGTGGCTTATGAGGGAGGGATCTAAGTTAACCCTCATAGAGAGAGACCTCTCTCTCTAGAGAGAGACCCAAGTTATCATCTCTCTTAACATGAAGAAGATTTCACTATCCTATACACTCAACACATCAACTAAGATCCTTTATACAAACTAGGATCATCTAGTAATTAGATGTTTAACACTAATCATCCTAATTAGTTCATTCTTCTAACAGAAATAATTATAATAACGACACAACCTATTCTTTGATAACACCTTGATGACTATAGACGCCACAAATGACATAGCTGCCATGTATGGTGTCAACATGGATGTTACATAAGATGCTTTTTGTTCTCATATCATGTTGAATCTAACTTTAGGTTTGTAGAAATTTAAGATAATTATTGATTTAAATGATTTAACTTTTACCTTAATGAATTACATTCAAGATGAAAACGTACGTTTAACTATTCATGTGAAATGCCTCAACGATTTTTATTGTTTTGTGAAATATTTGATGGGAGGAAATCGGCGAGATAGTTGTCCGAAAATAGGGACATGTTGCAGCTAAAGTGAGAGCGGATGAAAAAGGGTTTTAGAAAGAATATTAAAAAATTATTTGAGTGGTGCTTTCTAATACAAGCGCCACATAAAGTCATTAGTAGCAGTGGCGCTTGTGTGCTGCTAGTTTATTTTAATTAAGAAAAAATTCTTATGTGGCGCTTGATCAAGCAAGCGCTACATAAAGCTCATAAGCAGCTATGGCGCTTGTTTGAGAAAGTGTCACAACATCCTTTTTTTTAAAAAAAAAAAAATCCAGATGAAGATGTGACACTTTTTTAAAGAAGTTGCACAAAATGTGTTCCACTATTCTTTCTATTTGTAGTAGTGTACCCTTAATTAGGAATTAAGATAGGTAGGTTTTCCAATTGAACTACCCAAATTTCAAAAGTACTCAACCAAGTATTTTGATTCATGACCATGGTCTAGGGAAAGGGTCGTACATTCGTTTAATAATTCATAACCCACATCGTTGCTTTTGATTGGTTCTTGTTATGGTTCTCATTGTTGTGATGAGATTTACGCTGTTCAAATCTAATGTGAATTGTCCAAATTTAAAATTCTTTATCTGTGATTTTTATATGAAAAATTTATTTTTATGATAATTGATAGTAATAATATTATTTATTTTTATTTTTTATTTTTACATATTTCAATATAAAAAGTTTTTTAAATAAAAAAAATTGAATCAAATTAAATCTAGATGTTTCAAAATTAATCTAGATAATCCGGATGGGTGATGAGCACAAAATGAGCTCAATCCCCTTATATTCTATTGTTTTATTTGAAAATACTCATTGTATTTATATAAAAAAAAATGACACGGCACACAACTGCACAAGACTTATAAACTGCTGGTAGATATAAACTTACCGCCTCAACATTGAATTTAACAGTTGCATAAACTATATTCTAACAGTATTAAGTTAAGCCACGTCTGCACCTTTGGGACTATGTTTTTAAATGTTTGATATTAGTGGGACTAACTCTACTATAGATGTACAGTGATTCAAAACTATAGATGTACAGTGATTCAAAAACTAATTTATAAAGACTAAATTAAAATTGGGTTAAGGTGCATTCAACATCCTGAAATATTTTTTCAAGTGTATTCAGTGCCCTAAAATCTTTTATGGTTCACCCATCACCCTAATTTTTTTTTTTCAAAGGCGTCCATCACTCTAAAAAAAACTTTAGGGGCTTAGAAGCACATAAAAAATAATTTATGGTATTAGACGTACAGAAAAAAAAAAATCTTTAGGTGCTAGGTGCATAACAAAACATACTTTAAGATGATAGGTGCATCAGAAAACATAGTTCAGGATGATAAATGTGCCACAAAATACTTTATGGAAGGCTTCTCACCAACTAGGAGAGAGATCACTAAAGAAGCGGAGTGCGAATTATACGATCATCCGGTGGGAAGATATTGACAATTTTCTTCGAAATTGCCTACTTCTTGTTGCATGTTGGAGGTTGATTATCCCTGGACATCTTCTCGGCCAATTTCTAAGTCAACCACTCAGGACATGGTGGCTACGTAATCTGAGCCCTCGGCAATCACGGCACAAGTGGCTACTGCCTACTACTCTTTGGGATCGTGACGTGGAAACTATGGACAGGGTCGTAACAAGCGGCTCTTTGGCAGTTGATCCTTCAGGCTGTCAGAGATCATTGCAGCCTCTGAAGCTCTTGCTGGCCACACGGCTAGAGCTACTAACCTCCTATAAGATTTGGATTGATTTATTACTCTCATCTATTACCTTTAGCGCATACATGAAAAAAATAATCAATACTCATGGGGAACAAGCAAGTGTCTTATAAAAAGGACCAAATAAATTTGTTAGTTGGTGCCTTATAATAAGGATTAGAGGGAGTACTCCCTAGTGCAAAAATCGCCTTTTAGACCGGTTCTGGATCAGGTTTTAATATAGCCGATCTAAAAAGTAAAAAGTATGTTACTTTTTAGACCGGTTGAGCAATCGGTCTTTAAAGTACTTTTTAGACTGGTTGCTCAAAGATCAGGTCTAAAAAATTGGATTTTTTAGATCAGACTTGGTTTATATCACGTCTAAAATGTATTACTTTTTAGACTGTTTATTTTGAAACCATATCTAAAAAATGTTTATTAGACCTCATCTTTTATAAAAGCGGTCTTAAAAGTTATACTTTTTAGATCTCATATTTTTAACCCCTTGATAATTGAATATTTTATACACTTCTTTTTATCTCTTGAGTAATAATTTAGGATTCTTTAGTTAATAAATAAGGGCTTTTATATTCATTTGGGCCTTTGATTACATTTTAGCCATTTTTAATAATAAAATTCCAGTTTTATATTGCTTCACTATTTTTACCATAACTCTCGAACCAGACATCGGATTTGCCTCATTTTTGTCTCATATTTCAGATGATTCAGAAAGCTACAATTATTATGAAGACATAAATAGCCAATTCGGACAAGAGGGCGGTCAATTTTGGAGCCGAAGTCAGATGTACAATTCTGGATTTTATTTGGACTCGAATTTTGTAATTAAAGTCCACTTTTATTTTATTCCTGTTTTGGGCTGAACCATTGGAGCCCATTTCCATTTTAGGTTAACTTTAAGTTAGTTGGCAGCCACAAACATTATTCATTCACGTTTTTATCATTTGGTGGATCAAAATAGAAGTTTTGAAATTCTCTCAACTGTTCTTCAAATGTTCTTCGCGTTCTTCGTCTATTCTTCATTTTTCCCAGCCATGCTCGGCTAAACTTCTGTGATTAACCCAACATTGAGAATTCCATGATTCGTCCAGAGAGCTTGTGCTTAATCGGTAACTTTACTCGATTCTGTTTTCATCTTATCGGATTCGATTTCTGGAAATAGTTCGAATATTAGATTTAATATTCGATTTGGTTCATCCCAAGGACTGAGTTCGAACTAGGTTACAGTGTTGCTGTGCGAATGCATAGTGAGACGCCACTGTTCGGAATATGCTAGGCGATCGTCTAGTCGAGGGATTCTCTGGATGAATGTAGAGATTTCGGTTCATCTAGAACCAAACGTGAGTTAGTTATATTTCGTTCAATAACAGAAGTTTTTGGGATCTAAACGTTGGGTTGATCGTTTTTAATCTGTTTCTGCATATTTCGTTATGTTTCAGTTTATTATCGTTTTTCTATCTGTTTCTACATATTTCGTTCTGTTTCAGTTTATTATCGCTTTTAATCTATTTGAATCAAAAACCCCCATTTTTACTGTTCTGTTTCGTTGTTGTTGTTAATCAAACCCGCTGCAAGTTCGTTTGGGAAACGACCCAGGTTACCTATTTCTGCAAATCATTTTCGAACTTGGTTATTTTGGGAGACACGGCAAATATCTTTCCAAAAATGGCGCCGTTGCTGGGGACTTTGCATCAGTTTGATTAGTAACAGTATTGTAAATAGCTTCATTTCGGTAGTTTAGGTGGTTCGGGTGGTCGGACAGAAATTTTTTTGACCCAGATCACTCAAACCATGTCTTATTCACAAGGAATTGGGCATTCTAAGAAAGAGTCACTCTCCTTAGGAGTGAGGTATACCCTATTTTCCCCAAATTTCAACGTTTAGACCACTTTTAGATTAGTTATGTTAAAAATTAGGTCTAAAAAGTTCAACATTTAGACCTATTATTTGAAATATCAAGTCTAAAAAGGAATGAATAATTTTTTTTCATTGCGCATCTTTTAGACCATTATATTCAACATCAAGTCTAAAAAGTTTCATCTGTTAGATCGGTTATTAGAAACATCCAGTCTAAAAAGGAATAAATATTTTATTTTTTAATTGTTGTTAATGCAGAAAATATATTTAGACCTATTATATAGAGAACTGGCCTAAAAAATATATTATATATATGATTTTTTTAATTATTTTTATCTTTTTAGATCGAGTGTTTGGAAATCTAGCCTAATTAATATCTTTTAGACATTATCTTAAAGGAACCGGTCTTAGGAGTTCTTCGTAATTACAAAGTTGTCACCTGTCATAGTTTTTAGACCTTATCTTCTATAATTGGTCTAAATGTGGTAGTCTAAATGGCCTAATTTGTACTAGTGGCTCATTTAATTTAGTTGGTTGTAGTTCCCTTTATAAATATACAGACCTCTTATAATTTTTCCCTTTGAATGAAATTTCCTTCCCATTAAAAAAAAAGATATGCATAAAAAATCTTCTTATGAAGGGATAAATAAAAAATTCAAGCTGGATATCTTAGATTTGAATTTGATTTTATGATAACTAAATTAATTAGAGTTAAGGTGCACTTTGGCCAATAAACTATTGGCCCAGGAGCGTCCAACACAATTAACTATTAAGTGGACCAAAAATACCAACAAACTTTTAAAAAGGAGCGTCCAGCACAACGCCGTTAGAAAAAAGTTAACATCCGTTATTAAATGTGCAGATTGACCAACGAACTTTTACTCCAAGAGCGCTCAGCACAAAAAAGTTGTACTCAAGAGCGCCCAGCACAAAATTCTAATTAAACAAAAAAGTTGTCAAAATTATAATTTGCTAAAATAAATTAAACAAAATTTTTAATTAAAAATATAATTATATGATTTAAATAAAACTCAAGATGTTTTATAGTTTATTATATATGTTAAACAAAAAAATTTATATGATTTATTTTTGTTTTAGAAGAAATTTATGTGAGTTAAAAAATTCATTTAATGTTAATAAAATTTTTAAAAAAATCTATTATATCCTAAAAGAAATGAAATGAGTTTGATTTTTATTTTTATAAAAAGAGCTTAATGAATATCAACGTTGATACTTAATAATATAAATCTGGCAACTTGATGATATATTTGTTAATTAAATAATCTATTGCTTATATGGATATGAGACTTTCGTAGGCCAAATTGTTCCTTAACCCATTATAATTGCTCCTTAACCTATTATTAAATTATCCTTAAATGAATATGGGACTTGTTGAAAAAAAAAAGAGATAACTTAAGAGGCTTGAGGAATGACAATTTAATTATAGGTTAAGGAGCAATTTGGCCTACGAAAGTCTCATATCCATATAAGCAATAGATCATTTAATTAACAAATATATCATCAAGTTGCCGGATTTATATTATTAAGTATCATCGTTGTTATCCATTAAGCTCTTTTTATAAAAATAAAAATTAAACTCATTTCATTTCTTTCAAGATATAATAGATTTTTTAGATTTTATTAACATTAAATGAATTTTTTAACTCACATAAATTTCTTCTAAAATAAAAATAAATCATATAATTTTTTTTTTGTTTAACATATATAATAAACTATAAAACACCTTGAGTTTTATTTAAATCATATAATTTATATTTTTAGTTAAAATTTTTGTTTATTTAGCAAATTATAATTTTGATAAAATTGAAGAATGAGTAATTTTTGTCTATAGATATCTATACAAGTAATTTTGAATAATGACAATTGAGAAAAATAATTATTTAATTTAGTAAAATTTAGAATTTTGTGCTGGGCGCTCCTGGAGTAAAAGTTCGTTGGCCAATCTGCACCTTAGATAACGAACGTTAACTTTTTTCTAATTGCGTTGTGTTGGGCGCTCCTTTTTAAAAGTTTGTTGGTATTTTTGGTCCACTTAATAGTTAATTGTGTTGGACGCTCCTGAGCCAATAGTTTATTGGCCAAATCGCATATTAACCTAATTAATTATTTTGGGTAACCTTTGATATCCATTATTTGGTTGAGAACTGAGATTATGCACTACTATAGAAAGCACTTTTAACATTTGTTTTAAGGCTCTTTCTACGTCCCTTTCCAGGGGATGCCTATGTGAGTGACGTAGTAAAGTCTGGAAACAACGTCCGTTAAAAAATGGAAGCCGTAAGTCCGTAAAAGACTTACATCGTCCCTTTTTTAAAAATGGACGCTGTAATTGTTTTTCTTAAAAAAATCTTTATATTTTGTAATGCTCGACAATAAAACCCTACAAAAACATCATCTTTAAATTTGGATGCTTCAAATTTCTTTTCTCTACTTGACCTTAACAATAGCAACAACAAATAGAACATTAAAATTATTCCCCCAAAAAAAAATACAAAGCATTGTATTTTTTTTTTTAAGAAAAAAAACCCATTATGCAATGTTTTGCTACTAAGGAGGGAAAGCGACGACGTTCTACCACTAAAGACGAAGGATTGACAATGGGAGAGGGAGAGAGGAGCGACGGTGGAAAGGGAAAAGTGAGGACTGATGGTGTGAGTGAGGAGGGAGGACGGAGGAGCAACGATGGTGAGGGAGCGAGGAGGAGGAGTGATGGTGTTTTGCCACTGAAGACGAAGGATCGACAATGGGTCGGGAGAGGGAGAGAGAAGCAACGGTGGGAGAGATCGAGGAGGGAGGACAGAGGAGCGAAGGTGGAAACGGAAGAAGGAGGACTGACAGTGTGAGAGAGGAAGGAGGTCGAAGGAGCGACGACAGTGAGGGAGAGAGGAAGAAGGGCGACAAAGGTGGAGAGGAGAGAGGAACCAAGAGCATGACGATAGTAAGAGAGTGAAAGAGGACAGAGCTAGGACAAGATAGTTTGGTAGAGGAGGAATGAGGACGAACTATTTTTTTTTGTGTTCTTTTATCCTTTCGGTGTCCCAATTTCAAAAAGGATGCCAAAAGCGGTGTTGTTGGAGCCAAAAACTCTGCTGTTGGCTTCCCTTTTCAAATTGTGACGCTAAAAGTAGGGCTTTTGGCGTCCCAATTTTAAAAGGAGATACTAAAAATCAACTTTTTGCGTCTTTTTTGTTAAAGGGACGCCTAATATGTTAAAATTCTCACACATAATTACAAAAATGTCATCGTCTTTATTTTTTACTTCCCTTTTTAAAAAACAAACGTTTTTTAGGGAGTAAAATCCCTACTTTGTAGTAATGTAAAGTTGTTTTCCTCTTGCATATTTAGTTTCTTATTTATTTCCTACTTTACAACTAGGTTCAAGTTTTTTCTCATTTGTGATCATGGCTCTTATTATGTTCAAGTTTTATTTTTCTTATATACAATTAGGTGCAAGCTTTATTTTTTTTTTATTCATGATCATGACTCTTATCCGGTTCAAATTTTAATTGTTTCTTTTTTTATCAAGCGTTCACTGTAAAAATGATAAAAGAGGATGATTATATACTTGTATATTATATTTCCAATTATTCAGGTCCAACATCTAACTTATACACATACATATTAGTTTTTAAAAGATCTAGAAAAGAGGAAAAAGGCAAAAAGAAAACCCATAAAGAGATTCAAATCCTTTTTTAAAAAAAAGGGGGGGGGGATGTCCTCTGTTCTGTTCCCGTCCTATTCCTGATCTTGTCCTAATATTGGGGGATGGGAATGGGACACCTTGTCATTTTTCGGAATGGGATGCCTGATATGTCTATCCCTTTCTCGTCCGGTCCTTGAACAGAGGCATTGTACAACACAAATGATATCAAATTCCAAAAAACAAACATACCAACATTCGAGCACCATGAATGTATTAATTGTTATGAAAAAATTGTAAGTAAGATTTTATATCACAGATGGTGACTAAGCTGCCTTGCAACTTGAAACTGACGACCAAATATTTTTAGTGAATGACTTCTGAACAACAACTCATTGTTAGTCAAATTTTACAGCCCCAATATTGCCCCTATAAGGATCCCCCAAATTTTTGTTTATGTTGGAAAAGGTACAACTAATTTCATCTTACAGCCTCCTAGCCAACGTACAAGTGTCTCCTTTTGAATTGAAACTTGAGGTCCAAAATGATTTAGATAAACCTTATAGTACTAGATCAACTCTATATTAGTATATATTTACGATGGTAATGCAGAGAATAATTCTTTTTACTCACGAAACATTGCGGTGGATATCTAGCCACGAGAAAAATCTTGCAAGAGTTTAAAGCGCCATGAAAAAATATCGAAAAGAAAAAGGGGGAAAAAAAGGCACGAGGTTGCTTTTTTATTAAAAAAAGAAGAAGAAGAAGAAAGAGAGAGAAACCATTTTAAAAAGCTCATAATTCATCTCGATCTATGCCAAGTTCCAACATCCTATATACTCCCTCCGGTCCTAATTATAGGAGCTATTTAACCGATTTTGAAGGGATTAAGGAGATGAGTTAAATTAGTTAATTTTACTTATTTTCCTAAAATGCCCTTATATAAATTTTAAATGACATAAGTAAAAGTGAATTACAACTCCACCACATACTCTCCGACCAATTTTCCTTCTCACATGCTTTCTAATTGAAATAATGATCTTACTATATAAACATATATGTGTGTATATGTATACATATAGATCTATCTACACACACCCATATATCTACACACGCACACAGATATATATATATATATATATATATATATATATATATATATCTCTCTCTGTGTGTGTGCGCGCACACATATACACACACACACAAACACAGATATACATATACACACACATATATATAAATATGCTTCTAATAATAAGTATAGATAGAGGTATTATAAGAAAAAAGTGACAAAAATTTAAAATTTGCTCTTATAATTAGGACCAAAACTAACTCCAAAATGTGTTCCTATAATTAGGACCGAAAGGAAAGGAGTATATTATTTACAATTCAATTCGCCTTTTTTTTTTTTGCATAAATTTTACACGAAAGCGAAGGGTATGACATAGAATCATGGGTTAATGAAATATCTGACCAAGAGGGATTAGCGGTTCAAAATTTCAAAAGTAAAATACATAGGACCAATACCAAATTTTGATACACACACACACACATACACGTACAAAAAATTTGATTTTCCCAATTGTTTGTCATCTATGTTTTGACCAAGACATCAATGACTGTATAAAAAAAATAAATCTTCTATAAACCACACCTTTTTAATTATATTAAATGGAAGAGAACTCGTTGACATAGACTTATTCTGCTCGTAACAGACCAACTAACTTTTAAGGTTGATTTATAGATTTTCAATGAATTATTAGGGTGCAACTGGTGTATGGCGGGCAGAAAGGAAATAGTCTAACTTTTGTTTCCAGAATTTAAGTGACAAGTTGAAACAATAAAAAATAAAAACTATTTAAGAAAATTATTATTAACATGTACTATCTCTGATACATTGTATAATATTATGTAAAAACACATATGGCAACAGTGACAGACAACTATGAAGAAGATTACTATAACCCGTATATGCATAATTATTTAGTACTCTCTCTCCAGTCTTAATTATAAGATCAAGCTGGCTTTTTTGAAGAAATTAAAAAATCTAATTAAATTACTTTAGAGTATTTTTATTTTTATTTTTTTCTCCAAACTAATTAGTTTGACTAATAAACTAATATATAATCTAAAGATACATTATATATGATATGATTAAGTAACTTATTTAGTTTCCTTAATCTCTCCAAAAAAATCAACCTGATCTTATAATTATGACTGGGGGTAGTACTATTTAGCCTAAAATGTATGTAATTTGAGCCACGTAAACTACATTTTTTTTCACACAAAATATTGCACAATATCCACAATTGTTTGAATGGCATTATGTCAAACAATTGTTTTGGTCAATTTCTTTATACCACACGTTACCTTCTCAAAAAAGAAAGCTTCTGGTAAAACAAATTTATTGACTATGAAAATTAAATATACATAACTTCAAGGCTATATAATATCATACAATAAAGAAAAAAACAATCCAGAAAGACCAAGGAAAAAACAGCACTGAAAGGCAATTTTCTTCGAGATGTGAATTCTAATAGGGTAATTGTGAATTTATTATATTTGTGAATTCTAATGAATTTGGAAACTATTTAAATATTATATTTTTTCTCAAAACATGAAATCTTGGTTTTTTTTTTTTTTGGATATAAAATCTTGGTTGATATAATGGCTGTAAAGGTTTTTGGCAACGACTATAGCTCCGGCACGTTTGGCCACCGATGAATGTGATTATGGTGGATTGAGGACTTTAAAAAAAATGAAGGAAGCACCAATAGATAATAGGTCCTAGCCTGTTTGGTGAAATAGATGTTTTTTTTGGTATCAGAAAAATAAATGATTTTAAATAAGGACCTTTCATGTATATTGACCACGCACATTTTTATATTCAATAGTCATTTCGACGACCAAGACTTATTTTGCAACAATGTCAATACATAAGACCAACTAAGGCAACGGAAAATCGAAGATTTGTTAATAGACAAGTTTTTTTGACCATAACATAATTGACAAGTTGAAACAATATAAAAAAAAAAACATTTTTTAAGAAGATTATTATCAAAATGTCAACAAATAGTAGTTAAATAAAGACGGAGTTAGGAATTAGTATTATATAATATTTTGGAAAACACATATGACAATTGACAGGTATGAAAACGATTAATATGTAAACAATATTGTGCCATATAAACGATGAATGGCGCCTTTACGTGGAACCGTTGTTTTGGTCAAATCAATGTAGTCTATAATTACGTGAAAACTTCTCCAATAAATTTATATATTAAAGATGACTAAAGTCATAGCTAATTTATATGTTGTTTTGGTTCATAATTTTGTGTATATAAGCGACGTAAAGTTCTGTGTTTTATGCACAGAGAAATCACAGGTACGAGAAATACTAAAATCATGAGGCTAATTCCAAGGTCGCTACTTTTCCTGACATCTGTGTATGTGTTACTTTCAGTTTCATCAACTTCCCCAATCCCAATTCCAGAACTCTTCACTCAATGTCTTGAGGCGAATTCTCAAAAGCCCATCCCATTGTCCACCACAATCTTCACTCCTCACAATGCTTCTTTCACTTCAGTCCTTGAATCCACAGCTTATAATCTCAGGTACCTGCTGCCTTCAATGCCGAAACCTGAATTCATATTTACTCCGTTAGAGGAATCTCATGTTCAAGTTGCTGTTGTCTGTGCAAACAAGCTAAAAATCCACATGAGGGTGCGCAGTGGAGGTCATGATTATGAAGGGACTTCTTATGTTTCTCTCATTGAGAAGTCATTCATGATCTTAGATCTTGCCAAGCTCCGTGCCATCCAAGTTGATATAGCACATAACACAGCTTGGGTTCAAGCTGGTGCTACGCTTGGAGAAGTTTATTATAGAATTTCTGAGAAGAGTCCAATCCATGCCTTCCCTGCAGGAATTTGTCCATCTGTAGGTGTCGGTGGTCACATTACAGGAGGTGGATATGGCTCTATCCACAGAAAGTTTGGACTTGCTGCCGACAACGTCATCGATGCACGAATTGTGAATGCTAATGGCAAGATTCTTGATAGAGAAGCCATGGGAGAGGACTTATTTTGGGCAATTAGAGGTGGAGGAGGTGGAAGCTTTGGGATTATTTTGTCATGGCAACTCAATCTTGTTCAGGTTCCCCCTATAGTAACAGTTTTTACTGTTAATAAAACCTTAGAACAAAATGCAAACAATATTCTTCATAAATGGCAGCAAGTAGCACCAAACATTGATGAAGATTTGTTCATTATGGTTCACACAACGGTAACAAATTCTAGTACTCAAGGAAAAATAACTATATCAACATCTTATATTGCTCGTTTCCTTGGTAGGGCTGATAGGCTTCTCCAATTGATGGAGAAGAAGTTTCCAGAGTTAGGTCTAACTAAAAAGGATTGTTGGGAAACAAGTTGGATTAAATCTGTACTCTATCTTGCTGGCGGTTTTCCAAACACCACATCCCCAGAAGTTCTTATCCAAGGGAAACTCGGCATTCCCAAGTTATACTTTAAGGGTAAGGCAGATTATGTGAAGCAAGTGATCCCTAAAAATGCTTTGAATTCATTATGGAAAACACTCATCCAGGATGATGCGGCCTTGATGATTTGGGTTCCATATGGAGGAATGATGAGTAGAATCTCAGAATCCGCAACTCCATTTCCTCATAGAAATGGAACACTCTTCTTATCCCAATATGTACCTACGTGGACTGACGGAGAAAAGAGCATGGAAAAGCATATGAATTGGGTTCGGAGATTCTATAACACCATGACTCCTTATGTTTCAAGTTTTCCAAGAGAAGGATATGTGAATTACAGAGACCTTGATTTGGGGATGAACCAATTCAACAAGACAAGCTTCTTGAGGTCAAGCACTTGGGGATTCAAGTATTTTAAGGATAATTTTATAAGGTTGGTGTTGGTGAAGTCCAAGATTGATCCAAGTAATTTCTTCAGGCATGAGCAGAGCATCCCTCCTGTGCCAATTGCAAAATAACAAGGATTCAGCAAGGGAAAAATTTTATGGTAATTTGTGTCGTTTTTGTTTGAAAAAATTATAATAACAAATAAGGTTGTTTGTATGGTTTGTTCATGCATATGTATATTATTGGAGTTCTAAATCATGAATAAAACTCTCAGCTGAAAATCTTCAAGTTTGTGGGAGAGTCCTGACTCTTGAGCAAGGGAGTATGAAATTCATTTCTTTTTATTCACCTCTTTCCTATAGCTCTTAGATAACTTCAGAAAATGCATATATCAAGATAAGTGAAATTTCAAGTCCTTTAGTTATACTTATAATACCCATTAAATGAGTTATAGTGAAGCTCCTCCAAAGAGGGAAGAAGAAGAAGACAATAAGTTTTAGAGGAATAAAATAGACATATAGCTTTGTGTATCATGTCACGTAACGTGGACCCATATACAATCACATATATATAAGGTTCCATGTCCATCTTCCTCAATCAATCTACCCTTTCCTCATCAGAGGACTTATATTGCACCAGTTTTAATGATAAATATTAGAATGATTGGGGAATATCAAGTCTTCGACCCAAAGCTTTTCTATTATTTTTATTTTGACCCCAAGAAATTGGGTTTCCCTAATCCACTAAGATTTGACTAAGTATATTCAAACAAATTGATACTTTCTATGGTGATATTGGTCCATTCATTGATCAATACTAAATAAAAGGATTAAGTGTGAGAACACTTATCGCTAGCGCACCAAATTAACTAGATTAAAAATGCAATGTATAACAATGCCAACCTTTCCAGGTCGATTCTTAATGCGAAGTCTTATTATGTTTGGATTTTTAGCAAACAAGTGTATCACAAATTAATGATCACAAGACATACTCAACAATCAACATCCAATGTTCAGTGCTCGGACGTTTTAATTATGAAATACTCCCATGTTCCTATTAATAAGGTGGAGACTGAAGGTTTATTTTGTTCCTATTTATAATCTTTAAATTTTTTGCGTCAGTGTAAAATTATACCCTTCATTTATTATTATATTGGCTTTCTTTTCATGGGGTATGTTATGTATTAAATAGGGATAAAAATGAAAAGTTGTTGAGTTTCAAAGCAGAGTTAATAAACTTTAATTTTTTTTTTTTTTTTGGTTTATGTAAAACATGTTGAAAGTGATTTATAAATAGAAATAAAGAAGTAATTAAATCTAACAAACTAACGGCAAAGATTAAGTCTTCATGGCAGAGGACTTGAGGTCTAACCAATTCAAAATCTTTCATTACAGAGAATAAACAATAATGCATGCATTGTCTGAACTCGATCGAGCCAATCATATAAACTCTTTCAATCAAATCAGAGAATAGGAATAGTTCTTCTCGAGGTCAGAAAGAGCAATCATTCCAATATTACCACTGGTTCGTTATTTCTTCAAATCATGTATCTTTAAAATATCTATGTCTCATGTATAAATAAGTGTTATTTTGATTTAATAAGAAAAGAGCAAAAAGGTAATATTGGTATGGGAGTTATTATAATTAATAAAGAGATGACTGTTGATAGGTACAGTTCTCAGAAAGTAAAAGGCACGTACTTTCAGAAAAGAGAAATATAAAGAGCGTAAGAGGCCTTCAGGAACTGTGAAACTTGTATCTCATCCGATCCCTATCATAAGAAGATACAAGAAGAGAGAAGGTCAAGACTCTGAGAAAGTTTTATATCATTAAAGATCTTCCGCAATTATGGATAAAGGTTAGTATGAATTTATATTATTGAATGTGAAAGCATGATATCCTAAAATCCTTTAAAGTTGTGTTCTTGTATGAGAATTTATGATTTAGAGATTACAGATTTATGTCTTATGTGTGGTATTAGAGACTGTGTTTAGGAATTCTGTTTTCCATATATGATTATAAAGGAATTTCTGATTTTGAAAAATTAGGGTTTCAAAATTTTATGATTTTTAAATTTACGTTTTACATTGGAAACTTTGTCGTTGTTGGAATGGAAATTTAAAGTTGCTGCTTGTTCATAATGATTCCTTTAATAGGAAAATTTTAACTTAGAACACGTATGCACTGGAATCATTGGTATGAGTAATTCCGATCCCATAAAATTCATTGAGAATTATTATCTGTTCATACTCTAGAATTACTTATATATGTTTTGCTATCTGGGTTGAATATTATGATATCTCCGTTCGTTTTTCTATTGTTGTGGTCCTGTTGATGAGATCTACCTCTTATCATGTTGTATAATTGTTAAAAGACAGGTTTATAGAATTCTAGATCAGACCACAAGTATAGAACCCATGAGTTTAATCTACATACACTACTACAAAAAAACGAAAAAATGACCTAAATAAGGCCCAATTAACGTCCTTTTTCAGAGGGACGTCTCGGGCTGGGTAGTCGTTTTTTTAAGTTTGGCGCCCTGAATTTATTTCGGGACGCCGATATTAGCGACTGAATAAATTTCGGGACGCCTAATATGAGCGTCTGAAATAAATTCAGACGCTAATATCAGCGTCCCGAAATTTATTCAGTCGCCTCACATGACGCCTTTTTTTTAAAAAAACCCCCAAACCTCAGGTTCGGGGAGCTAGCTAGTGAGCCAAGCAGATCAAAGACAGCAAGCCACGATTTGGGCAGAGGAAGAGTAGATCTGAAATCCAAGAAACATGCTAAGGAGCAAATCTAGAATAATAAAAATGCCATGGAGCAAATCCAGAAAACATCAAAAATAAGAAGCAAGCGATAAGGTTATCTTAAAAAAACCTAGAACAAACCCACCTGAACAGATCTGCAACGAAATCAACTGTGGCTTTCATCCGCGGTGGCGTCCGGTGTCGCTCGGTTTCAGATCTCAGTGGCGAGGGGAAACTTAGATCTATTTTCCTCTGAACTTCTCATGGCAGGAAGAGGCAGATGAAACTAACAACGGCCTGAATCAGAGGAGGAGCAGAGGATCGAGGGAGGGAAGATGGAGGGAGGACGAGGCACGAGACGAGTGGAAAAGGAGAGGAGTTTTAGCGCTGTGTGAGGGAGATCGATTGTGTAGCGCGCCGTGACAGATCGAATAGCTAATAAATACATTTATCCTTTTTGGCGACCTGAAATTTGTTTCAGGTCGCCAAAAATACTATTTATCCTTTTTTGGCAACCTGAAATTTGTTTAAGGTCGCCAAAAATAGTATTTTTGGCCCCAATTTTTTTAAAAATTTACCCAGGCGCCGAAATTTTTTATCCTTTTTGCGACACGAAATTTGTTTGTGTCGCAAAAATACTATTTTTGGCGTCCTGAAACAAATTAAGGGCGCCAAAAATTACCCTAGCGCCAAATTTTTTTTAAAAATTATCCAGGCGCCAAAAAATTTCCCTTTTAAGCGTCTTAAAATATATTTTAGGATGCTAAAATGTTTTTTAAATATATATTTTTTTATTTCTTTGATTTGATTAGTAAAAGTTTCTATATCTTTGATTTGATTTGATTAGTATTATTTTTATTTCTTTGATTTGATTAGTAAAAGTTTGGATTTGATTAGATTTGATTAGTATTATTTTCGATTTTTTTGATTTGATTTGATTATTTTTCGATTTCTTTGATTTGATTAGTAAAAGTTTCTATATCTTTGATTTGATTTGATTAGTATTATTTTTTATTTCTTTGATTTGATTAGTAAAAGTTTGGATTTGATTAGTTTGTTTAGTATTATTTTCGATTTCTTTGATTTGATTTGATTAGTATTATTTTTTATTTCTTTGATTTGATTAGTATTATTTTCGATTTTTTTGATTTGATTTGATTATTTTCCGATTTCTTTGATTTGATTAGTAAAATTTAATTTTGGCGTCCTGATTTAAATTTTAGGACGCCAGCAAATTTTCTGGCGCCAAAAATTCTTAAAAATGCGCTAAAAAATTGATTTTAGGCGTCCTGATTTAAATTTTAGGACGCCAACAAATTTCCTGGCGCCAAAAATTCTCCAAAATGCGCCAAAAGATCGATTTTAGACGTCCTAAATATATTTTAGAACGCCTAAAATTGATTTTAGGCGTCCTAATTGTATTTTAGGACGCCTAACAAATTTCCTTGCGCCAAAAAAATCTTCAAAATGCGCCAAAAAATTGATTTTAGTCGTCCTAAATATATTTTAGGACGCCTAAAATTGATTTTAGACGTCCTTATTATATTTTAGGACGCCTAAAATCGATTTTGGGCGCCTTAAAATTATATTTAGGATGCGTAAGTCTCAAAATTCAGCCAAATAATTATGAAAATGCCACCGCTATACTTTTTACTTCCTTTTTTTAAATAAGGACGTCTTTTATGGAAGTAATATCTACTTTTTGTAGTAGTGATAATTTATATAATCCATCACATAAAGTATCATTACCAATCAAATGATTGTGCTTGTACAAACTGAAACTATCACTACCAAAATTACAAAAATATCCAGCTTTATCAAGTTTAGAAACTGAAACTAAATTCCTAGACATAGTAGGTACATAAAGAGTTTCATATAAGTCCAAATGATATCCACGGTCAAGAATCAAACGGTACGTCCCAACAACTTCTATCAAAACTTTCACTCTATTGCCCATAAGGACATACTTTTCATTTGGCTTTGTGATCTGGGTTGTAAGAAATCCCTGCATCATATTAAAAACATGAGTTGTACCTCCAGAATCAATCCACCAAGTATTATAAGGAACTTCAGCTAGATTTAATTCAAGACATACATAAGCAATAGGCTTACCTTTCTTTTCGAACCAAGCCTTACGTTTCAGACATTCTTTCTTGAAGTGTCCAACCTTACCACAAAAATGACATCCTTTTTTGTCATGTTCCTTCTTGCGGATTTGAGAAGAGGAGTCCTCATTGATCTTTAATGGTCCCCTTCCTTTCTTCTTATGCTTCTTACCATGTTTCTTTTCAGCTCCTTGATGTTTCACATAATTAATGGAATGAGTTCCCTAGTTCTTAATTCTGGTTTCCTCCTGAACTAGCATACTATGCAATTCATGCACATTCCATTTGTCTTTCTTGGTATTATAGTTCATTTGGAAAGGACCATGCTCAGACGGTAATGAGTTCAATATGAACTATACTAGGAAATTTTCATCCACTTCCATTCCCAATGACTTTAGTCTTGCTGCAATATTTGTCATTTCAATAACATGCTCATGCATGGTGAACCATCAAATTTCATGATAGTCAGTTTACTTATAAGTGTCCCAGCAAGAGACTTGTCAGCAGTTTGGGAGCACTCTTCCACAAGTTTTATCATTTCTTTAGCACTCTCAGTTTGTGGAAGAGTTGACTTAATGTTGCTTGCAATGCTCATTCGCATGTACATCAAACTCAATCTATTGGATCTTTCACAGTTCTTAAAATGGTCTCTTTCACCCTCAATGCTTTCATCAGTAATAGCATTGGGTTTCTCATCTCTAAGAGCTAAATCCAAATCCATTAACCCCAAGGTAAAATTGGATTTGCTCCTTCCATTCAGAGAAATTCAGTCCATTAAAAACTGTAATAGTTGAGAATTGCGAATGTGTGGCAACAAGTACTACAAGGAATAAAATAAAAATTGAAAACATTAATGCTTTGAGTCACACTAACATGCTTCACAAATTCAGACATAATTCATTCAATAATGCATATCAATGTTCACCTTTGGGGACCCACTAATATACAACATTCATCTATAATGATGCTATAAAAATTTCACATAATTTGGTGGTGATGCATATCCCAACTATAAATATTTATCATCTTTGGATGTCTAAATAAAACTACAAGTATATGGACAATACCAACATTTATGTTTAATTATTATAAAGACAAATAATCAACCTTTGGGGTGATCCATAACCGCCCTATAATAATAATAAACTAAATTTTTTTTTTTTGGACAAATAATAATAAACTAAAATTTACCCACAACATAAACATAATTTCATAGCATCATGGTTATGGATAATTTGAAATTTCACAATAATAATTGGAATTAAAATAATTCATAATAATTTGGCCACTTTAGTGACTAACAAATTCATCATACTTAATTCCAAAACTTAATGTTTAACATTCTTATAATTTCTATTCACAACATTTAAGTAATTTATTTTTGGATCAACACATAAAAGCTTCATCAAAAATAATATGTTCCTTTTCTAAAACCATCTATAATGGGTAACTAAGGGTGTGCATGGTAACGCTCCCAGAATGTGTTTTTTGTTAATTTCTGTTCCCCGGAACACAAATGGATGAGAAATCTGTTTGGTAAATCCGTTTTTTTTTTTTCCCGGGATGAACCGGTTCAATTTTTGTGCTGGGGAATAGAAAAAAAAAAAAAGCAGAAAATTCATGCTTTTCTATTTTTGGGCACAAAATCAGAATTTATTCCTCAACCTACAACCTCTCTTCTTTCTCTCGAAAACCTTTCGTAGTGTCAACTACCCTCCCCACCGCCACCGCCACCGCCGCCGCCCCCACCTCACCGCCACTACCACTACCACAACCGCCGCCGCCACCACCACCCCCACCTCATCGCCACCACCACCCCCACCGCCACCACCACCCCCACCGCCACCGCCACCACGACTACCACCCCCACCGCCACCACCACCACCACCCTCACCGACGCCGCTGCCGCCGCCCCCACCTCATCGCCACCACTACCAACCCCACGACCGTCACCGCCGCTCCACCACCACCCCCACCTCACCGCCACCACGACCACCACCACCCTCGCCGATGCCGCCGCCGCCGCCCCCACCTCTTCGCCACCACCGCCACCCCTACGACCGTCACCGCCACCCCCACCGCACCGCCATCGCCACCACCACGACCGCCGCCACCATCGCCACCGCCACCGCCACCGCCGCCGCCGCCACCCCCACCTCATCGCCACCACCGCCACACCGCCACCACCACGACCGCCGCTGCCGCCGCCACCACGACCACCACCGTCGCCGCCGCCACCACCACATAAATAATTTTTTGTATATAAAAATTACAGAAATAAAAATAAAATGTGTTAACAAACGTAATTCTGATTATCAGAATGAAAAAAAAAAATTGTGTTAACAAACGTAATTCGATTCTCGGAGTAAAAATAAAATGAGTTAACAAACGTAATTCGATTCTCGAACTCTTCCCGAGCACGAATCAGAAAAAAGCTGTTCCATCCGAGAAAGCGTCTTTGGGACGAGAATGGTTTATGCATGCACAGCCTAAATGAGCAAAAATTAGAGTCTAAATTCGGCCCCAAAAAATCAGCCCAATCCATAAAAAAAATTGAATTGAATAAAAAACGTACAGCCCATTCTATATAAAAAAACGTACAGTTTTGGCCCAAAACTCTTCTTTTCATTTATTTTCTATAATAATTATGGGCCAAGCCCATCAGTCCAATCCAGAAAGCCCTCTACGTTTTTTTTAAAAGTAACAACCCAAAAACACTGACAGGCCCAAACTCACAATTAAATGAAACTGTGCGTTTCATCCTACCAAGATTGCTGATCGTTTTTATTCAGTTCATTTTTTTAAAATGAAACGTACTGTTCATCTCCTACCTCCAGCTGGGTCATGTTGACCCGGTACAGCGACCACGGGTCGGGTTCGTCGAACCCAACTCTTCCAACAACGTAACCGGTGTTGCCAGAGTCAGTTTTTAGCATTCTTAGTATTTATCTCTTTGTTTTTTCGAGATCTACCCAATGAAGCCTATTTTGTGGCCTAAAAACACTATTTTCTCATGACCCAATTAAACTCATGGGTTCTATACTTGTGGTCTGATCTAGAATTCTATAAATTATGTCTTGACAATCTATATGTTGAAACGCTTATGACTTTGCATTATAATGTTGGCACTAAACGTGCTTTAATAAATGAACGTTCTGCTTACTTGTGGCATAAATGTTTAGGACACATTTCTAAAAAAAGAATGAAAAGATTGGTAAAGAATGAAATCCTTCCAGATTTAGATTTTACTGATTTAAATGTTTGTGTGGATTGTATTAAAGCTAAACAAACAAAACACACAAAGAAAGGAGCCACAAGGAGCACTCAGCTTCTTGAAATTATACACACTGATTTATGTGGTCCTTTTGATGTTAACGCTTTCAATAAAGAAAGATACTTTATCACCTTCATTGATGATTTTTCACGTTATGGTTATGTCTATTTGCTGCATGATAAATCTCAAGCTGTAAATGCTTTAGAGATTTACATTGATGACGTTGAAAGGCAATTAGATAGAAAGGTGAAAATTGTTAGGTCTGACAGGGATGGCGAGTATTACGGAAGGTATGATGAAAGTGGACAACATCCAGGCCCATTTGCTAAATTTCTTGAAAAGCGTGGTATTTATGCTCAATACACAATGCCAGGTACACCACAACAGAATGGTGTATCAGAAAGGTGTAATAGAACCTTGTTGGATATGGTTAGAAGTATGTTAAGTAATTCTTCTTTACCTATTTCATTGTGGACTCATGCTCTAAAAACTGTTGTGTATCTATTAAATAGGGTTCCTAGTAAGACAATTCCAAAAACTCCTTTTGAACTATGGACTGGAAGGAAACCTAGTTTAAGGCACCTGCATGTTTGGGGTTGCCAGGCAGAACTTAGACACTACAACCCACAAGAAAAAAAACTGGATGCAAGAACAATCAGTGGTTATTTCATTGGTTATTCAGAAAAATCAAAAGGGTATAGATTTTACTGTCCTAATCATACCACAAGGATTATTGAAACTGGAAATGCTAGGTTCATTGAGGATGGTGAAGTTAGTGGGAGTGAAACACCACGTAAAATGGATATTCAAGAAGTTAGAGTACAAGTTCCACCAACTTGTGTCTCTAATAAAGTTGTTGTTCCATGTAATACCCTAATTTTCATAATTCTTATAAACATTTTATTTTGATGAATAATTAGCAAAATAACAAAGGTGAATATGTGTCTCAAAGAAATATAATCTATTTATTATATTTTTATCCAAATTGTGCTTTGGAATTAATTAACCAATGGTTAATTATGAGACTACATTTAGGGGCTACTAAATTTGATAAAAATACTACATGAAATAATAGTTATTTTAAAGCTCATAAGACAAGAAAAGGGAATGAATGACACTTAGTTGAATTACTATTAAATGATAACAAATCCTTGAGTAATAAAATTACCTTAATTGAAATTAAGGTTAAGCACTTGTTAGGAAAGGGATTAATATTTAATTCCTTGATAACCAAATTGTGCATATGTGATTAATCTAAGAGAAGCAATTAAGACTTCTAATAGGGGGCTGCATATTTTTGAAAATATAAGGGCCAATGGAAGATGAGATTAATTTACTAATAATGCTCTCATGACTTGGATTATGGAGTAAACCAATTAATCAATGAGAGATGCAATGCAAGGGCAATTAAGCATTGGATTAAGAAATTTATTAAGCTTTGTTAATCAACTTTGAAAAGTCAACAATTGCAACCAAAATCAATGGTTAAGATTGTTGCACACTTAATTCAATCCAATGGTCCTAATTAATTCTATAATTAACCTTAATCCTTGTATAATTGAATTAGCCAATGGAAACACTTAACCATTGGATATTTTGCTAATGAATTAAGCAAGATGTTTATGTGATAAAAGCACAATTCATGGGCCAAGGTGAAAGGAGAGGACGGCTAGCTCAAGGAAAGGGGGAATGTTTTTGTGATTTGGTTAAGATACTCTAATTAAATCAAAGCACATGGGATAATAAATGAGGGACAAATTGGAAGAGATAGGATAAGGAATTTATGAATGGAAGAGGATAAGGAATTAATGCATGGAAGAGGATAAGATTTTGAAAAATAGAAGAGGATAGGAGAGAAGGAGGGAGGGCGGTTTTAAGGAGAGGCTAAGAGAGATTATTTAAATAATATTAATTAAGCACATGTGGTTTAAAAATAAAAATCTGCAATAGTGATTGGGATTTTTCTAAAACAATGAAGGGTTAGGATTAGGTCTAAAAAAGAGAATTGAATCCAATGGAGGAAGATCAAAGTGGTTGGGTGGGGAAATTTCATGTGAGCTTAGAATTTTTCCTATAAATAGAGAGCTTTCCTCTCTTTATTTTTCACACCAAAAACCAACTCAAATCAAAGTGATTGAGTAGAGAGGAAGGGCGAAAATCATAGAGCAAGGAGAAGGAGAAAGTTCTTCAAAGGTAAGCTCTCTTGTTCTTGAGCTTAAGTCTTTAAGCTTTTTAGTTTTTAGTATAATTGTAGTTTAATCTAGGAAATTGTTAGCAAAATTCCTATACTTTTTTTAAGGCCTCCATTGCATTTAAAACGCAAAATGGGGGTAAAAACATGTTGGGAAATAGTTTATGGTATTAATGGAACAAGATTGTGAAAATTCCCAGAAATTGGGCTGTTGAAGCCAGCTACATTGAAGCTATTATTTTATGTATCAAATGATCTTTAAAAATCATAATATTTTATAGGAAGAAATTATACATGTAGGGATTTCCAAATATATAAAATATGTATGGTTTTGAGTTCCGTACAAGGAGATAAAAATCCTTGAAGTTAGGCTACGTTTTCTGGGAAAAATCTGGGTAGCATTGAGAAACATTAAATTGGGAATGATTTTTGGTGTTCTAGGTTATTGGAATATTTTTACTTGAAAATAGACATGTCAAGGGTCATGAGGAATTTTGAAGCATTCAGAAAGGAGTTTTGTAGAATTAATTATGATTTTTCAAAGATGCAGAAAAATCTGACCAGAAATTCCAACAATTCATTTTTAATAAAGTGTAAGGGTAAAAGTGGAATAAATAACCCACTAAGGGTAAAAAGAGATGAAAGTAACCCTTTAGGATATTATTCTAAGAAATATGATATTTATTACAATATCATATAAAGTATGGAAAAGGAAATAATCTGACGATAATGTATAGGATATCCGGGATCAAGTCCGGAGTCGGATTCAAAAGGTCGAGCATTTGGAATTATACGGTGAAAGGTATATTCGCGTACTAGTAACTTTAACTCTGATATGTCTTGTATGCTTATGTGTGATAGATTATTTCATAGAGTCATGAACAAGACTTGGTCTTGGGTCATGCACCGTGGCTAAGACTCTGTCTTAGGTCACTGTTTGTACATTCAGCTTTATACGGGTTATAGTCTTGATAATGCCGTAAGATTGTTTTCCTAGCGCTGAGGACACGAGGAGCTGTCGTGACACTGGTTAGTGCAAACGTGGATAACACTACATGTCCTGTGTGCTATGTACTGTTGGATGGATAACATTACATCTGCTGTGTACTTTTGTATTGTTGTAACCTTACATGTGTTGTGTGCTATGTTTGGTTGATGTTGAAATGTAATGACTATCTCTCATATATACTGTTCATACTTTTCATATGAGGTTAACTGTTACCTGAGGTCCAATGGGTATTGGACCTCAGATTTGACTAAAAGTTCAGGAAAGGAACCTAGAACTGAGAAGGCACCGATAGACGGAGCCGTGAAGAGGCACCGATGGACAGAGCCATGAAGAGGAACCGATGGACAAAGCCGTGAAGATGCATGGGCCGAGACGAGAGTTGGAAGAAGTCTAATAGGATTAGTTCTGGCATGGATCTGATAAAGTTATTTCAAACCAATTGGTGCTTAAACCAAGAAAGGGTTGTTCTATGTGGTTCAGTCAATAAGTCGCTGTGAAAGACGGGGAGACTTCCACTAGACACCTGGCCTGGCCAATGGGTTTGAATAACTAAGTTAGATTCATTGCTACAAGTCTAAGTTAAGGCTTGGTGTAAGAATGTATAGTTACTATTTGAGAATTGTAATTATACAAGTCATGTACTATTGTATCACATGAATATTCCTTCAGGTTATTCAATGTAACCAGCATATGTCAGGCATCATCATATGTCGGGGCATTTTTTACAGTTACTCATTGTCCAAATGTTGGTGCATGCTCTACATTCCGCATTACTCTGATGTAGCACCTCAAACTCTTTTGTTTTTTTTTCTTCTAAAACTATGTTTTCTTAAACAATAAGTGGTATGGAATTTGGGGTGTTACATTCCATTAACTTGTGTATCTAATAAAGTTTTTGTTCCATTAACTTGTGTCTCTAGTAAAGTTGTTGTTCCTCGTGTTATTGAATCAATTAATAATCATGGAGAACAACAAATGAATGATCTCATTACTCATGATGAAAATATTGTTAATGAACCAAATGAACCAATTGTAGAATAACCGCAACAAATAGCATTAAGGAGATCTCAGAGGGATAAGAGATCCGCTATTTCTAATGATTATATGGTATATCTGCAAGAGTCTGAATTTGACTTAGGTGTTCAGGATGATCCAGTTACTTTTTCACAAGCCATGAATAATGAAAATGCTGACAAGTGGTTAGATGCCATGAAAGATGAGTTAAAATCTATGAAACAAAATGATGTTTGGAATCTTGTTGAGTTACCTGAAGGATGTAAGAGAGTCGGTTGTAAGTGGGTCTTTAAGACCAAACGTGACTCTCATGGTAACTTGGAACGTTACAAGGCTAGACTAGTTACAAAGGGATTTACTCAGAAAGATGACATTGACTATAGAGAAACCTTTTCACCAGTTTCTAAGAAGGATTCTCTAAAAATCATTATGGCATTGGTGGCTCATTATGATTTAGAGTTACACCAGATGGATGTGAAAACTGCCTTTCTATATGGAAATTTAGAGGAAGATGTGTACATGGACCAACCAATGGGGTTCATAGAAAAATGAAAGGAGCACATGGTGTGCAAATTAAAGAAATCAATCTACGTGCTTAAACAAGTTTCAAGACAATGGTACCTTAAGTTCAATGATACTATTGTTTCCTTTGGATTTAAAGAAAACAACTGTTGATCGGTGTATATATCTGAAGGTCAATGGGAGAAAGTTTATATTACTGGTTCTGTATGTTGATGATATCTTGCTTGCAACTAATAATCTTGGTCTTTTAAATGACACTAAGAAGTTTCTCTCTAGTAGCTTTGAAATGAAAGATATGGGTGAGGCAGCTTATGTGATTGGGATAGAAATATTTTGTGATAGATCAAAAGGATTGTTAGGCTTGTCTCAGAAAGCATATATTAATAAAGTTTTGGAGAGATTCCGAATGGAAAATAGCTCATCCTCTCCGGTTCCAATTCAGAAAGGAGATAAGTTTAATCTCATGCAATGTCCTAAAAATGATTTGGAACGAAAAGAAATGGAAGCAATTCTGTATGCATCACTAGTTGGGAGCTTAATGTATGCTCAGACTTGTACAAGACCAAATATTAGCTTTGCAGTTGGAATGTTGGGAAGATACCAGAGTAATCCTGGTATGGGTCATCGGAAAGCTGCAAAGAAAGTTCTGAGATATTTGTAAGGAACTAAAGGTCACATGCTTACTTATAGGAGGTCTAGCAACCTTGAAGTGTTTGGGTACACGGATTCGGATTTTGCAGGATGTGTGGATACAAGAAAATCCACTTGTGGTTACCTATATCTTTTAGCTGGAGGAGCTATATCATGGAAAAATGTGAAGCAGTCAGTGATTGCTACATCCACTATGGAAGCTGAATTTGTGGCATGCTTTGAGGCCATGGTTCAGGCTAATGGCTACGGAATTTTATTTCAGGGCTTGGATTGGTCGACAGTATCAAAAGGCTGCTGAAAATTTATTGTGATAATTCCGCAGCAGTTTTCTTTTCTAAAAACGACAAGTATTCAAAGGGTGCTAAGCATATGGAATTGAAATACTTTGCCGTTAAATAAGAGGTTCAGAAACATAGAGTGTCTATAGAACATGTTAGCACTGATCGTATGATAGCTGATCCCTTGACGAAGGGATTACCGCCCAAGGTGTTTACTGGTTATTTGTATAGTATGGGTATTATGTCAGCTAATGAATGATAGATCATTATTGTAATTATTTACTCTTGACACTATGAATTTAATGATGTATGAGTTTCTGAAAGTCACCTTGTTTTTTCAAAAAAAAAAAATTATTTGCATGCATGCATAAATGATTATTTTGAAAAACAAGATTTGTCCCTAATGAAGACATTATAGTATTGTTGCGGGACATTATGTTTACTCCATTAAAGTCTCATGTTAGGAAGAAGAACTAATATAGTGGTACATGGAAGGAAATATGCCGATTTGATAGCATATAACCGCCATGACTCATATTAGTTTTATTTCTGATCATGACGTATGATGTGCACATTATGATGTTTTTATTAAATCATGAAGGGACACTTTGTGACATGAGCCAAGTGGGAGAATGTAAAATATTTATGTCTCATGTATAAATAAGTGTTATTTTGATTTAATAAGAAAAGGGCAAAAAGGTAATATTGTATGAGAGTTATTATAATTAATAAAGAGATGACTGTTGATAGGTACAGTTCTCAGAAAGTAAAAGGCATGTACGTTCAGAAAGGAGAAATATAAAGAGCGTAATAGGCCTTCAGAGTTTAACTGTGAAACTTGTATCTCATCCCTATCATAAGAAGATACAAGAAGAGAGAAGGTCAAGACTCTGAGAAAGTTTTACATCGTTAAATATCTTCCGCAATTATGGATAAATGTTAGTATGAATTTATATTATTGAATGTGAAAGCATGATATCCTAAGATCCTTTAGAGTTATATTCTTGTATGATAATCTATGATTTAGAGATCACAGATTTATGTCTTACAGTATCATGTTCATTCAACTCAATGGCATACTTTTGAATATGATGATAAAATAATCAAAAAATGTTACGAGTCCACTATATGGCGATGGCGGTCTGAATCAATCTATGTTGACTCAAAATTAATTAATTAATGTATGTTGGTTCTTAAAGGAGATTTCCTCATTTACAAAGGAAAGGAATTCTGACTCCACTAATCCATGGAAGGAATAGGAAATCATATTCCATTGTACCTTAAAAATAAATCATATATGAAAATCAAAAAATTAAAGTGGAGAGAAATTGGGAAAAGATTTATTATTATTATTATTCTTCAACATTATTAGCATCAATTTCCATATTATCTTCCAGGTCACAAATGCATGTAGTTGCCATATTTTAACTCAAAATCCAAGCCAGAAACTCAAAGGTAAGACACAAAAAACCATCTAATTATAAGGATCATATTCATCACTAAGATATATTACTCAACAAGGTTACATTAGCGCCTCTCAATTTCAATGTTTAATTACAACAATGGAAGCAACATACTATATTCTTGATTCCCTTTCGCATCATTTGAAATAGTTTTGTCTTCCATATGGATTTTGCGTCTAAGTTCAACATTCTGATGATTTGCACGATGTATGTTTGTTATATTGCTGCATTATTACATGCTACCAATGACAACCTTGCTATCATTTTCTTGATTTGGTGTTTGATACATCGAGTTGTAGTAATAAATTGAAGAAATTATGGAAGATCCTGGAAAAATAAGGCTATCAGGGGCGGAGCTAGGATTTGAAATTAGGGGGGCGAAAATTACAAAAAGGAACACGGTGGAACCAGCATTTGAAATTAGAGGGAGAAGATTATAGAATTGGACCCAAAATTTTAGAAAATTATATTTTAGCCTCATATATATTTCAATATGTTCATTTTAGCCCCTCCATTAAACTTCTACTAGGGACTAAAGTGAAAATGTTAACATTTTTATAAGACTAAAATACAATTTCTTAAAATTTTGGGTCAACTTCTGTAATTTTAGGTTAACCAACTATATATAGAGGCTACCTTAGGGTTAGGGTTTGGACTTGTTGGGCCTCTTGTGCCTCCAAGCCCAAATGTATTAGATGTCTCCTGTTGGGCCACACCTTGGATGAGCCTAGTATTTTATTCCATAACAGTTGCCCCCAAGCTCGGTAGTTCAGGTCTCTGAGCTGTCGAGATTCATTGACTGCTTTCCGAGATCCCTTGAATCTGAATTGCTTCCGTAGCAATTTTCCCGGGCTAATTGTCTGGTTTATATTCCTGCATTTAATAACATGTAAGCAAATCACAATAAATGGAAAATACTTACTGTTTGTGCAAATCGTTCAACGTGCTCATTTCGGATACTTGTCCGAGCTTGCATTAAACTTTCTGGTTTGCATTAATGTCGGTTATTGATAACGCGCTTTTCCCCTTAACAAATCGTTGTTCACTTTGTTGCCCCCAGCCTGGTAGTTCAGGTTTCTGAGCTGCTAGGATGTGTTACTTTCCAGACCCGGACTAGGTGCTCACGACTGTTGGGATTCCGTGCGTGTTGACCCGAGATTCCGGGTTTATATAGTTTAAACCGAGATTCCGGCTTAGATACTTGAACTCTGAGATTCCGGGTTATATATTCTAACACCGAGATTCCGGTTTAGATACTTGAACTCTGAGATTCCGGGTTATATATTCTAACACCGAGATTCCGGGTTGATATATTTTAACCCCAAGATTCTGGGTTATACACTGTAACACCGAGGTTTCGGGTTATTTACTTTAACACCAAGATTCCGGTTTTACATAGACCGTAACACCGAGATTCCGGGTTATTTACTTTGACACCGAGATTCCAGTATTTCGAATGTCTGCCGATTTTGCATTTTGCATTAACCTCGGTTATTGTTACCATGCTTTTCCACCAACAACTCGTTATCCACTCTGTTGCCCCCCAGCCTGGTAGTTCAGATTTCTGAGCTGTCAGGATATGTTACTCTTCAAATCCGAACTAGGTGTTCGTCATTGTTGGGATTCCTTGCATGCTTACCCGAGATTCCGGGTTTATGTTTTTTCCTAAGACGGGTTTGTTTACCAAAATTCAGTCAAATAACTTGGCGGCATTCCCGTTGCAAAATAGATTCCAATAAAGGAATCTAAACTAGTCTTGCCACCTCAACGCGGGCCCCGTACTTTAACTAGATTCAGTTAAAATTAGGTCTGTCTTCTAAACTTTACACGGATCCCTAATTTAAACTAGATTCAGTTTGAATCGAGTCCGCCTTCTGTCTTTGTTTCCTGCAAAACTTTAAACAGAACCTATCTCGGCTTTAGCGTGTCCCAAAGGGTGCACGTTTTAACCATTATTTCTACGGAACCCGGATTTTAACTAGATTTAGTTAAGTCGGGGTCCGCCTTCATCCTTTTCGTAGGGACCGACTCCGGAATTTATCTAGGATCCAATTAAGGAGCGCGGATTTAATCGTATAAAACAGACTTGACATGATTCATGGAAGCGGGTTTGTGCACCTCGGATTCACGCATGTTTAAATTGGACATGATTTTCGAAGACGGGTTTGTTTACCCTGAATTCATGCACTTTTTCCTTCGACATGATTTTCGGAAACGGGTTTATGTACCTCAGATTCCTACATGTTTTTCCTTTGACATGATTTTCGGAACCGGGTTTATGTACCTCGGATTCCTACATGTTTAATTTGTACATGATTTTCGAAAACGGGTTTCTTTACCCTGAATTCTACATGTTTAATTTGTACATGATTTTCGAAAACGGGTTTCTTTACCCTGAATTCTACATGTTTAATTTGAACATGATTTTCGGAACCGGGTTTATGTACCTCGGATTCCTATATGTTTTAGCTGGACATGATTTTCGAATACGAGTTTCTTTACTCAGAATTCATACATGTTTATAGACTTGGCGGCTGTAACCGTCTTCATACGGATCCCTGGTTTAAACTAGATTCAGTTTAAATCGGAGTCCGCCTTCAAAACTTTACCAGGATCCCCAGATTTTAAACTAGATTCAGTTAAACCGGAGTCCGCATCGAGGGTCCAATTGAGGGTGGTGGATTTTAAAATAGGCTTGCAACCTTGCCGCTTTTATAGCGGAAGCTAAATATAAACCGCAAATCTGCGTCCTCTTCCTCCATCTGAGGGCATATGCCCATACAAAGTCCTCCTCCTCCTCAATCTGGACAAGAAGAAGTAGTATCTTGTACAAAATATTTAACATCCAGCTCTCAACGCTCCCAATTTGTAGACCCAATTTTAATATTGTAGGAATTTTCCTTTATGCTTCCTTGGGGTAAAAGTTGAGAGATGTCAATACATGAAAAGAAACGTCGAAGATACCGCAAGTGGGACCAATGGCATCATGCCAAAATATACTTCTTTTCTTTCCTTCAAATCCATCTCATGGCTATTTGTCAAAGGCCTACAAAGACAAGTATCACGTACTAGGTTTTTGTGGTCCACAACTATTCTCCACCTCCATCAATTAACAAAAGATGGAAGTTGGAATTAAAGATCACCACGGCATTGCACCCTGTGTTTTCAAATTCAAGAATCCCAAGACACAAAAAGTTGATAGATTTGGTATCTCTAATGGAAGTCTCATAACACTAGGATCATATGCAATCCATCCTTTTTGTGGCTTCCTACGCTATAAAAATAGACCATGGTTCATTTGAATCGAGGTCCACAACCCCAACATAATAGAGAGTTGAACCCCCAAAATAGATCAAAAATGGCAATTACCAATAACAGTCCATTGAGTCGTCAATAACAGCCAATATAAAAAATGGTAATTACTAATGGGAGTTATATTAACAACTTCCATTGAGTCGTCATTTGGTGTTCCATCATAATAACTACACAAATTGCAATAACAGAACAAAACAATTGAAGAGAAGACAAAGTAAGGAAGACAAGAAAACCTCTTGAATCTTCCCACATCTGCAGCTCTTTCAAGCTGTGATTTACCATTAAAGCAAAAGCAATATGCCCAGCCCTCTTGAATCTTCCCACATCTGCAGCTCTTTCAAGCTGTGATTTATCATTAAAACAAAAGCAATATGCCCAGCCATAATAGAAATTACAATATGCTGCCTCCACAGGGTAGCTTATAGACACAGCAATGTAATTAGCAGCATTAGCTATCACAGCACAGTGCAAGTCTCCTTTGGGCCTGAGAACTCCACAATAATCTCAGCTGCCATGAGAAATATCTTTGGGAGAACTTTTCTTCAAAATTAATTGTTCTACCTGCCACGCAGTGAACAGGGAAGGCCCTTTTCCTGGTAGGGTATTTCAGTATGTCAATGCCTGCCTGGATGCATAATTCAACAATTGCAGGAATTTAGTCCACTGGAACATTTCACTATGTGAAATTGCCCTTCCTATTGTGCCGTACAGGTGAAATGACTCTACAGTTTGCGAAACATGCTCAACACCTCCTCTGACCCAGCTATTCTGTTTGTTTGATAGGCTTCCTTTAATATCACATGATTTTATTCTATGTGGCGGATGACCAACGTGAGCTTCTCCACACAAGTTGCATGTATAAACGACTCAATGCTTGCCAAGCCTTGAAACAATATATAAAAATTGAAGTCTAGCAGCATAGACTTGGTGTGCAGCAGGAATTAATTGCTTCACCAACGTGCCATTTGAAGATGATGAGCTGATCATCTGGAGGTTTCGGCAATCTCAGCATTGTAATCTCAGCTTTCTCACAATAGCCGGCATTCAATGATCCCGGTCCAGGTATCCACGTGTTGCATGCCGACTTCAACTATCACAGCTCATCATCTTAACACAACCCCGGTTTAATCTTTATTTCCTAGCATCTCGTCATATCAGTTCAGATATCCCTTCGAAAACGCCTGGTATGTTGTTCACATTGTGTGGGTCGGAGATTCCATGATCCTGAATAATTAAATCCACGATCCAGTTATCTCGTCATACACCCAAAAACTAATTTTTTGCTGCTCTGATAAATATATCTCGGCACCACAGTGTCACGACTTTCAACCATGTCGAACCCCGACAAGCGATCCTGATCTGAAATCACCATCTTGGGACTACAGGATCAGATCGTCATCCCGGCAATGGAGGCATTCCGGCATTGGGGCATCTTAACCCAGCTCTTCGATTTTCTAGAATCAAGAAGCCTTCAGCTCCGAAATATACACCTCGGTATATACTGTCTCGGTATCCACTCAGAACAGCTATACGACAGAATCAAAGCAATTAGCAATTTGAACCCAGCATGCACATGTTGGCTGGGGTGCCGAGATGCCTGTCACCATGCCAGCTTTAATGACCATGATGATCTCTTCCATCGCTTTGCCAACTCTAGTTATCTCAACTTTGTTGCCTCCTCAGCACAGTGTCAAATAGACACCTCGGCCTGACTAGCATCTCAGATCCCTGCGACTCCACCCTCAGCTTTAATTCACTCTTCGCTCATTCTCATATGATCACGCTTTTCCACTTGGAAGCTTCATGATATATATCTCTGGCATCTCGGCATTGAATAATCAAAGCGGTTCATTGTCAACATTCTTATGATCTCAGCCCCATGCCTATTACTGCACATATACGTTCTCGAAGTCGGTGACCCATTCACCTCAGCATCTCCAAGGAGAATTCCCTAATTGATAGAATTGGCCTCCATGTGGTCTCTCTTTCACGACTCTGGTTCTCGCTCTTCCGTTTGAAGAAGACGAAGATGGTGACTGATTTTGTCGGCTCCCCTGGTTCATCGATGAAGGAGAGACGATGATGAACAGTGTTGGTGTATAGCCCCCCTCCGTTTGTTGCCTCATCGCAACCAGAGAGCATACCCTTTCTACGAGATTGGTGTGTACTCTAATCTTAGATTGTTGATGAGTCAACCCATGTGCGTAATCTGAATATTCTCATCGCCACCATGATGATTTCGATCGCAGCTTGGGGTTTTAATCCACAGGATGGGTTTTTAGATCCACGGGACTTAGTATTACTGCTCCGCCTGAGTCAGTTAATTCTTGACAATCATGAAAATCTTAGATATCTCAAGACCAACTCCAGCCGCTGTCAATCCAGATTCGTCAAGAATACTGCAGTCTTTTTTCTTTTTATTAGATCGCTGAGCCAGTGTGGGAATTGGTCTCACGAACTATGGGCTCAAAGGAGTATCTATACATAATCCCAAATTTTTAGATGATTATCATCATCACAAATTTCGGTACAGGATTTCCCCTCAACTGCAATGTTGTGAAAGCTTTTGTCTGCCCAACACCGCCTTCGCAAAAAGTTTTTCTAGCAGACCGATGATTGTTCATCTAGCCGTTGAGAATTTGGAATTATTGACCTTCTTTGGTCACGGGAATCAGAAATTTACCGATTCCTCACGGTCGGCGCTAATGTTCTGTCGTAGAACATAAGTCTCTAACCCTAGGTGGGCTAGTATGTTGATATAGGATCAAATAGCTCTCCCCCAAGTATCCATAGATGAGATACCTAAGAGGATTGGAGATCACAGAGCACAGGGACTTGACCTAGGTGCGATACCTAGGGCCTACGTACCCTGAAGAGGGATCAAAGTCCACGTAGTTCGATGATACTGGAGGCGTTTAGCCAAGGGGGTGGTGTGTGTGCTCAGTGTGCAGTATATGCAATTGAGAGAGAGCTTAGAAGATGTGTACCTCTTTAGGTTAACCAACTATATATAGAGGCTACCTTAGGGTTAGGGTTTGGACTTGTTGGGCCTCTTGTGCCTCCAAGCCCAAATGTATTAGATATCTCCTGTTGGGCCACACCTTGGATGAGCCTAGTATTTTATTCCATAACAAGGATAAACTACTTTTTCTGTGTTTTTCTACCCTTTCGGCATCCTAATTTCAAAGGGAATGCCAAACATGGTAGTTCCATGATGGTACTCATCCCTTTTCAAATTCTGACGCTAAAAGTAGGGTTTTTGGCTTCCCAATTTTGAAAAGAGACGTTGAAATTCAACTTTTTGCATCTTTTTTATTATTAAAGGAATGCCCAATATATCAAAATTCCCATACATAATTATAGAAATTCTAATGCCTTTATTTTTTTACTCCTTTTTTGAAAAACAGATGTTTTTTAAGGAAGTAAAAACCCTACTTTGTAGTAGTGATGATAGGGGATGAAATATTGTGTCATCCAATCTTATTATATCATTTTGGAAATATGTAATTAGTTTCACTATTGAGATTTGCAAATTTTAGCCTACAAGGTACTCCCTCCATCCCTATATATAAAGTCATTTCAACTAAATGATGATATTATAAAAAAAAAAAAAAAAAATTTAACTAAAATTAATAAATATGTATGGAATATAATTTTTTCCAAAGATGCCCCCATTTATGAATGAGTAAGAGAGAAAGAGTAATGATGAGAAAATGAAGAAATACAATGTATGGTAAATAAAAGATGTGAGAGAATGAGGGAAAAATGGATAATATAATAGAGCATTTATTATTCATAAAGTAAAATGGGACCTTATAAAAAAGGACAATGCCATTAAAAAAATGACCTTATATATAGAGATGGATTGAGTATATATAATATAAATAATAAGCTATAATAGCATGGGTTATTAATCATCAAAATAGTAATTAAAAAAAAAAAAGAATAGCATGGATTATGGCAAAAAAATAATAATAATAATAATCTTTCTATATTATAAATTTTTTACATGTTATTTCTAAATTATATACAAATCATTTGAAGTTTGATATGTTTGAAATAATGATATTTGACCTTTAAAACTTGAGAAAGAACTCCTAATCTTTTAAGTTTGTGCGGATAATTTTCATTATGTCAGTTATAGTGCTATTTCATTAACATGCTCTAAAATGTTATTGACTAAATTTTGATCAAAAATATGTTATTGACTAAATTTCCATGTAATTGTTTTTCCCAAGTAACCTCTCAAACTTTGGATTATATATGCGTGAATAACCTCCAAACCTTTTATCAATATAGAACTGGTTTAATGGTGTAAGACCCAACTACATCTCTCTGGGTTTCGAGTTCAAGCACTACAAAAAAAACGACAATTAGTAGCGGTTAAAATGACCTATTTGTAACGGTTTTTGACGTGACAAACGACATTTGTAGCGGTTAGAGGAACCACGACAAAAACGCCTGTGGCAAGCCGATTTGTAACGGTTAAAAAACCGATACTACATACATATAAACCGCTACTATATCATTGCGGTTATGATAAACCGCTACAAAATATTAAAAAAAATGGCGCCCAAATTTTGTAACGGTTGTAAAACCGCTACAAATATTTAATCCGAATTTAAATTAAAATTTGTAGCGGTTGTTGTAGCGGTTTTACAACCGCTACAAAATATTGAAAAATTGAAAAAAATCGTAATTTGTGTCCATTGTTACAATATTATATTGAATATTTTTATTATTTAAGTGACAAATTAAATGATAATAGTTAATATTTTAAAAACTGATTAACTTAAGTTAGATAAGTATAAATATTATGTAGGTATAATATTGAGAATGAGCAAAAAAATTATGTTGTGCATTAGATGATATTTGATTATATAAAGAAAGTTGATGATGATAGAATGAATATTGAAGAAATATACTTAAAGTTCTGGATAAGGAAAAAAATAGTATCGTATTATAAGAAGTAAAAATAAAACATTGAAATCAAAGATTTTAGAAGGAGTGGGAAGAAATGAGAGAAAACGAGAGAGAAGTGAGTGGGAAGAAATGAATGAGTGTGTGAGATGAGGTGTGGTGGGGATATTTATAGGGACATACGTAACATTTGTAGCGGTTGATGTGACGGATTCGCGGTTAAAAACCGCTACAAAAATTCATTAGTATTTTAAAAATATATATAATTTTCAAATTTTGTAGCGGTTACACTAACAACCGCTACAAATGAATGAACGTTGGCGGGATTTGAAATATTCAAATTTCAATGTTACACACTTTGTAGCGGTTGATGTAACAGTTTTTCTAGCGGTTCACATTTGTAGCGGTTTTTTTGCGTTTTGTATCGGTTTCAAAACCTCTACAAAAATTCATTGGTATTTTTTTTTTAAAAAAATCAAAATATCACATTTTGTAACGGTTATACTAACAACCGCTACAAATATGAACATAGTTTTTTTTTAAATAAACTTGGCGGGATTCGAAATATTCAAATTTCAATATTACACACTTTGTAGCGGTTGATGTAACAGTTTTTGTAGCGGTTCATATTTGTAGCGGTTTTTTTGCATTTTGTAACGGTTTCAAAACCGCCACTAATGGCGTGCCATAAGGCGCCAAACTGGCGCCATATTTGTGACGGTTTTTATAAATAAACCGTTACAAAATAACCGCTACAAATTTGGCGCCAACTTCGCGCCATATTTTGTAGCGGTTAGTTTATGATAACCGCTACAAATGTCGTTACGAACCAGCGCGCCACTTGACGCGAGTCATACCGCTACAAATTTGTAGCGGTTTCGGTATAAACCGCTACAAATTCGCATATTTGTAGCGGTTTATTTTGACCGCTACAAATTAACCGCCACAAAGTGTCACTTTTTTTGTAGTGAAGTTTTATAGGAAATATTTGTATTAGTAGTAGGAGCAGTCACGAATCACAAACTGATTACCAGATGATTATATATATATATATATATATATATATAACCTCCAAAACCTTTGTCATATATTATATCATTTTAGTGAGATAATAGGCAAAATTAATGGCGGTTTTTTTTCTTTGATGTATTAGTTTAGTGGGCTTATTACAAATTTTTAAATGTCGAGAGGCTATTGGCACAGAACACAAACTTCATGGAGGTTTTTTATAATTTAATCATTTTATTATAAATTTTATATTAAATAGATATATAACATAAACTTTATAAAATAATTCAATTAATTGAAACTACTTATAACATCTTCAGTAATATATTCTAACAAACAAATTTTTGTTAATATTACTATTTTTTTAATTATTGTAAGAAATTAGGAATTGAGAAAATTAATTCTTCAATCTTTATATAATATTACTTAATTTTTAATAAGATCCTTATAGTATTTTTATTAAATCCTTATTATTTCTTCTGTTATATCCATTAGTCCTTATTTTCATGACATGTTAATTAAAGTTGTTGTAGATGCTAATTAAACGACATATAAATTTCCATAAAATTCAAAATAATTTTTTTAAAGATAAAATGATGGAATAAAATAAAATGTCATATGTAATTTGGTATATTTTTATTGGGAAAAACAATTTTCACATGTTACATTTTTGGTATCAGAGCAGTAGTCCTGGCATGAATTTAACAAAGTTATTACGGACAGTTTGGTGCCGAAGGCAAGGCTAGTCTACGTGGGTGTGCCAATCAGTCGCCGTATAAGTCGGTGAGGCCCCCATGGTAGACACTTACCTGACCATTCTGTTCGGATAACGGAGTTATGTTCAAAAGCCTTTTAATTTGGAGCATGTTTTGAAAATGAGTATTCATATAGCCTAAGTCGGTGTACCGTCTTACTTCGGTATACCATCCTCAACCAGTATACCATTTTGAACCGGTATACTATCCTGAACCGGTGTACCACCCTTTGTCGGTACATCACTCTGACCCAAAGCCGGTGAATTCATCACCTGTGCTTATATCGGTATCAGTCTCCGATAGCTCTGATAACTCTGATAATCTCCAGTTTGTACTGGGAGGTGAATCTATCTTAGTACATGCAGTATTTGACTCATGTAGAACTTCTGAGACGTATTTCTGTACCCATTTCCGAATATAGAGAACCAACGAGAATCTGACAAAGGAAATGTTGCGGTGTTTGTACATTTGTGGTGTGAATACTAGAGTGGTAAAAGCTGGGAGCAGTGTAAATATTAAACGCGATAGAGTCTAGAGACTAGTGTGATAAAGCCTGCGTTATGCGAAATGTCTTCCCTGTATCTAACGTTTCCCTTAATAAAGGAAAAAGAACGCGACATGGCAAATGTACGAGGAGCTGGAGCTCCCAGAGGCCGAGGTCGAGGTAGAGGAGGAGGTAGACAGCCTCAAGTTAGAGCAGTGCCTGAACTTGGTAACGAAGTACCAGAACAACCAGAACAGAACGAAGTACAAGAGCTGAGGAGAACTCTCCAAGAATAGAGAGCCCTGATTGATGAACTCATAGCAGAGAGGCGAGAAATACGAGATCGAGAAGCTGAGAGACAACTACAAAGACGACAAAATGAGGAAGAGCCAGATGAAGAAGAAGAAAACGAGCAAAGTGATGAGAACGACGAAGGTGATGGACATGAGATCCCAATCACCCCCTCGACAAGGGAGAATTGTGCGGACCACACAATATTGGGTCACACAGTTCTGCAAGCTAAAACCACCAACTTTCCGAGGTCAACTAGACTCGGCTGAGGAGTGGTTAAAAGGTTGGAGAAAATCTTCAAAGTGATGGAATGCCCTGATGATCGTAAAGCTCAACTAGCAATCTACAAGCTAGACGGAGACGCAGACCGATGGTGGGAAGTCATAGCGACCACCTTACGAGCACGCTCTTGTCCGTTACATGGGAGAAATTTCTAGAAAAGTTCAGCGAGCAGTACTTTCCTCCCTCTCGTATGAGATGACCAAGGAGACGGAATTCCTCCACATCAGACAAGGTCAAGAGGAATCTTTTGATGACTACTATGCCCGATTCACCAACCTATCACGATACTCATCGCACCTGCGAAAGGATAATGATGAGAGCAGTATGGTGAACATACTGATCCATGGGCTTAAATACGAAATAGGTGAGAAACTTATGTCTCAACGATTCCGGGAATTGATTCATGCTGTGGAAGCTTGTCGGATGATTGAGCGGAATTTGAAAGAATTCCGAAAATCCAGATTCTCCAATAGCAGCAACTCAGGTCGTATTGAGGGCAGCCGTGAAAACTCCTCACGAAAGAGAGAAGCACCATGGGATAACTCCCAAAGAGAAAGCAAGAGGTCATTCCAGACGGGGCAGCAAAACAACTCACAAGTACCGGAACCCCGACCGTGTTCAAATTGCGGGAAGTATCATCCTGGTAGAAACTGTTTTGGGAGACAAGTTTGCTTCGGATGCCGGAAACCGGGACACGTTATTACGAACTGTCCTGAGAAAAATGTGGAGAGACGAGTTTGTTACAGATGTCAGAAACCATGACACATCGCCTCGAACTGTCCTGAGAAAGCTGCGGGATTCAGACCACAAAACCCAGGCCAAATGTACGTGCAAACCAATACGGAGGCCGGCGAATCTTCAAGAATGGTCCGAGATACTATCGCTTAGTAAAAGTCTATGTCAGTTGTAAACCGATTCGAGCACTAAATCAATCTTGTACATTGATGCTTGTTCGGATCCTTTTGGGATGCATACATATGTACTAGCTACACCATTAGGTGTGAGCTCCTTAGGTTCTAAATCGTATCTAGGATCAAATTACGAGTATGATATAGATTTTATTCCTACTTCACAACATTCACGACATTCTCAATTGTGTTAAACAGGTGACAATGAAAACGGTGACAATGAGAGAATGATAAAAGCTAACTCCTGTCAAAGGAAAATTCCCCACGAAACTAATACTACGCCCGATAAAGTCGATCTTTCAATTTTGCTTATAATTGAGATGTCACCAATTGACGCCTTATACGGGCAGAAGTGAAAATCACTTATATTTCTCAATGAAATTGTCGGAGCAGAAATTTTCTTAGACGGGGTATAATTGATCACGTTTCTGAATAGTTTGTACAAGTCACAAAAGATCGGGAGAATCTTTTGGTGGTTATGATGATCGTATATCACTAGAAGCCGGTGTCAAAAGAACACCTCAAAGAAGAACATGTAGTTCACATTTCGTGAAATTATTCGAAGTATTTGTTGAAAACGAACCAGTCGCTATTAGATAGCCTTATTCCCGAACATGGTTAGACTTCCATAACGTTCTCCATATTTCTTAGATATATTTGACCATGACAGGATCCTTGCGGTCAAACCAAGGCTCCCGATTCCCAAGAAGGGCGGCTGGCAGATAAAGTGAAGATACGGCGCGTATAGTCTAAAGACCAAGTAGGACGGAGTTTAGTTAGTACAAGGTTAAGGTGGTTTAGTACAAATTTCGAGGACGAAATTTTGTTTAAGGGGGGGAGAAATGTAATACCCGGATTTTTATTATCTGGAATATTATAAATAAATTGGATATTTCTGATAAGCGAAGTTTTGACCTTAAGACTTGTGTAATTATAGTCTATTATTCTAGGTTAAATTCTGTAGGAAATCAGGGAATTTAAGGGCCTAAGTGCCAAAATGACCAAAATGCCCCTGGAAAGGGTAAATAGCTTAGAAAAATTATGAAAAATACTAAAAGGCAGTAAAATGATCAACTGAATTAAGAGGGTATGCTATCTCTAATTATTGTAATTTTATAAATTATGAAATTGGAGAAATTGTTGGAAAATACTCAAATAGAAGTGAAATGACCATAATACCCTTGTAATTTCTAAAAATGTAAGAGGCATGAAAATACTAATGTTAATGCAAGAGTATGGAGGTAATGTGGTGTTCTAAGCAAGAAAATTATCAACAAGTGATAAAGGAGTAATTAAGTAATATTGGGCTAATTACCTAAGTATAAGCAAAGGAAATTCACAAATAATTATGTAAGACCCTGAAATTAGTGGTTTTTGTTTTAAAATTAGTAAAAATATGTTTACTAATTAATTGGAAATTTTGGTGAAAAATAGTTAAGTTTAGGTATTTTTAGGCCTAAATACAAGAATGGACCAATTAGATAATTTTGTAGAATTTTTTTTGGGAAAAATTAAATAAGTAAATGATTAAATAATTAATTAAATAAAAAATAAATATTTATTAAAATTAAAAGAGGGCCAGCCGAAAATTAGGCCAAGAAAAAGGGAAAAAATAAATATATATATATACATATAAGAATTTATGCAAGTTGCTATTATAATATATTATAATTAATTAAAGTGAAAATGGGTGAATAGTAATTTAGAAATTAGGAAACGGATCCTATTAGAGATCTAGGAATGGGATTTCCAAATTCAGGATAAAATATTGATGAGTGGAATTTTATCTTCCGTTAGACTCTTACGGAAGTTAATTCTGAGGCCGTTTGTGCATTTTCCTAATAAAACAAAATAGGGAAAAATGTAGATAGGTATATTTTTGGATATGAAGAAAATAAATTCTAACTCAATATCTAGGAATGAGTTTGAATTTATCTGGACATATTTGGAATCAGTGAATTTTTCTGAAGAATTTGATGATTTCAGAAATGCGTTCTGAAACCGGACACATTCGGACACGTTTTTCGAGGAACTTCAGACGGACAGTTGGAGCCCTATATGGAATCAAAATTTAGGTTAACTTGGACATTTCTAGTAAGTGAGAACATGTCTTCAAAGTTGTAAATCCAGAATTTTGAAAGTTCTCCGGAATCAAGCGAATCGGGTACCGATCGGAGAAATTCTATTAGACCGGGTTTAAAGCAACCCAAGTCACCATTTTTGGACCACTCCAAAGCAGCCACATCACTCCTTAATTTCGGCCAAGATGCTTCCATGGACAAGGATTAAACACCATTTTGTGTTGAATTTCCATGGTTAAGAACAACTTCAAAATTCCATTTGTATCCTTTGAAAAGTCTATAAATAAGAGGCCAATGCTCTTGAAATCTTCACACCATTTTGAAGAGCTCCTTGGGCCGAAATCCTAGAGGGAGAAAGAAGAGAGAGAAGCTTTGGAAAAATTGTGAGGAAAGTCTTCAACGGGTAAGTCTTACGGTCATTAGCTTTTTAGTTCGGTAGTTAGTAGAATTGTTAGATAGATTTAGTAAGTAGGGAGTGAGATTCCTACTATTGTTTTTAGGCCTCATTGCATTGAAAAATGACTGACGAGGTAAAAACTTGGTAGGAATTGAGTTCCTGAAAAGTTGGAGATTTAAGTAGCGAAGTGCTGGCGAAATTTCCGCCAATTAGGGGTAGAAGGGCAAAATGGTAATTTTTACCTAAAATGCCAGATATAGTATCAAATCACTAATAAAAGTGATATTACTCTTATAGGACGTCAGAAATCCTGATTTACTGCCGTTACGCTGTCCAACGTGCCGCTGTTGGACGTTTCGTTGTTTTTCGTAAAACGTGCTAGAATAACATCAACGAAGGTATGTTCGCGTACTGTAACACTAATTTCTGATGTTTATGGTATGCATATATGTGGTATGTATGTTGTTATACTGTTTGGAATATGTCTATATGCTGGGAGCAATATGTCTGTATGCTGGGAGCAATATGTCTTTATCTTTGGGAGCAATATGTCTTTATCTTTGGGAGCAATATGTCTCGCATCTTTGGGAGCAATACATATACATTGATTGTGATAGAGTGATGTTAGTAATGTTAATGTCTCTGCCTGTGTACATAAACATGAGGTTAACCGTTACCTGAGATCTGGTGCGCTGGATCTCAGCTCTTAACATAGCGTTAGGTTTCGGAGGACCGAGGAGAGAGGCAAGCAGCCCGAGTAGAAGACCCCCGGCTGAAGACTTCATTTTTGTTGTTCCAGCGGAAGCCTTTCTTCTATTATATACTTCTAAACCACGCGGTTTCTGTACCGCTGTTGTATCCAGCCAGACTTACGGCGTTTTATATATACATATCAGTTACTCAATCGCTCTGTTGCTCTACTCTGATGATTTTGAAATGATGTTTGACAAAAAAAAAATTATACTGCTTGTGAAAAGTTGGGATGTTACATTGTAGGAGAAGTGTATTCTCATGTCACACACACATGAAATGGTGGGACCCACACACACACACATATATATATGGGTCCCATCATTTCATGTGTGTGTAGGAATCTTCTTTTTCTCATGCAACATGAGAAGTTTAAACCCCATTTTTATTTTAATTAGATTTATATGACAAAATTGATCCAAAATTCCAAAAATATTCTGGGTGAGAAACACATCACTAGTCACTTTCTTTTATAAATTAGTAGATTACTATATGTATAGGGACTAATATAAACCTGTCATTGTAGAAAATACAATGAGCGAAAACAAAAAATATAAATTTTCAATTAAAAATGAGATAAAATTAGAGGGACTAAATTACTATTTTATAAATTCCAATTACCGGTTAGAAAAATGACTTATAGTCAATCTAACTTATGAAAAACTCAGTAAGAGAAACCACGAGCGCGACGACAATAAGAGAGGGAAAGAGGATGGAGCTAGGACGAGATAGTTTGATAGAGGAGGAATGAGGACAAACTACTTTTTTCTGCGTTTTTTTTTTTATTCTTTCAACGTCCCAATTTAAAATTGGGATAACGTTCCAATTTTAAAAGGGATGCTAAAAGTGGTGCTCTTGGAGCCAAAAACCCTACTTTTGGCATCCCTTTTCAAATTGGAACGCTAAAAGTAGGGTTTTAGGTGTCACAATTTTAAGAAGGGACGCCAAAAATTGTTTATGTTGGAAAAGGTACAACTAATTTCATTTTACAGCCTCCTAACCAATACAAGTGTCTCTTCTTGAATTGAAACTCGAGGTCTTAAAGGATCTAGAGCAGTGGCGGAACCAAGAAATCATTTTAGCCCGGGCCAAAAAAATAAACATATTGAATTATTTACTAAATAATATTGCATAACATTGAAAATACAAATAAATAATAACCGACAATTATAAATCAAAAGATAACATAGTAAACAAAAATTCTATGGCCTTTGGAAGGAGACTCATTACAAGGTGCATCACTTTCAGAAATTATTTTTTAGAATTTTCACTTTCCGAAGTTATTTTATTCTTAAAGAACACACATCTACGCTTTCTGTTTATCCTTACTTATCTTTTTCAACCTAAAACAAATTTGATGACTCAGAATATATGTTGTTGTCAGTGTTAATTAGTATCTTCTATCACTAAATATTAATTATTATAGTACTACTCAATCCACAAAACTAACACTTAAATGCGCATTTCACCTACCTCAAAACAAAATAATTGGAGAAAATAAAAGAAATATAATATGAACCCAAAAAAATATTTTTAAAAAAAACATACAATTCTGATTCAATTTCAGCAAAGCAAATATAATAATCTATTTTTAAAGAGAAATTCATTATAAAATCATAAGACAACCAAATAATAAATCAAAACCGATTAAAATTAGCTATTAATCCTCCTCTACATATATATAGTCATCTATTGTTAAAACTCAAGACTCTCTTAAAATCATAACTCCAAAATTTTCACTAATCAGTACAATATTACCCTCATTAAAAAGAGAAAAATATATAGAATAACTTTCGTAAAAGGAGTTAGATGAAAAGAAGTGATTTTGAATACCTATTTAATCCTTAAAATGAAGATGAACAATGTCGGATATAAGATGATACTAATCTTTTCAGTAGGTATCTCAAACAAGAATTTTACTTTTCTCTCACAACCCAATGAGTAATAAACTAAACATTGTCCTAATAAAAAAGAGAGTATAATTATAGAAAAAATAAGAGATTAGTTAGGGCCAAATTATTGCCAAAATAAAATATTATATAACACATACATATAAATACATAAGATAAGAGAAGGTCAGCTGGGGTCAAGGCCCCAGCTAACCATAACATGGCTCCGCCACTGGCTGGGGCCATGATAAGAAATTAGCTGGGGTCAAATTATTGGCCAAAATAAAATATCATATAATATATGCATATATTTTAACAAATTTTAGAAGATTTTAGAAGACCAGATGGGGCCTTGGTCCCAGCTGGCCATTGAATAGATCCGCCACTGATCTAGAGAAACATTATACTTCTAGACCAACTCTATATTTATGAAGGTAATGCTGAGAATAATTCTTATTACACACGAAACATTGCCGGTGGATGTCGAGCCACGAAAAAAATCTTGCAAGAGTTTAAAGTGCCATGAAAAAATATCGAAAAGAAAAAGGAAAAAAAAAAGCACGAGATTGTTTCTTCTTTTTTTTTTTCTTTTTTTTTTTTAAAGGAGAAACCATTTTGAACCTTTTGGGAATTACTAAGAAAAATAAAATACGTTGGACCAATTCCAAAATTTGATATATATGTGTGTGTATGTGTGTATTAGTACAAAAAATTTGACTTTCCCAATTATTTATCATCTATGTCTTGACCGACATCAATGACTGTATAAAAATAAATAAATCTTCTTTAAACCACATTATTCTGCTCGTAACAGACCAACTACCTTTTAAGGTTGATTTATAGATTTTCAATGAATTATTAGGGTGCAACTGGTGTATGGCGGGCAGAAAGGAAATAGTCTAACTTTTGTTTCCAGAATTTAAGTGACAAGTTTTGAAACAGTAAAAAATAAAAACTATTTAAGAAAATTATTATTAACATGTACTATCTCTGATGCATTGTATAATAATATTGTGTAAAACACATATGGCAACACTGACAGACAACTATGAAGAAGATTACTATAACCCGTATAAGCATAATTATTTAGTACTCTTTCTCCAGCCTTAATTATAAGATCAAGTTCACTTTTTCGAAGAAATTAAGAAAGCTAATTAAATTACTTTAAAGTATTTTTATTTTTTTCTTCAAACTAATTAGTTTGACTAATAAACTAATATATAATCTTAGGATACACTACATATAATATGATTAAATAACTGATTTAACTTCATTAATCTCTCCAAAAAAATCAACTCGATATTATAATTAGGACCAGAGGTAGTACTATTTAGCCTAAAATGTATGTAAATTTGATCCACATAAACTACATTTTTTTCACACAAAATATTGCACAATATCCACAATTGTTTGAATGTCATTATGTCAAACTATTTAAATATTATATTCTGTCTCAAAACATGAGATCTTGGTTGGTATAGTGGCCGGTTGTAAGAGTTTTTGGCGACGAGTATAGCTCCGGCACATGTCTGGGAATGTGATTATGGTGGATTGAGGACTTCAAAAAAAAAAGAAGGAAGCACCAATAGATAATAGGGGATAGCCTGTTTGGTGAAATAGATGTTTTTTTGGTATCAGAAAAATAAATGATTTTAAATAAGGACATTTCATGTATATTGACCACGCACATTTTTATATTCAATAGTCATTTCGACGACCAAGACTTATTTTGCTTGTAACAATGTCAATCAATACATAAGACCAACTATGGCAGCGGAAAATCGAAGATTTGTTAATAGACAAGTTTTTTTGACCATGACATAATTGACAAGTTGAAACAATCAAAATAAACATTTTTTAAGAAGATTATTATCAAAATGTCAACAAATAGTAGTTAAATAAAGACGGAGTTAGGAATTAGTATTATATAATTGTTTGGAAAACACATATGACAGGTATGAAAACGATGAATGGCGCATTTATATATTAAAGATGACTAAAATCATAGCTAATTTATAATGGCGGCTTTTTTTGGGGGTTTTTTTTTTTTTGGTCAAAGCTTGTTTTGGTTCAGAATTTGTGTATATAAGCGACATAAAGTGCTGTGTTTTATGCACATAGAAATCACAGGTACGAGAAATACTAAAATCATGAGGCTAATTCCAAGGTCGATACTTTTCCTGACATCTGTGTATGTGTTACTTTCAGTTTCATCAACTTCCCCGATCCCAATTCCAGAACTCTTCACTCAATGTCTTGAGGCGAATTCTCAAAAGCCCATCCCATTTTCCACCACAATCTTCACTCCTCACAATGCTTCTTTCACTTCAGTCCTTCAATCCACAGCTTATAATCTCAGGTACCTGCTGCCTTCAATGCCGAAACCTGAATTCATATTTACTCCATTAGAGGAATCTCATGTTCAAGTTGCTGTTGTCTGTGCAAACAAGCTAAAAATCCACATGAGGGTGCGCAGTGGAGGTCATGATTATGAAGGGACTTCTTATGTTTCTCTCATTGAGCAGCCATTCATGATCTTAGATCTTGCCAACCTCCGTGCCATCCAAGTTGATATAGCACATAACACAGCTTGGGTTCAAGCTGGTGCTACGCTTGGAGAAGTTTATTACAGAATTTCTGAGAAGAGTCCAATCCATGCCTTCGCTGCAGGAATTTGTCCATCAGTAGGTGTCGGTGGTCACATTACAGGAGGTGGATATGGCTCTATCCACAGAAAGTTTGGACTTGTTGCCGACAACGTCATCGATGCACGAATTGTGAATGCTAATGGCAAGATTCTTGATAGAGAAGCCATGGGAGAGGACTTATTTTGGGCAATTAGAGGTGGAGGAGGTGGAAGCTTTGGGATTATTTTGTCGTGGCAACTCAAGCTTGTTCAGGTTCCTCCTATAGTGACAGTTTTTACTGTTAAGAAAACCTTAGAACAAAATGCAAACAATATTCTTCATAAATGGCAGCAAGTAGCACCAAACATTGATGAAAACCTGTTCATTATGGTTCACACAACGGTAACAAATTCTAGTACTCAAGGAAAAATAACTATATTGACATCTTATATTGCTCGTTTCCTTGGTAGGGCTGATAGTCTTCTCCAATTGATGGAGAAGAAGTTTCCAGAGTTAGGTCTGACCAAAAAGGATTGTTTGGAAACAAGTTGGATTAAATCTGTACTCTATATTGCTGAATTTCCAAACAACACATCCACAGAAGTTCTTATACAAGGGAAACTCGCCATTCCCAAGCCATATTTTAAGGCCAAGGCAGATTATGTGAAGCGGGTGATTCCTAAAAATTCTTTGAATTCATTATGGAAAACGCTCATGCAGGATGATGCAGCCTTGATGATTTGGGTTCCATATGGAGGAATGATGAGTAGAATCTCAGAATCTGCAACTCCATTTCCTCATAGAAATGGAACACTCTTCTTGTCCCAATATGTAGCTATGTGGAATGATGGAGAAAAGAGCCTGGAAAAGCATATGAATTGGGTTCGGAGATTTTATAACACCATGACTCCATATGTTTCAAGTTTTCCAAGAGAAGGATATGTGAATTACAGAGACCTTGATTTGGGGATGAACCAATTCAACAAGACAAGCTTCTTGAGGTCAAGCACTTGGGGATTCAAGTATTTTAAGGATAATTTTATAAGGTTGGTGTTGGTGAAGTCTAAGGTTGATCCAAGTAATTTCTTCAGACATGAGCAGAGCATCCCTCCTATACCAATTGCAAAATAACAAGGATCAAGCAAGGAAAATTATTTTTTCATTGCGCATCTTTTAGACTAGTTATATTCAACATCAAGTCTAAAAAGTTTCATCTGTTAGACTGGTTATTAGAAACATCCCGTCTAAAAAGGAATAAATATTTTATTTTTTAATTGTTGTTAATGCAGAAAATATATTTAGACCTATTATATATATAGAGAAACCGGTTTAAAAAATATATTGTATATATGATTTTTTTTATCTTTTTAGATTGAGTGTATGGAAATCTGGCCCTATTAATATCTTTTAGACCTTATCTTAAAGGAATCGGTCTCAGGAGTTCTTAATAATTATAAATTGCCACCTGTCATACTTTTTAGACCTTATCCTCTATAAATGGTCTAAATGTGCCAATCTAATTAAATGACCTAATTTATACTAGTGACTCATTTAATTTAGTTGGTTGTAGTTCCCATTATAAATATACAAACCTCTTGTAATTTTTCCCTTTGAATGAAATTTCCTTTCCATTAAAAAAAAAGATATGCATAAAAATTCTTCTTATGAAGGGATAAACAAAAAATTCAAGCTGGATATCTTAGATTTGAATTTTATTTTATGATAATTAAATTTAATTATTTTGGGTAACCTTTGATATCCATTATTTGATTGAGAAATGAGATTATGCACTACTACATAAAGTACTTTTAACGTTCGTTTTTAGGCCATTTCTATGTTCATTTCCAAGGACGCCTATGTGAGCGGCGTAGTAAAGTTTAGAAATAACGTCCGTTAAAAAATGGAAGATGTAAGTCCGTAAAAGACTTATGGCATCCCTTTTTTAAAATGAATGCCGTAAGTTTTTTTTTTAAAGGTTCTTTATATTTTGCAATGCTCAACAATAAAACCCTACAAAAACATCATCTTTAAATTTGAATGCTTCAAATTGCTTTTCTCTACTGGACCTTAACAACAGCAAATAGAACATTAGAATTATTCCCCCAAAAAAATACAAAACTTTGTATTTTTCTTTAAAAACCCCCCAACCTGCAATGTTTTGCAACTGAAGAGGGAGGAGCGACGGTGTTCTACCACTAAAGGCGAGGGATCGACAATGGGAGAGGGAGAGAGGAGCGACGATGGAGAGGGAAGAGTGAGGACTGGTGGTGTGAGAGAGGAGGGAGGATGGAGGAGCGACGATGGTGAGAGAGAGAGGAGGAGGAGCCACAGTGTTCTACCACTGAAGATGAAGGCTCAATAATGGGAGAGGGAGAGAGGAGCGACAGTGGGAGAGGTTGAGGTGGGAGGACGAAGGAGCGACAATGGAGAGGGAAGAGGGAGGACTAACAGTGTGAGAGAGGAAGGAGAAAAAAGGAGTGACGACGGTGAGGGAGAGAGGAAGAGGAGCGATGAAGGTGGAGAGGGAGAGAGGAACCACGAGCGCGACGACAGTAAGAGAGGGAAAGAGGACAGAGCTAGGACGAGAAAGTTTGATAGAGGAGGAATGAGGACAAACTATTTTTTTTCTGTGTTTTTTTATCCTTTTAGCGTCCCAATTTAAAATTAGGACAACGTCCCAATTTCAAAAGGGTTGCTAAAAGTGGTGCTTTTGGAGTCAAAAACCTTGCTTTTGCCATCCCTTTTCAAATTGGGACGCTAAAAGTAAGGTTTTTGACGTCACAATTTTAAAAAGGGACGCCAAATATCAACTTTTTGTTTCTCTTTTTTGTTAAAACGACGCCCAATATGTTAAGATTTTTGTACATAATTAAAAAAATGTCACCGTTTTTATTTTTTACTTCCCTTTTTGAAAAACAAATGTTTTTTAGGGAGTAAAATCCCTACTTTGTAGTAATGTCAAGTTGTTTTCCTTTTGAATCTTTAGTTTCTTATTTATTTCCTACTTTACAATTAGGTTCAAGTTTTTTCTCATTTATGATCATGGCCCTTATTATGTTCAAGTTTTATTTTTCTTATCTACAATTAGGTGCAAGCTTTATTTTTTATTCATGATCTCGTGGCTCTTATCAGGTTCAAATTTTTATTATTTCTTTTTTTTTATCAAGCCGTTCACTGTAAAAATGACAAAAGAGGATGATTATATACTGATATAATATATTTTCAATTATTTAGGTCCAACATCCAACTTATATACACATACATATTAGTTTTTTAAGATCTAGAAAACAGGGAAAAGGCAAAAAGAAAACCCATAAAGAGATTCAAATCCTTTTAAAAAATAAATAAATGGGGGATGTCCCCTGTTCTGTTCCCGTCCCATTCCTGATCTTGTCCTAATCTTGGGGGGACGGGAATGGAACACCCTTGTCATTTTTCAGAATGGGATGCCTGATATGTCTATCCCTTTCTCGTCCCGTCCGTGAACAGGCATTATACAACACAAATGATATCAAATTCCAAAAAACAAACATACCAACATTCCAGCCCCATGAATATATTAAGTCTTAATATGAAAAAATTGTTAGTAAGATTTTATATCACAGATGGTAACTAAGCTGTCTTGCAACTTGAAACTGACGACCAAATATTTTTAGTGAAATGACTTCTGAACAACAACTCATTGTTAGTCAAATTGTACAGCCCCAATATTGTCCCTATAAGGATTTTTTTTTCCCCCATTTATGTTTATGTTGGAAAAGGTACAACTAATTTCATTTTACAGCCTCCTAACCAACATAAGTGTCTCCTCTTGAATTGAAACTCGAGGTCTAAAAGGATCTAGAGAAACCTTATACTATTAGACCAACTCTATATTGGTATATATTTATAATGGTAATGCAGAGAATAATTCTTTTTACACACGAAACATTGCCGATGGATGTCGAGCCACGAGAAAAATCTTGCAAGAGTTTAAAGTGCCATGAAAAAATATCGAAAAGAAAAAGGGAAAAAAAAAAGCTTTATTTTTTTAAAAAAAAAAGGCGAAACCATTTTGAACCTTTTGGGAATTACTAAGAAAAAAGTAAAATACGTAGGACCAATTCCAAAATTTGATATATATGTGTGTGTGTATGTATGAGTACAAATAATTTGACTTTCCCAATTATTTATCATCTATGTCTTGACCGACATCCAGTGGCGGAGCTAGGATTTAAAGTTTATGGGTGCACAATTAGTGTAGGGGTTCAGGGGCAGCGCCCCCGAATTTTTTTTTTAAAGGAAAGTTTTAAATGCATTAAGATTGTATCATTTTTTTAAGGAAAGTTTTAAATGCAGCTACTAGGAATAACATCACAGAAGGTAAAATGATAAGCACACAAGAACTCGAGGAAGTCGTGAAATAGCACTAAGAGCACCCTAAATAAGTGTGCATTTATAGAGAAAATGAACCTGATGAACAAAAAGGAAAGAGAAAACAGAAAACATATACAAATAAGACTTATTATTATGCTTTCACCATAGAGCAAAGGAATAAGAGAAGGATAGTTACAAACCGGCACTCCGAGTTCAGCATGCCTCAAAAAAGGCTATCCACTAGAGAGCACGGCACTTTCAATAGGTTCAACATCAAACACCTACATAAAGGAGGAAGGAAAACAATGAGAACACAAATGCATTAACATAGAAAAATAATAATCAAGAGTCACAGATACACAAATGCACAAATGCACAAATGCAGAAGCATCAGCAAGATTTTTAGCTTCTCAAACTTAGAAGGCCTATTGCAATATCCAACATCACAAGTAGAGAATTATAGGAGGAATTAATAATGCTTCTCATTTCCTAATTGCAATTTTAACTACACAATTAAGTCACAGCTTTTCACGGGAACCACTGATTTCTAGGGGGAAAATCACCCTCTTCACATGTTACCAGAAAAACTAAGCATCTCAATTATTCTAAGTCATGCCCAATTAATCGATTAAAGCTCCCAAAAACCTAAGGTTAATCACTAAAACTCTCAGAAATATTTTCATTTATCACAAAGGTAAGTGAAAAATGAAATGAAATGCATACAATTTCAGCATGCAAACCATTACGTAAACATCATTTAAACCCACCAAATGCGCCCTAACCTCTAGTTATTACCATGGTGAAAACTAAAGGGATCATTGTGAAATGCAAGAATAATGTGCATTCAGAAAATCAGCACAACAGAGCAACCAACAATTTGACAACAAACAATGTCTAGCAGTCTAGGTAAAACCATATTCTTGAGTTATAAATCCTACTGCAACACCAAAAAGCAGGATTTAATGTCAAGTTGTCAAGTATGATAACAAATTTCAACAGAACAACCAGCAGAATGGCTGTAAATGCATCATTACTACAACCAACAACATGAAGCAGAAGTAATATGCCTTGTTAACCATGCTTGAGGTACCTGTGACTTCTTCAAGGAAAAATAAATAGATGAGTAAATAAAAAGCACAACGGCCATCTATGCAAATGAAAATCAAGCATTAGGAGCCATTTTGGAATTCAGATACGTACCAGCATTGTCTACAAACGAAAAACAAGAAGGGATGCCGAATCAAACATTTAAAATAGTCCCTCCCTGTGAACGAAACTAGAGAAACAAATCTAATCGACATCTTGAATCATGCTAGAAGAGGATTTAATAGTTAGAGAGAGAACATAAGACCAGAACAGAATCCAAAACCAGAAGCCCAGAAATAAAATAAAATAAAAATTAATAACACATGAACACATGAAAAATGGATACGATGAATGAAACACAATTTCACATCAACCACCTATTGAGAATATCAACACGCCGCCATATATGAAGAAATCTTCACTGAATATTAGAGTAGAAAATACAAATTCATCGAACGCCTGATCAGTGGCGGATCTTGAGATAAATATTTGGGGGGGCCAAATATATATTTATTAACTAATTAAAAAATTTATGATTATATAACATGTTTAAAATATTCAGATTTATAATACAAGTATTTTAACAACTTATGATGCCAACAACTTTATCATATCCAATCCCTTTAAACCCCTTTACCTCTCTTCATCTCGATAAGTTCTTGTTCGGCCCTGAAATGATGCTTTCACACACACACATATTTACTTCTATCGATTCACCGTGTCTTTAATAAACCATGTATATCAAATGTGAATCGATCTTTAACTGGCGTAATTATATGCATGTCATCATGATCACATGATACTTAAAATAGTTACGTATAGGGACGACACTACTTGACTTTCTACTAGGAGTATTATACGAGCTGCGCGCACAAGGTAGGAAGTGAAGATATTAAATTAAGAAAAAGGAAGCAGATGATGACTTTTCGGTGGAAATTCTCATGCGAGCCAACACTGGAGCAATTCACAATAAATATTATATACGATCGTATTAGTTTAAAGGAAGTTAAAATTATGAATAATCAAAAAACGCCAACTGCTTCAGCGTATATAGCCGGAACACCATTCACACCTGACACCGGCTCAAGCAGTGAAATTCTTCTTCTAGTCCCTTCCTCATTCGTTAAATGCCCCCATCCTCATCCTCTCTAAGCTCCCTCTTTCTTTGCATAACCCAAAACTATTATCCCTATCAACCAGATCAAACCCACCTTCCTCGCTCACTGCCAAGTTTCATTGTCATGAGAGAGTTAAAAAAAAATTCTGAACACTTTTTTTCTCTTGGGGGGGCCATGGCCCCCCCTTGTCCCCAAGAAGATCCGCCAGTGCGCCTGATCAAACAGGAAAAATAACTAAGGAAAAGTGGGGAAACCACAAATACAATGTACACAATCTCAGAACTAGTTCAACCAACAGCTATACTGAACCCTGAATTATTTCCGAAGCGTTACAACCAAAAGAAAGACTGGAATCAGCCGATGACGCAATCAGAAGCAATAATTATTGCCGACACACATAGTGTCATGCTAAATCCCAGAATTTGATGCAGCTCGACATTCAGAATGCTGAAGCTGCCAAAAGTTTATACTCCAATGACCGTTGTTGACGCCAAAACAATTTGGGAGATATTCAAATCCAATGGCGGATCGATTTGGGGGCGAAATTGGCGGAATGATTTGGGGGCGGACGGAGCGTGACTACGTGAGTTGAGGGTTGAGATTCGCCGGAATGATTTGGGGGCGGACGGATCGTGACTGCGTGAGTTGAGGGCTTGAGAAAATGAAATTGCCAAAAAAAAAGGGATAACAAGGTGTTCGAACCCAAGACATTTGACACAGATGGCAAAGCTTTAACCAATTAATCCAACCAAATCTATTATAATAAAATTCCTTCACAAAATATATATTTTTTAAATTTTTTATGGGTTCACTTGCCCACATAGGCACTAGTGTGTCTCCGCCCCTGCCAACATCAATGACTATATAAAATAAATAAATCTTCTATAAACCACACCTTTTTAATTATATTAAATAGAAGAACTCGTTGACATAGACTTATTCTGCTCGTAACAGACCAACTAACTTTTAAGGTTGATTTATAGATTTTCATTGAATTACTGTATTAGGGTGCAACTGGTGTATGGCGGGCAGAAAGGAAATAGTCTAACGTTTGTTTCCAGAATTTAAGTGACAAGTTGAAACAATAAAAAATAAAAACTATTTAAGAAAATTATTATTAACATGTACTATCTCTGATGCATTGTATAATATTGTGTAAAACACATATGGCAACAGTGACAGACAAATATGAAGAAGATTACTATAACCCGTATAAGCATAATTATTTAGTACTCTCTCTGATTTTAATTATAAGATCAATCTAACTTTTTTGAAGAAATTAAGAAAACTAATTAAATTACTTTAGAGTATTTTTATTTTTATTTTTTTCTCCAAACTAATTAGTTTGACTAATAAACTAATATATAATCTAAAGATACATTACATATGATAAGATTAAGTAACTTATTTAGCTTCATTAATCTCTCTAAAAAAAATCAACCCGATCTTATAATTAGGACCGGAGGTAGTACTATTTAGCCTAAAATGTTTGTAATTTGAGCCACATAAACTACATTTTTTTTTCACACATTATATTGCACAATATCCACAATTGTTTGAATGGCATTATATGTCAAACAATGGTTTTGGTCAATTGCTTTATACCACACGTTACCTTCTCAAAAAAGAAAGCTTCTAGTAAAACAAAATAGAAAAATAACATAAACAAATTTATTGACTATGAAAATTAAATATACATAACTTCAAGGCTATATAATATCATACAATAAAGAAACAATCCAGAAAGACCAAGGAAAAAACAAAGCACTGAAAAGCAATTTTCTTCGAGATGTGAATTCTAATAGGGTAATTGTAATTTATTATATTTGTGAATTCTAATGAATTTGGAAACTATTTAAATATTATATTTTGTCTCAAAACATGAAATCTTGGTTGGTATACTGCCCGGTTGTAAAAGTTTTTGGCAACGTGTATAGCTCCGGCGCATGTCTGGCCACCGATGACCCCCCTGAGACTAGTGAAGAAATTGAACAAGAAACGTGTCTTTATCAATAGGTTCGGCGTAAAAAAACATGAAGGAAGAACCAATAGATAATAGGGGTCCTAGCCTGTTTGGTAAAATAGATGTTTTTTTTCCTTTTTGGTATCAGAAAAATAAATGATTTTAAATAAGGATATTTACTGTATATATATTGACAACGCACATTTTTATATTCAATAGTCATTTCGACGACCAAGACTTATTTTGCTTGTAACAATGTCAATACATAAGACCAACTAAGGCAGCGGAAAATCGAAGATTTGTTAATAGACAAGTTTTTTTGACCATGACGTAATTGACAAGTTGAAACAATCAAAATAAACATTTTTTAAGAAGATTATTATCAAAATGTCAACAAATAGTAGTTAAATAAAGACGGAGTTAGGAATTAGTATTATATAATATTTTGGAAAACACATATGACAGGTATGAAAACGATGAATGGCGCATTTATATATTAAAGATTACTAAAATCATAGCTAATTTATAATGGCGGCTTTTTTTGGGGTTTTTTTTTTTTTTTTTGGTCAAAGCTTGTTTTGGTTCAGAATTTGTGTATATAAGCGACATAAAGTGCTGTGTTTCATGCACAGAGAAATCACAGGTACGAGAACAACTAAAATCATGAGGCTAATTCCAAGGTCGCTACTTTTCCTGACATCTGTGTATGTGTTACTTTCAGTTTCATCAACTTCCCCAATCCCAATTCCAGAACTCTTCACTCAATGTCTTGAAGCGAATTCTCAAAAGCCCATCCCATTTTCCACCATAATTTTTACTCCTCACAATGCTTCTTTCACTTCAGTCCTTCAATCCACAGCTTATAATCTCAGGTACCTGCTGCCTTCAATGCCGAAACCTGAATTCATATTTACTCCATTAGAGGAATCTCATGTTCAAGTTGCTGTTGTCTGTGCAAACAAGCTAAAAATCCACATGAGGGTGCGCAGTGGAGGTCATGATTATGAAGGGACTTCTTATGTTTCTCTCATTGAGCAGCCATTCATGATCTTAGATCTTGCCAAGCTTCGTGACATCCAAGTTGATATAGCTCATAACACAGCTTGGGTTCAAGCTGGTGCTACGCTTGGAGAACTTTATTATAGAATTTCTGAGAAGAGTCCAATCCATGCCTTCGCTGCAGGAATTTGTCCATCCGTAGGTGTTGGTGGTCACATTACAGGAGGTGGATATGGCTCTATCCACAGAAAGTTTGGACTTGCTGCCGACAACGCCATCGATGCACGAATTGTGAATGCTAATGGCAAGATTCTTGATAGAGAAACCATGGGAGAGGACTTATTTTGGGCAATTAGAGGTGGAGGAGGTGGAAGCTTTGGGATTATTTTGTCGTGGCAACTCAAGCTTGTTCAGGTTCCTCCTATAGTGACAGTTTTTACTGTTAAGAAAACCTTAGAACAAAATGCAAACAATATTCTTCATAAATGGCAGCAAGTAGCACCAAACATTGATGAAAACCTGTTCATTATGGTTCACACAACGGTAACAAATTCTAGTACTCAAGGAAAAATAACTATATTGACATCTTATATTGCTCGTTTCCTTGGTAGGGCTGATAGTCTTCTCCAATTGATGGAGAAGAAGTTTCCAGAGTTAGGTCTGACCAAAAAGGATTGTTTGGAAACAAGTTGGATTAAATCTGTAATCTATCTTGCTGAATTTCCAAACAACACATCCCCAGAAGTTCTTATCCAAGGGCAACTCGCCATTCCCAAGCCATACTTTAAGGCCAAGGCAGATTATGTGAAGCAAGTGATTCCTAAAAATGCTTTGAATTCATTATGGAAAACGCTTATACAGGATGATGCGGCCTTGATGATTTGGGTTCCATATGGAGGAATAATGAGTAGAATCTCAGAATCCGCAACTCCATTTCCTCATAGAAATGGAACACTCTTCTTGTCCCAATATGTAGCTACGTGGACTAATGGAGAAAAGAGCATGGAAAAGCATATGAATTGGGTTCGGAGATTCTATAACACCATGACTCCTTATGTTTCAAGCTTTCCAAGAGAAGGATATGTGAATTACAGAGACCTTGATTTGGGGATGAACCAATTCAACAAGACAAGCTTCTTGAGGTCAAGCACATGGGGATTCAAGTATTTTAAGGATAATTTTATAAGGTTGGTGTTGGTGAAGTCTAAGGTTGATCCAAGTAATTTCTTCAGGCATGAGCAGAGCATCCCTCCCGTGCCAATTGCAAAATAAAAAGGATTAAGCAAGGGAAAAATTTTATGGTAATTTGTGTCGTTTTTGTTTGAAAAAATTATAATAACAAATAAGGTTGCATGTTTGTATGGTTTGTTCATGCATATGTATATTATTGGAGTTCTAAATCATGAATAAAACTCTCAGCTGAAAATCCTCAAGTTATTAGCCTATGAGTGCGTAAACGAGAAAGTGAGAGATTGTGGGAGAGTTCTAACTCCTAAGCAATGGAGTATGAAATTCATTTCTTTTTATTCACCTCTTTCCTATATCTCTTACATAACTTCCGAAAATGCATATATCAAGATAAGTGAAATTTCAAGTCCCTTAGTTATACTTATAATACCCATTAAATGAGTTATAGTGAAGTTCCTCCAAAGAGGGAAGAAGAAGACAATAAGTTTTAGAGGAAGAAAATAGACATATAGCTTTGTGTATCATGTCACGTAACGTGGACCCATATACAATCACATATATATAAGGTTCCATGTGCCTCTTCCTCAATCAATCTACCCTTTCCTCATCAGAGGACATATTCTACCAGTTTTAATAATACATATTAGAATAATGATTGGGGAATATCAAGTCTTCGACCCAAGCTTTCCTATTATTTTTATTTTGACCCCAAAGAAATTAGGTTTGGGCCTAATCCACTAAGATTTCACTAAGGATATTCAAACAAATTGGTACTTTCTAAGGTGATATTGGTCCATTCATTGATCAATACTAAATAAAGGGATTAAGTGTGAGAACACTTATCGCTAGCGCACCAAATTGACTAGATTAAAAATGCAATGTATAACAATGCCAACCTTTCTAGGTCGATTCTTAATGCGAAGTCTTATTATGTTTAGATTTTTAGCAAACAAGTGTATCACAAATTAATGATCACAAGACAGATTCAACATCCAATGTTCAGTGCTCGGACGCTTTAATTTTGAAATACTCCCAATGTTCCTATTAATAACGTGCACTATTAGAAAATGTCAAATTTGCGACAGAAAAAAAGCCGTTACAAATTTGAGTGGAATTGCGACGGAAAAAAATTTCCGTGCGACGGACGTCCTGTCCATCGCAAACGGGCGGACCGAAATGGTCCGCCCTTTTGCGACGGACCGGGGGGTCTGTCGCAAATTCTCTTATATCCGGCCCCCCCTCCGCGATTTCACTCTGCGATTTCGGTATTCTCTCCTCCTCTGCAATTTCTCTCCTCCTTTCCTTGCTCTTGTTCGGTGGTGGTTTCTTCCAAGAGGTCCAACGTTCTCCCCTTACTGTTCGGTGCCGGTGGTAGTTCTTCCAACGTCCGTTCTTCTTCCCTTTGTTCACGGTGCAGGTATGTTTGAATGTTTGATATAGATTATTGTATATTAATTAAATTGTAGTTACTATTGATATTGATTAGTGTATGTAGATTAAAATGTAGTTGGTATTGATATTGATTAGTATATGTAGATTAAAATGTAGTTGATATTGATATTGATTAGTGTATGTAGATTAAAATGTAGTTGATATTGATATTGATTAGTGTATGTAGATTAAAATCTAATTGTTATGGATATTGATTTGTGTATTTAGATTAAAATGTAGTTGTTGTGGATATTGATTAGTGTATTTAGATTAAAATGTGCTTAATGTTGATACTTTTTACAATAATGTTACTTTGTTAGAGGCTTACAATAATTGATTGATGTTATATTAATTGGTAACTAGATATATAAATGTATAAATATGATAGCCTTCAAATGAGAAAAATAATTTGTAAAAAGTGAGATTGGGGGATAGGAGAATTAATTAATTAACATAATGTATAAAGAAGATGTGGGTTTAGGAAATAATGAAATTTGTATGTTAGTAGAAGATTATAAATTACATGATTTTAAAGGTAAAAATTCTCAAAGGTAAATATTCCCAAAAGTATAGGATATTAATTTATCTAGCACTTTTTCGGAATTTAGAAATGCCAATTCTGATTTTGGTGTGATAAAATTATGATTTTGTATTAGTTGGTAATGATACATAAATCTTCATAAAAATGACTGTTAATAATTTTTTTTAAAAATATTGCATTTAAATTTTTTATTTAAATTTTTTATATATTTGTGGCATGTTGAGATGTTAATTAGGTTAGGAACTGAACTAGCTAGGAAGTATGGAAGGCAACCATGATAGAAGTTGGATGTACAATCGTTTAACTAATAGAAGAGAACTAACGCAAGCATTCTTAGCTTGGAAGAGTTCAACCAATTTGCTTTGGCGAATTCAAATAATTCAAGTAGGGAGATCAGGTGTCTGTGCACCAAATGTAGGTGTTTAAGATTTACAAATACGAGCAATGTCAAAATTCATTTGTATCAAAAGGGATTCATGAAAGATTATGAATGTTGGGAATATCATGGCGAAGTCCGACATACACCGAGTGGTTATTACGGGGACAGTAGTCATCGAGAAAACCTTAATCAATATAAGCAGTTGGTTATGGATGTCGCGGGACCGTCGATCGACCAATATTTTGATCCTGTTACTCATGCTGAGTCGTTATACATGGGAGAGGAGACCGGTACACATACCCAACCATCATACATGGGTGAGGATCCTCATCCGGAAGCCGCTAGGTTCTACAAAATGCTTCAAGAAGCCCAACTTCCGTTATGGGAAGGTTGCGAACACTTTGAAAATAGTGAATATTCATCGCTATCGGCTACCCTAGCAACACTAAGCTTGAAGACTGATCACCATATGAGTGAGAGGAATTACAACGAAATGATGCAGATCATGAGTAAGGTTGTTCCCAAAGACAATAATTTGCCGAAGGATTTTTACCAAGCAAAAAAAAAGGTGAAAGAGCTTGGGCTTGGATGTGAAAAAATCCATTGCTGCCCCAGAGGATGTATGTTGTATTATAAGGATGATGCTGAACTGACCAATTGTAAATTCTTGTGGAAATGACAGATATAAAGTTGTGGGGCAAGGAAAGAAAATGACCTGACAGGCATTAAGCAAGATGTGGTACTTTCCTCTGGTGCCAAGACTTACGAGATTGTATACATCAGAACAAATAGCTGCTCACATGAGATGGCACCGGGAGCATCGTAGGGATGAAAACTTTGTGATGCATCATCCGATGCGGAGGCTTGGCATAAATTTGATGAGGCGAATCCTTTCTTTGCTATGGATCCCCGTAATGTTCGTCTTGGTCTATGTTCGGATGGGTTCGCTCCTTTCAACAATACGGGTAGGAATTATTCCTGTTGGCCTGTCATTGTGACTCCGTACAACCTCCCACCTTCTATGTGCATGAGAAGAGAGTTTTTCTTCCTTAACGCGTTAATCTCTGGGCCATCTAACCCAAAAAAGAAGATAGATGTGTACCTCAGGCCTTTGATAGGCGAGTTGAAGATGTTGTGGAGTGAAGGGGTTCTTAAGTATGATATATCATTAAGTCAGAATTTCACCATGCGGGCTGTCTTAATGTGGACGATAAATGATTTCCCTGCATATGGGATGTTGAGTGGCTGGCAAACGTCGGGAAAGCTTGCATGCCGGTATGTCTTGAACAAAACATGGGTTTTAGCTTGGAACACGGTCGCAAGGTTAGTTGGTTTGATAAGCACTGGCGATTCCTACCCCCCGATCATCTGTGGAGGAGAAATAGAAAAGACTTCACGCGGAATATTGTCGAACGAGCAGAGCAACCCTGTCGTTTAAGTAGCCAAGAAATATGGGACAGGATCAAGTACATTCAAAGTGTCGAAGAGGGGGCTGCTTCCAGGGAACCTAAGGGATATGACGTTGATCATCATTGGAACAAACGCAACATCTTCTGGGAACTACCATATTGGAAAGATGAATTGTTAAGACACAACCTCGATGTCATGCATATTGAGAGGAATGTGTTTTGCAATATTATGTACACCGTGATGGACACCAAGGGCACGACGAAGGACACAGTCAACGCAAGACGCGACATAGAAGCGATTTGCAGAAGGCCTGCTTTGCATTTGGTGTGGAATGGCATGGGACGGACTTCCAAACCTAGAGCGCCGTACACATTCAACAAACAACAAAATTTAGAATTGTTGCAATGGGTTAAAGATCTGAAACTCTCGGACGGTTATGCGTCAAACTTGAAAAGATGTGTCGACATGCACGAGGCGAAGTTATTCGGGAGGAAGAGTCATGATTGTCATGTTTTTTTCAGAGATTATTGCCGTGGGCCTTCAAAGCACTTCCGAACCATATATGGTCTATTCTGACGGAATTTTCCATGTTCTATAGAGAAATTTGTGCTTCTGAGCTTAATGTTGAAAAGTTACGGCACCTGGAGGCGAGCATACCCATAATGCTATGCAAGTTAGTGATGGTGTTTCCTCCTAGCTTTTTTGACTCAATGGAACATTTGCCCGTTCACTTGGCCTACGAAGCAAAGGTAGGAGGCCCGCAACAATATAGATGGATGTATCCGTTTGAGAGGTAATATATATATTTCTATCGCACTGTTATTAATTGACCGACATGGTACTTTAGTTTATAAATACCCTCTGATATTCCATTGTAGGTTTTTACGCACACTTAAGCACAAGATCAAAAATCCAAGGTACGTTGAAGGATCTATCGCTGAAGCATATCTAGTCGAAGAGGCCGCAAAATTTGCGTCATACTATTATCCCCCTGAAATGATGTCAAGATGGAGAGGCGTACCTCGCAACGATGATGCCGGTGATACGAGGGATCAAAAATCAATATTTAATTTTCCAGGGCGAGTCGTGGGAAAACGTTTGAGGTCAACTCTTGACGGATGAGATAAGTGAGTAGCAGAGTGGTACATTCTAAACAACTGTGAAGAGGCCGCCCAGTATTTAAATTAAGATTTCTTTTCTTTTTGCTGTTACGGTAAGTATCTCAGTATTAACTTCATTTTTTTTCTTACAGTTACTTCTCTAATTTGGTCCGATTGGCAAATCCTTCAATGTCGGAATCCGAAGTTGACCAATTCACAAACTCTGAGTTTCCAAAATGGCTTCGATCCTACTTCGTAGAAAATCCATCAGATCCCAATGAAGTTGCGTGGAGTTTGTCTTATGGAGCTGCAATTAGTGTTACCCAGTGCAAGAAATACATAATCAATGGGTATCGGTTTTCAATTGTTGAGGCGAACGCAGGTACACTATGTTGTAATTATGGTGTATGTTGTCGAGGTGAAAAAGTTGATGGGGTGGAGACTGACTACTAGGGGAAGTTAGTTGACATAATTCAGCTAAGTTACCCGTGGGACAAGGTGGTGACCCTTTTTAAATGTGAGTGGTTTGATAACAGTCCGCGTGGGACAAAAATGGAAAAACATGGAAATATTGAGATCCATTGGACAAGGAGATATACGGTTGGTTATGACTCATTCATCATTGCTCAACAGGCGGAACAAGTTTACTATACATCATACCCCACATCCCGCCAAGGCTGGAGGGGAGTTATTAAAACCAAAGCACGAAATATTATACCAAAGTCGAAAGAGCCGGAATCAAATGACGGTATAGCTGAACTGTTCCAAGCTGATGTGGAACATGTACTGCCCATAAACATCTTCGATGACGAAGTACCAAGCAATCTCTTTGATTCTGCTGTGGGGCTAGAATTAATTCCTATACAAATTGACGATGAGGAATTAGACGATAAGGCAGAAGTGATTTACTCTGATAGTGAATCTGAGTTCGACGACTATGAGACTTCAGAGGAAGACGTGCAAGCAGATGTCGATGAACATGAATCGTCCGGTTGATTTGTGTTAGTTCTTTGTTTATGACGATCTGTTATACTACATACTTTGTTACTGCGCTACTGCGCTACTGCGCTACTGTCATATTAACTAAATATCTTATTGTTATATATTTTTTGACATTATGTCTATAAGTGTTCAGAGATGGAGCATCTAGGAGGACGTTCAGCTAGTGGACGGGGTAGTGGTCGAGCCCAACCCCGTCCTATCAGAAGGGGTAGGGCGACGCCATCTGCTCCCTATAGAGTCAGAGGGCTAAGCGCTTCCCCAGAGGTGCCGCCATTTGATATGTCGTCTTCACCGTCGGGTTAGTTGTCATCTTCACCGTCGCTCTATATGTCGTCGTCACTGTCTACCCCCCACTGATCCACTGCAAGGGGGACCACAGGTTTACTCTACCATTTGATTGATTTACATATGTTTAGTTTCCTTAAACCATCTATGTACAAACATCTTCAATACTTCACATTTCTTCCTTAGCACACTGTGTCGCCTCAGAGCCACGTCGAGGAAGAAGGTAGTTCCTCTGATCCACCAATCTGGGGCTCAACAGATCCTTCGACAGGGAAGCTTTGGATCCGTCCTGACGGCGTCGGGTAAGTCATGCCATGTTACCAGTAATGTTAAAATTTTCAAACTTAATTGGTTTGTATGCTAATATTTGCATGATGTCCTCTCTCTTTAGATTTGAGCCTCATAATGAGGTATTGCAGTTCATCTCGACCCAATTATTCCGTAATTACAATCAAGCTTGGGCCAAGTGGACATACATTCCTAAGACCGTTCAAGATGTTTGGTTCGATGAGTTCTTGGTAAGTTTTTTGTTTTATGGTTATTTAATTAAGTACTTTTAAAATTTGGAGCACTAATTGTTCGTTATTGATTTTCAGCGCCAGCATATGACGTTGCTCGAACATCATCAAGAATCGAAAGCAAATTATAATCATAAGGCAGCCGGTATTTGACTCAAAAGCTTTATGGCTTGAGAAATAAAAGAGGCAAGAAAGATTGGATTCCACAGGACACTGTAGACGAGTTATTGCAGAATTGGGCCACAAATGAAAAGTTTTAAAACGTAAGCGCGAAAAATAAGCAAAATAGGGCCAAAATGGAAGGACCGTCATATGCTGGCGGCTGCATTCCAATTAGTGAGCATCGACGGAAAATTTTAAGTACACGTTATTTTTTATTTAGGTATTTGATATTTTGTACTTTAAAGTAATTAATTAAGGTCATCATATGCATTTGTAGGTAGAGTCTGGGGAAGTTCCTGAAGGATCGATTGAGTGGGCTACCTTTGAGCGGACCCATTCCCGGCAGTCTGAAGGGAGTAAGAGACAATGGATTAGCCAAAAGGCGCAGCAAGTAGCGGTTAGACATTTATTGCCTTTATTACTTGTTTTATGCACCACAATATTTATTTCATTTTACATGTCTTATTTGTTATGTATTTTTGTGCTTGTAGGAAACCTTTCAAAAGTTGTCGCATGAGAGAGAGTCGCAGCTTGGGACTGACCCCGCATCCTCTCAGTCCGATAATGAGAGTCTGTTCTTTGAGGCCACAGGCGGATTTAACAAGAAAGGGAGAGTCTTTGGATACGGTGCCTCTGCTAGCCGACTGAAGCAACCAAAGCGCTCCTCATCCAGCACTGAAGGTGTTTCTTCAGGTAAACATAATACATTTGATATTGATAATTTACATTCTCTTGTCCATTCAAATGAAGAACTATACAAATAATAAATGTACTTCATAATGTTTTTGCAGATGAGCTGAAGAAGATGAAGGCGTTGGTGCAGGAGCAAGCAACACAGATGAGTCAGCAACAGGATTTGATGAGGCAGGAGATGATTCAGGAACAAGAGCAGATAAAGCAGCAGATGCTTCAGGAACAGGAGAGGATGGAGCAGGCGATGAATCAGGAACGGGAGAGGATGGAGCAGGCGATGAATCAGGAACGGGAGAGGATGCGGCAGGAGATGAATCAGAAAGCGGAGATGATGAGGCAGATGCAGCTTCAACTCCTGTCCCTAATGCAACACAAGGGTTCGGGGTCGGCTCCTGGTGATGATGATGATGATGATCACAATGCTGCTGTTTAGACTACTTTTTAGTATTTGCTCTTTGCAGCATTATTATATATATTCTGTTTTCTCTATGTAAACTCTTTTTATTATATATATTCATAATACTTCTTGCAATCAATTTTCAAAAAAAAATCAAAAAATTTTAAAAAATAAAACAATTAATAAAAATTAAAATTTAAAAAGAATCAAAATATTTAAAAATATTTAAAACTATATATATATTTTTTTTACTTTTGCTACGGAAATTTTCCGTAGCAAATAGTATTTGCTACGGAATCCATTCCGTAGCAATTGCTATGGATTTGAATTCCGTAGCAATTTCTACGGAATCCATTCCGTAGCAATTGTTACGGAAAAAAATCCGTAGCAATTGTTACGGAAAAAAATCCGTAGCAATTGCTACGGATTTGAATTTCCGTAGCAAAATTTGCTACGGAAATTTTCGGGGTTTTTTGCTACGGAAAAAATCCGTAGCAAATTCCGTAGCAAATCGATTTTGCTACGGAATTTTGGCATTTTTCCATAGCAAAATCGATTTGCTACGGATTTTTTCCGTAGCAAAAATCGATTTTTTTTGTAGTGGTGGAGGCAGAAGGTTTATTTTGTTCCTATTTATCATCTTTAAATTTTTTGCGTCAGTGTAAAATTATACCCTTCATTTATTATTATATTGGCTTTCTTTTCATAGGGTATGTTATGTATTAAATAGGGATAAAAATGAAAAGTTATTGAATTTCAAAGCAGAGTTAATGAGCTTTAAAGTTTTTTTTATTATTATTTATGTGAAACATGTTGAAAGTGACTTATAAATAGAAATAAAGGAGTAAATCTAACAAACTAACGGCAAAGATTAAGTCTTCATGGCAGAGGGCTTGAGGTCTAACCAATTCAAAATCTTTCATTACAGAGAATAAACAATAATGCATGCATTGTTCAAACTCGATCGAGCCAATCATGTAAACTCTTTCAATCAAATCAGACAATAAGAATAGTTCTTCTCGAGGTCAGAAAGAGCAATCGTTCCAATATTACCACTGAATCGTTATTTCTTCAAATCCTCTTGTTCATTCAACTCAATGGCATACTTTTGAATACGATGATAAACTAATGAACAAATGTTGCGAGTCCACTATATGGCGATGGCGGTCTGAATCAATCTGTGTTGACTCAAAATTAATTAATTAATTCTGTTGGTTCTTAAGGGAGATTTCCTCATTTACAAACGAAAGGAATTCTGACTCCATTAATAAATGGAAGGAATAGGAAATCATATTCCGTTGTACCTTAAAAATAAACCATAAACGTATGAAATCAAAAAATTAAAGTGGGGAGAAATTGGGAAAATATATATATATTTTTTATTCATCAACATTATTAGCATCAATTTCCATATTATAAATGCATGTTGTTGCATATTTTAACTCAAAATCCAAGCCAGAAACTCAAAGGTAAGACACAAAAAACCATCTAATTATAAGGATCATATTCATCACTAAGATATTACTCAACAAGGTTACATTAGTGCCTCTCAATTTCAAGTTTAATTACAACAATGGAAACAACATACTATATTCTTGATTCTCTTTCTCATCATTTGAAATAGTTTTGTCTTCCATATGGATTTTGCGTCTAAGTTCTGTAACATCCCGTTTTCCAAAAGCAGTATAAAAATTTTTCATCAGAGTAGAGCATCGGAGCAAGAGTGTAACTGATATATATATTCAAAATGCCCACTGGCTAACTACAGAAGCGGTGCAGTGACCGAGAGTTTTCAAAAGTAAAGAGTAACAACAGAAAGTCTTCAGCCGGATCCTTGAACCTGCTGCTTTCCTCTCTCCTCGGTCCTCGGTCCTTCCGACCCTGATGCTATGTTAAGAGCTGAGATCCGCACCGGATATCAGGTAACGGTTAACCTCATGTATACATAGACGCATATGGGTTACAGAACAACATTAACACAACATATAAATCACACCCAACCAATGCACATGTATCGCTCCCAGCATGCAGATATATCGCTCCCAGCTTTACAGATGTATCGCCCCCAGCATTACAAATGTATCGCTCCCAGCCTTACAGATATATCGCTCCCAGCATGCATACAGTTATTTTCTAACATAATATGCAATCCAACAACACACCACATATACACATACCATACTCACATCATACCACACACACATCACATACACGCATACTATATCCATCAGATTAATGTTCCAGTACGCGAACGTACCTTCGTTGACGGTCGTCGGTATTTCTAGCGGAATACGGTACGACAGTAGGTCAGAACCTTATCAGAGATATCCTATCAATATAACAACGTACTTGTTAAGGATCTATCATTACGACGGACATTTTTAGTCAAAATGACCATTTTACCCCTGACCCCCTAATCGACGGAATTTCGCCAACACTTCGTTACTTTGACCCTAATCTTCCAAAATTTTGCCATAACTCCGACCCTATCATGAATTTCGAAATTAATGACTAAAATACCCCTAACATATGATATCTAATCATACTTGGAATATTAAAGACCAAAACAACATCTCTACTATAACTACCGAATCGAAAACTAGAACTAAAAATCCGGAATCACAACTTTGAAGTTCTTTTCCTACTCATTAGAAATGTCTGGGTTAACTAAATTTTTGATCCCTTTCAGGTCTTCTCCGGTCCTGCCGAAGATTTACGGAAAAACGCGTCGGTTACGGAAATAACTTTCGGAATCATCAATTTCGGGACAAAAATTCACTGATTCATAAAACGTCCAGTTGTTTATCAACTTATCCCCAGATATTGAGTTAGGATTTATTTTCTATAGGTTCATTTCCTCAACTGCTCCCTTGTCCTTTTCGTCTTATTCCCTTATTGTTCCGTCGGTTTCGGAAATGACTTCGGAGACAACTCACTCCGAGATAAAAATTCACTTGTCTATAAAATACTCTGACCTTAGAAACCTTATTCATGGTTTTCTAGATAGGATTTAATCTTTATCCGTGGTCATTTAACCTATTTGCTTTTTACAGAATATTCCATAGAATATTCCTTTTTATTAATATTAAATTTGTAAATATCTAGATATTAAATTGATAAATTCTTATCCACTTCCATACTCATAAATTCAGTCAAAACCTGGTCCTTTTTTTTAATTTTCGTTTTTAATTAATTATTTAATTAATAATATATTTTTTTTAATTATTTAAAAATTATTTTTCATAATTTTTCCACAAAGTTTCCTATTGGTCCATACTTGTTTTTAGGCTTAAAAATACCTATTCTCACCAATTTTTCTTCATATTTTCCAATTAATTAGCAAATATATTTTATGCTAATTTTAGCCATAAACCACTAATTATAGGGTTTTACATAATTATCTTTGGATTTTCCTTTGTTTAAGCCCAAATAATTAGCCAGTAATTATTTAACTAATTACCCACAAATTGTTGATAATTTTATTAATTAGAATAACTCATTTTCTCACAACTTTTGCACTTTCATTGGTATTTTATGCTTTACATAAAATATCTGTAATCACGGGGTCAATAATGATCCCGGATACTTTTAATTTTTCCCTCACTATTTTCCAAGGAAATAAATTCAAAAAATTGTCTAAATTAGAGACAACATACTCTCTAATTTTTAATAATTATTTTATTGCCTCTAAGGATTTTTCATAATTTCCTTAAGTCATTTTATGCTCCACAAGGGCATTTTGGTCATTTCTGACACATTATTAATTTTTCCTAATTTCCAAGAAATTTTCCTTTAGAAATTAAGATAAATTTAACATTCTTTTTGAAACCACATATATTACCTATTTTCAATAGGTATTATTTCATAATTTATTATATTTATCATAAATACGATTTTTAGGGTATTACAAGTTCAACATTCTCATGAGTTGCACGATGTATGTGTGTTATATTGCTGCATTATTACATGCTACCCAATGACAACCTTGCTATCATTTTCTTAATTTGGTGTTTGATACATCGAGTTGTAGTAATAAATTGAAGAAATTATGGAAGATTCTGGAAAAATAAGGCTATTTGAGGGGATTAAGATTTAAGAGTCACATGTTAAGCGTGTGGTGAATTAAGAATTGTCATATTCTTTTATGATTTTGATAATTTCTATTCTATAATTAAATAGGTCTAGATTTCGGGATATATTAGATTAAATTTATGAATATTTTATATATACACATATGATTTCTTTTATTAAAAAATTAATCTACTCATATTCTCTCTTTGTACAAGAAAAATGACAAATGAAAGAGGTGGGAAAGATGGAAAAATCTCATATATATAAAAATGGTTGAGATAAGAAAAATTTATAAAAGGCTGATGAATTTAAAAATTCCTAACTTAATTCAGGATATTTGAATGTTGGTAATTATATCATAATATCCCTAACTCTTTAGAGGGAGTTAGAAAGCGGGTTTGAGTGGGTAAAAAACCATGAGTGAGAGTGGGCATGACGAGTGGCAAGAGCAAGCATGATGGTGGTGGTGACAAAGGAGGGGATTCCGGAGGAGGAGTGACGACAATGGAGAGGGAGAGAGGAACCACGAGCATGACGAAGGTAGGAGAGTAAGAAAGGACGAAGCTAGGACGAGACAGTTTAATAAAGGAGGAATGAGGACAAATTGTTTTTTTTGTGTTTTACTACCCTTTCAGCATCCTAATTTCAAAAGGAATGCCAAAAATGGTGCTCATCCCTTTTCAAATTCTGACGTTAAAAGTAGGGTTTTTGACTTCCCAATTTTGAAAAGGGACACTAAAATTCAACTTTTTGCATCCTTTTTATTATTATTAAAGGAATGCCCAATATATCAAAATTCCCACACATAATTACAAAAATTCCAATGCCTTTATTTTTTACTCCATTTTTGAGAAACATATGTTTTTTAAGGAAGTAAAAACCCTACTTTGTAGTAGTGATGATAGGGGATGAAATATTGTCATCCAATCTTATTATATCATTTTGGAAATATGTAATTAGTTTCGCTATTGAGATTTGCAAATCTTAGCCTGAAAGGTACTCCATTCGTCTCTATATATAAAGTCATTTCAACCGAAGCATGATATTATAAAAATAATAATAATTAAAATTAATAAATATGTATAGAATATAATTTTTTTCAAAGATGCCCCCATTTATGAATGAGTAAGAGAGAAAGAGTAATGATGAGAAAATGGAGAAATAGGGGTTGAGTTTTTATCATTATCTCTATATTACATTCATCCAATCAATAAAGTACTACTTTTATTTTTCTTTCATTTTCTCAATCAACGGCTCAGATTGGGTTGATGAGAGAAAATGAGAAAGATGATATGAAGAGAATCTCCTTCCAAGAAATAGAATGTATGGTAAATAAATGATGTGAGAGAATTAGGAGAAAATGGGTAATAGCGCATTTATTATTCATAAAGTAAAATGGGACCTTATAAAAAAGGACAAGAGCCCATTAAAAAGTGATCTTATATATAGAGATGGACTGAGTATATAATATAAATAATAAGCTATAATAGCATGGGTTATTAATCATCAAAATAGTTAAAATAAAATAGCATGGATTATGGCCCCAAAAAAAAAAATATTTCTATATTATAAATTTTTTACATGTTATTTCTAAATTATATACAAATCATTTGAAATTTGATATGTTTGAAATAATGATATTTGACCTTTAAAACTTGAGAAAGAACTCCTAATCTTTTAAGTTTGTGCAGATAATTTTCATTATGTCCGTTATAGTGCTATTTCATTAACATGCTCTAAAATGTTATTGACTAAATTTTGATCAAAAATATGTTATTGACTAAATTTCCCCGTAATTGTTTTTCCCAAATAACCTCTCAAACTTTGGATTATATATGCGGGAATGACCTCCAAACCCTTTATCAATATAGAATTGGTATAATGGTATAAGACCTAACTACATCCCTCTGGATTTCGACTTCAAGTCTTATAGGAAACATTTGTATTGGTAGGAGTAGTCACGAATCCCAAACCGATTACCAGATTATATATATATATATATATATATATATATATTCTATCATTTTAGTGAGATAATAGGCAAAATTAATGGGGATTTTTTTTTTTTTTGCATAGATGTATTAGTTTAGTGGGCTTATTACAAATTTTTAAATGTCGAGAGGCTAGCTATTGGTACACAACACAAACTTCATGGAGGTTTTATATAATTTAATCATTTTATTATAAATTCTATATTAAATAGATATATAACATAAACTTTATAAAATAATTCAATTAATTGAAACTATTTATAAAATCTTCAGTAATATATTCTAACAAACAATTTTTTGTTAATATTACTAGTTTTTAAATTATTGTAAGAAATTAGGAATTGAGAAAATTAATTCTTCAATCTTTATATAATTTTACTTAATTTTTAATAAGATCCTTATAGTATTTTTATTAAGTCCTTATTATTTCTTCTGTTATATCCATTAGTCCTTATATTCATGACATGTTAATTAAAGTTGTTATAGATGCTAAATAAACGACAAATAAATTTCCATAAAATTCAAAATAATTTTTCTTAAAATAAAATGATGGAATAAAATAAAATATGTCATATGTAATTTGGTATATTTTTATTTTAATTAGATTTATATGACAAAATTGATCCAAAATTCCAAATATATTCTGGGTGAGAAAAACATCATCAGTCACTTTATTTTATAAGTTAGTAGATTACTATGTGTATAGGGACTAATATAAACCTATAATTGTAGAAAATACAATGATCGAGAAAAAAGAAAACTATAAATTTTCAATAAAAAATGAGATAAAATTATACGGACTAAATTACTATTTTATAAATTCCAGATACTGGTGAGAAAAATGACTTATAGTCAATCTGACTTATAGAAAAGTAAGATTACGAAATATGATTTATGTTTGTATTTGCAGTAATATAAGTAGCTTTCGTAATCTAAACTTAGAGTCAATCTGAAATATTTTTTAGGGTACTGAATGATACTAAAAATATACTTCAACATACTGAACAGTACCAAAAAAAATACTTCACGATTTTGAAAAATTATTTTAGAATCTTGAAAAAATTATTTTTAGTACCAGTCAGTACTCTAAAATGTTTGTTAGGGTATTAGATAGTACTAAAAATATACTTCAGAAAACGATACTAAAAAATTCATCATAAGTCCATAAGTAACTTTTCAAAAGCTCCCTAAAGTAACTTTTGGCCCATAAGTTCAATTGGAACAACTTCTCAACCAAACATAAAGAAAAAATCCCATAAGTTGTCATAAGTCCGATAAGTTGACCCAATCGGCGTACCAATAATATGTATATCATGTATTTCCAATTCATCTCAAGGCTAAAAGTCCATATGAATATTTAATATTTAAGATGAAGATAATGAACAACGAATTTGCCTAGAATTGAAGGTGCATTAATAAATGCATTGGAAGGAGGTCCGTTGTTTTCAGCTGCCTATATTTGAAAGTGTGCCATAATATTCATTTTAGGAAAAATTCATACAGGGTCCAATTAAGGCCTAAAATTTCAAAAAAGGCTCCAACAACTTTCACATATCAAAAAGGGTCCTAGGACCTTTTCTGGGATTTTTCATTAAAACGTTAGTTGTTAATCTGACTGATTTAGTTGTTAACCGGGGCTGATATTGTTGTTAATGTGACTGATTTAGTTGTTAAAATATTGTTGTTAATGCAACTGATTTAGTTGTTAACGGGTATTGATTTTGTTGTTAATGTGGTTGTTTTAGTCGTTAATTTTATTTTTTTTTGATAAAAAAATTTTAGGAAGGGGGTTGGGCTCACCCACAGTCCAAGGACAGGGCGCTTGGAGCCCAGTCCGCAGGGCATACTGGACAAAGAGTACACATGTCTCCACCTCTACCAGCGTTTCCACTGCTTTCCAGACCCCTAGGATGCCTCCCCCAGCGCCTTGACCAAAAGGCCCTAGAGCCCTTTCCACTGTTAATGTTTATACCAGAAAAGGCCCTAGAGTCCTTTTTGGTATGTGAAAGTTGTTAGGGCCTTTTTTAAAATTATGGGCCTTAATTGGGCCCCCTATATGGATTTTCCCTTGATTTTAAGAATCCGAGGGACCACTCTTTCCCAATTCATCCTCTTTCCACTATTAATAACTCCTTATCCCTTTCGCTTTGCTCTTCTCGTGAACTCTTAAAATTGGAAGAAGAAAGAAGCAAGACGCAGCATTTTCCGGGACTCGTCTGTACCTCAGGACTGAGATAAGTGTCTTACTCTCTTTGAAATTGATTTTATGAAATAAACATAGAATTAAAGTCCAATTTTGTCATGTGATTTTTTTTTTTTTTTTTGGTAAGAAATGAGTTCATGCGGGTATCTGAAATTTTTCTGTTAGATCGTTATGGTCTCAAAAGTGTTAAAAAAGGTACTAATATCTTTTTTCTTTTTTTTTACTGTTAACAATATTAAAGGCCAGCAATGGCTTTTTTTCAGTGATTAGGGAAATTTTAATCCTTTTTAACACTTTCGGACAATATTAATTCAACAAAAAAAATTTGAACCCTCACAACTCTTGTGCAAAAACTTTTGAAGGAAAATTGGACCTTAACACATAAATATATGACTAGTTTTGTCTCATAAAGCACAATTATTCATCACATTACACTACAAAAAACTTTAGATAAAGGACTGAATTACCGATGGAAAAAATTCTGTCGGAAATTACCGACGAAATTTTGTGTGTAATTTAAATTGCCAACGGAATTCTGTAGGTAATTTCATTATGGTAATGTCTTCTCCCACAGTTTTTATTTTTTGCGACGGACGTTTTCGGTTGGAAATTCAATTACTGACAGAATCCCGTAGGTAATTTTGTGGGTAATTTCAATGACCGACAGAATTCCGTCAGTAATTTTCATCGATAATCTGACATTTTTTTTGTAGTGTTATCAAAACTATAATATTAAAATGTAGCTAACTCAAGTTACTCTGTCACGCCAATGAATTGGTGAATCCCTTCAAACAATAGGCTTGGATTTCTTTTTTTCTTTTTTTCTTTTTCTTATTATACATGTTGTTAAATTTGTGCTTTAGTAATTACTACTCCCTCCAGTCCTAATTATAAGAACACTTTTATAGTATAATTTGCACTATAAAAGTGTTCTTATAATTAGGACAGGAGGTAGTATGTTTTATTAAATTATGCATGATACATGAATGTTTTATTTGCTTATGGATGAATGGCTTTTTTAAAATTTAAATACACCACCCTTTTCAGGATTTATATCAATATTTCAAATATTTTATTTAAATTATATTATTTTAATTAAGATAGAGTGGATCTCAATTTAATCATGATTGGACGGAATATTGGCGCTTATGTTATTGTCTTAACTAGTTTAATGACAACCCTTCGTCTTTGGGCTCAACTGGCAAAGGAGTTGGACACTCTCATCAAAGGGAGAGGGTTCGATCCTGGAGTTGGTCAAGGCGCTGGGGGAGGCATCCTAGCTCCTGGGTGCCTAGGTAATAATGCCTGAATGTAATAGACGGCTCGCCCTGCCCAACATCGGTATCACCTAGGGGGAAGGGAGATTTCGCCCTGCCCTTGGATCGTGGGTGAACCCAACCCTTTCCTAAAATTTTCTTATCAAAAAAAAAAAAAAAACTAGTTTAATGACTGATCCAATTTTCACTCTCTTGATCAAAACCGTTGGCAAACACACAAGCATGGCTCAAAATATGGTCACTGTGATGGGGAGAGATAAGAGATTGATTCGCTGAATTTAAGTCGGAATAGGATGCTTTCCTTTTAAATATTCAATTTAATAAAAAATAAGAGACAAGTACTTATTCAGACAATTATTTTATTTTGCCAACGATTCAAATAATTAATTTCAAAAATACGAGCCTCACTTGTGGATCATTGGGAGTAAGCTATGATATATATTTAGTTGTTTGATTTGCAGTTATGATTTTGATATTTGTAATTACCTAAACCGATATTTGCATAATATATATTTTTTTTTTGGAATTAACTATCATTAAATTAATATTTTAAATTATTCTAGGGAAAATGACATCCAGGTCCCAAGGACCATAAAAAATAGTAAAAATGTCCCAACAGAAATTCGCATAAAAAAGTTCTTAGGGACTTTTTTGATATTATTTGTATTGAAACAAAATCCAAGTTTTTAAATTTTGTTGTGAATATAGTTTTTTCTATTGTGAATGGCTAGGTTTTAAATTTTGTTGTGAATATAACACTTTTTGTTGTAAATATAGCTTCTTCTTTTTTGTGAATGACCTCTGTATGCTTAGAGACCTGAGTTTGAAACAAAATCCAAATGTTTAAATTTTGTTATGAATATAGTACTTCCTGTTGTGAATATAACTTTTTCGGTTGTCAATGACCAAGTTTTTATATTTTTGTGTGAATATATAGATAGCACTTCTTGTTATTAATATAAATAATATCAAAAAAATCCCTATGTGAATTTTTGTTAGAACTTTTTTGCTATTTTTGTGGTCTTTGGGACCTGACTATTATTTTCCCATTATTCTATGTTTTTCTTTTTCTTTTTCCCCTTTATTTCTCTTCCCTTCCGTTCTCCCTCTTTTGCTTACTCAAGCTTTTATATTATAAATTTTTTTTACCATGAATTTATTTTCGTATAATTTTGAATCCAGATTTATTGTATTTATTTCACTTATACACACACAAAGCACACGCACACACACTATATAAGTAATGAAATAAAAAAGGTGAAGTCATGTAGAAACTAAAAAACTGTCAACGATAATGATGTGAAACCGATGGATAATGATGTGAAGTAGGTTTCCATGCTTATCCTTAACAAACATAATCCAAGCTTATCGATTGTATTTAGACAAGAGGTATAATTATATTACTCCCTCCGTTCCTAATTATAGAAATACATTTTGGAGTTGGTCTGGGTCCCAATTATAAGACCAAATTTTAACTTTTGTCAATTTCTTCCTAAAATACCCTTATTGATACTTTCTCAATAATAATTAAAGACAATAATAATTTCTTTAACTTTTACCAAATCTTTTAGTTTTGTAATACCCTAAAATCTGACTTAGGGTAAATATCAAAAATTGGGAAATGTACCTATTGAAAATAGGTGAATATGAGGTCTCAAACACCTTGTATTGAGTTTACCTTGTTGTTAGGGTAATTTCCCTTGAAATTAGATAATTTGCAATTAGGTCCCTAAAACGTTTGGAAATTTGCAAATAGGTCCCTAAGCACATTGTGGGTTATAAATACCCTGTGAAAGCTATAAAGGAGGCAAGTAAAAATCTATTTGAAATAGGGAAGGATATTGTCCCTAATTTAGGTAATTTATAAAGTTACAAACTTGGAGGAATTGTAGAAGAACACTCAAAAAGTAAGGAAATGACCGAAATACCCCCGTAAGTGCTAAGATAATGCAGAAGACATGAAAACAAAGATGTCAGGGCTAAAGTTATGAGGTAATGAGGCATTCTAATTAAGAAAATTATCAACTATTGATAAGAAAGTAATTAGGTAATTATTGGCTAATTACTTAAGCATAAGCAAAGGAAATTCATGAATAATTATGTAAAACCCTAAAATTAGTGGTTTTTGGCTTAAAATTAGTAAAAACATATTTGTTAATTAATTGGAAATTTTGGGGAAAAATAGATGAGATTAGGTATTTTTGAGCCTAAAAACAAGTATGGACCAATAGGAAAAAGTTATGAAAAATTACGTAAAATAATTATTTAATTATATAATAATAATTAAATAATTAACTAAAAATTATATATATATATATATATATATATATATATATATATATATATATATATATATATATATATATATATATATATATATATAAAAAAAATATATGGCTGCCGACACCTTTGAAAAAAAAAAAGAAAAAGAAAATAAAATGAATTAAATAATATATAAGAGTTGTTAAAATAATAAACTCTATTAAAATAATAAATAGTGAATAGTAAAAATATAAATAGGAAACGGATCCTATCTAGGGATCCAGGAATAGGAATTCCAAAGTCAAGATAAAATATTGATCAGTGAGTTTTTACCTTCAAGTGACCTTTTCCGGAAGTTCATTACGAAGCCGATAGAGCATTTTCCTAATAAGACAAAATAGAGAAAGTCTGATAGAAAGTCAGATAGTCAGGAAATTAGAATTTGAACAAAATAAATCATAACTCAACATCTAGAAGTAAGTTGATGATTTTTCTGGACATATTTGGAATCAGTGAATTTTTGTCCAGAAGTTGGTAATGCCAGAAATGAATTCCTGGAACGGACACGCCTTTCGAGAAACTTCAGGCTGACTGTTGGAACCCTATATGGAGTCAGAAATTTATTTAGCCCGGACATTTCTAATAAGTGAGAAAATGTCTTCAAAGTTGTAATTTCGATTTTTGGGATTTTACGCGATTACGCGAATCGGGCACCGATCGGGAAATTCTATCGGTACGGGCAAAAATCAAATTGGAAAATTCCCTTTATGTCCCCAAATTCTCCTATAAATACCCCACCCCTCCCTTTGGTTTTTCACACCATTTCCTCTTGAGATTTTCGAATCCTACAGAGAAGTTAGAGAGAGGAGCTCTGGAGAAAATCTGCATCGAAGCTCTGGGTAAGTTTTTCGGTACTTAGTCTTAAGCTTTGGTAGTTTTAGTAGGATTGTTAGTTAGATCTAGCAAGTAGGAGATGAAATTCCTATTCTTGTTTTTAAGCCTCATTGCATTGAAAGATGCCTGACGAGGTAAAAACATAGTAGGGATTGAGTCTCTGAAAGTTGAAAGTTAAAATAGCAAGCTTTAAGCTTTCGTAGTTCTTTCAATAGGTAGAGTAGCCTTTATTTTTCAAAGTATGATTAGATGTCATATGATAGGGATATTTTAGTCATTATTTCGAAAATCATGATGGGGTCGAAGTACTAGCAAAATTTTGGGAAGATTAGAGTTAAAATAGCAAAGCTCTGGCGAAATTCCGCCGATTAGGGGAATAAGGGAAAAATGGTAATTTTTACCTAAAATGCCTGTTATGATGTAAATCATTAATTAATATGATTTATATTTCGAAAATGATGTTGGAGTAAGAGTTATGTTGAAATTTTGGAAAATCAGAGTCAAAGTAACGAAGTGCTAGCGAATTTCTGCCAATTAGGGGGTCAAGGGCAAAATAGTCATTTTGACTAAAAATGTCCGTCGTAATGCTAGATCCTTAACAAGTACATTGTTATGTTGATAGGATATCCGTAATCACGAACCGCTGTCAGAAGTATCGTTCTCCGTAAAACGTGCCAGAATTCCGTCAACGAATGTACGTTCGCGTACTGGTAACCTTAACACTGATGTTTATCGTATGCGTATATGTGTTAGGAGTATTGTATGTGTATATGTGGTGTATGTACGTTCGCGTACTGGTAATCTTAACTCTGATATTTATGGTATGCGTGTATGTGCTATGTGAATTATATGTTATGTACTGTTGTTATGATTGCTGGGTAATGGGATACGCATGTTAGAGGCCTAGGTGCCGCCAGGATATGGTTGTTAGGGGCCTATGTGCTTCAGGATCAAGAGGCCTAGGTGCCGCTAGGGTTACACCGCAGGGGCCTATGTGTCACGGATACGCTGTTTGGGAGATGCTTGTACTATGTGCTATTATACTATTTCCGCGTAGAAGTTCCGGCTGACGATTTCCTTTTGTTGTTCCGAGAGAATCTTTCCTTTGTGTTGTATCTCACTTTTGAACCACGCGGTTACTGTACCGCTGTTGTAATTAGCCAGACTTACGGCGTTTTATATATACATATTAGTTACTCAATCGCTCCGGTGCTCTACTCTGATGATTTTTTTTTTAAAAAAAAATTATACTGCTTTTGAAAAGGTGAGATGTTACATTTTGGTATCAGAGCAATAGTCCTGGCATGAATTTAACTATGTTATTACGGACAGTTTGGTGCCGAAGGCAAGGCTAGTCTATGTGGGTAAGCCAATTAGTCGCCGTACAAGTCAGTAAGGCCCCCATGATAGACACTTACCTGGCCATTCTGTTCGATTAACGGAGTTAGGTTCTAAGCCTTTTCAAAAATTTTGGAGCATATTTTGAAAATGAGTACTGATATAGCCTAAAGTCGGTATACCGTCTTACTCGGTATACCATCTCGAACCGTGTACCACCCTCGGACGGTGCATCATTATAACCCAGAGCCGGTGAATCCATCACCTATGCTTATGTCAATATCAGATAGCTCTGATAACCCTGATATCAGTCTCTGATAACCCTGATATCAGTCTCTGATAACCCTGATATCAGTCTCTGCTAGTCCTGATAACCGGATACCTTTGATACCACTGATACCTCTGATACCACTGATACCATTGGAAACCCAGATACCTCTGATACCACTGATACCATTGATAACCCGGATACCCCTGATACCACTGATAACCCTGATAAAGTCGCCTATCGACGACCACTTTGACAACCCGGGAGATCATGGATCTTGAAAATCAGTTCTGACACGAACTCTGATAACTCACTCTGATAACTCTGATATCAGTCTCTGATACCTCTGATAACCGCCAGTTTGCACTGGACGGTAATTCTATCCTAGTGCATGCGGTATTTGACCAATGTTGAGAACTTCTATCGGAGAAATTTCTGTTACGCATTTCCGTACTCTTATAGAAACTGGATTTGATCCACTTTTCATTATTTTCTCCGTACCTGTTGTTGAGTAGAAAGAACCAACGATAATCTGACGAAGGAAACGTTGCGATTGTCTATTTGTTTACGGTGTGAAAACTGCGTATAACAAAGCCTATGTGTAGAAAATACTAGGTGCAATAAAGTCTATGTGCCAAGTAAGTTCTAGGTGCGATAAAGTCTATAAGTACGATAGAGCCTAGGTGCGGTATAGATACTAGTGCAATAAAATCTACAATATGCGAAATGTTTCCCTGTATCTAACGTCTTCTTACCAAAGGAAGAAGGAAAAAGACATGGCAAATTTGAGAGGAGCCGGAGTACCTAGAGGCCAAGGAAGGGGCCGAGGCAGAGGGCGAGGCAGACGACCTCAGACGATTCCAGTAGTAAATCCGGAACAGCAAGTTCAAGAACCAACTCAACTGATCGCTTTGCAAGAGGCACCGGCCGTAATACATGGACAAGGAGAGATGCTAGATGAACAAAGAGCGATGATAGAGGAACTTCGCGCGAAAAGCAAGCGGAGAGGCAAAGCCGACATGAGGAAGAGGAACGAAACGCCGAGAATGAAGAAGAAAATGAAGAGGATGATAGACAGACCGAGGAAGCCGAGAGGTCGAGAGATCCCACCACCACCACCTCGACCACCCGAGATGTAAATACGTCACAATATTGGGTTACTCAGTTCTGTAAGCTAAATCCCCCAGCATTCCAAGGAAAGCTGGAAACGGCGGAGGATTGGTTGAAGAAATTAGAGAAGATCTTCGGAGTAATGGAGTGCCCGGAAAATCGCAAAGCTCAACTGGAGATATACAAGCTTGAAGGAGATGCAGACCGTTGGTGGGAAGTCATGGCAGAAACACTACGAACGCGCTATTGTCCAGTTACTTGGGAGAAGTTTCTGGAGAAATTCAACGAACAATACTTTCCTCCCTCGATACAAGTGACCAAGGAGAAAGAATTCCTTCACATCCGGCAGGGCCATGAGGAGACTATCAATGACTACTTTGCCCGGTTTACTAATCTATCACGATATTCATCGCACCTGAGGCAGAATGGTGATGAAAGCAGCATGGCAAACATACTAATACACGGGCTGAAGTACGAGATCAAGGAAAGACTGGTATCTCAACGGTTTACGGAGTTGATTCAAGCCGTAGAATCATGCCAGTTAATTGAACGGAACCTGAAGGAGCTGCGTAGATCCCAACATTCCAACACTAGTAATGCGAGGCGTAACGAGAGCAACCGTGGAAGTTTTTCGCGGAAAAGAGAGGCACCATGGAGTGATTCCCAAAGAGAGAGTAAGAGGCCATTCCAGTCTAGGCAGCTGAGCAACTCAAGAATGCAGGAGACTCGACCATGTCCAAAATGCAGGGATTACCATCCTGGTGTTGCCTGTGAAAGGAGACGGGTTTGCTACCGATGTCGGAAGCCAGGACACTTTATCGCAGACTGTCCTGAGAAACCTATGGAATTGAGGCCACAGAACCCAGGCCGAATGTACGCGCTGACCAATGCAATGGACGAAAACTTCCGAGAGAGGGTCCAAGGTACTATCTCTCTTAGTAAGGAATTTTCTCTATGCATTGCATGATCTAGGTATTAGTTTTTCGTCTAAATTGTGTGATACGTAGATTACTTACGAGACGTAATCTATATTTCTTCGTTAGTACAATTTGACCGAGATTGTGTCATAGAGTATGAGGTATTTTGTGTTATCATGGTGTGTGGGAGCCATGGAAACATTTAAAGTATCTCGTTTTGATATCTCGTGGTATTAATCGCGGTGTGTGGGAACCACGAAGATATCATATATCAAAGTACGAAATGACAAGATCTTTAAGGTCAAACCGGAGCGAATTCTCGATCACCTGGAGGAGCAAATGACAGATAGAGTGAAGATCCAACACGTATAGTCCAAGGTCCGAGTAGGACGGAGTCTAGGTAGTACGGAACAAATTTCGAGGACGAAATTTTGTTTAACGGGGGGAGAAATGTAATACCCTAAAATCTGACTTAGGGTAAATATCAAAAATTGGGAAATGTACCTATTGAAAATAGGTGAATATGAGGTCTCAAACACCTTGTATTGAGTTTACCTTGTTGTTAGGGTAATTTACCTTGAAATTAGATAATTTGCAATTAGGTCCCTAAAACGTTTGGAAATTTGCAAATAGGTCCCTAAGCACATTGTGGGTTATAAATACCCTGTGAAAGCTATAAAGGAGGCAAGTAAAAATATATGTGAAATAGGGAAGGATATTGTCCCTAATTTAGGTAATTTATAAAGTTACAAACTTGGAGGAATTGTAGAAGAACACTCAAAAAGTAAGGAAATGACCGAAATACCCCCGTAAGTGCTAAGATAATGCAGAAGACATGAAAACAAAGATGTCAGGGCTAAAGTTATGAGGTAATGAGGCATTCTAATTAAGAAAATTATCAACTATTGATAAGAAAGTAATTAGGTAATTATTGGCTAATTACTTAAGCATAAGCAAAGGAAATTCATGAATAATTATGTAAAACCCTAAAATTAGTGGTTTTTGGCTTAAAATTAGTAAAAACATATTTGTTAATTAATTGGAAATTTTGGGGAAAAATAGATGAGATTAGGTATTTTTGAGCCTAAAAACAAGTATGGACCAATAGGAAAAAGTTATGAAAAATTATGTAAAAATAATTATTTAATTATATAATAATAATTAAATAATTAATTAAAAAATTATATATATATATATATATATATATATATATATATATATATATTATATGGCTGCCGACACCTTTGGAAAAAGAAAGGAAAAATAAAATAAAATGAATTAAATAATATATAAGAGTTGTTAAAATAATAAACTCTATTAAAATAATAAATAGTGAATAGTAAAAATATAAATAGGAAACGGATCCTATCTAGGGATCCAGGAATAGGAATTCCAAAGTCAAGATAAAATATTGATCAGTGAGTTTTTACCTTCAAGTGACCTTTTCCGGAAGTTCATTCCGAAGCCGATAGAGCATTTTCCTAATAAGACAAAATAGAGAAAGTCTGATAGATAGTCAGATAGTCAGGAAATTAGAATTTGAACAAAATAAATCATAACTCAACATCTAGAAGTAAGTTGAGGATTTTCTGGACATATTTGGAATCAGTGAATTTTTGTCCAGAAGTTGGCAATTCCAGAAATGAATTCCGGGAACGGACACGCCTTTCGAGAAACTTCAGGCTGACTGTTGGAACCCTATATGGAGTCAGAAATTTATTTAGCCCGGACATTTCTAATAAGTGAGAAAATGTCTTCAAAGTTGTAATTTCAGATTTTTGGGATTTTACGCGATTACGCGAATCGGGTACCGATCGGGGAAATTCTATCGGTACGGGCAAAAATCAAATTGGAAAATTCCCTTTATGTCCCCAAATTCTCCTATAAATACCCCACCCCCCCTTTGGTTTTTCACACCATTTCCTCTTGAGATTTTCGAATCCTAGAGAAGTTAGAGAGAGGAGCTCGGAGAAAATCATAAGCGAAGCTCTGGGTAAGTTTTTCGGTACTTAGTCTTAAGCTTCGGTAGTTTTAGTAGGATTGTTAGTTAGATCTAGCAAGTAGGAGATGAAATTCCTATTCTTGTTTTTAAGCCTCATTGCATTGAAAGATGCCTGACGAGGTAAAAACATAGTAGGGATTGAGTCTCTGAAAATTGAAAGTTAAAATAGCAAGCTTTAAGCTTTCGTAGTTCTTTCAATAGCTAGAGTAGCCTTTATTTTTCAAAGTATGATTAGATGTCATATGATAGGGCTATTTTAGTCATTATTTTGAATATCATGATGGGGTCGAAGTTCTGGCAAAATTTTGGGAAGATTAGAGTTAAAATAGCAAAGCTCTGGCGAAATTCCGCCGATTAGGGGAATAAGGGCAAAATGGTAATTTTTACCTAAAATGCCTGTTATGATGTAAATCATTAATTAATATGATTTCTATTTCGAAAATGATGTTGGAGTAAGAGTTATGTTGAAATTTTGGAAAATCAGAGTCAAAGTAACGAAGTGCTGGCAAATTTCCGCCAATTAGGGGGTTAAGGGCAAAATAGTCATTTTGACTAAAAATGTCCGTCGTAATGCTAGATCCTTAACAAGTACATTGTTATGTTGATAGGATATCCGTAATCAAGAACCGCTGTCAGGAAATACTGTTTTCGTCGAAGTACCGTTTTAGTAAATGTGCAGAATTAGTCAACGAAGGTACGTTCGCGCATCGGTAACCTTAACACCGATGTTTATCGTATGCGTATATGTGTTAGGAGTATTGTATGTGTATATGTGGTGTATGTACGTTCGCGTCTTCGGTAACCTTAACTCTGATATTTATGGTATGCGTGTATGTGCTATGTGAATTATATGTTATGTATTGTTGTTATGATTGCTGGGTAATGGGATACGCATGTTAGAGGCCTAGGTGCCGCCAGGATATGGTTGTTAGGGGCCTATGTGCTTCCAGGGATCAAGAGGCCTAGGTGCTGCTAGGGTTACACTGCAGGGGCCTATGTGCCGGGATACGTTGTTTGGGAGATGCTTGTACTATGTGCTATTATACTATTGATTCTCGTGTTTGTCTCGTAGTCCATATACTGTATATGTAGATATGAGGTTAACCGTTACCTGGGGTCCGATTGCAATGGACCTCAGCTCTCCATATAGCTTCAGGATCGGGAGGACCGAGGGCCGAGAAGAAGAGTAAGCAGTCCGCGTAGAAGTTCCGGCTGACGATTTCCTTTTGTTGTTCCGAGAGAAGCTTTCCTTTGTGTTGTATCTCACTTTTGAACCACGCGGTTACTGTACTGCTGTTGTAATTAGCCAGACTTACGGCGTTTTATATATACATATTAGTTACTCAATCGCTCCGGTGCTCTACTCTGATGATTTTAAATATATAAAAAATTTATACTGCTTTTGAAAAGTTGGGATGTTACAAGTTTCATTTACATCTTTATATATATATATATATATATATATATATATATATATATATATATATATATATGGGCTTCATATGTCGTCTTCATGCACGTCCCTATCGTAATTAACTATGTCCCTTAGTTGTATCAAAAAAACTTTGCCCCTTAAAAAGATGAAAAAATACTCTTACAAAGAAATTAACAGTATTGTATTGTATTTTATTTTTAATTTAAGGACAAACTAACTGTGATTACTAATTAAAAAGGTTGAATAATTAGAGTTAACATTCACAAATGATTAAGGTTACACAGTAATTTGTCGGAGCAAATTCGGTGGTGTGCTTCTGGGCATTTGTGTTTGGTAGAAGCCAAGGGTATTTTTTGAAAATAATTATAATTAACTAATTTAACTTCTCTCCTTAATCTCTCCAAATTTCGGTAAATTATTCTTATAATTAGGATCGGAGGGAGTATAAAATATAACTAGCCTTCATCTGCATATTATATTACACTTAATCATCTTGTGAACGAGTCATATTTTTTCTTTATAAATATATAAATTTTATATTTTACTCCCCCAATTTCTTTTTAAAATAGATGAATAACTAATTTTCAAATATTTAAAATACCATTAAAGTTGATTAATGATTACAAAGTTCTTTTATACAAAGAAGGGAATATAAATATGTTACTTTGGTGTAAATGTTATATTTAATTAACAAAACTTATTGATTCCCTACTAAATTTAACTTGTCTTTTTTCTTCTACATCATCTGTTTTTTTTTTTTGGATACTAAAAGGTTTAGGTGAGGGTAGACACTATGTACCCCGCTAGGGTCAGGGTACGCCCTCACATCGACCAACAAGTATCGAACTTCCTCCCTTTTGAGGTAAAGGTCGACGCCTCTCATATCGACCAGTAGGTATCGAACATCTTCCCTTTTGAGGTAAAAGTCGACGCCTTAACCAACTGTACCAATCCTCATTTATTTTTACATCATAATTATAATGCCAATGAGGAAAGATGATTGATTGACTGATTTTTTTTTTTGGCCCAAACATTGTGTCAGCAACTTAATCCATAGAATTTATAGATGGAATAATAATTATGATTATTTATAAATATAATGGAGTCAAAATTCTCATAAGATTCTCTTTGACAAAGAAGATTCTCATAAGATGGCAAAAAAAGAAACCATTAAGGTTATGGGATACTTCCTCCGGTCTTAAATATAAGAGAAAATTTATTGTACAAATTACACTACAAATTTATCTTATATTTTGAACCGAAGATAGTATATTAGATATATGTGGCGCATAAATTGTAAATTGTATAACTTCTTTAAATTTTTTATTAGATATAAATTTATAAATTCTAGTCTCATGATTTTGTTTAGTTTAGTACTAGTTGTATGTCAGCATTATTTCTCTTAATTTTCTTTATTTAGGTATTAGTTTTTGAAATTCATGAATAATAAAATAATTTATTTTATCTTCTTTCTAAGAAGAGTAAAATATTGTAAATAGGGTTAAGGTACAGATTTGCCAACCAACTATTACCCGAGGAGCGTCTGACAAAAATAACAATTGAGGGGACCAAAATTGCCAATCAACAATTAAAAAGTGAAAAAAAAACAATTTGGTGCAGATTCGCCAACGAACTATTACCCCTTCACTGTCTTGGTGTCTCCGTCTTCCATTGACTGTCACAGTGTCGACGACGTCAGCGTCTCTAAAGCTTCCATTGTTGCTCGGTGTTCCACTCACCCTCTTGAACTCATCCAGTAGTCCACAGCTTTTAATCGGCACGCACCTTGCACCCTGTTTCCATCCCTCCGATGCCACAAGCAGCAACCGTCGCTGCCACAACGCCTGCTCCCATGGGTCTCATCTCTGTTGGTGTTTGTCTTATCCAACCAGAAGGCTTAACCTCTTTTTTTTCTCCAACGTTTCCGCCACCGTCCTACGCCAGTGCCTCATATTTTAACTTAATTGGGGTAGTTGTTGTTTTTTAATAGTTATTTGGTGTTTTTTTTTCACTTTTTAATTGTTAATTGACAATTTTGGTCCCCTCAATTATTATTTGTGCCAGACGCTCCTCAGATAATAGTTGGTTGGCAAATTTGCACTTTAACCGTTGTAAATATTTTAAACCATTAAATCAATTCAATTATTTATTCCGGGGTGTAGTTTTTTATTAATATAATTTATTTTATTTTTTTATAATAAAAAAATCACATAAAGTACGGTCCCCGCTGGTCATTATATTCAACTGGTAAACTGCAGTTGGACCTTTCTTGCTGAAGTTTATTATGTCAGTCACTATTCTTCAAATATAATTATAAAATATACAATTTATAATAAATAGAATATAATTTTAATAATAGCAACTTGTAGTATTTTTAACTTGGAAAGCATACATAAGTTTATATATGGAGTATATTATAGGGAAAATTCCCTTCAGAGCCCAAGTAACCAAAAAATTATTTAAAAAAATTCAAAAAAATCATATATCAAAGAAAGCCCTAAGACATTTTTTAGTATTATTTTATAAATGTTAATAACTATATCAATTCAAAATTAACAATTAAATCAATATACGTTAACAACAATATCCTAACAATTAAATCAGTACATATTAACAATTATATCGGTGCAATATTTTATGAAATAATATCATAAAAGATCATTTTCTGATATCTGACTTTTTTAAAGCCATTTTGACAATATTTTGATAGCTTGGATTTGAGGGATTTTCCCTATATTATATTATATTTTTAATTATTCTTTGGAATAATTTCAACGCCTCCCCCATCTTTTTCTCAGTCCGGTTGAAAAAGAAGCGGTCAAATATGCACCGAAAAAAACGAAGGGCGTTTTATGTTGGGATTCGAAAGCGCAGAGAAATTCATATTTATAGGTTTCTAAATTCTAAATACTGAAAAGTGTGGAAAAACAAAACACAGTGATCGAGAAGGAACCGGTGGAGGAGGAAGAAGAAGAAGAAGATGGAAGGAGGTCACGGCGGTGCCGACAAAACGGCGTTCACCGAATGCTTCCGGCGATCCATTGCTTCTCCGTACATCATGCGCCTCGCTCTTTCCGCCGGAATCGGAGGTCTTCTCTTCGGCTACGACACCGGTACTTAATTCAATTCTCCTCCTCACTTTCTCTCTGAGAAAACCAAAATGTTCTTCAGAATCACATTGAATTCTGACGAATGAGATGGCAAAAAAACAAAAACAAAAAGATTCGGACTAATTCGAACAAAGTCGGGTTTCTGAATTAAGCCCCAAAACTCTTACAAAAACATCTTTATGGTTTTCTGGAGTCAAATTGAATTGAATTCGGAGTATTCAATCAAAGTCGGGTTTTCGGAGTCACGTCATCTTTGTGGCTTTCTGGGTCACATTGAATCGAATTCCGACTATTTCGAAACAAAGTCGGGTTTTCGGAGACACATTGAAGCCCGAATAATTTAAACGGGTCAAAAGTTAAACTAAATAGGCTTAGCTTTTCTAAAGTGGGACTGAGGCGTGATGCTTAAAAGGAATCTAGCTTTAATTTTTGAAGGAGTAATGCCTATGGATTCAGTGGTTCGGAGTTTTCTTTTTGTATGAACAGGGAGTTTGAAAAAATGAGTTGAATTGTTTATGATTTTAAGAATTAGTTGTTTGTTTGTGAAAATGTAGGTGTGATTTCTGGAGCTATGCTGTACATTCGTGAGGACTTTGAGGAAGTTGACAAGAAAACATGGCTTCAGGTCATTTCAGCTTCTCTTTCTTTATACCTATATGAAAATATTGGGATGCTAAGGTTGAGGGTCCCCATTCATATGCGTTTTCTTTTGTTTAATTAAAAGTTTAAATGAGTTAAAATTCCGGCTTTATTAGACTCTTAAAAAGATTTTACAGAGATACATAAATCGCTTTATGACCTTGTGATTTATAAGTTGACCACTTATTAAGTGGATCGAACTTTGTTGGCTCATCAACATGCTTTTTTATTGTTGTTGTTGTTTTTATTATGAAAAATTGCTAAAATATCCCTATAACAAAATTTACTATTACCTCGCTAGACAATAGATTTACTCTCATAAAAAAATACTTCATTCGGTTCTAATTATAGGACAATATTTGAGAATTGGTTTTAGTCTTAATTATAAGACAACATTATAATTTTTGTTAATTTCTTCTCAAAATACCTCTATTTCATTCTCCCAGATGTGTTTGATTTTTGTTGAGTATATGTATGTGGATGCATAGATTCTTCCAATCAACGAAACTTTTAGATATATATGTGCATGTATATATGTGTGTGTCTACACACAAATATATATAGACACACCCACGCATATATAGGTGTGTGTACATGTACGTATGTATGTATATGTGTGTGTCTACACTCAAATATATATAGACACACACATATGTGTGTTTGTGTATACATATATGTATATCTGTGTGTCTATCAATATATATGTGTTTGTATATGTACATATATAAACACACACACATGTATCTACATATATATCTTTGTGTGTGTGTTTATGTGTGTAGATATATGCGCACACACACACACACATATATATATATAGAGCATACATATACACACACATATATGTATATATAGCAAGATTATTATTTCAATTACATAGCGTTTGGAAAGGAAAATTTTAGGTTGGAGAAATATATGACATGAACTTTTGATTTACTTTTACTTATGTCATTTTAAATTTATATAAGAGTATTTTAGGAAAATGAGTAAAATTAACTAATTTAACTTCTTTTCTTAATCTCCACAAAATCGATTAAATATGTCCTATAATTAGGATTAGAGTATAAGATTTTAGTTCATTTTATCGTAAAAATTTGTTACTTTTTTCTTAGTATCTATCTTTGAGTGTGAATAATAGGGGGCTTCTATCTAGTTATACTGCACATAATAATAAAAGGTATTTTAGATAAATCAACACACTTTTTTTTATGCATGACTAACTATTAATTTCTTTAATATCTACAAATTAATTATCTTGTTCTTATATTAAACACCAAAACGGGTATCTAAAAATACTTGAAATTTGTTTTTAAGAGTACTTCATATTTTCACCTCTATGCAACCTTTATGTGCAAGTGGAAGAAGTTTACAGACAGGACACGACTTGAGATTTTTCAACCACTTTTCCTCTTATTATTATAATAAAAAAAAAAGGAAGCAAAATATAAATAAATTGTAATTTCACGTCTAGAAGAAAAAACCATGTGATTGTTGTTTTATGTGATTTTTGTTGATAAGGTTTACCTCTTGGGAAAATTCATTTTAGGGCCCTTTTAATAGGGAAAATTGTAAAAAGGTCCTAAGGTTCTGACAATCCAGAAAAGGTCTCAGGGCTTTTTCTAGGATTTTCAGAATATTGTGTGAGTTGTTAACGGGCCTGATATAGTTATTAACGAGTAGGTCTTTAACAACTAAATCAGCCTCGTTAACAACACTTTTGCTAACAACTAAATCAGTACCTTTAACAATTATATCAGTAATCCGTTAACAACTATATCAGCCCGTTAACAACTCACAAAGATTCTGAAAATCCCAGAAAATGTTCTAGGGCATTTTCTAGGATTATCAAAATTCTGGGGCTTTTTTTTTCAATTTCTCCAGTTAAAAGGGTCCTGAAATTGATTTTCCCCTACCTCTTGGAAGCATCTCAGCATGTACTTTGTTTTCCTTTTGTTTGTTTGTTCCAATGTTGACAGTGATGCCCAGCAGCCAGGGCGGCAGGTTCGCGAAACAGCGAAAGGACGAGCTGTTCGCTCACTTTTTTAAATAATTATAAAATATCAATAATCAATAGTAATATATAATTATATATGTACTAAATAAATTATATTTAGAGATTCAAATATAATAAAAAGTCTCGTCAAGATATTTTAAAAATTAGTATTATTAATTTTCAAGTCTAAATAGAACTTGAGTTGAGTTTTAAAATTTTACTTCAAAATTTTTAAGAAAATTAATATTAAACATTTAAAAAAATTATAATTGCCTCTAATATTTATGATATTTTCTTATAATTTAGAATAATTTTCTTAAACTTAGCAATAAATTTTAGATAATTACCATTATTAATATCCTTGAACATAATTTTGACCATTGAAGAAGAAATATACTACTATTTTTTATTGAGTTTAAGTTCTTAGATATAAGAATTGAAGTTCTTCGGTCAAGGTGTGGGTTCAAATTCCTCGGGGACCAAACTCTCTTATTGATATGAGAATCTTATTATTGGTTAATGTGTAAATAACTATGTAATCACTCTTTGAACTTGATACATGCCTTGACTTGATAAAACCCTTAGGATCCCATTCACCCAAACTTTTATTTCTCCAAAATTAACTAAAAAAATTAGTGTAGTTAATGATTATATTCTGGAAATTAAATTATCTATTTACAATTTTTGCAACGATTGTTGTGTTACAAAAATTTCATCATCAATATATAGCACACATGGCCAAGCTTGTTTGTAATGTTCTGAAAAACATACTTTCTTATACTTCACTCCTTGGATTAAACCCTTTTTTAAAAAAAAATGCAAGTTATATAGACTTCTTTTCAAATCACTAGAATTATATTCCTTTCTTTTGATAACTTGCACAACTCTCTTCTAAAAACAAAAAAGTAAGTCTACAATTTGATACTAAGGGTGTGCATGGTAACGCTCCCAGAATGTGTTTTTTGTTAATTTCTGTTCCCCGGAACACAAATGGATGAGAAATCTGTTTGGTGAATCCGGTTTTTTTTCTTGTTCCCGGGATGAACCGGTTCAATTTTTGTCTTTGGGAATAAAAAAAAAAGCAGAAAATTCATGCTTTTCTATTTCTGGGCATAAAATCAGAATTTATTCCTCAACCTACAACCTCTCTTCTTTCTCTCGAAAATCTTTCGCAGTGTCAACTACCCTTCCCACCGGACCCCACCGCCGCCGCCACCACCCCCGCCACCGCTGCCGCCCCCACCTCACCGCCACTACCACTACCACCACCACCACCACCACCACAACCGCCGCCGCCGCCACCCCCACTAACATCGCCGCCACCACCACCACCACCACCCCCACCACCACCACCCTCGCCGACGCCGCTGCCGCCGCCCCCACCTCATCGCCACGACCGTCACCGCCGCCGCCACTGCCACCCCCACCTCACCGCCACCGCCACCACCACAACCGCCGCCACCACCGCCACCGCCGCCGCCACCACTACCACGACCGTCACCGCCACCGCCACCAACACCCCCACTTCACCGCCACCGCCACCACCACCACCCATGCCGCCGCCGCCACCACCACCACGACCGCCGCTGCCACCGCCACCACGACCACTGTCGCCGCCGCCCCCACTGCCACTGCCACCACCACCACATAAATAATTTTTTGAATATAAAAATTATAGAAAAAAAATAAAATGTGTTAACAAACGTAATTCTGATTATCGGAATGAAAAAAAAAAATTGTGTTAACAAACGTAATTCTGATTCTCGGAGTAAAAATAAAATGAGTTAACAAACGTAATTCTGATTCTCAGAACTCTTCCCAGGCACAGAATCAGAAAAAACTGTTCCATCTCAGAAACTGTGCTGGGAACAGAATGGTTGCCATGCATAGCCTAAAAAGACTAAAAGTTATCTAGTTAGTAAAATCTAGTTTGCAATAAGTTGTATCTTTCAAGGACCTATTAAGATGTGTATTGAAATGCAGGAAACCATTGTGAGTATGGCTGTAGCAGCAGCCATAATTGGTGCTGCTCTAGGAGGATGGATGACAGACAAGCTGGGGAGAAAGAAATCAATTATGATTGCTGATGTTTTGTTTGTTTTGGGAGCTGTTGTGATGGCAATTGCGCCGGCTCCATGGGTCATCATTCTCGGTCGAATCTTTGTTGGTTTGGGCGTCGGAATGGCTTCCATGAATGCTCCCTTGTACATCTCTGAAGCTTCACCTGCTAAGATCAGAGGAGCACTAGTTTGCATCAATGGTTTCCTCATCACTGGTGGCCAGTTCCTCTCTTACCTCGTCAACTTGGCTTTATCTAAGGTATGCTTCAAAATGTAGTACATAACTTTGTTACATTATCACAAAAAGGTAGAATATTATATGTAAGTTACTTAGTTCACATTATTGTCACATGATACTTTAAGGTGATATATAATATAATAATAAATACATGACTTGTAGATGTTAGTTTAGTAACTAGTAAACCTTTCTACTACCTCCGGTCTTTAATATAAAGACCTAACCGACTAATTTGAGGAGATTTAGAAAGCTATTAAAGTACTTATATTTATTATTTTTCTCTAAACTAATTTATCTGACGTGTAAAATGACATATAATCTAATAATACACATAAATATTTCTGGGAAATCATGTAACATATGCTAGAATTATGTCTAGTTTCTCTTAAGTCAAATATAGTGAAAGCTTAAAGCTTTAGAATAACTCATGTTTAAAGGGCTAAGTTTTGTCAAATTCAATTTGATTTTGGTTCAGTCCTCTTGGTCATGGCGTGGAATGCTTGGCGTGGCTGCAGTTCCAGCTTTTGTTCAGTTCATTTTGATGTGCTTCCTTCCTGAGTCACCAAGATGGCTTTACAGAGAGGTAATGCATATTAATTGATTTTTTCCTTTATCTCTGATGAACTAAGCTCTGTGTTGGTTTTGATGCTAATTGTTTAATAACTGCTCTCATATTTATTTGTCTTTTTTAACGACATTTCTCATTTAAACTGAGCATTATTTCTGATATCATACATGAATATGAGAGTGAATCACACTGATGTATCTCTGGTTCTTGTGAAGATTCCTTGCAAATAGCTCAATATTGCCTGTTTCTCTGTTTCTCTATTGATCTTTTTTACTACAAGCTTGTTTCACTCATTTGCCCCCTTTTCCATTTACTACTCGACCCGCTAAAAGTTTTGAAGTAGACTGAATCTATCGATGAAACTAATAAAGAACGTGTGTATGTGTCCCCATTTGTTTAAGCATAAAACATAAGTAATTTTAGGCAGATTAGAGATTTTACATAGGGTTAAGGGGCAAAAATATCCATAAACTTTTTGTGAAGTTTGTGAAGGGGCATCTGACACTAGAAACTTTTTTTGAGTCCAAAGATCCACACAAACTTTTAAAAGTAGAGCAAAAATGTCCTCTTCGTTAAATACCCAAAACGCCGGTTACTTTTCCTTCTTCGTTAAATACCATATTCTTTCTTATCTCAGTCAACTCTCTCTCTCTCTAACCCTTCCTCTTTCTCTTTCTTCTCTCTCTCTCATGCAATGGAAACACCTTTTAAATTTTTATTTTTAAATCCAACTAAAAAAAAATTGAGTTGAATTTAAAAAAATTGGAGAAATGGAAAGTTTAATTAAGGGAAGATCTATGATAAAAGAGAAAGAAAAACTAATTAAAAAATCTTAACCCCACTTTTCTAATTTTTTTTAAATCCAACTCAACAATTTTCCCTCCACTCACTTCCCCTCCCCTCATACCAAACAATGCTTGAGGGAAGTTAATTGATAGAGAGCAAAGTTTTTCCTCCCATCTTAAATGTAAGAACTAGTAGAGAGGGTTGTTTTGGTGCTAAATATATAAATTCAATTCATTTTGTCTTCCAAATTTATAATTTTTTTTCCTAAACTCTTCATATTAATTATACATATTAAGGGAGTTTGCCATCAAAGGAGTTATTTCTAATACAAATGATTAAAAGGGATACTTTAGGGAATGAATACACATATTTTTTTACAAATAACTGATTTAACCAGTTTTCTTAATCTTTGCATATTAGTTATCTAGCTCCTATAGTTACAACTACTTACAACCGATCCATGGGAGTAATATGAGATGTCTAATCCTGTTTTGTGTAACATCATGCTGCACAAGTAGTTTAATCAGATTGATCCTGCCTTCTCAAGTAATTAGCTTTTGGACTATGTTTATGTGTTTATTCAGAATCTTATGATTGTTTCATTTGTTTGAGCAGGGAAAAGAAGATGAAGCTAGGCAAATCCTTGAAAAAGTTTACTACGCTGATGAAATTGATGATGAGGTGAAAGCTATGCAAGAATCTGTAAGAGCAGAGAAGGAAATGGAAGCCTCAATGGGAAATAGCGCCATAGAAAAATTTAAGAGAGCATTTTCAACCCCGGCAATTCGAAGGGGTCTGTACGCAGGTATTGCGGTGCAAGTGGTTCAGCAGTTTGTAGGCATCAACACAGTCATGTATTACAGCCCAACCATCGTCCAATTCGCTGGAATCGCTTCCAACTCCACAGCTCTTGCACTATCTCTGATCACTTCTGGGCTGAATGTGGTTGGCACCATCATAAGCATGCTTTTGATCGATCGGTTCGGGAGGCGTAGATTGATGCTTGTGTCCCTCGTTGGAATAGTAGTGTGTCTTGTGATTCTAAGTGGCACGTTCTTTCAGGCCTCGACGCATGCTCCTCGTATAAGCAACGTGGACACCCTCAGCTTTGGAGGGAATTCTACATGCCCAGCCTATACAAAGGCCCCAGGTTTTGCTTCATGGAATTGCATGTCTTGTTTGAAAGTACAATGTGCCTACTGTGCTAATGGAGATAGTGAAGTAAGTACTACTTTATTTGTTTTCCTTCTTCACATATAACATGTTGGAACTAGTTTCCTCCTTGTCCAAAGAACGAGTAGAGAGAGTTCTCTCAAATATGGGCCTTCCAGTTAGATTTAATTTATCTTAAACTGATAATTTTTAAATAAAAAAAATAATTATTTAAAAAAAATGGCAGTTCAAAGATTATCTTTATTTTAAAAAATTAAAAAAGTAAAAGAGATTAAATTTGGATCGTCCAGATCTCATCTGAATGGCCAAATTTGGGAAAGCTCTCCTTACTCGTCCTTTGGACGAATAGGGAAACCAGTTCCTAACATGTTGCTGATATATGTTTTACCATTTTCTAATTGCACATATAAAATCCGTTTACACAGTTAAATCCAGAAAAAATAAGCTAATTTTTCCATTTCTATAACTGATTTTCTTAAGAAATTTTTTATATGAGCTTAGCCAATAATTATAAGCATGTTGCATACATTATTAATTCAAATAACCTTGAGATCTACCATTTCTACTCATAATTTGTGTTTGAGATATCTACCTTTTACAGTTGGATTCACTTAAAAAATCTCCTTTTCTGTTCTCTTGTTTTGAATTTTGTGAATTTAAGTATGGTGGGTATAATCATTATAATATGTTAAAAGAAAATAAGTCGTTGTTTTGTTCCCTTGTTATTCTCTAACCATTTATGCAGGTTCCTCTGATATTTAGAGGATGCACAAGGGCAACTTGATTTCTTGGGATGTGGGCTTCTTATAAAGAACTTTTAATTCCCTCTTTCACTGCGCAAGAACTACTACCTTGATCATTAATATAGGAACCGATTGACCAATTTGGGAAGATTAAAAAAGCTAAATAGATTACTTCAAATTATTTATATTTATCATTTTTCTCCAAACTAATTTGTCTAACTTATAAATTAATATATAATCTTATGATGCACATTAGTATTTTAGAGAGATCATGTAACATATGTTATAATTAAGTAATTTATCTATCTTTCACAATCTTCTCAAATTAGTCAACTAGATCTTATATTAAGTACTGGATGTAGTATTTGGTTTTAAGAGGAGCTCATTGATGAATCTTTCCTCTAATTTATGTTATCTGACAAATAAATGTTGTTTCAGAAATTTCTTTACTGCTGAAACCAACAAATACAAACCAATTAGACTGTATTTTCATGTCATTCCTGTCTTGATCTGGCTTGATTTATCTACATTCACGAAATATGTAGTTGGCCCACACCTATTTATGTGATGTGGATCCTTTCTCTCTCTGAATGCACTCTTTACATTCATTTTGCAATTGGAGAGGACTTGCTTAGCCAACAAGTAACCATGTTTTTTCTGGGTCTCCTTTGTGCAGTTTGCGCCAGGCGCATGTTTGGTTTCAGACAAGGCTATTCGAGCAACATGTCGTTCACAGAACCGGGTATGGTTTTCCGAGGGCTGTCCAAGTAGAGTCGGTATCCTGGCCGTTCTAATAATGGGATTGTACATCCTAGCCTACGCGCCGGGAATGGGAACAGTGCCTTGGGTTCTGAACTCCGAGATATATCCATTGAGATTCAGAGGAGCCGGAGGAGGCATAGCCGCAGTTGCAAACTGGTCTTCAAATCTCATAGTCAGCCAATCATTCTTGAGCATGATCGAGGCCCTCGGCACTACAGGAACTTTCCTCTTGTTTGCTGGCTTCTCCTTTGTTGGACTTGTGGTTATATACTTCCTAGTGCCTGAAACCAAAGGTCTTCAGTTTGAGGAGGTCGAGGAAATGCTTACCAAAGGATTCAGACCATTCCCATTTAACAGGAAGAACAAGAATGAGAATGGTAAGTTAGATGTTAAGGAGTCTCCTTAATGAAGATCATGATGGTGGTGGAGCCACAGGTTTTTTGGATCTTGTTCTCCAAAATTAAGTAAATAAACAATGAATTGTTAAGTTATTTTGGTTCTTATCTCTGGAATTGGAGGCTATATTTGTGGATAACAGTTTGTAGAACAACTTGTTAAGTTTGATAGAATATTCTGGATTCTGCAGAATGTTGTAAAGAGTACTGGAGCATGTGATAATTCGGGTTGTCTGATTTTTATTCTCAAAATCAGTTCTTGCCTTTTGTGTTTCTTACTGGAAAGTGTTTCAAAACATGTTTTTGCACAATAGTTTGAACATGTTATATGGTACACCCCCTTTCTTTCTTAACTAAGCTAAGAACTCTTGAACTAGATATTACTCCTCATTCTCTAAATGTAGGAGTTAGATAACTACTTTATAAAGATTAATTAAATAAATAAATTATGTTAGTTACTAGGTCCTAATTATAAGAACATTTTCGTTGTGTAAATTGCACTACGAAAGTGTTCCTATAACTAAAACCGGAGGAAGTAGTATAAAATGTACGTTGATTTTTTTAAACTATTCATTTTAATCATTTGCACTAAAACTATCCAAAATTGTTTGAAACCTCCAATTTGTTTGTGTACACAATATGGGTAGTATGAGGAAAATTATAAATTTGGGGGCAAAATACATTTAGATATTACATTTAAAACCAAAATTTAATTCTCAACTAGATCTTACATTTTTTTAAAAAAAGTGGGAGTAATACATAATTATATGATGATAACCTAGAAAGTCACAAATAGTAAGGGTCACTTATATATAATTCCACTGTTGAAACAAATTTACAAAATTATATACAATATCTGTTTTGTCTTACCACTTAACAGTGAGGTCTTTTTTACCTTTTGTGTGGTTACAGAAAAAAAATGAAGTCTTCGGATCATTGTCCATCAAACAACCCCCTTTAATTCGAATTTATGGAAAAATTAATCATTTGGTCATATAAGTTTTAACTTAGGTTGTGATTTAGTCCCTCAAGTTTAAATCGTTGCGACTCAATCAATGAGTTTCCAAAGGGCTAGAAGATTTATGAATAGATCCAACCTCAGCCTGCAAGTCATTACCAGCTGGATTCACTGAGGAACCTTCAAACAAAACAATTCTATTTTTCAAAATATAAAAAATGTCCCCTTGATTAGTTGACAATAATTGTCAACCTGCATGCTCTATTTACAAAGTATTAACTATTTTGCCTTGCTACGAGACTCACCCATCATAGACAAGTGCGCGACCCGGATCGGATTCAAATTAGTCAAACTCTGGATACCGGATGGGTAAAAAAAAAAAGCATGAACTATTTTATGTTCAGTTATTACAATTTTGTGTAAAAGAAAGATTATGTTGATAAAAATAATTGAAAAACTAAATCAAATTACTTTATCCCTATTTTTATAAAATATAATTGAAAATCACTTGTGTTCTTCTCTTTTGCTTAAGCAATTCTTCATTCCTTTATCTCTATTTAATATATAATTTAATATTTTGTTTAGGAGATTAATTGTATCACTATCTCTTTTTTTTTTTTTTTTGAATTACAAGGCGTCAGGTACTAATGGCCTGAATTATAAGGAGCGAGATTGAACTCATGACCTCCCACTAGTTAGGGAGAACCCATACCGCTAAGCTACAAGGCCTTTGGTATTGTATCACTATCTCTGATTGCACATTAAAGCTACGTGGAGGAATCGGTGGGATTGAATTATCATTGCCCTCCTCGCAATCATAATGGTTGACTCCATGAAGAGTTGACAATCTAGACGCCCCACTTTGTTCGCCCAAACTATCCTCTCATCACGCATGATTTCCCATGATCGGAAATCTCCAGTCGACTGACCGTTGCGTTGAGTCTGCCGGCATTGAGGGGCCACCATCCAATCACCATACTCCAAGGATACACAAGAGTCAGTGGCGGAGCCACACTGGGACAAGTGACCACAGATGCAGACACAAAGTTTGGGGATTTTTTTTCCTCTCGTCTTCTTCAACAACCTCTGTCACCACCTCCCTCTTCAATTCGTCTCCTTCATCTTTTTTAAATTTGTTCAGTGGCTAGCTTTTTCTTCAACCTCTGTCGCCACCACCCTGCCTTGTTCGTCTTCTTCATCACGAGGATTACATCCAGCCTAACCTCTTGAATTAAAATTAAAATTTCAAATTTCAAATTTCAAACTTAATATCTCCAACCTTTACATCATCGCAAAATCATGATAATTGACCCTCACCACGTCACTTGTGCAGACCCCAAAAAAAACTTTTCGTGACATTTTCCAAGTACTAGAAAACCTTAGTTAAAATGAAAAAAACCAACAGCAACAATAGTTGAGCCTTCAACCACAATCACTGATGCAAAAATAGTAGGATCCTATAATTCTTTCGAATACCTTCTCTCGCACCTGTCTCTTCTAAGATTCCTTAAAACATTCATACTACTGTGGGTATTTCATGGAGTCTCTTCAACAAATATTTGCATTCTAATAAAAGAAGCCATTGTTGGAAAGATTTGGATAGAAAGGCGACAACAAAGACCTCATCAATGTCACTCAGATCTTCCAAAACAATATGAACCAAGGGTTTCTTTGCAACAGAATCGCATTGACAAATCAAGAAACCCTATGAAAGAATCAGAATATATAAAACCTTTAGATGAGACGAGCATACCTTGAAGCAATAACAGTGCTGAATAATGCACAGATCGAAGGCTAGGGTTCTTGATTATGGTGTTGGGCTTGAGTATGACAGATTCTTCATAAACCCCATACTCTATCACTAGAAGAAGCTTTATTATGATCATGATCTATTAATCTCAAAATGCCAATGGATCTCAAAAAGCGACGTCAGCAACATTTATTGTAAGTCCGTAAAAAGTTGCGTGCTTTTGGATAATCATTCTCTGCATGTTGCTAAGGGTTTAATGTTTTCTTTCCCTATCAATAAGCTGCTCTTCCAATGGATTTAATTCAAGGGAAGTCAACCATAAACTTCTGTGCACTTGGGTTAACATTAATCAAGAGAGAGACTGGACCAAGCTTCAACCTAATCAACTCATTAATGTTGGCAACGGTCACATTAATGAATCCAACGGTCATTTAATGCTCTCTTCATATATAAGAAGTTGCATTCAAGTCTTCTCAACAACCAATCTGCATAAAATAAAAAGCATTCAAAGTTTCAACTACTCTTAGTATTTTCTATTTGTAAAGTATCTATTGATACTCTTGCACTTCAGTATTCATTATTATCTGCTCTTTGAGAGAGTTTCATTTATTGAAATCATTTATTGTAAAAATCTCAAGTCAAGGGGACTTGGAGATTGGGTATATCAATTTACAACTTGTAAGGGGGAGTGTATCCTAGTGAGAGGATAACTTCGAGTATAGAGTGTGTAACTGATTCAGAGTGATAGTGAAAATCCCAGAGTGACTGGGGATTGGACGTAGGTCAAGAGTTAAGACCGAACCAGTATAAATTTACTGTGTCTTGCTATTCTTTCATCTCCTCTGTTCTACTTTGTTTTCGTGGTCAATTTCAGAGTGTCTTTAAAAATAATTTTTAAATCCCCAATTCAGCCCCCTTCTTGGTGTTTTGCTCCACTTTCATTTGGTATCAGAGCAAGGTCTTATCTAAAAGAGCTTAACATCTCGAGAAGGATCATTATGAACGATATTCTACCTGATGGAGCTTCGATCAATAGACCACTGGGTTTCAGCGGCGAACATTACTCCTTCTGGAAGACTAAGTTCAGAGTCTTCGTTCTGGACACTGAGCATGGTCTGTGGAGAGTGTTCGAGAGAGGAGACTACAGACCATTAGTTTTCGAAAATGGTATTAGAATTCCAAAACTTGAAGAAGACTATGACGAGAATGATAGAAGGTAAGTCACTCTCAACAGCAAGGCTATTCTTATGCTTCAAAGTGCACTGAGTCAAGTGAATATTTTGGCATATGCACTTTGACATCTGCAAAAGCTATGTGGAATGCCTTGGAGATTGCTCATGAAGGAACAATCAGAATCAAAGAGAATCGTGTAAATACTCTCATAACTGAGTACGATTTACTTCGTATGAAGTCTAGGGAATCCATTGGTGAGTTCCAACTCAGATTCACTGATCTAATCAACCAACTTGCTGCTTTGGGAAAACACTATGATCAACCTGTCCAAGTGAGGAAAATCCTAAATGTCCTAAGCAATGAATGAGAAGCTAAGGTCACTACGATTGAAGAAGCTCGTGGAGAATCAATGGCTTCGGTTGCAGCCCTGTTTGGCAGTCTTTCTGAATATGAAGGAAAGATCAAGTTCAGAAAGGGACTTGATGAAATTGGTGGCAAGAGCAAGGGAATTTCTCTCAAGACTGTCAAAGAGGCTAAAGAATCAGATGATGATGATGATGAAGATAAAGATGAAGAGCTAGGCATGATGATTCAGAGATTCAAGAAATTCTACAAGAAGGACCAAGGATTCAGAAATTTTCACAAGGGTAGCTCCAGCACTGAGCCGAAGAAGCCAATCATTTTCTACGAGTGTGAAAAGCCTGGCCACATCAAGTCAAAATGCCCCTAGTTGAAGAACAAAGACAAAGAAAAGAAGAAGTTCAATAAGTTTAAGAAGAAAGCTTATGTCTCAGCTATATGGGGAGACAACTCATCTAATGAAGATGAAGCTGAAGAAGAGGATAGAGCCAACATTTGTCTTGTGGCTCAAGAAGAGGAATCAGAAAATGAAGAGGTTGTTAGTTCTCTATGTGTTTTGATGATAACTGACATTTGTAAACTCAAGATTGAAGTTTGTCTTAGTAAGTTGAAAAAATTACTATCAAAGACGAGTCTTCGAATCAGGTCATGGAAGTCCAGTACGAGAGAGGCGAATCTTGGGTCGGTTCTTGGTTTTCTGATTGTTTTCGGCTTTGTTATGACGCAATTGCCTTGGGCTGTGAGAGAATCTTGATTTTTTTACCTCTTTTCGTGTGCTGCATCTTGATATATAGGCTATGAGTGTTGTTATCTCAAAACCTGATGCTCTGATACCATGTTAACAAAATAAATTAGAGAAGAAATATGGAGAAGATGAAGAATCATATATTAATCTCATTCGAGCAACATGCTCATACAAAGAATAATCCAATTGGGTTTTCTCTAATCTACCATAACTTGAGGGAGATAACCAAACACATAAATATAATTATTTTAAAAAGATGACATAAGTGGTCATGGCGCCAATGGTGGAAGTGGCAAAGGTTGCGGCTGCAAAGGAGGAGGTAGTGGTGGCGATGACAGGTGGTGACAACAATGGCAACGGTGAAGGTGGCGATAGCTGTAAGGGGTGGCAAAGTAGGAGGAGGTAGTGATAGCGGTGGTTGTGGAGTAGCATGGCTTGTGAAATGAGACAAGTGAAATAAAGACAAATATGACTGAAGGGTAAATTGGACATTTTCAACTAGAAATGGGTGGTAATGAGTATTCATAGGAGGAATTATGAATGAGGATTACCAATTTTTTAGTAATCATTATTACCTTGGTAAACCTTATTATCATGCTAAAGAACAACCAATCACTCTTCTCTTGTTAATGCAATCAAGATTACCATCGCCGCATGCATGCAATGACGTTGAACCAAATGAGCTTTAAGTCATAATTAAAGGTAAACTATTATCCACAAACCACAATTAAAAATAATTAATATAAAGACTTTAACCAAATAAAAAAACACTTCTTATAAACATGTCTTTAAAAGTGTAAGGAGCTAACAAAATAAACAATACAAAATATGAACAAAACAATCACTAAAAAAGTCAAAAATGCAAAATTAGTATGAATTCTTATGAAATAAGAAATATCTTTTATAAGTTTTAAATTTTTAGTTTTTTTACTACAAGATGTTCTTATGAAATTTAATTCTAAAAAAGATAATAATAACTAAATATTTGCAATATCATTAACAAAGCATAAAAAACAATAATATTAATATCATATAAATAATTTAGAAAAAACATACGAGCCTAAACGAGCCGGCCCTTTTAGGCCATCAACCCTACATGACTAGCCTTTTTAAGCTTGGTTTCATTTTTGAGACAAAAATTTCAAATCCGCCCAATTCATGGCCTAAAGGGGCTACCCCTACGAGCTCTGGGCTCAATCCTTCCTGTTCTGAATCCTATCCCCATCCCCTTCTTTAGTTCTTCATTATCATATATATGTCTCACATAAAATATTAATTCTAACAATAATAAAAAATAATAGGGCTTCTCATCAGAAGAAATCAAGAGCAACCATAAAAATTTTACTATGATTCAACAACTAAGAGTAATCTCAGTGGTCAGTGTAACAATCATGAGTTGAGTAATCTTAGCACAACAATCCAACAATCTCAGTTCCAATGATCAGAATGCAGGGTTCGAAATTAATCATAAGCAATTGATATTCAAAAACAATTCAGAAACCAAATTTCAAGAGCAAACCAAAAAGGAGTAAACCATACCTCAAAAGCCTCGACAAACTTAGAGATGAGATGCACAACAGTAACGGATTGAGGAGAACGAAGGTGAAGGCGAAGTGAAGCAGCAGATAGTCGAACTCCAACGCTTGAATTAGGAGGAAGGCCGTTAAGGCATTCTTGGGAGAAGTGCGTGGCATCACATTCACGTTGGACAGAGGGGGAGGCACCGGCAATAATGGAGAAAAGGGAGATGGAAGGAAGATAAAAGAAAGAGAAGAGTTGGCCATTATTAATGGAGAGTAGTAGAAATTATAGGAAGAAGAAAAATGATGAAGGTGAGGATGGTGTTTTTTTTTCTTGGGGAATGATGAAGGTTGTGAGAGAATGATGGGGACATCCAAAAATTGAATGGTAATGGTGTTGAGAGTTGAAACAGAGAGGGGTTACGGAAGTAGATAATCTCATGATCCATATTTCTCATTATCCTCCATGAGCCAATCTGGGCCATTAATTGGGAAAATGAGAGAAAAGTCAAAGTGGTATTGTGACCTTTCAGATTGATTGGACGAATATGATTTAGAGATTATGAGGGATGATGTTAAAACGATGATGAGAGTGAAAGACAAAATATCACCTAAGAGGGGATTGAATTGGGTGATTTAAAAACTTTTTTTATTACCCTTGAGATTCACACACTAAACAGAGTATTAACAGAGTAAAGAGGGAGAAAACTTGACACAAGAGATTTATACTAGTTCAGTCTAAACTCTTGACCTAATTCCAGTCCCCAGACTCTCTGGGTATTTCACTATCTCTTCAATTGATTACACACTCTGTACTCGAAGTAGTTCTCTCACTAGGATTCACTCCCCCTTACAAGTTGTAATCAATATCCCAATCTCAAAGTCCCACTACCTTGAGATTCTTACAAAGATATTGATCAGAAATATCTCTCTAAAAGAGCAGAGAGGTAAGCACTAAAGATTAAAATATCCGAAGATATTACACAATGAATGAAATAGTAAATGCCTATAGTTCGTTTTAGCGTTTGTGTTTCCGGTGGTTGGAACGTATTGAATGCTTCTACTTATTTTTGGTGAAGGCAATTAATGACCGTTGAGAAGCTTACAATGAGCCGTTATGAGTATTAAATGTAGCTGTTAGACGTGAAGCTCATCCATTACTCACAAGCTTTGATTCTGCAAACGAGTGTCCTCGTTCAGTTGCTTTGACATTCTTTTTGTTCTTCCCGTTAGACGTTGAAACTTCTAATAAAGGAAAGAGGGCATAAATGCTGTTGGAATTGCTCAGAAAGTGATTGCCAAATATGTCTTCGTTTTCTGGAATGACATTTAATGCACCTGATGTAATGAATGCTTTTTGATTAATCTATAGTTAATCCTTCATCTAATTATTTGAAACTCATTAATAAACTGATTAAACATAGTTGGGAACAATAATTAGTGATGACAAGAAGTTATCAGATCATAAGCAAAAATTTAAGATTTACAAACACGGTGATTTGCAAAACAGAGATGGCTTAACTCGAGTTGATTTTCAAGCATATTAGTCCTGGCTATCACCCAAGAGGGGGGTGGATTGGATGTCTGATAAAAATTTAACTTTGAAAATATTTTCGCAACTTATGGAAAATAGTTTGTATGAAGGAAGTAATTTATAAAACGATAGTCAATCATTCAAACATATATGCTGGGAATATAAGAGATAAGGGAAGAGAATATGCAAACTGAGATTTATACTGGTTCGGCCAATCCTTGACCTACGTCCAGTCCCCAAGCTCCACTTGAGATTTTCAATCCACTATCCTCTTGTTTAAACCAGGCACAAGAGAAGCCTATACAATCCCACAAGTTCACACAGGCACTTGTGAAGCCAAATCTTTCACCGAGATACTCCCCCTTACACACTGTAAGGTTACAATCTGTTTCCCACTCAAGATCACCCAATCTTGAGTAACTCTCAGATAAAATGATTAGATGATTACAATGAATCTTCTCTCTCAGAAGTAAATGAATAAACACTGAAGTACAATACAAATCATTTCACTCTCTAGTGTAAACTATACAAACATTGAGAAACAGAGAGTAGGTGTATGTGTATAACAGAGTATTGGCATTTTGAAGATGTAAGCTCGTGTCTCCAACCTCTTCTATCTTGAATGCTTCTGCTTTTATAATTGATGAAGAGTATTCGACCATTTGAACAATTCTTCTCATTTAGCATATGACCGTTGGAATAAATATAGCCGTTTGAAGCTTCTGACGTCATCATCTGCTTTTTGATAATCTGATGTTAATCCTTTGTTTGATCATCTAAAATTTGCTAACAAACATGATTAATAGCTTTGAGAAGTATAGCAAGTGGAAAACAATTGATATCAATCATTTTGAATTCTCGGAGACGTTGAACTGATATGACCGTTGGAGCTTCTGTTGGTTTTTGGTCGTTGAGATCGATCTATTTTAATCACCTGAAACTTATACACTAATGATATAAATAATGTTAAGAAGTAGTATAAGTTCTTTTGGAATCCATCTGAATGTTCTTGATGAGAAGCTAAGATTTCAGACACGGTGAGTTTGAACTGTACGCTTGAAACGTCTTTGACTCGAGTTACCAATAGTTGACTCGAGTTAGCCTATACTCCAGATTGATCTTTGTCTCGTCTTGACTCGAGGCAACAGAAACCTTGACTCGAGTCTGTGCCAAAACTCGAGGTAGCCAAAATCTTGACTCGAGTCAGTTTCAACAAAGCACTTTTGGATTTCTGAGAAACGATCCTTCTGAATCGAGGTGAGCTTGTTGACTCGAGGTAAAAACCTCTCTCAAAATGTCTAACTCTCTGCCTTCACTTAGACTCGAGGTGGAACTTCTGGCTCGAGGCAAAATCCTCAATTCTTTGTTCTTTGACTTGAACTTGACTTGAGGAGGCGCTCAGCAAAATTGGTTGCTTCCATATTCTATGAAACATTTTTTGAGTCTAGATTCATATGGAATTGATTTCACTTCATTTGGTTGTGTATAGTGTGAGCTACTTCCAGAAATCCGAACCTATTCTGAAATGCTTCTAGAATTTCGAGTCTCGACTTTCGAAGTTCATAACTCCTTGGTCTGAACTCCTTTTTGTTTGGTTCAACTCTTTATGGATTTCATTTTGAGTCTACTTTCAAATGGAACTGGTTTCAGCTGAATTGAATTTGTAGATTGTGAGATACACTCAGACCATCAAAGGTTGGTCAGCAGTGTGACGTTAACTAATATACCAAATTGTGAAATTCATATCTCTCTCATCTGAACTACTTTGGGCTTGAATTTTATATCCAAATGACGCATTTGGAGTCTAGTTTCATATGCCACTATTTTCACTTCAATCCGATCTCTGTTTTGGGAGATATCATCAAATTCCCAGACCTCGCCCAAAGCTGAACGTGAAACAGAGGTGACCAGAGTGATGAAAAGCACTATTAACTCGAGGTAATTCTTGGCTGACTCGAGTTAACTCGTACCAGAGTGTGAAAATGGCTTGAGAATCACTATTAACTCGAGTCAAAAATATATCTGACTCGAGTTAAGGCCCTAGCTCGAGTCAATGCTTTGCTTGATTCGAGTTAACTCCTACTAAATGCCCAAAACACCGTAGAAACCATTCTGGCTCGAGTTAAGCTTCCTGGCTCGAGTTAAATCATCCCAAAACTTGATTTTACTTATTTTAACTCCGATTTGAGCCATTCCAACTTTCATATCATCGTGGAGACTTGTAGAATCAATCTAAGAACTTGTATAATGATTTTCTCATTCCCATTGAGCAAGTTCTTCTTTCTTTCTTCTTCTCTTGATCATTCTCCACAATTCAATTCTTCTTCTCTTCTCTTCTCTTTTTCTTCTCTTGATCATTTTCCAGAATTCAATTCTTTCTTTCTTCTCTTCTTTTCTCATCATCATTCTCCATAATTTAATTTTCATAATTTAATTCTTTAATATCTCCTCTTCTTCTTGATTATTCCCAAAATACTTTTATATCTTCTTGCTTCCTTGACATTATTTGCGATTTCTTCTTTCTGTAATCTCTTATCTCCTTCTTGATTAATCTCTATAATTCAACTTGGACTAATCTACATTAAATACATAGCAGTTAGTCAATGTAGGAGATAAATATATTCTACAATCTTTTTGCTCTTAATAATTGCATCTATATAAGACATCATCAAAACTAATAATATCCAACAAAGCACACTTGAGTTTTTAGTTCTCTATGTATTTTGATGATAACTGACATTTGTAAACAAAGTATAGTTAATGATTCAAGTTAGAAATGTTTTAACTTGATTAAACTTGAATCAGTAACTTGCTGTCAAATTGACTCGAGTTTAAGGTTGTCTGACTCGAGTCAAGCCTTTTGAAAACTCCGTCAAAATATGTTTCATCTTTGACTGACTCGATCCACTTGTGTATGACTCGAGTAAATCTCTATGAACTTAAATTTATTTTTTCAAAATATTTACAACAGTCAAAATACTAACTCGAGCAAGCATTGTGTGACTCAAGTGTTGCTTTGAAACTTGTTTTCAAAATATATTTTGATAACTTGAGTCATCACTTAATGACTTGAGTTAGCTCGATGTTCAAATCATTTTCAAAAGCTATCTCAAATAACATTTGTGAAAATGAGTTTGACTCGAGTGAACTATATGTGACTCGAGTCATCCACTTAAGGTGAACAATTTAGACTCGAGCTAAATTTATACAGATACATCTTCACTTCTAACTTCAAACATATTTTCAAAGAAGATGAACTTGTGACTCGAGTATAGAATGGTCAACTCGAGTCAACAACTTGAGTGAGCTTGAAATCAACTCGAGTTAAGCTATCTCTGTTTTGCAAATCACCTTGTCCGTAAATCTTAAATATTTGCTTGTGATTTGATTACTTCTTATCATCACTCATTATTGTTCCTAACTATCTTTAATAAGTTTATTAATGAATTTCAGATGATTAGATGAAGAATTAAACGTAGTTTAATAAAAAAAACATTGATTACATTAGTTGCATTAAATGCCATTCCAAAAAACGAAGCATGAATGTGGCAATCACTTTCTGAGCAAATACAAAGGCATTCATGTCCTCTTTCCTTAATTAAAAGTATCAACATCCAACGGGAAGAACAAAAAGAATGTTAAAGCAACTGAATGACAGGGCACATTTGCACAATCAACGCCTGTGAGTAATGAATGAACTTCAACGTCGAACGACTACATTCAATACTCACAATGGCTCATTGAAAGCTTCTCAAAAGTCATTAATTTCCTTCACCAAATATGAGCGAAGTATTCAATACGTTCCAACCACCGGAAACATAAATACTCAAACGAACTATATGCATTTATTGTTTCATTCATTATTGTGTAATATCTTCAGATATTTTAATCTACAATGTTTTTCATTCTACTCTTTGAGAGAGTTCATTTATATTCATCTTTTCTGTAAAGATACTCAAGGTAGTGGGACCTTGAGAGTGGGTGTATTGATTACAACTTGTAAGGGGGAGTAAATCCTAAAAATAGGATTACTTCATGTACAGAGTGCGTAATCAATTGAAAGAAATAGTGAAATACTTAGAGAGTCTGGAGACTGAACGTAGGTCAAGAGTTTAGACCGAACAAGTATAAATCTCTTGTGTCAAGTTTTTCTCCTTCTTTACTCTGTTCATATGTGTTTTAGAAGTGAGTTTCAGGAGTAATTACAAAAAGTTTTTTATATCACCCAATTTACCCCCTCTTAGGTGATATTTCGCCTTTCACAAGTTGCTAACTCGAGTTGACCATTCTATACTCAAGTCACAAGTTCATCTTTTTTGAAAATATGTTTGAAGCTAGATGAAGATGTCTCTATATGAACTTAACTCAAGTTTAAAATATTCACTTCAAGTTGGTGACTCAAGTCACGTATCATTCACTCGAGTCAAGTATCATTTTCACAAATGTTCTTCGAGATAGTTTTTGAAAATGATTTGAACATCAAGCTAACTCGAGTTATTAAGTGATGGCTCGACTTATCAAAATAAATTTTGAAAATAAGTTTCAAAGTTATACTCGAGTCAAGTAACACTAACTTGAGTCAGTACAATTGTATTTTGAAAAATAAATTTAAGTTCACAAAACTTAACTCGAGGCATACAAGGTTCACTCAAGTTAATGCTTTTCATAAAACATTTCACAAAGACTTTTAGCTCAAGTTATCAAACAACTAACTCATGTTACACCCCTACTAGTCTCGCCCTTTCGGGTGGCGGGTTAGAGGGATTCCTTTTAAACTATTACATTTCCTTAGTTATAAGTCCATTTAATATGTATCAGAATGAGCGCAACAGAGAATTTAATTGGTTTGGACAAGCTATTGTACTAGTAAAAGTAAAATAAACAGAAAGTAAAAGTCCCCGGAGGGTTAAGGGTACAGTCATCCAAAATAAAATACCAAAATTACATACAGTCATCCATAAATAAATACAAAGTAAAATAGGGCATTCCCTATTCTTTGACCAGCATTGACATGCCTTACCTCTCCAAAAAAGGTCTTTATCTTATCAGGCGCTATCCCCTGTATCTACAAATCTGTCTGGAGTTCAAAAATGAACCCCAGAGTAACTGTTAAACTCATGTACCAAATGTGTATAATGTATGCATGCATCCATGTCATATCAAGAATCACAGGTAATATGACAAATATACCATATATGCAAATAGTTACATACAACACGTTTTCGTACCGTTGAGCCGCCTTACCAAGGCAGGCCCTGGAATTACCGGAATCACAAGCCAGTCTCGTTGGGCCTCCACATAGACAGACCCCGGCAGGCATCCTCAACGCTAGAAACTCAATCATTGGGGACTCGAATCCCAACATGCTCTATATGCATATTTTGGCAAAAATACACACAAACAAACATGGCAAGGCAAACATACAACAAACACATAAAAGTACTTGAGTAAAACAGTTACTACCTAGTGGGGTGTGTATCGCCTTATTATTTTATTGTGCTTGATCACTTTTCCAATTATGCACTTGCCCTAAATAACACCATAATACCTTATTTTTAATATTTCCCAAAATACCCTTGCCTTTATCACAAAATCCGAGCCTAGGCAGAAAATTCCAGAAAACCCAACGTGTTTTGACCCACATTCAAACATTTTTAATAAATTCCAAAAACGTCATATTTGTACGAAATCAACGCCATATGAACCTTTGAGATGTATATCTTTCTGGAAAAGTATACTAAAATTCCAAAAGTGTACGGATTTAATCTTGTAGTTCAAACCTTAACCTTTGGTCCAGAAAACACTGTAGCTACGAAACCCTTTTTCAAATATTTATTTATCCCAGTATATTCATCAAAAAGGTGCCGGATTATATATCAAAATTACGCCCCAAATTTCTACGTTGAGAATGAAAATTTTTATCTCAAACCAAGGTCGTTTACTATTTTAAACACATAGAAGAAGCTTCACTGCCCAGAATTTCCAGAACTGGCAGCAAGCTTGTTCTTAGGGTTTTCGGTGATTTCGAGTTCGGAAACTTTAACCATAGCTTAAACCCATACAAAATCATGTTTTAAACTCATTTGAGACCTAAAAAAAACCAAAATCAGACCACAACATCAAGCCCTAGCTTCTTGAACGAAAATCCTCAACTAGAAACTCAAAGCTTAAGATTTTCGGTGTTTACCTGAAATCAGAGTTCGATTGATGATCTTGGTAACTTGTCCCTTGTTCTTGGCTATGGAAACTGGCTGGTCTCTCTCCCTCTTCTGAAAATTTCGTGCCTTCTTGCTAAGAGAGAGGGAGTTCATGTCATTTAATAATAGTAAAAATGTAACTGAACAGTCCAAAATAACTGGAATAAATTCCTGTCCAGTAATTAATGAATTTGATCTGGATTTTTAACCTTATCTTCAAGAGATTCCAGAGGGTTCCAGATCTGCCATGTGGCGCCTCCCCCTTCAAAATATCTAGATTTTTAATTTTCATTTTGTGAGAATTACCTGTTTTGGCTCGACTCACCTTGACTTTTCCTACTTTTTCTCCAAGCCACGTTTTTAATGATTAAGGGGGATGAGGTGGCGCCTCTTGGGGCCCACAAATCTGATCTCTTGCATTTAATTCTCTTTTTCCACTTTTTCAGTCCAGTGTTTGCCTACTGGTCCCTATCGGGCCCCGCTAGTTACAAGGGTGCTTCCTTTTTGTACTTTTCTTCAACTTTTCCAGATATTCTCCCCTAATTGGACATACATATGGGACACTTTTTCACTTTCTAATATGGCGCCACATTTTTCTTATTTAGTCCAAAAGAAGCCCCTATCGGTCCCCTTTCTATTAGTTAACATCCTGTGGGATCCGTATTTTGAGTTTGGGCTTGAGTATGGGTAAAATCATCTAATTTTTCTTTCTCTCTCCTAGGTGGACGAAAATGGATCCTTAGGGGGTAAGGAATTGATTTTTCTACCCCTGTAATCATTACTTACTGTTTCAAAATGTCAGTTTTAACCTCGTGGTGACACGTGTCTCTAGGTTATTATTACATTTGACTTTTCTTTCCTATCAGGGGATTTTGCGGTGTCTCTTCCTCTTCCATTTCCTCAAAAACGCAGGAATCCCTTACTGGTTCAGGAAATATCATGTGCACATTTAGTTTAGCACATTTTTACTTAGCTAATTGTTTCATACCTTAGGACATGGCTAAATGGCATTTTCTCTAACCAGATCTACACCGTATGGGTCTCCTGTGCCTCTTTTCCATTGGTATTGTAATCCCACAGCTTATACATACTAGGTCCGCTGGCCTGTATAGCCAAGTTACTTAGTCCCTAAAAGGCTTCCTAACTCTCATCTTTCTTAGGACTTTACTCATATCGGGCTTAGTCGTTTGCCTACTTTAGGCTTATTCTCACTTCTCAGGGTCCAAAATTTAGGATATTACAACTCGAGTCAGTCAAAGTTAAAACCCATTTTGACATAAGTCTCAAGGTACTTGACTCAAGTCTAATCACTCTTAACTCGAGTCAATTTGACAGTAAGTTACTGATTCAAGTTTGATCAAGTTAAAACATTTTTTACTTGAATCATTAACTATATTTTGTTTACAATTATCAGTTATCATCAAAACACGTAGAGAAATAACATTCTCCCCCCTTTTGATGATGACAACACTTGTAAACCAAATTGAAAAACTTCAAAAAATTTTGAGAATTCAAAAGGTAAAACATATGACTAGCAACTAAAAAAACATATCATTTCATTTAATTCAAAAGCTAAGTACATAGGAGTAAAAGCATGAAGCATAGTACATAGCATGAACAAGATACATAGCATTAAACAACTTGAAACAAGTACTACCATGAATTAACAACAATGAAATGAAAATGTAGCTCTCTACTTCTCTTCTCCCCCTTTGTCATCATGCAAAATGGGAGGATCAGAGGCGGAGGAAGTAGGTGGAAATGGTAGGGGTGAGTATAGTGCAAGGGTAAGGCAAGGTGAAGATGGTTGGGAAGTGAAAGGTGAGAGTCTAACAGTTGAAGGTTGAAGGTGGTACAATGATGGTGGCAGGGGTTGTTGAGATAATAGGTATGGTGAAAGAGGGAATAGGTGAGGAAAAAGTAGGAGGGGAGTGAGATGGGATAGGTGAAAAAGGTGGAGGTGGAGGTGAAGAGGAAGGGATACCAAGGCTTGGACCATCATCTGAAGACTGAGGCTTCACCAACTAATCAAGCTTCCCATTGAAGATGTGTAACAACCCATAAAGGCTAAAGATACTAGCACTATGATCCTCAATGTGACCTCAAAGGTTTTCAACCTTTTCACTCAATTCCTCAAGTGTTCTAGCTTGGCCTTCTTGACATTCAACCATCTTGTCATAACTTTTGGTCACCTCAGAGACAAGCTTTCCAATCTCAGTCTCTAGAGTCTCAGTAAGTTGATGATACTGAGCTATAAGAGTTGTATGCAAGGGTCCTACACTTTCAGAGATGGCCTTTTCAACTATGGCTTTAATTGTAGCACCAAGTGTAGATGGGGGTGGCTGAGGTGGCTGAGATGACTGAGCAGGAGCAAGAGATGATTGAGCCTCATTGGCTCTAGACTGGGATATCCCCTTGACTGACCAGAGATCCTTCCTCAAAGGATATTCTCATGTGGTTCGGATGGTATTGGCCAAAGATGGTAGGCTTGATAGGTTGCTCATTTAACTCCAAGTACCAAACCTTTTCTTGGAATAGGATTAGTATTACAAGATTTGGAAAAGGAATGGTTAGGGTTTTCTTTGACTATAATTTGAACCTCTTCATCTCATTATAGACCCATTGGCCTATATTATAAGGAACCTTGTTAACAATGGAAGCAAAAAGGGAGTAGTCCCTTGATGCAAAGTGAGTGAAGTTTTTACCCTTCTGCATAAGGTTTCTGGAATAAATGTACTAAAGAGCCCTATACATAGAGGGCATGACAACAGGAGGAAAAGAGAGTGACACTGATGGTTCACTCAATAGCTCATTAGGTCTAAGAATTTGGAAAATCTCCTCAGTGTCATAATTTAACTTAGGAGTAAGAGGGGGATCAGTGATCCTTAGCAGAGAATTTATGAAATTTGTAGTTAAAAGAATTCTCTTACCCCTAACATAAGTAACAATCCTTTCTTCAACAAGATCACCATTGTCATCCAAATGATTGGCAATTGTCATATTAAAATAAAAGGTTTTGACAATGGTAGGACTATATGAAGTCCCGATAGCTAGCAAGTTTTCAAAAGATTTGAGCCATGGGGATAAGTCAAGATTGTACTCATCCTTAAGCTTTACTAAGTCAACATAAATGGTAGGGAAAAAGCTACGATTGGCATAATGCTCTCTAAAGAGCTTAGCCTCAGACTCAATAAACATGATAGGATTACAACAAAAATCTCTAGGAGGAATAGGATGATGATAAATTGCCATAAGAGTAGGGGGTTGTCCAGATACCTTAGAGCTTGATTGCCCTTGAGTCTGAGCAAATTTTCTCTAAGAAGGACCTTTGAATTTAGATGAAGCCACAGTCGCATTCTTCTTCTTCTTTGAAGCAGCAACTACCACCTTTTCCTTTTCCTTTCTTCTGGTAGCTTTAGGATCAATTTTCCTTTTTGGAGGCTGCTCTGGTGGTTCCTGAATCACCATAATCTTTTCTTTTGGCTTGGGTGAATCTTCATCGGCAACCACCTTGGGTTGATAGCATTTTGGTGGTTACTTCTCTCTCCTGGGTCTCTTCAACAGTGGTAGCGACGAAGATTGTGTCGCCTCATAATCAGAACTGGAATCCTTAGCCTTGGCAAAGTGTCTGGTAGGCATGATTTAGGTTTTGGCTCAAATTAAGGTTCAAGTGTATGGTGTTTTTCAAAGAAAAGCAAGAGAGAACTCGAGGGTTTGTAAAAAGTGAAGAGCAACAATCAAGCTTATATATATATATATATATATATATATATATATATATATATATATATATATATATATATATATATATATATATATATATATATATATATATATATAAAGCTCTCAACTCGAGTTACAGCTTAATGACTCGAGTTACCTGCTCGAGTTACTAAGAACTGGCTCGAGTTGACATGAAAATGAACTAACCTGGACTTCAAGTGTGTATATGAAAACACTTGAAAAATACCTTTGACTTGAGTTATCCACTTGTTGGCTCAAGTTAGGACTTTGTTCTACTTTAGGTTGCTCTCTATCTTGACTTGACTCAAGTTGAGGAAGCCTTGACTCGAGTTAAGTACTCTTCTCAAACTTATTTTCTCTCTATCTGACTTGCACTCGAATCAGCCACGCCTTGACTCGTGTTAACCCCTTGTTCAAAAATAGACTTGCTCTTTGTTTGATCTTCACTTGAGTCAGCCACACCTTGGCTCGAGTTAAGTTCCCTTCAAAACTTGGTTTTCTCTTTGTCTAAAGTTGACTCGATTTAAAGATAACGTGACTCTAGTTAACCTAACTTCACATGAACAAACCTTAAAGCATAGAGTATTGAAAGCACAAGGTAAATGCATTATGCTCGAGTTAAAGGAATCCAACTTGAGTTACCAACTCGAGTTATCACTTAACCACTTGAAGTGAAGACCAAATCCTCTTGATTTTCAGAAGTTGCCCGATATGACTCGAGTTACCAACTGGTTGACTCGAGTTAACCCTTTTAACTTAGTTAACTTTTGCAACTCTTCATATTTAACTGATATCCTGCAAAATCAATATCTAGACACTCCGAAGTTTAAGTTAGTAACTTCTTAACTTCTTAACATAAAAAACATAACTAACATTAAAAGATGACTTACAACTCATTGGGATTCACCATTCCCAATTCTCTTCTAATGAACATGAATTGCTCCTTAGCTAATGGATTTTGTGAAGATATAAGCAAGTTGGAGATGCGTAGGGATGAACAATACTTTGACATCCTTCTTTTGAACATGATCTCTGATGAAGTGATATCTAACATCAATATGCTTGGTTCTTGTATGTTGATTAGGATTCTTCGACAAGCTAATTGTGCTGGTGTTGTCACAGATGATTGGAATTTCTTTGAGGTGGATTCCCAAATCTTGAAGTTGTTGCTTGAGCCACAAAACTTGCGCACAACAACTTGATGCAGCTATGTATTCAGCTTTGGTTGATGATAATGAGACAGTGGTTTGCTTCTTGCTAAACCATGAGACAAGTGAACCGCCAAGGAATTCACATTGGCTACTTGTGCTCTTCATGTTAGTCTTGTAGCCAGCATGATCCGAATCTGAATATGCCACAAGGTACTCAGCTTGACCTTTGGGAAACCACAATCCAAGATCTTCTGTGTCTGCAAGATATTTGGAGATTCTCTTCACATGTTCAACATGAGATTCCTTTGGGGTAGATTGATATCTTGCACACATTCCTGTACTGAATTGGATGTCAAGCTGACTAGCATCAAGTATAGTAGAGATCCAATCATCCCTCTATACTTGGTGATGTTGAAGTCCTTGCCCTTCTCATCAGCATCCAAGGAAGTGGTTGAACTCATTAGAGTATCAACTCCATTGCATTGGTCCATACCACATTTCTTCAGGAGATCTCTAAGATACTTGATCTGAGAAATTAAGATGTCATTCTTCTTTTGCTTGATTTGCAAACCAAGGAAGTAGTTCAGCTCCCCCATCATTCACATCTCAAACTCTCCCTACACTGTCTTAGAGAAATCCTCACACAAAGCATCATTAGTAGCACCAAATATAATATCATCCACATATATTTGAACAATTAATAAATCATTCCTCTTATTGCATTTAATGAAGAGAGTTGTATCTACTTTGCCTCTAACAAATCCTTGATTAAGAAGGAATTTGCTTAGTCTTTCATACCAAGCTCTAAAAGCTTGCTAAAGACCATACAAATCTTTCTTTAGGCGAAAGACATGATTTGGATGATGATTATCCTCAAATCCAGGAGGTTGTTCAACATACACTTCCTCTTGGATGAAACCATTTAGAAAAGTAGATTTCACATCCATTTGATACAATTTGAATCCCTTAATGCAAGCAAAGGCTAAAAGAACTCGTATGGCTTCCAAACTTGCAACTGGAGCATATGTTTCTTCATAATCAATTCCTTCTTCTTGATTATAGCATTTGGCCACTAATTTTGTCTTATTACGGACAATGATTGCGGATTCATCTTGTTTGTTCTTGAATACTCATTTAGTGCCAATAACCGGATGGTCTTTAAGTCTAGGTACCAAGTCCCAAACTTGATTTCGTTCAAACTGATGTAACTCCTCTTGCATTGCTATAACCCAATCATTATCTACAAGGGCTTCATCAATCTTAGAGGGTTCAATCTCTGAAATGAAAGCAGAGAAAGTAACTTCATTCAAAGTACTTTTTCTAGTTCTCACTCCTTGATTTACATCACCTATCACTTGCTCCAAAGGATGACTCCTATTATATCTCCAAGTTTAAGTTGAGATTGATCAATGTTGTCGCAAGCATTTTCATTTTCAAGTTATGTTTCCAAAGGTTTTTCAAAATTTTCCAAAATAGAAGAGGTTTTTGAAACAGACTGATTTTGAAAGATAGGAACATCATCATCCATGGACTTGTTAGATTTGGCTTCATAGAATACAACATGCATTGACTCTTCAACAACACGAGTACGATTATTAAATATTCTATACGCTTTACTTCTATTAAAATGGCAAAGAAATATACCTACTTAGGATTGAACTTTCCTAAGTTCTCCTTACCATTATTATGCATGAAGCACTTGCGACCGAAGATGTGCAAATGAGCTAGGCTAAGCTTTCTTCCTTTGTACAGCTCATAGGGATTTTTGTTTTTGGAGATATGCCCGATTTGAGATATAGAAAACCATACTCATGGCATCAGCCCAGAAAACTTAGGAGGTTTGTTTTCATTCAACATTTCCCTTTTTATCTCAGTGAGAACTCGATTATTCCTTTCCACAACACCATTTTGTTGAGGAGTCCTTAGGGCTGAGAAATTATGATCAATGCCTTAATCATCACAAAACTCTCTAAAAGCATGATTCTCAAACTCACCACCATGATCTGTATGAATTCCTGCAATAAAGAAACCTATCTCGTTATGGACCTTATTGGTAAATGCAACAAATTGATCAAATGTTTCATCTTTAGAAGATAAAAATATTGTCCATGCAAATCTTGAGAAATAATCAACAATGACCAAAGTGTATAAATTGTCACCAAGGGTTTTTACTCTTGCTGGTCCAACTAAATCCATATGAAGTAGTTGGAGTGGTCTATTAGTTGAGATTTCACATTTTGATTTGAAAGATAATTTGGTTTGTTTACCTTTTTGACAAACATCACAAATCATGTCATTTTTAAAACGAAGTTTTGGTAAACCAATAACCAAATCTTTTCTTACAAACTTGTCAAGTTGAAACATGTTGACATGAGCTAATTGCTTGTACCATAGCCAACTCTCATCCAAGTTACCAATAAAGCAAATTTTAGAAACAGAGCTATTGCTAGGAAGATTTAAAGTATAGCAATTACCTTCTCTAGGAGCCTTAAATAAGGCTTTCAATTTAATTTTGTCCAAGGGCAAATCATCCTTGCTAACAATGAGACATTCCTCAAAATCGAAGATAACCAAGTTACTTTTGTCTGTACTTTGACTCACACTGAGGAAGTTGTGGCAGAGGCCTTCCATAAGGTAGATATCTTTGATTTGTGGTCCATCGTTGCTTCCAACTTCACCAATCCCAGCAATCCTATTGAATTGATTTCCACCAAATGTCACCTTGCCACCATCCTTTGGCTTGATTGTTGCAAATTTGGATTGATCTCTCTGTTAGATATGATTAGTTTTGATGATGTCTTATATAGATGTCATTATTAAGAGTAAAAAAAGATTGTATAAAATAATTTTATCTCTTACATTGACTAACTACTATGTATTTAAAGAAGAATTATAGAGATCAATCAAGAAGGAGATAAAAGATAACAGAAAGAAGAAATTATAGAAAGTGTCAAGGAAGCAAGAACTTATCAAAGTATTTTGGAAATAATCAAGAAGAAGAGGAAATATTGAAGAAGGAAGAACTCACAAAGAATGATTAGTTCAAATTAAATTATGAAGAATGATGAAAAGAAGAGAAGAGAAGAAAGAAAGAGTTAAATTATGGAGAATGATCAAGAGAAGAAGAAAGAAAGAAGAACTTGTTAAATGAAATGAGAAAATCATTATACAAGTTTTTAGATTGATTCTAGAAGTCTCCACGATCAAATGGAAGTTGGAATGACTCAAATCGGGGTTAAAATAAGCTACAATTGCATTCCTGAAGTCATACTCGAGCACACCAGTTTCATGCTCGAGCAAGGTACCCTTCCAGCCCTTATTTTCCCGAAAATCCTCTCTTGATTGAGCAGAAAAATGTCATGCTCGAGCATGGTGCTCGAGCAGAGTAAATTGCTTGCTCGAGCAAGGTCGTATTTCAGCTACTCTGTTCAGCTTTGTTTCAGGCGACCTCTGGTATTTTGACGATATCTCTCAAACCAGAAGTCTGATTGAGGTGAAACCAATGTTTTTGGAAACTAGACTTCCAATGCGTCATTTTTACATAAGATTAAAGTCCAAAGAAGGTCATATGAGAGAGCTATGAATTTTAGAAGATGACAGTGAAATCAACGTCACACAACAGACCAAGCTTCGGTAATTTGGGTGTATCTCACACATTGCAAATCCAATTGAGCTGAAATTGGTGGCATATGAAAGTAGACTCAAAGGTATTTCCATCAAAAGTTGAACCAACCAAAACGGAGTTCATACCAGGGAGATATGGCCCTCGAAAGTGGATGGTCAGTTCAGAATGTTGCAAAAAACGTTGGTCAAGAACAACCTCCAATCATCTGATGATAATGGACGAAATACAATAAGTTTGGAGCTGATTCTTCTTGCATTGGAAAGAATAATTTAAGATATTTATGAGCATGGGTCGTTTTCCAAAATTGAAGCTATATCAAAGACGTTATGCTCACGGGAAATTGACTATTGTACTGCAATGCTACGTTTTGAAAGTCAATGAAGTTTGATATTTCCACAAGATCATGGTAGGCAGTAGCCTGACACTCGAAGGAAGCCTACTCGACCAAGGTATTTGTAATGCCCGAGCATCATCGAACCCAAAAGCGAAGATTTTCAAATTGAAGAGTCATGCCCGAGCAGAGTAAAAGGCATGCTCAAGCATGATGCTCGAGCAGAGGCAAAAGTGTGCTCGAGCAGCATCGCTGAATTCTCAATTTCTCGCCTCTGCCTTAGGCTTGCTCGAGCAACCATAATGGCATGCTCGAGCAACAACGATACGCTATCATTGATTGATTATCTATGATAATTATTGGGTCACCTTACCATTATTACTGATCATATTCAAACTCGTTTAATTCATATATAATCATTCAGTTTAAATGAGTTTCAGGTAATCAACACTTGATTGACGGCGAAACAAATCAAAGCAATTAATCTCACGCGTCAAAACAGAGCAAGTCGAGAAACAGATGAAGCTCTTCCATTTAGGAAACAATTGACAAGGCTATCACTTAGAGCAATTATCTGCATAGACGAAGCAAAGTCAACAAATGAGATAACAGTCATAAACTTTCAATGCCGAGCAAAAATGGAAAACAGAAGAAGCAACGAGTCTCAACGGCTAGTTTACAAAGCTTCTCAACGGTCATTAGTGACGATCAACTATAAAAGGAGAAGGATTCAAAATAGACAAAGAGAAAAGAGTATTGCACTATCGAAATGCCAACGTGATGAATCCAACGCTCAATTCATATACTCTCTGTTTCACAATGTTTTATATTTTCCAATAGAGAGTGTGATAATCAATTATGTACTTCAGTGAGTATTATTCATCTTCTCTGTGAAAGAGTCTAAACACCTATTTGATTATTCATTTAGTGATTAAATCTCAAGGTTGTGGAACCTTTGAGTGTGGATGTATAGATTACAGCTTGTCAGTGGGAGTGAATCCTAGTGAGAGAATTACTTCGAGTACAGAGCGTGTAATCGGATTGTAAAGGCTTCTCTTGTGCCCGGATTAAACAAGAGGATAGTGGATTGAAAATCTCAAGTGAAGCTAGGGGACTGGACATAGGTCAAGGATTGGGCTGAACCAGTATAAATCACAGTTTGCATATTCTCTTCCCTTATCTCTTATATTCCCAGTATATGTTTATTTGAATATCAAATTGTTGATTTAAAAAACGTGAAAAGATTTTCAAAGTTTCAAGTTTTTAATCTTCACCCAATTCACCCCCCCTCTTGGGTTCAGCCGGTTCTTCACTCTCGTCATATGTCTAGAGCATCCACTGTCAATGTACCACTTGTTAGATTTCGATGCTCTTAGATAAACCTCTTCATTTTCAGATTCTTCTTGAGCCACGAGACAGATATTAGCCATTTCTTCTTCATCACCTTCATCTTCATCAGATGAAATGTCACCCCATATGGCTGAGACGTAAGCTTTATTTTAAACTTGTTGAATCTCTTCTTATCTTTCTCTTTGTTCTTCAGTTAGGGGCATTCAGACTTGATGTGTCGTAGCTTTTCACATTGGTAGCATATGATAGGATTTTTGGATTCGTTGCTAGAGTTACCTTTGTGAAAGTTCCAGAATCCTTGATCTTTCTTATAAAATCTCTTGAATCTTCAGACCATTATGTCAGGCTCTTCATCTTCGTCTTCATCATCATCTTCATCATTTTCTTCCTAGATAGTCTTAAGGGAAATTCCCTTATGTTTGCTGCCAATTCCGTCCAAGCCCTTTCTGAATTTGATCTTCCCTTCATACTCAGACATGCTTCCAAATAAGGCTGCCACAAATTTCATTGACTTTCCATGAGCCTCTTCAATAGCTGTGACTTTAGCTTCCCAATCCTTGTTGAGAATGTTCATAATTTTCCTCACTTTGGGCTTGTTGATCATATTCCTTTCCCAAGGCAGAAAGTTGATTTATCAGATGAGTGAATCTGAGTTGAAATTCTCCAATGGACTCTTCAGACTTCATATGAAGTAAATTGTATTATGTCATTAAGGTGTTAACATGATTCTCTTTAATTCTAGTAGTCCCTTCGTAAGCAATTTCAAGAGCATTCCACATTTCTCTTGCAAGAGACAAAGTGCAAATCCGAAAAATACTCTTTTTGACTTAAGGCACTTTGAAGCATTAATATTGCCTTTCTATTGAGAGTGATGAGTCTTCTATCATTCTCATCATATTCCTCTTCAAGTTTGGCGACTCGAACTCCTTCTTCTATTCTGGTTGGAAGGTAGTATCCTCTCTCGAACATGTTCCATAGGCCATACTTAGTAGCCATAACAAAAAAATTTGAATTTGGCTTTCCAGAAGGAATAATGTTTTTCATCAAAGCTATGGGGTCTGTTAATGGAAGCTCCGTCAGGTAGAATTCCGTCCATAATGATTCTTCTTGGGATGTTAATCCTTGGGTAAAGGTGCAAAAATACACATGTGTTTTACCCTGAGGAGCGCCCAACACCAAATGTTTTTTTAGATGCAAAATTACACATGAGCTTTTAAAATTGGGGTAAAAATACCATCATTGTTAAATCTAACTAACACAGTCACTTTTTGTGGTAGGTCTCACATTATTTTCATGAAAATGCCAAAATGCCCCTAATTTAAAAAAAAAAAAAACACGAAACAACTTTCAGATCTGATGGAGGGGGTTGTTTCCGTGAGAATCTGATTGGTCTCTTCAATGAGGTTTTGGTTGACAACATTGACGTCAAAGCCTCCAAAATTAACACCAATGGTACCACGAAGGACGAGAATAGTGACGAAGCCACAAAGGATAGTAATCTTGATATTGTTGAAGGTCTTGTGGATCTGGCGACCATGAGGTAAGCCGACAAGAGCACGACCTCTGCCATTGGGAACGACGGTAGTTCAATTCTGAGCGGAAAGACCCTCTTGCCCCATCGAAACTTTTGTTCTCTACAAATCCCACTCTGTCTGGGTGGAATAACTATAAACGGACAAGAGAGAAGATTATGGGGTTCGTGAAAGTTCAAGAATCAAGTAAAAGGGTGATTTGGAAATGCATAATGTTTGGGAAATCGAAGAGGAGGATGGAAGGAACCTGTTTGGGTAGGAAGAAAATGAATGAAAGAAAGAATCTGAAAATGTAAATCAGATCTGAGATCTCAAATCCGATGGAGCTTGGAAGGGGAGGGTTTTTCTGGTTTTTTTTTTTTTTTGAATTAGGGGCATTTTGGTATTTTCATAAAAATAGTGTGGGACCTACTACAAAAAGTGACAGTGTTAGTTAGATTTAACGGTGATGGTATTTTTTTCCCGAATTTTGAAAGCTCATGTGTAGTTTTGCACCTAAAAAAATATTTGGTGTTGGGTGCTCCTCAGGATAAAACACATGTGTATTTTCGCACCTTTACCCTTAATCCTTTAAGAGAAGTTCTAGCTTTGATACCAAATGAAAGACATAATATCACCTAAGGGGGGTGAATTAGGTGATTTAAAAAAATTTTCGATTACCCTTGAAATTCACACACTAAATAGAGTATAATAGAGTAGAGAGGGAGAAAACTTGACACGAGATTTATACTGATTCGGTCTAAACTCTTGACCTATGTCTAATCCCTAAACTCTCTGAGTATTTTACCATCTCTTCAATTGATTACACACTTTATACTCGAAGTAATCCTCTCACTAGGATTCACTCCCCCTTACAAGTTGTAATTAATAACCCAATCTCAAAGTCCCACTACCTTGAGATTCTTATAAAAATATTGATCGAAAATATAACTCTCTAAAAGAGCAGATAGATAAACACTAAATATTAAAATATCCGAAGATATTACACAATGAATGAAACAATAAATGTGTATAGTTCGTTTTAGTGTTTGTATTTCCGATGGTTGGAATGTATTGAATATTTCTGCTTATATTTGGTGAAATCAATTAATGACCGTTGAAAAGCTTTCAATGAGCCGTTGTGAGTATTAAATGTAGCCGTTAAACGTGAAGCTCGTCCATTACTCCCAAGCTTTGATTCTGCAAACAAGCGTCGTCATTCAGTTGCTTTGACATTCTTTCTGTTCTTCTCGTTGGACATTGAAACTTCTAATAAAGGAAAGAGGGCATAAATGCCTTTGGAGTTGCTCAGAAAGTGATTGCCAAATACGTGCTTCGTTTTCTAGAATGGCATTTAATGCAACCGACGTAATCAATGTTTTTTTTATTAATCTACAGTTAATCCTTCTTCTAATCATCTGAAACTCATTAATAAACTGATTAAACATAGTTGGGAACAATAATGAGTGATGATAAGAAGTTATCAAACCATAAGCAAAGATTTAGATTTATGGACATGGTGATTTTCAAAACAGAGATAGATTAACTCAAGTTGATTTTCAAGCACACTCGAGTTGCTAATTCAAGTTGACCATTCTATACTCGAGTCACAAGTTCATCTTCTTTGAAAATATGTTTGAAGCTAGATGAAGATGTCTCTGTATGAACTTAACTCGAGTCTAAAATGTTCACTTCAAGTTGGTGACTCGAGTCAAATATCATTCACTCGAGTGAATTTAAATTCACAAAACTTAACTTGAGGCATACAAGGTTCACTTGAGTTAATGCTTTTCATAAAACATTTCACAAAGACTTTTAACTCGAGTTATCAAACAACTAACTCGGGTCAGTCAAAGTTAAAACTCATTTTGACTAAAGTCTTAAGGTACTTGACTCGAGTCTAATGACTTAACTCAAGTCAATTTGACAGCAAGTTATTGATTCAAGTTTGATCAAGTTAAAACTTTTTTTACTTGAATCATTAACTACAGTTTGTTTACAATTGTCATTATCATCAAAACACATAGAGAACTAATAGAGAGAAACTTGAACCAAGGGGTTATATGGGGGTTGGTGGTGCAAACAAGCATATGATGGGTAGAGCCGGGAAATCGGGCTGAGCCTGTCAGGCCGACCCATTTAAGCCCTAGCCCTTCAAGGGTTGGGCTTGTAAATTGGAGCTTCTAAATGAAGTTGGCCTTGCATGGCCAGCTCTATAGGGCCAAGGGCATAAAAGGGCTAGCCCTGCAAGGCTAAAGGACGGCCCGTTAGGCCCTTTAAATAATTTTTTTTGTTAACTTGACTTGACCATTTAATTTACTAATTTATATGTATTTTGTATTTGTTATAGTGTTATTTATCTATTTAATTACAAATATATAATAAAATTTGATTTTATAATTTGGTTTATTATTTATTGCAGATAAATATTATGGATGTATTCATCATGTGAAAGAAGATATTCTTGATAATTTTGCTCATAAAGTAGAGCCTACTACTCGAAGTGAAGCACAATCAAATGTCTTTGAAATTGATGAAAATGGTGAAGAAGATGAAAATAATAGTCATCGTACTCATGTTACTTAGTGGTAAGTTTGTTATGCATTGTGTAAGTTACTTGTGGACAATACTTTACTTTTGATTATGAATTAGTGATTGCGTTTGTTTATTGCATTAAGTGTGTTGTATAGACATTAATGTTGATGACATTTATTTGATAAATTAGAACTTTAATTGTTATAGTCTACTAATTATATTTCTTTGAAAAAAATGCAGGAAAAATGATTTTAATTCATAAAAATGAGGGCCTTTGGGCCGGGCCTTGAAAAATATATGTTTTTCTTACCCCGAGCCTAAAAGGGTCGGCCTTTTTAAGCCCTAACCTTGATTCCCAGCTCTAATGATGGGAAGAATGTGTTATGTGTTTGTCCCCCTGACCCGTGAAGAAGTGAATGACATATAACTGAAGCGAAATAGACTCACTTATTGCCCGTTTATCTTAACGTAACGAAACGAAATACAATGTAATAAAATATAACATAATGATGATTATATGAATTTATTTGGTTTGTCATCAAGGAAAGGTGATGCATATGCATAAGAACTTTTGATTGAATTAAATCAAACTATGAGAATAATATAGTAAGAGACAAAATTGTCTCTGTCTACCCATATATGTCCCCCCCCCCCCAAAATCTACCCATATATGTTTAATATACACGTTTTCATGGTAATTTTTTAATATTTAATTGTAGAAATATTATGTAGTGTACATGTTAGGTTCATGGCTATTTTAAATATTTAATGATGGGTATATTATTTAATGGGATATTTTAATATTTTTAACGATGGAATATAATATTTTTATTTTTCATAGGGAATATTTTTAAAATTTATATATTTTTAATATTTAATTATGGTAATTATTTAATATTTAACGATTTTATGGGTAGGCACTTTAGTCTTTTTAAAAATTATAATGGTAATAGTACATTTTTCACTTAATTATTAAATGTTTGCATCCCATTCCTCAATCCTTGCAGAGCAAATCTTGATTACATCATTTGATGTAATCGAGATTACAAAATGTAATATTCTTAACATTACATAAGTCTAACTAAACGTTGTAATTAGTCTGTTACATCAGGATTATATATAATCTTTTTCCATGGAATTGAACCAAATGAACCATCACTGTTGGTCATCTTTGTTTCCCAATTCCAAAAAATAAAAGTACTCCATGGGAGACAAAGATGCTATTAATTTTTATGTTTAGTGTTTGCTTGATTTAGCTTTTTAAAAATGATTTTACGAGGTATCAAAAAAGTTTTGTTTGGTCTTGTAAAAAATGCTTAAAAGATCACTTTTGTGTTCTTCCCAATTCCCAAACGAGGACTATTTTCAATAGATTATAGGGTTAAGGTGCAGATTTGCCAACGAACTATTACTCGAAGAGTATCTAGCACAAACATTAATTGATGGTACCTTAATTACTAATCAATAATTAAAAAGTGAAAAAAGTATCAAATAACTATTAAAAAAAACAACTATCACAATTACGTTAAAATATGAGGCACTGGCGTAGGACAGTGGCAGAGACGCTAGCTAAAAGAGCGGTTAAGCCTTCTTGTTGGATAAGGCAAACACCAACAGAGATGAGACCCACGCAATCAGATACAGTAGCAGCGGCGACTGCTGCTTGTGGCATCGGAGGGATGGAACCAGGGTGTAAGGCGCGTGCCGCTCGAAAGCTATGGACTGCTGGATTTGGTTTCGGTGCGTGATTCTAGCCCTGAATGTTACACCTCCACCGGCCTCGCCCTTTCGGGTGGCGGGTTAGAGGGGTTCCTTTTATAAATTAACTTTCCTTTAATTAATAGTCAATTTAGATGTATATCAGAGTACGCGTACTAGGGCACAGGATCGGTTTGGACAAAATGACGTACTGGTAAAAAAAGTAAAGTCAACAAAAAGTAAAGTCCCCGGAGGGGTTAAGATACAATCATTCGGCAGAAAATATCAAAATAATAGGTACAGTCATCCCAAAAAGTACTATACAGAATATGATAGGGCATTCCCTATTCTTCATCAGCACCGTCGCCCTACCTTTGCTAAAAAAAAAAAACCTCCACTTCTCAAGCACGACCCGCTGAATCAACACAAGCTTCTGGAGTCCATTGTTGGCCCCCAGAGTAACCGTCAGTACTCAAATATTAAATGTGTAAAGTGTATGCAAGTAACCATGCCAAATATGAAGTCAAAAGTAACATGCCAACCATACCATATACGCAAACAGAATATACATAACACCGACTACCACGTGTCGTCAGGCTGCCTTATCAAGGCAAGCCCCGGACTTACCAGAGTCACGACCCGTAAAGCTGCCTACACCAGGACAGCCCTGAACCTATCGACCCGTACAACCACCAATCAAGGCCGGTCTCGGACCAATCGTCCTCAGCGCTAGGAATCACATAACTCTGTATGCATATTTGGCAGTACAAATACAAAACACACATGACAAATACAAACATACAGCACAACACATAAAGATATATGAGTAAAGCGGTTACTACCTGGAGTGTGGATACTGATTTTATTATTTTTAAGCCTGGTGACTTTCCAAAATACCCCTTGACCTAAATACATCAAAATATACCATTTTCAGTATTTATAAAAAAAAAAAATCTTACATTTTCCTTGCTAAAACTGAGCTCAACACAGATTTTCCAGAGATTTTGGGCTAACTTCCAAGATTTTTAATAAATTCCAAAAAACTAATATTTACATGAAATTAGTGCCCTTTGAACCATTAGAAACTATATTTTTCAGGAAAAATATTTCCTGAACCTGAAAACAGTTTTATTTCGGCGTGCTGCTTATTTTCTTTACCTTGGTCAGATTTCGCCCTGTTGCTCCCTGTACTGACTTCACCAATTTTTATCTTCTAGTAGAAAATCCAAAATACATAAAATAATACACCAAGGTGAAGCCCTGGGTGTATAATTTCTACCATAAAAATTTCAGATTAAAAATACTCCATTTACTATTTTTAAGACCGAGTTGAAACACCTCTGCCAGAAATTCCAGAATCACTTGTAAGCTAGGTTTTATAAGTTTTTCGGTGTTTTAAACTTCGGAAACTTAAACCATGATTATACCCTACACAAAATCACGTTCCAGATCCACTGGGAACCTAAAAAATGCAAGAATCCAGTCATAACACCAAGCTCCAACCCTAGGGACGAAAATATCTAATCAAGAACTTAAGAAGATGAAGTTGTCGGTGTTACCTTCGATCGGAGGATTGGTGGATGAACTTGGGATTTTGGTCTTTGAGCTCCAACTATGGTGGCTGCATGGACTCCCTGATAGCTTCTAGAAATTTCTCTCCTTTAGGGGTGAAAAATGAGTGAAATCACCTTTTTAATAAAGGTGAAATTGATCTGGTAGGAATAGAATTAACTGGTGTAAATTTATGTCCCAGGTGGAGTAAATTGGATCTGCTTTTCCTTGACTTATTTTCCAAGAAAATCCAGGTCTCCCTAGGCTGCCATGTGGGCAGCCCCACAAAAAAGAAGAGCAGATTTTTATCTGCTTTTGGGGAAAATTACCTGTTGTGGCCCGAAACTTTCGTAAATTACAATTGTGACCCGGAACTTACTAATTATTACCAACTTTTTCCCATACTTTTTCCTACCCTAAGGGAACATATGGGGCGCCATTTTGGGCCCACATGTCTGCCCTAATTAATTTTTACTCATTTATTCTCATTTTGCCTTTTTCCTGAAACGTGGGACCCACAGTTTGACTTTTTGACTGATTCTTCTTTTCTCTCTCTTCAAGCACGTTTTTAATCATTATGGGGCTAGGTGGCGCTTCTTTGGACCCACCAAATCCGTCTCCTTACTTTTCCCCTGTCTTTTCTATTTTATCCGGCCCAATCTCCTTCTACCAGTCCACGTGGGTCCCGCTGGGTACAAAGATGCCTCTTTTTGTACTTTTCTTCATCTTTTCCAGATATTCTCCCCTGAATGGACACTCACATGTGGTGCCCTCCAAACTTCCCAGAGTGGCCCCACACTTGTCTCATTTAGTCTAAAGGAAAACTCTAAACTGGTCCCTATCGGTCCCGTTTCTATCGGTCAACCACCCGTGGGACCCGCATCTCGAGTTTGGGCCTGAATATGACTTATATCACCTGATTTTCTCCTCTCCTTCGTGATGAACAAAATTTTCCATATTATTTTACTAGGAATTGACTGTTGTGTCCTTGCTTTTCCTTCCTTATATTATTTACGACAACACAATTATAATAATAAAAAAAAAATACATCTTCTCATTAACTCAACATTATTTACAAACACATTAATTACATCAGTAGGGGTGTTACATTGAAGTTGCATACGGACCTTAATGAGTTCAAGAGGATGAGTGGAACACTCAGCAACAATGAAAGCTTTGGAGACGCCGACATCGTCAACACTGTGACAATCAATGGAAGGTGGAGACATCAAGACAGTGACGGGGTAATAGTTCGTTGGTCAATCTGCACCTTAATTGTGTTTTTTTTTTTCACTTTTTAATTGTTGATTGGTAATTAAGGTACCCTCAATTAATGTTTGTGCCAAATGCTCCTCAAATAATAGTTCATTGGCAAATCTGCACCTTAACCCTAGATTACATTATTTCTTTTGTTAAAAAAAACGAGGTTGAACTCTCCCCAAAACAGCTTTAATGTGCAAAAGTTTTCCCGACTCAATGACAGGGTAGAATTGGTAGAATTTGCCAGCATCTTCGGTGTAATCATTAGTCTCCTTTAGTTGAGGCTATAGGTGGGGTAAAAATCTTCTCCCCTAGAAAGTAAAACCACTTGAAGATTTTTTAATTATTTGTATTAAAATTTATTTTATTAATTAAAAAAACCCCTTTAACATTGTATTCAACTGGGATAATCTAAGAAAAAAATTATAAACTTAAGAAATAAAATAACTTTAAGTTTTATATTTACAACTAAAATAATTTTTTTTTATAGGAAAATTTTAGGAAAGGGGTTGGGCTCACCCACAGTCCAAGGGCAGAGCGCTTGGAGCCCAGTCCACAGGACATACTGGACAGAGAGTACACATGCCTCCACCTCTACCAGTGTTTCCACTGCTTCCTAGACCCCTAGGATGCCTCCCCCAGCACCTTGACCAACGCAGGGATCGAACTCCCTCCCTTGAGGTGAGAAAGTCCGACCCCTTCACCAATTGAACCCAAGGACGAGGGGTAAATAATTTTTTTATTAACTCTTACCAAGGAACGGAAGGTGTGTGTATATATATTTATCATGCGGGGCCGAATTGTTAGTGGGCCAACTGCTCTCGCAGCCCAGTGAAAAGATCCATCTCAGATTCTCAATTACGCCAAGCTTCTTGTATAAAAAAATACCTCTCGTCCTTGGGCTCAACTGGCAAAGGGATCGGACACTCTCATCAAAGGGAGGGGGTTCGATCCTGGAGTTGGTTAAGGCACTAGGGGAGGCATCCTAACTTCTAGGTGCTTAGGTTAATGCTTGAAGGTAATAGATGGTTCACCCTGCCTAACATCGGTATCACCTAGGAGGAATGAAGATTTCGCCCTGCCCTTGGATTATGAGTGAACACAACCTCTTTCCTAAAATTTTATTATAAAAAAAAATTGATGCCACACTTCATAGTCGCCCGATTCCCTTGCAGCTTGGCCCGAGCACCCCTCAAGGATTATATCTATAATATTTATATGTTTTGTTGTATAATGCATGTTCATTACCCTTCAGACTTCAAGCTTGATAATACTATTACCTCATGTTCTCTCTAGATGTCTAGCCTGTTGGACTAGTATGTTGATATTTGATCAAATGACTCTCTCTTAGGTATCTATGGATCAGATACCTATGAGTATATAGTAGATCACTATGCGCATTAGCCAAAGGGATGGTGTGTGCACACAGTGACCGTAGAATAGTAATTGAGAGAGAATGTTCGTACATCTAGGGTTTACCTCTTATTTTATAGAGTTTACCTATAGGGTTAGGGTTTGGATTTGTGGGCCTTTGTGTCTTCAAGCTTAAGTGTTATGCTGTCATATCTAAGTCACGTTGATTACCCTTTGTTGGCCCATATATTAAATAGGCATCATATATGAGTATGTAACACCTCATATTCTTAATATAAAAGTCCCTTAACCATTTTTTTAAAAAAAAAAACTAAGGAAATCAATTAAGCAACATTAAAATATTTATTTTTGTTTTTAAACTAATTTATTTGATTTATAAAATGATATACTCGTATAATTTAATGGTGCACAACGTATATTATAATTAAGTGGTTTATTTAGCTTATTTAATCTTTTAAAAAAATTAACTAGAACTTCTATTAAGAATTCGAGAAGATTATTTTTGACACCACTTAACTTTATGTTTCATATTAATATATCTATTCCAAGAAGTGTTGACTAATAAAAAAGCTCATCTTCCACCTCTAATCAAGGTAAGGAAAAAAAAGTTAATCTATTGCTTCCATATAGAGTCTTATTTTTTTTTTTTTTAATCATTGTCCTCTCTGCATATTTTTTTGCTACCCACTTTCAGATTTTCCGACTATTTTTTCCAACTCCATCATCACCCTTTTTTACCTCTTGTATTTGCTCTAGTCCCAATCCATCTATTTTTTCCTTATTAAAATCATTTTATCCATTCTACTCCTATCCTTTTAAGAAATACAATTTTTCTAAGAAAATTACATATTTAAAATTTTTAAATAATGTCATAATGTTTTATTATAATAACCAAATACTCGTAACTTATAAAATTTAGATTTTCGTTTTTTCAGAAAAAAAATTGTATTCTTTTTTGATATATACAAATGTGTTAATTTGCTCCTTGTATCAAATTCAAACGCAATGTAAACCGTCTGCTTTAATTAGGAAAAATTTAGGACCTGTTTGGTTTAAGGGGAAGGGGAGAAGAATGAGAGGGATTTTAACCCCTCCTCTTATTTAGCTAATCAGCTGAGCCCTTTTATCAGTGTTGGACTGTTGGTAACTCTGGACGGACTCGATACAGTGCTGGAACCCTATTCGGCAGCTCCGCTGGTTCAGTGAGGCGAGAGAGGGCGAAGACCGACGACGATCGAAGGCGGAGACGATATTGGCGGAGAGCACGATCGAAGTTGGTAATACCTTCCGGTGAGTATCTCTCTTCCCTGACCCGTTTAAAAAGTGTTCATCCTATAAATCCCGCTGTGTTCATCTTGTTCCTGCTCGTCCCTGGTCTGTTTGTCTAGTCCGTGCTCTGATTCTGTCGTCGCTGGTCTGTGTCTTGTCCGTGCTCTGTTTCTGTCGTCGCTGGTCTTTACAGAGTCCGTGCTCTGTTTCTGTCGTAGCTGGTATGTGTAGAGCCCTTGCTCTGTTTGTTCACGAAAGTGGCTGACTCTGTGTTCATAATTTTGGTTTGCAAACTAGATATCCCAAGCGGTCAAAGTTATATTTGGAATTTTCACGTATAAATGCTTGGCCTTAATGTGTGAAAAGACAGGGCTGTTAATAAATATGAAATTTTGAGTAGTTGTGACGTGCTGATGCTGCATGTAGCCTTGACGAATTGTTGGAAATGATCTTTGCTTGTGCTGACTTTTGTATAATTAGAGTTTGATTTGCAGGAATGAAATTATGCATTTATTAATATCTGGGAGTTTGAGTTATGTTGAATGATAGTCATATTGATACACTCATTTGACTTGATAGTTTTCATTACAGCAGAGGATGGGGCAGCTGGCAATCTGAACACAAAGTAGTGTAAGAGAAGAAACATGAGCACTCTTTTACCAGAACATCATGGTCTACTTCAAGCCATAACCACTATCCTCACCTCCAGTCAGATCCAATTCCACCACCTCAAACCTTACATTCCCCACCTCCACAATCACACATTCCTCTTCTCTGTTCTCTCCTCCCTGCCTCTAGCTTCTTACCCTGCTACTCTCCTCTCCTTCTTCAAGTGGCTTCATATTCATGCACCTGCTGCCGTTTCCGAGAGCCCACAGCCTCTCCTCACACTTCTCCCTCACCTCTTCAGCCGCAGCATGTTCACTGATGCCAAGTCTCTTCTAGTCTCCTTCATCACATCTGATCGCCAACATTTACTCCACACCTCCATTCTTCACCCAAATTGTTGCCTTCCCAGAAACACTAAAGCCTTGCTTGATACCTCCATTGGAGCTTATGTTCAAGCTGGCTATCCCCACCTTGCTCTTAACATTTTCTACAAGATGAAGCATCTTGGGTATAGACCAAATTTGCTAACTTGCAATACACTTGTCAATGCACTGGTAAGATACCCATCTTCACATTCTATTTCTTTGTCCAGAGGAGTCTTTAAGGATGCTATTAAACTTGGTGTGAAACCCAATACCAACATGTTTAACATAATGATATATGGATATTGTGCGGATAATAAGTTCAAGGCAGCTGTTCAGCTAAAGAATCTGATGAGTAAATTTGAATGTTCCCCTGATAATGTCACTTATAATACCATTTTGAATGCACTTTGTAAAAGAGGTCAGCTACAGAAGGTTCGAGAAATTTTACAAGACATGCAAGATATTGGCTTAGTGCCAAATAGAAACACATACAACATTTTGATCCATGGATATTGTAGATCAAAATGTATAAAGGAAGCTGCCCGGGTTCTTGAGTTGATGACACAAAATAATATGTTGCCAGATGTTTTTACTTACAACACAATGATCAGGGGTTTTTGTATTGAAGGAAAGATTGACGAGGCTATTAGGCTTCGAGATGAGATGGAGAATTTGAAATTGATACCTGATGTTGTTACTTATAATACATTGATTGATGGTTGTTTTGAGTGGCGAGGCAGTGTAGGAGCATTTAGGTTAATTGAAGAAATGAGAGTAAAAGGGGTCCAGCCAAATGGAGTGACTCACAACATAATGATTAAGTGGTTCTTCAAGGAAGGTAAGATCGATGAAACAAAGAAGACTTTCATGAATATGGTAGAAAGAGGGTTTTCACCAGACTCTTTTACTTATAATACCATGATTAATGGTTATTGTAAAGCTGGAAAGTTTGGAGAAGCATTTAGGATGATGAATGAAATGTTATCAAAGAGAATGAAGACTGATACTGTTACTCTTAATACTGTATTACACGCTTTGTGTGTAGAGAAGAAGCTTGAAGAGGCATATGAGTTAACTATGAAGGCGGGGAAGCGGGGCTATATTCTTGATGAAGTAACCTATGGAACTCTAATCATGGGATACTTTAAGGATGAACAAACAGAAAGAGCTCTGAATCTCTGGGATGAGATGAATAAGAAAGGCATCATCCCTAGCATTGTCACCTATAACACATTAATTAAAGGTCTTTGCATGTATGGAAAAACTGATCAAGCGGTAGAGAAATTGAATGAGCTGCTAGAGAGGGGCTTGTTTCCTGATGAAATTACATACAACATAATTATTCTTGGTTACTGTTGGGAGAAAATGGTGGATAAAGCATTTCAATTCCACAACAGAATGGTTGAGAATTCTTTCAGGCCAGACATCTTTACATGTAACATTCTTCTTCGTGGACTTTGCAGGGAGGGCATGCTTGAGAAGGCTCTTAAACTTTTTGACACATGGATCTCTAAAGGGAAGTTGGTTGATACAGTTACATATAACACATTGATATCTTCCCTTTGCAAAGTGGGAAGGCTTGATGATGCATTTGATCTTTTGACTGAGATGAAAGAAAAAGGATTGGGGCCTGATCATTATACTTATAATGTTATTGCTGGGGCGCTTATTAATGCTGGTAGAACTCAGGAGGCAGAGTCTTTCATGTCAAAACTTAAAGGGATAGAGCAAGATGAAAAAATTCTTGATACTTCCCAAGAGCCTGATTCTTGTAGTACAATGTACTCAGATCTTATAAGTGATTTGTGCACTCAAGGGAAGTACATAGAGGCAATGAAATTTTTTCATGAATCAGAACAGAAGGAAGTTACTGTAAACAAATATGCCTATATCAAGCTAATGGATGGGATCTTGAGGCGGAAAAGCATACAAAGGTTACTTGGTTAGAGTGATCCATTGGTTGCAATCGATAATGCAGTGGACTCTTGGGAAGTGTGATTGCCATTCACTTTGTCATCTAATAATGATATTCTCTTCCATTGAAAATTTGCATGGGGTGTTTTGTTTTTTTACAATGGCAATCTCAGAGCTGAAGCTATGGTTGAGATTTGGCTCCATGACAGACATGAGGGTTTCATTCATGGAATTGGAGCTCCCCTAGGTCATTAGGTTCCATTTTATGTTGTTCTTGGGGCTTTATGCTGAATCCAAAAAGGTACATAATTTTTATGTTCCAGCATGCCTAAGTTCTTTATGTTTAATATTGAGCTTGAGGTTAATATAAATTAAAGAAATATATGCACTGTGCTGTTATTTTAAAATGGATTTATGCATATATATTGATGAATGATGCTTCCATTCAACCCAGTTAAAAACACTAGCTTTTAGTAAGCAGAGCATTGAAAAGAATTTTAGTGTGATTAGTGCATATAACTTCTTCCAGAACACTGTCAATATTTTTAACAAATACCATCTAGTTTATTTATTGCACTTGAATCGTAGTTATGAGTATGACCTCTTCTTAGTGTGTGTCTCTGTGTGCGTATGTGTGTATCTTTTAGAAGAACCCATATTTATATAGAAGTATGAAAGACATTTAATCTCATAAGGGAGGTTTTTGACCCTGCTTGGATTAAGGGGAAGGAATATTCGGGTACTATAAATATATCTTGTTTCTTAATATCCTGAAAATATTTGTAGAGCTGACTGTTTCTTGACTGATCATGTTAAATCAGGTACATTCATATAAGTTTTTTGCTGCTATGGAATTGGGGGGAAATTAAAGGGCTGTTATATTTGCTACAACAATTGAGTTTGCTACTCAACAAGTCAGTGGTTGATATCCAGATCATTTTATCTCCACTAACTGTAGACAGAAACTTGACAGGTGAATTCTCAATTTAGGGAATATTATCATCAAATTAACATATTGATTATTATGGCTTTTCTAAGTGTTAGGACCCTCTCGGCCTCTCCCAAACACAGCTAAAAACTATAACTAGAAATAAAGGTTGAAACTGGTAATAATACTGCTACCAAAACTAAACCAGATTACAAGGGATAAGTTGACTTAATACAACACTAACACTAAGTTACATGAACAACAATTAAAGTAACGATTGCAAACTAAAAGAAACTGAACATATATGAAACAAAGCTACAAAACAGACATAAAGATACAACTCTCACTGCAAGACATACTCTGGCACAAACCAACAAGTTGCCAATCTTTCGAGAATGGCACTCTCCACCCAAAGGGCCAAGACCAATGTCAAATTCTTGTCTCCCTTTTCTCTGGATCAGTATGAGAATTTAAAGACCCCAAAAGTGACTCACAAAGCCCTCTTCTCATAGGCTTAGACCATAGCAACCCTATAGCCACCCTACTTCTCTTTTTCTTTCTCCGAATTAGCAAATCATAGTCCTGACCAACAAAAGGTGCCCCTTTCCATTATCATTTATCTTCCTAGGTATTGAAAAGTGGTCTTAACACTAAGCTTCTCTGCCTATGATTGTTTTAAGGGATTCACTATTCTCTGAAGGATTGGAGAGCACTCTCTCCATTACCGATTAGTTTTTATTTAGGAGTTCTTTTGCGTTGTTTTCTTTGTTTGAGGATTTCATATCTTCTAACTTTATGCAATCTTTTTCCGTATTAAACTTTTTTTTTTGGGTTTGTGGAAAAAGGAATTAACATATGCTTATGAAAAATGCATTCTCTACTATTATAACACATGAATTGTAATAAACTAACGTAATGACAATAACAGATGATTTATTGTTTATTTTTTCTGTAATAAAAGGCTATGATGTTAAATTATACAAGGGAATAAGTTACATGCTGGGAGCATTGAGCTCATGTGCGTGTTAGATCACGAATTCTACATTCTAAGGGAGGTTGTCAATTGTCTTAAACTCCACGCCCATATGATGTACGGCTAGTCATTTAGTGCAAGCATTGGATTTTCTAAACACATGTTCACATGTAACTGAGTAGTTCCTCATCAGAATCTTCCTCATCTTATATAAATTGATGATAATAGGGTGATTTCTTTATTGCTCTTTTGCAGTCAGAGTTTAGAGCTTTCACCGAGTTGCAACACATGTTAACAGTTCTGCATCCTCAGTTCCAACAGAACTTTAGGCCCTTTATATTCTCATCAGCTCAGTTGAGGTGCTAGGTAAATATCCAAGATAATTTGTTGTTTCATTTGTCTGTAATCAAAATAAGTTTCTGTTGAGATGAAATATTCCTTAACCAAATTTTGGATTGCTCCATAAGGTGCCATGACTTTTGCAGGTTGTGAGCTAAGCTAGAAAGGCCATGAAGAAAGAATGAGGAACGATACAGAGAAGATTAGCATGGCCCCGGTACAAATATGACGCACACAAATTGAGAAATGAGGAACTAGCAGTTGACAAGCAGCCTCTCTAGGTGGTCATTCCTGAACTACATATAATCCATAGTTAGCTCTTTGGCAGCCGTCGGGATTGTTTTTTTCACCACTCCTTGAAATGGTAATTTTTGAGCCTTTTGCTGAGTTTATTTCAGTGGATTAGAATTTTGATTCGCCTACATCTTTTGGAATGCTTCGTTTGTTCATTTTGTGGTCTTTGGGTTCGCGAGCCACCATATCAGCATAGTTTTGATGTGATCCATTTCATTTTACACCTGCAACTTTTCTATTTGGGGAAAAAAAAAACTTCAGTTAGTTTGTTCGCCTACTCAATAGATATAATTTGTACACCTTAATCATCTTTCCTAATTCCCTCCTTCTCTGTCCTCCTTGATTATTATTGAGGGAGCATCAATAAGGGTAAATTAAGAAAAGATTTACAAATATGAAAAATATGTTTTATATTTAGAACTAAAATCAATTTCCTAAATATGTCCTATATTAAAGACCGGAGGGAGTATTTTCAAACACAATTTTTGAGTGAGCATGTAACATCCTTTCCTTTAGGATCAGTATACATTGTAGATCAACAAATCAGTTCACTTGATCAGTTAATCAACAAAACTTTATTTTATAGCCTTTGAGAATTGGGTGAACTAACATTATAGAGATTCTCAATGTTCATTGCAGACCCAATGTGAAGTTCTGACAAAGGAAGCCGAACCAAGACAAAAAGAACTGTGACAATGATATGGAAGAGCAAATCTTCCATAAATAAGAGATGCTGTGTGTTGTGGTAATTGAGGAATATATATATATATATATCTATAGTACTAATATCGTCATCTACGCCTTCATCAGCATCAGATTTTATGGGCAATTTCTTTGTAAAGACTAGAGAAAAATGAAAGTAGTTGAAGATGTATTTACAAATATCGGTTCCAAGAAATTTCAGTAGCTGATAACTTGATATGCCTAACTAGTGCTCTAACTGCTAGGTAGATTTGTGTTCTTGTCTAGTTGTTTATAGGCTTAATATTTGTTGTGAACCCTTATTATAATATTATCATGAAATATTAGAGATCTTTTGCTTTTTCATCTCAATATATTGTTAGCTTCAATGATTGAGACAATAAATTGATGAAAGATTTACGTATACATATAGACTTGTACTATAGATTAACTAGCTTCTCCTCATCTTCCTCATCTTTACTGTTAGACGTTTTCTTTGCTTTGATTTTCGTAGCATCTATTTACAATTAGCTTTACATATTCAACAATACATAGTTCAAGAAAACTTGTTACATATATACTCATCAGGTCCTCAGCATGCTTCATACAAACCAAGGAAAATCTTGGAGCCTGCTTAGTTCGAAGGAAGAGGATGGAAGGGAAGGATAAGGGATTATTTTGCTTGGTTTGGTTAAAGGGGAAGGAAAGGGAAGGATTTTCAATGATACTTTGTTTGGTTCAAGAGGGGATGGGAGGGGAGATTTTTTATGATAACTAATTTATCATTTTGCCCTTATACGTTACACCTTAATCTAAATTGCATGATTTATGAAAATTCACCATCATCTCAACTTATTGTTAATATGTATATAAAAATTGATATGATTTTTTTTATTATTAATTTTTATCTCTTGTTAATATGATAAGAGATAAATTGCATAAGAATCTACGTTTCCCTCTTCTTTTCATTCTTGAGGTTGAAACAGGGATAGCATTAATAACTTATTTAGATATTCAATTTTGCAACAGAATATAATTCGTACACTAGTGGGTTATTTACCAAGACCTTAAGTAAGCAATAGAATGAAACTTTGGATCAGCCAATCAAGTAAAATTCTATTTATCCTATCATAAACTCAGAAGAAAAATGAATTTGCTTACAACAATAAAGTAAACAAACGGTTGCTTGACTGTAAACAAAATGTAACAAGCAGAAACTCAAGAAGTCACTCTCTTCTCACCATGAAAAGAAGAACTGAATCAGAACAGGAAGTTCACACAAAAAAGTAAAAATTTCATGACAAGGGTTTCAAACAAAGAGCAATTTATTGATTAAATTCACAACAAATTATTCCATAAATGTTTCATACAATTGGACGGAGACAAGTCAAATGGGACTCTCTTGGGAAGAACAAATGGTAAAAGCAGAAATGCAATTCCATGATACCAGATCATAATTTTACATAATTCATATCCCAGCCAAAGGCTTACATTAATTCATTAGTATCTTACTATTACCAAGGAGGTGCCTACAAGGCGAGAAGGCCTGCGTGAAAAAGTGGCATGGGCAAAGATGGAATATTGTTGAATATAAAGGGACAAATTGGTCGTAACATTTGGTTCCCCTGTAAGAAACCCCAATTTAGAGGGGACTAAAAGAAGGGGAAGGAGGGGAGAGAGGGGCAGACCCCTCCCCCCAAAATTTCTAACTAATGAGGGGAGGGGCTCATTTTTCTTCCTCTTTCATCCCCTCCCCTGAACAAAACATGCTCTTAAACTCTATCGATTCTGCTACAAAATTCAATATCTTTCCAACTTTATCTCCATTTATTATATTTTATATCCTATGAGAACAAAATCTATACAATAATAGAGTTGGAAAAACAAATTAAGCAGTCATGGCCTGTTGAAGCCTGAGTAAGAAAAAATAACTCAATTTCAAGGTCCAATCTTTTTACTTAGGGATGTATTTTCACCTTTTTACATATTTTTCAAAAAAAAAAGTTAGAACAATAAAATATCTAATTTAAAACATAAATATTATCAAAATTAAGTTAAAACATCCAACATTATCAATATTTAACAACACACACAAACACTAAATCCAAAAACTATTATCCTCAATCAAATAAATAACTAGATAAAGGTATAAACCATAAACTAAACATTAAACAATATGAATAAGATTATTATTTTCTTCTCCATCATCACTTTCAATATATAAAAATAATGATTAGCCAGGGTTTAGGTGATAAAGATCATATTCTTTTTAAAAACATTAATGGGCCGGTCTATTTAAGCCTACACCCTACAGGGCTGGCCCATTTAGCTTGACTCCATTTTGAGACATTGAATTACAAGTCTGGCCTCGACTTAAAAGGGCTGAGCTTTTCCTGGCTCTATACAATGATAAATGAAGAGTATACTTGTGCATTATATTTCTCTCCCTGCCCTACAAATAGAATCAAAATATTCTTCTCTGCTTTATAAATTGTAGCAAAGAGGTACGAGCATATTTCATTGTGAATTCCCCTTGCAGCAAAACTTACAAGCACCTCATTGCAAGTACTCCATTCTACAATATAAGTCAATTTTAGAATAATGCCTTGATCCACAATAAAACTCACTTAGAGTAATTAATGTTTATTTGTCAATTTTGATTATGTAGTTAATGTTTGAATGTGACTTTTTGTATGTTTTCTCTCATTTTAAACCTATTTTAATATATATGGTTAAAGTTGGGGGAAAAAAATTTAATTGAAGGCATATTTAATGAGTTAACTATCATTTCTTGGTTTTGAACTTCTGATAAATTCGTTGAAGTTTCTTACATTATGGAGCGGAGGGAGTGGAGGGAGTATAATGTGTTAGAGATTCAACCTTCTATTGATAATCCATGATGAGACAACACGATGAATAAGCCTATTTCATTCTACAAGTTATTCTCTGCATATTATTAGACATTAATGAATTGAAAACAAAAGGTGAAAATGTTTTATATATGAAACCTACATATCATTTCTTTCTTTCTGTGGGGTTATCCATTCTTAATGAATTGAGACCCAAGGCCACTACAAGTGGGGCTATAATAAACATAAGAAGTATGTGTTGACAGAAGTAGTTTTTCCCTTTGTAGCCACTAGTATGTGAAACATGGCATAAAGGGCTTGAGTGAGTTTGTTTTAGGATATGGACCGTAGCTCCCAGAATGGCTCTCTCTGAATGTTCTCTTCCTTCCTCTCGGTGTTACTTGCTGTGTTACTTAATCGGAGTCCAAATCGATGCTCAAAACCGCATGTTTTAAAAGTGTTGGTGAAAATACTTTCAAGATAGAAATATCACTAAGAAAAGAATCTGTGTAATTAATATGCATAATCGATAAACATACAATATTTCTGCATTAAGCAGAAAACCAGTAAGAACTCACAAGACTATCGAATATGGTAATGAACTATGAAGAAATCCGGGTCCAACGTACGTTGTTTCCTTAAGACAATTTTGCTCCCTCAATATGGATGTCCAAGGTTGCTGAGCAATTGCCTCCCAGGATAGAGGGAATTTTTCGTCTTCAGAATGATGACTCTCTCAATCTGAAGCCCAAGCGAATCCAACGAGTCTGCTTTCAAAATCGCACAGACTATGTCTACAAAATGTAATATGCAGAGAGGAATGTTTGAGATTAATTCTAGATCTAGTTTTTCTCTCTTAGATTTTTTGTTACTAACACATCCTATTTATAGATGACGGAAATGATCAGATGGACACCCGTTGGCGAACCAACACGACTGTGGCGAAACAACGCGACCGGCGATGGCCAACCAATGGGACTTCTTATTCATAACCCATGGGATTTAGATCCTAAAATCCAACAAAAAGCTATGTATCATCTCCAAATTTAAAACAATGGGTTGTTAACATAATGTATTTTGAAACAATGGGTTATCAAAACCACGTGATTTCAAGCTTTACCATATAACTCAAACCCCTTGTGAAACACGGCTCAAATTCATTAAACCATCACCAGCTATCATGAATAAACAAAATTCACCGTTTTATTAAACTTAAATATTGTGTTTTGATCTTGGTGATGATGTATAATATAGATGTTGAATTGTTAATTTTGCCTTTCGGACAATTAAGATTGGACAACTAAAAGAACTCATTTCCAAGCAATAGTAGATGATGTACATTAGACATTATTAGCAAGGGTTATTGTCCCTTGCTAAACCAGTCCATTTTATTGTCCCACAGAGAAATTAACAAGGGACTTTTTCCCTTGCCAATATCAATTTAGCAAGGGATCCCCCGGGGCTTATTTACCTTTTTGTTTTTAGTAAATACCCTTTTTGGTCACTGGAAAAAAGTACGGACCCCTTTTTGATCCCTAACTAAAAATAACTCGTCCCGTCATCCCTGGGAAATCAAAAAACATCTCACGTTAGTCCTTCCGTCAGTTAGCTCCTAACGGCGTCACTAACGTTGCTGATGTGTAACGTGAGTTGGTCCAGTCACATGCCACGTAGGAAGGCCAAAACGATGTCGTTTATAATGTAAATACCCTTTTTGGTCCCTGGAAAAAAGTACGGACCCCTTTTTGATCCCTAACTAAAAATAACTCGTCTCGTCATCCCTGGGAAATCAAAAAACATCCTACGTTAGTCCTTCCGTTAGTTAGCTCCTAACGGCGTCACTAACGTTGCTGATGTGTAACGTGAGTTGGTCCAGTCACATGCCACGTAGGAAGGCCAAAACCCCTCCCTCTTGCTTCGATTCGATTTGATCAACCCCTTTTTTTCCATCTCAATCAATGAAACCCCACTGAACAAGTTTTCTTCATTTCAAATCTATGGATTTTCTCGAGTTGGAGGCCGTCAAAGGTCTCCGATGGTCATGGAACACCTGGCCTGTTAGGAAAGTCTCTTCATTGCCTTCCCTGTCAACTTCAGTGAAGAATAAGGAATTGAGCATTCGATTTTTTCTTTTTCTTATTCAAAAGAAATCAAGCACCATGATATATGCCTCCCTTTCTTTAAAATCTTGCTTCTGCCAACTCTATAATTCATCATCGCCGGCATCCATGGTAACCGTCAATGCCCAACATGGCTTTTTCGGAGTATTGTTCGCTGGATGAGAAGCTGTTGATGGAATACATAAAGGCTACACCTTCTATTTCTTCACGGATTGGGAATAATTTCGATGACTTGGTGGTTAAAGAAGTCGGAGATGGCAACCTTAACTCTGTATACGTTATCGTCAACTCCATCGGTTCTATGGTCGTCAAATGATGTCTATCTTCAGTTCCTTCGATGCTCTCTGCGCCGAGTTTTCCTATGGTCATAGATTGCGCTTGTCTATTGATGCCTCAAATCTCAAACCCAAGCTCGAGCAGAAGCCTTCTTCCCCCGAGAAGAAACCGGCATCTCCAGATAACCCCAAGGCGTCGTCATCGTCGCCATCAATGCAACCCGATGGAGCCAAGCAACAACGGCAGCGCTTCTCACCTAGGTTTGCGCCGGAGTTAGACGATGTTCACTGCTTTGAATCTTTATACTTCTCTAAATCCAACGGTGAGGTCAGTGAATAGACTTTTCAACGAGTTAAAAATGTTGAAGGTAACGAAGCACCCTGCACCATTCAATCGAGAAATTGATGAGTCAGTGACTGGACCATGGTGATGCAAGACATTAAGCTTACTTGGTGAACAAACATTCTATTAATATTTTTTTACAGATTCAGGCAGCAAACTGATAAATCGCCAAGGAGACAAGGAAAAAATATTACAGCAATGATGAAATTGATGATGGATCTTGGAGATCGTACAGAGGATCGGAGAATTGAGGGATGAAAGCGGTTATTGAAAATTGAGGTGAGGTGGTTGCTTGGGAGGGAGGGAAAGTTCTGGAATTGTAATGACTTGTTGGGGAGGGAAAGAATGGAAGGAGGGTATATAAAGGGGGAAGATGAAAGAGTCGGTGAAGCATGATGAAATTATAAAGGAGGGTATATAAACGACCTCGTTTTGGCCTTCCTACGTGGCATGTGACTGGACCAACTCACGTTACACATCAGCAATGTTAGTGACGCCGTTAGGAGCTAACTGACGGAAGGACTAACGTGGGATGTTTTTTGATTTCCCAAGGATGACGGGACGAGTTATTTTTTGTTAGGGATCAAAAAGGGGTCCGTACTTTTTTCCAGGGACCAAAAAGGGTATTTACTCATGAAATTATAAACGACGTTGTTTTGGCCTTCCTACGTGGCATGTGACTGGACCAACTCACGTTACACATCAGCAACGTTAGTGACGCCGTTAGGAGCTAACTGACGGAAGGACTAACGTGGGAGGTTTTTTGATTTCCCAGGGATGACGAGACAAGTTATTTTTAGTTAGGAATCAAAAAGGGGTCCGTACTTTTTTCCAGGGACCAAAAAGGGTATTTACTCTTTTTTTTTTTTTGGTAAAAGAAGGTTTTGAAGGGGTTCGGCATCAATCCCCCACCAAGGCCAGGGCATGGTCCCGGGCTCTTTGAGCACTTAATGGGGACTTACGAGATCGCCTACCAAAGGAGTCTCATCGATGGCAGCGGGGATCGAACACACATCCCTTTGGGACTTGACCAAATCCCTTACCATCTATGCCAACTCACTTTGGCTATTTACTATTTTTTTAATAGTAAATGATGTAATTATATGGATGAAAGGGAAGGAGATACTCTCCTTATCCTTCTTCTCATTGTCTCTCATTGGCCACATCTTGGCCATTGATTGGGAAAATGAGAGAAAAGTGAAAGTAGTACTGTGTTGATTGGACGGATGTGATTTAGAGATTATGAGGGATAATGAGAAAGGGATGATAAGAGAAACCCAACCCGGATGAAAGTGAAGCCCATAGAGAAGCGGATACTCTCATGATCCTTTTCCTCACTTTCTTCTCAATATCTCATCTCCACCTTTAGATTAAAATCATGATGCTTCAGATTTAATATTTTATAAAACTATTACTATAACATTTTATAAATTAATTTTTTAAAGAAATTTTATCTGTATTGTATTTATAAATTATGTAAATCAGATTTTGACAGCTTAAATTTAGTAAATACCATTTCTGGTCCCTGACAAAAAACACGGACCCCATTTTGGTCCCTGAAAAAAGGTCCTTTTTAGTCCATAAAAAGGACGAATAAGGGTCGATTGGTGAACATTTTAATCCCTCACAAATTTCCAAAAGGTCCTTTTTAGTCTCATAAAAAGGACGAATAAGGGTCGTTTTTTTTGTCAGGGACCAAAATGGGGTCCGTGTTTTTTGTCAGAGACCAGAAAGGGTATTTATCTTTATTTAATTATGTAAAAAATAATTATTTTATAAAATATTGAATCTAATCCATCTGTTTTTTCAATCTGATGGTGGATATATGATTCTAAAAAGAAAAGGGGAAAGAGAGAAATGAGAAAACTCAAACCTAGGTCATTGAAGAGAAAATAATGGGTTGTCAAAAGAGTATACTTTGAATTTTTTTATTTGGCCAACAAGTATACTTTGAAACAAAGAGCTATCAAGATTGTGTATTTTGAGAACAGCAGAAGATGGCTCAAACTCTTTATGATAGACTAATTAACTTCAGTAAAAGTAAACAAAAATACAACATTTCATTAAGTTTGAATATTGTGTTTTGAATTTGGGTAATTTAAATTATATGTAAAGCGTAGGTGTTTAGTTGTTCATTAGGTCTCTTGAGTAGTTAAGATTTGACAACTAAAGCACAACCTCATTTTCCAAAGAAACACCAGTTGATGTACCCAGGTAGTCCTCCAACTCCTTTGGGTCTCTCTTTTTAAGATTTGTGTTTTTTAAGGTAACAAAAGATTTGTGCTTTTGTATATTTGTTTCAGGCTTTGTTGTGAAATCGTAGTATTATGTTATTATGATATATTGCAGACCTCTTGCCTTTTACTGCAATAATTGCTACCTTCAACCATTGAGACTATATATATTGACCATAATAAATAATTGGATAATTGAAATAGATTCAATATACAAGCATACATGTATCATATATCAACCGCCAACCAACTAGCACTCATCTTCTTTAATTTTAAAAACCTTATCCGTATCATACATGTATCAAGTAGGATTTTGCTTGTAATCTCAGTCTATTAATGCATGCTCCTTTAAATTAAAAAGTTTCATCCATAATCGTGAAGGTATGAAACTATGAATATTGATAGTACAAAGAAGAGCTATTATAAAAGAGACAGTTTGGCTCTATGAAAGACTTCCCCACTCCCCCTTTCTTAGTTTTAAAAAAGCATGTTTCAGTATATTTTCAACCTGAATTAGCTATATAGTTCATCTTCATTATGTTGGATTTTAGGATCTAAATCCCATGGGTTATGAATAAGAAGTCTCATTGGTTGGCCACCGCCGGTCGCATTGTTTCGCCACGGTTGCGTCAGTTCACCAATGGGTATCCATCTGATCATTTCCATAATCTATAAATAGGATGGGTTAGTAACAGAAAATCTAAGAGAGAAAAACTAGATCTAGAATTAATCTCAAACATTCCTCTCTGCATATTACATTCTGTAGACATAGTCTGTGCGATTCTGAAAGCAGACTCGTTGGATTCGCTTGGGCTTCAGATTGAAAGAGTCATCATTCTGAAGACGAAAAATCCGCTCTATCTTGGGAGACAATTGCTCAGCAACCTTGGGCATCCATATTGAGGGAGCAAAATTGTCTTAAGGAAACAACGTACGTTGGGCCCGGATTTCTTCATAGTTCATTACCATATTCGGCAGTCTTGTGAGTTTTTATTGGTTTTTCTATATGTGCATAAGTATTGTATGGTTACAAGATTATGCATATTAATTACACAGATTCTTATTTTAGTGATATTGCTATTCTGAAAGTATTTTCACCAACACATTATTCCCTTTGTGGCGAATATAAGATAGGACTATACTTGATATGAGTTCCATTCCATCCTGCAATTAAGTTCTTGTTTGCATTAGACAACAAATTATAAACAAAAAGTGGAAAGTCAAATATAACAAATTCAAAACCAATTCACAATCATGTTAATAAATGTTAAAGGAAATTATTAAACTAATAATCAAAGAACATTGTTCACCTATTATAGAAGTTATGATCAAATGGACTCTTCATAATCTGTACGGGCGAAATGGCGAGAAGAAGACAAGAAAAATACAATGCTACAAGCGAAGCTTCCACTACTTCACCTCCAAAATCAATCACCAGTTCTGCTTTTAAATCATAACATCATTAGCCTTATCGAATTAAATCTTAAGGCTTTGTTTGGGAGTTTGGAAGGAAGGGGAAGGAAATGAATGCAAGGAGAATGGAGGGGAGGGGATGGAAGGGAAATGGATGATATTTCCTCCCCTTGTTTGGGAGTTAAAAAAATGGTAAGGGAGGAAGATGAAGGATTAATGAGTTATTTTTACCATTTTGTCATTTTCTTTAATAATTAATATAATTATTTTACTTTACAAATAAATTTAAATTTAAATTTTCTAAAAAAATTATTTATGTAATTTTTACATTCAAAAAATTATTTATGTGGTGGCGGCGGCGGCGGTGGGGTGGTGGCGGTGGTGGTGGTGGGGTGGTGGGGTGGCGGCGGTGGTGTTGGTGGTGGTGGTGATGGTGGTGGGGTGGTGGTGGCCGTGGCAATGGTGGGGTGGTGGTGAATAAGGGTAACAAAGTAATTAATCTATTTCCCCTCTTAAAACCCCCCATATTGGGGGAACTTTATTTTTTAGAAGAAGGAGGGTTTTGGGGGATTTGTAAAAATCTCTGATTTCCTCCCCTCTTATTTTTAAAACTTGCAAACAAGGGAAGAGACTACCAAAACCCTCCATTCCCTTTCCTTTCCCTCCAAAATGGAACTCCCAAACAAAGCATCTTTTTAGGGGGGTGTGTATGTGTGTATTATGATAATTAAAAAGGATCAACGCAACCCATCGAGGGTGAATGGTAATTGGAATTTGTACTGTGACTTTGTGCATAATTCACAATAGGATCAATATCTCATCCCTTTTCAAGAAAATTTTGGTTATTATATTCCTTTTCCCATGGAACGAAATCCTCAAATTCAAGTTCTTCAAGTGGGAAAAATTCCTACAATTATCCTCACCATGTTTTTATATTTTTGTCACCTTTTATAGGGTTAAAGACCTAATTTGCCATATAAGTTTTGCTAAGGGAGCACCCAGCACCCGGAAGTATTTTGGGTATCATTTTTACTCCAGAAGTTTACAAACATAGCAATTTTGCCCATCAATTGATCTTGACCGTTGGATTGGTATCATTTTTGCCCTGGAAGTTTACAAAAATTTGCTCGCAAACAAAACTGCCGGGGTAAATTTGCTCCGAAAAAAAACTTCCGGGGCATATTTGCTCTATGTTTGTAAACTTCCGTGGCAAAAATGATACTCAAAATACTTCCGGGTGTTGGGCACTCCCTGTAATATTTCCATGGCAAATTAGATATTTAACCCCCTTTTATATGAAGGAATGATTGGTGCTTTTTGTTGTAAATCGAAAGGGAAAAAAATCATATCAAACAACCAAGCAAAGAAATTAAAATTTAATACATTTTGGTATGTCGTTGATTTTTTTTTTTTTTTTGCAGGAATGCAAATGCAGCCTGTAGTAGCATTAGGATCACCATCTTCATTGGTGTTGGCATTCCATGGTTAATTTATTCATAAAAGCTATAGAGAAAGTAAAAATTCAAAAAAGATCAATTCGCAAGTCTCTGTCTGATCAACACATCTAAGTAAATTAATGGTATTTTATAGATGAGAGATAAGGTTTATGGAAAGAGAAAACAATGGCTCTTCAAATTTAGCGTCGCCCTTTAAAAGTTTCATAAAAAATTAGGTTTATAGTGGATGCAACAATGGCCTGCCAACATAGTATTTTTTGAAACAATGGCCCGGGTTAGCTATAATTTGACTCTGGTTTTAAACCTGGATTGGCCACTGAACTGTCTAGGCAGTAGGTCAATAGTAAGTGGGTTAAAAGCACAGTCAAATCACAGCTAACCTAGACCAGACTGATGAAAAAGTGAACGTGAACGATAATATTTTTTTAGGTGTAAAGTACAAAACCACAAAAAAAAAAAAAAAAATCCCGGAGGAACATATTATCATTTGTCAAAAAAATAATTAAAGGAGTCCGATGGGAAATTAACTTAATTTAAAAGTGAATCACATCATTAAACTAAGTAAGATTCAAAATATTTTAACCAAACAAAAGAGAAATAAAGAATTAGATGCAAACTCCAAACTTAATTTCCAGTATCCAACAAATACATGAAAATAATTTTTATAAAATATATTCCCCATGTGTGTGTTCTTTTACTTAGGGTTACTTTAGTACTTTCATCTTCATCTTGAATGTTTATAGGTATTTTTAAAAAGGCTAAAGTATACTTTTAGACTTTTAGTCCTTTAAGTTTGTATGAGGTATATTTTTGATCCCTTAACTTTGTAAAGTATACTTTTAGTTTTATAATTCTAACACCGTTAATTTTGTTAACGAAAAATGCAAACTCAAGTGATAACGGTGTAAATTTAAGTGTTAACTTTGTAATTAAATGCTATTAAAATTAAATTTAAAATATGGGTCAATTGAAGAATATATAAAATTTGTGTAATTAAATGCTATCAATCATCACTTGAGTTCACCGCGTTAACGTTTTCCGTTAGTAACATTAACGGTGTTAGAATTTTAGGATCAAAAGTATACTTTATAAAGTTAAGGGACCAAAAATATACATTATATAAAACTTAAAGGACTAAAAATATACTTTAGCCTTTTAAATATACAAAAAGGATATGGTATTTGATGTACTTTGAGTAAAAATTTATAGGTATGGGCAGTGGCGGACCCATGATTTTAAGTTTGTGGGTGCATAATTAGTGATGAGATTTGAGGGTTCGGGGGCAGCGCCCCCGAAATTTTTTTTAAGGAAAGTTTTAAACGCATTAAAAAAACATAAACAAAAACAATAATAAAAAACAACTTTAACTTAACATAAAAATAATAATAAAGAGTTAATTAAATTAACATCTAAAGGATGAAAAGACCTTATTTGTAATCAATAAATTATGGATAAATAAACTAAAAACAAGGTGTCTTTTTATATTTTTTTACGTCTTCACTCAATGAAAGGTTGCATTGCTCAAATGGTAAGCTGGATCCTCTTAAGGTGCACAGTACCCACATGTTGTGGGTTCAAATCCACTTGGTGCTGTTTTGGTGTTTTTTTCCTTTAAAAGATGCGTTCCACTGTTTTTAAAAAATATTATGAAGGAAATGCAGCTGAGGGAATCGAACAGGGGTTGTGCCGTTAAATATGTATACTCTTAACCAACTAGGCAATTTGTAAGTTGATGTAGTAATATTCCTTCACTATATATATATATTATTAAAAAGTTTGTGTGTTCACTTGCCCACACTAGCACCAGTGTGGGTCCGCCTCTGGGTATGGGCTGACTTGTGGCTGATTTATCTTGATCCTGTGTTACGAAAACTTCTACCAAAAAAAAAAAAAAACTTCTACCTTAATTGTTGCTTTAGTTTTAGACCTGATTTGATTATGAAATACCTATTTAGAAGATTTAGAATTTGATTATATATAGTTCTTCCTTAAGAATTAAAGAAAATGACTTGGAAGGGAAGGTTTAACAATTTTGCTGAGAAAGGGAATGTACTTTACGGGTCCTCCTGTAATGTCCCTGTTCCTCTCTTGTCTCTGAACCTTTTCATATGCGTGTAAAGTTCTCTTCTCCATTGATTTGGTTGTGCTTCATTCTGTGGGACAACTTGATGGAGCATTTGTGCCTCTTATCTGTCATTTTGGGATTCATATTAGGTGCTTCTTCTTTATGTGTTTGTTATATGTTTGTCCTCTAATTAGAGAAATGAGACATTTTTTATTTAGATTAAATTATATGTTACTTTCTGTAAAAAAAAATTTGCACCCAATATTTCAAATTAATTAATTTTCAAGATATCGGGGTCTAAACAAAGAAGGAGACTACTTTTTTTTTTTTTTTTCCATTCTTAATGTGATATACTATAATCCACCAAGTCTCTTAACATGTGTGCAGTGTGCCGAAAAGAATGTTAGCTATATTTACTCATTTTTAAGTTTTTGTTGATTTCCGTCCCATACTTTTAAATTAGATGTAGTCTCAAAAGTTATTAGTGCTTACATCTTTTATTTTGAACTCACAAGAAATTAAATTATTCCTATTGTGACCAATTAGTTACATAGTAAAATTATGGGAAAATATCACTCAGAATCTAAAGAAGAAGAAAAATATCAAAAAAGTTATAACCCCAAATCCTCTATCAAGAGACTTTTTTGATATTAATTACAGAAAAAAAAATATCAAAAAAGCCTCGTTATTAAAATAGTTTTTCCTATTGTTAAAATAACTTTTCCTGTTGTTAAAATTTTCTTATAAAAAAATTATTGTCAAAATGGTTTTTCATGTTGTTAGAAAGAATAGTTTTTCCTATTGTTAATTTTTTTTTTTGAGTTTTTCCTCACCTAGAAAATTTTTTGCAACAGGAAAAACTATTTTAACAACATGAAAAACTATTTTGAAAATAATTTTTTTATAGGAAAACTTTAATAACAGAAAAAGCTATTTTAATAACATAAAAAATTATTTTGACAATGAGACTTTTTTAAAATTGAAATTCTATAATTAATATCAAAAAGTCCTTAAAAACTATTTTGATGAGATTTGGAATTGGGACTTTTTTGACATTTTCTCTCTTCCTTGGGACCGGAGTAATATTTTCCCTAAAATTATTCAATACATTCGCCTCTCGCCTCTCACCTCTCACAGCAAAAGAGGCATCTGAGAGTCTGATAAAAGAGAAGGGAGGGAAAGAAATCAAAGGCAGATCAAGAGAATGGAGTGCGTATTCGGACTAGTCGGGAATGGCTTCGCTATTGTGGTGGCGGATACATCAGCGGTTCACAGCATCTTAGTCCACAAGTCCAACGAGGACAAGATCATGGTCCTCGATTCTCACAAGCTCATAGCTGCTAGTGGTGAGGCCGGAGACAGGTCCCAACTTCCCCTCTCGTTTGGTGTTAGGGTTTTTTCGTTTTTAAAGTCATTTTTGTTTTGCGATGCTGATTTGTTCTGATTCAGGGTTCAATTCACCGAGTACATTCAGAAGAACGTGGCTCTGTATCAGTTCCGTAATGGAATCCCTTTGACCACTGCTGCTGCCGCCAATTTCACCCGTGGCGAGCTCGCCACTGCTTTGCGCAAGGTGTGGATTCTCTTTTTGTCATCTCTGCTTCTTATTTTTCGTGTGACTGTTTTGATTAATTTTTAGGTTATGTGGTCCGGGTTTCATCTTTTTGCTTTAGAACTTATGGGTTTGAATGTTTTCTTTTTCCGTTTCGATTTTAAGTGTTGACATCACCTGCCTGATTAAATTTTGTCTTAACAAGTGAATTTTGTTTAGGCGTTTTTCTTTTACTCTCACCAAGAGTTTTGGTATTGCATTTATGTGTATTATACGGTATATGCCTCCCGTAGAGGGTACACTTTCTGGCACTCACATTGGGTGGAAGAAAATCTTGAAATTTTAGAATTCCTTGTGATGTTCTCTTAAGAATTGCTTCAGTAGTGACGTGCTCGTCTTTGTAGTGGTTGATGTTAACAAAGAAACCTTTCATGTATGTGATCTCTTTTACTTATTTTGTCAAAGTGTTGTCTACAAATATTATTCCGAGCAGTTACAGGGAAGTCCTTTTGAAGCTAATCCTAATTTTAATATTTTATGCATAATTGGTCCCTAGACAGTCGCTATTGTGATTACAGTCCTTGTCATATTATTACATGCCTTACTTGTGTTGTTCTAGATGCATGTGTAATTCTACGATTGTCTTCTTGACTTGCTTAATGTTATTCTCTGGAATGTTTATTCTTATAAATACCAATTTATTTCACTCATTATTCTATGCTTCATTTCAATGAATCCTCTTGTGTTGGGATTCTCTGCTTATATGAATCATCTCCTATCTTGTTAGCATGTGCCTATTGTCTCTTACTTAGCAGATCAGACCTTTCAAGTGATGATTAAAGATCTTTTTTAAGCATCTGCTGCCAATCCTGCTTGATTTCAAAGTTTCTTTGTTTTTTGTCATGTTTAAAGAACACTTGTAATATGGAAAATAGAATTGAAGAGGGAAAGAGGGAGAAAAACAGGGAGATTGGGAGGGGAGGGGAAGACAATAGACAGACTAGGGAGAGAGTGACAGAGAGAAAAGAGATTCAACTCATTAGGTTCATCATCATCATCATTATCATCATCATAGCATACAGATTTTGGCCCTATCCTCTTATTTATATACAATGCAGATTACGTCCTGAACATAGAATCCCATCTAACAAACTGATTCTCTTAACCAACTAAATAACTCTCACTCTTTTATTATTATTATTTACATAATAGTTGGGCAATCCTATTTTACTTTAACAAAATTACCCTCATACTTCCTACTGGATTATAGATCCTCCAGGCATTTTGTAACATTACTAAGATATTAGTAATTAGATGTTGGGATAAAAGAGGTGTTTGCAGTGAGAGAGCAAAAGTTGATGCGGAGTGCAATTTTTTGTGGTTTACCGACCTATTGCAGGTGAAGTGTTTCTTGATTAATGTAGGTACAGCCTGTGGTTGTTACTCAGTTGTGATGTAGGCTTTTTAGGGTAATAGTCATAGTTACTGATTTTCTAAAGTGGTAATATAGTTTTATCAAGAATGGGCCAGGCACAGGTATTGCTGGATGGCCATACTTCTGAAGTTATTTAACTGCAAGCATGTATGTTTCTTGTGTACAATTTCCCTTTCCAGTGCTCTCATACTTTTGGTTTGTTTCGAAATTGTAGCAAGAAGCACGGGATCTCATGTTTTGATGTAATGTGGAAGATCATGTTTGAGTTCTGAAGTTTCACCTTTTACTGATTTATTAAGATGTAAAATTTTTGATTTGATTTGTTTATGCCAATAGGGAAATTTGTCTGTAGAAGTTATCATTGGATGTTCAAAGCTGCGACTGAAATAGATTTACATTTAGCTTTTATTAATTTTGTTGTTATAACATGATCAATGCTCATTTTATATGGTGAGTAGATATTCTATAATTCTATAAATCTCCAAAGACAACGAACATTCTGATAGATGGGAACAGCTTCCTCAGTTGCAACTGCTATTAAACAATACTGTAAAGTTTTAAATTATGTTTCAGCTTGTAAGCAAGCACATCTCAGTCATTTTGAGTTTATCTTATCTTAAACTGAATAATTGCATATGTTCCAGATGAAGTAAAGGCAATTCCTAGATAAAATTAACAATTATGGCTGTGGTTTTGTGCTTTTGTTCATTTCTACTACGGGGAAAGGGCTTCGTTAATTGTTTGATCTGTGTACCATCAGGGTGTGATTTTGCTCATTTGGCAGATAGCTGTATGAATAGTGATATCCGAGCATGCCCTACTTAAGGGACCTGCACTAATGTTCCATTGCTTCTTAATTAGTTAATCTGTGGTTGTTTCTGTAAATTTGAGTCCCTTTCTACTTTGTATTTCCTTTGCTATTAGGCTAGAATTCAGCATTTTCTCTGGTGGAGATTTTTGGTTTTTTTTTGTAAAAAAAAAATTGTTTCATAAATATTTATTCCAATGGCATGCAGAGACAGATGAACCCACCACACACCCCTACGGAACTATCTATTCCATTATCAATTTCTAGATTTGCTATAGAAAAGTGAGAGAACCCTTTTATTCTTGTAGCCCCTCTAGCCTCTAGCTAGAGTTGTTTTTATGTATGGTTTAGAAGAGTAGTATATTTAAGATAGGTTGTTATCGATCAATATGGCAGATCTGCTAAGTTTTGAAGCATGAATAAATCTGTTTTCTATAACTTCTATATGCGGTTTGTGTATCATCACCTTAACAATGGATGATGAGATAACTTGTGTATGAATTTGGTTTGATTACAGAGTCCATACTTTGTGAATATCCTCCTTGCTGGCTATGACAAAGAGACAGGCCCTTCCCTTTACTATATGGACTACATTGCTTCACTTCACAAGGTTGAGAAGGGAGCTTTTGGCTATGGCTCCTATTTTTCACTGTCGATGATGGACAGATACTTCCACAGTGGAATGTCAGTAGAAGAAGCTATTGATTTGGTTGATAAGTGCATATTGGAAATAAGATCCAGGCTTGTTGTGGCCCCACCAAACTTTGTTATCAAGATCGTTGATAAGGATGGAGCAAGAGAGTATGCTTGGCGTGAATCGGTTAAGGATGCTCCTGATGCTCCTCCAGCTTAAGTTGCAATCACTTCTCCCCCTCCCTCTCTGTGTTTTGTTCTAACTTCATTTTATTTACAGCCTTTCAGCTTCTTTCACTTAAATGTCTGCAAATCTTGGTGTAGGATTACTTAAAAGGGGATATATTATGGCTTGAGTCTATTTATCTCTGGACTTGGTGTCAATTTATTAGGCAGAATTGATTTTAATTTCTTTCTTTTTTCTTCTATACCATTCGGCATCCAGCACTATGACTACTTTGAATACAGGCCAAGTTGGTTATGGATTTGGGAGAGTTTTCCTATGCCCCCATACAATACCTGAGTTCAGAACTTTAAATGGGGAATGAGTCTCCCAAAAATGTTAAAAGACAGAAAAGTTAAAACATTGAAATCTTAACTAAATTATTTTTTAAAAAAACAAACATTTATGTGTTAGGGAAAATTATTGAGTTCGTTTGGATTAATGTTTGTAAAAGTGGTTTTTATTTTAATTGATTTTTGCAAACTGAATTAGTATGTGTGTTCCCTTTTTAGGTCTTGTCTTAGCTGATAAAAATAATTATATAATTTTTTTAAAAAAAAAATTGTCTTGTCTCAGCTGATAAAAATAATTATATTATTTTTTAAAAAACTCACATTTATTTATTTTTATTTTGTCTCAGTAATATTAGTTAATTGATTTTACAATTAAATCATTTAATTGATATCAATTATACGGTTGACGTGTTACGCCGCTTCTTGTTTTCTTTTTCTTGAATTAAACTTGATGACCTTTTTAGAACATTAAAAAAATTCTTTTGATTTAACAAATCATATTTTATTTTAATATATGTTAGTGTTGATATATAAATTAATAAAGTCATAGAGTAATAAAACTCTTAAGAGGAGAGAAGAAAATAGAGGGCATTAAAGTAGTTTTACCCACGTGAAATTCCAAATTGGGTTAATAACTCAATTAAGAATTTGTTGAATTTAGTAACCTAATTTAAAAAATTTCTATTGTATCAAAAAAAAAACCTATTTTAAGTAGTTTTATATGTGATTTTCTCTAAAATTTATGCTAATCTTTGTCAAAAATAAGGAAAATTATGCAATTTTTAGACAATTATTTTATTTTTATAAATTAGCTTTGTGCATATTTTCAAGGGGGGAAAATTAACTATAGAGATACATCAAGATAAATTAGCTTTTTATTTTATTTTTTCAGAGTGCCGATTTGGATTAGAGGTGGACAATCATAATTTTCGATTATCATGATAACTAAACTTGCAAATTGATGATCATCACTAGAGTGGTATCACTTGTGCTTGAGTGAGTATGTCATGATTTGCATAACATCATGAGTGACTTTTATTTTCCTCGCGAGTGCTCACCTTTCACTCGAGTGACAACAACCTCACTCGAGTGAGCATCTTAATACTTTCAAAAAATAAGCAATTGACTTGCAAAATATATGTGACTGATCACCAACACTCGAGTGGTACTTATCCACTCGAGTGCTCCGAGCTTATCATCCGATTGATCTGCCATAACGTTCAAAACTCCTACGAGTGACTTGTTGATTTGCTACAAGTGACAAATGATCACTCAAGTGCTAACTTAGTCACTTAAGTGATCTTGCATCACTCTTAATTCATTCAGCAAGTGACTTGTAAAATTACTGGAAGTTAAGGGTCATCACTCGAGTGCATTACTTGCCACTTGAGTGTTCATCTCAGATCACTTCATAACTTGTTGATTCAAGTTTTAGTTTAAATAAAGATTAGTCATTCGAGTGTCTTGAAATACTTAACTCGAGTGACTTGAATCATCAAGTTCTCTTTCTTTTCCAATTTTTTAATCATCAAAACATAAACCAAAAACTATTAATGAGTACTCACTCGAGTGATTCTGGAATCACACTAGAGTACAAGTTCTTGCTTCAAATCACAAAGTCTCTAAGAATTTAAATATTACGATTAACATTTTTGTATACTTGATTATTACTTATACTACTTCTCAATACTATTAATCTCTCATTTATGTATAAGTTTTAGATGTTAAAAATCATGGATTAACTCCAAAAGAATGAAAGAAATTTTCAATGTCAAATTATTAAATGCATAGTAGGAAATAGAGTACACAAAAGCAATCTTAGAGAAGACTAAAAGAATTTCATCTGAAGCATTTATTGCAGTGAAGACGAAAGCGACTGAACCTTGAATTCTTCCAATGACTCTAATCTGTCTCTAACGGGAAGTTTGAATGCTCACAATGGTCATTAATGGTATTCATCTATAAATAGCCAACCATTCAGTACTGAGCAACGAACTAAGCCAACGACAATCTTCTGATTCATTTATTGCTCAGTTCATTCTTTGTAATATCTTCTAATATTCGTTTTTTTTTTTGCTCAAAATATCTTCTAATATTTATTTTGCTCATCAATGATCATATATTTACTCTGTGAGAGAGTTTTTACAAATTGTTTTCAAACTCTATAAAATCTCAAGGTCACCTTAAATGTGGTTGTAGGATTATAACTTGTAAGGGGTGAGTCCTTTTAAAGATTTGTATTTGTACTGTGGTGCCAAAAACCCGTGGAATCTTAGAAGAATAGTAAAAATCTTATAAACTCTATTGGGATTAGACGTAGGTCATAAAGTTAAAGCCAACCCAATATAATCTGTTGTGCGCACTCCTGTTAAAGATTTGTCTTTGTACTGTGGTGCCAAAAACCCGTGGAATCTTAGAAGAATAGTAAAAATCTTATAAACTCTATTGGGATTATACGTAGGTCATAAAGTTAAAGCCAACCCAATATAATCTGTTGTGCACACTTCGGTGATATTCTTCTAACTCTTGTTCTTTGTTTTAATTATTGACTACTTTCATTTTAAATTTTAATATCACTCAATTCACTCTCCTCTTGGGTGAAACGTGAGCACTAACAACTTTTCCACTTCCATTTCAACTTCTCACATCCAAGAGTGAGCTTTTGTTGTTTTGCACCAAAATCATGGACAAACGCAAGAGAACTTCTGCTTCATCATCTGGGAACAAATCGAAAGATGAACTCCCTCTACCAACAAGCTTTGAAGGGCTTGTCCACACAACCTACGAGCTCTGTCAGATGGTTCAGGTTTACCTATGAGAGCAAGGACGCATGGACCAGGTTTGGAGGAATTTTTACCATTATTGTTTGCTCTTTGAACGTGAAGGTGGACAAACTACTGGAGAAGGAAGAATCTGATGATACATTAGATTCTTAAAACTTCTCCATAACTTTTTCTTTTAGTTTATTTATGCACATTTCTTTTTGTAAAATTGTGGTTGCATAATCAACCATCAATTTTTTTTTTTTTAAAAAAAAGTGAAATATATCACGGTTCTTAAGTAAAACTTGTCACTTATTAGAATACCATGCAAATAAATAACAATCGTAATTAGTAACCGTCATATTTTGTCTCAAAAGAATGACAGTTGGTATGCAAAAACTGTCATGAATCAATAAACGCCATGATGCTTCGAAATATTTTCCCTTCCCTAAGCTAATGATAATACTTGGTACATGCTTCTTCATTCTCTGATGATCAGGCAAGAGAACAAAATACTCATTCATTACCTACCACTATGCGCGACTACTTCTATTTAACTTCCGATGTGTGCAATGATGATTCGAACCCATCACTTTCAATCTATTTGAACTCTACATTTCTTTATGATTTTTGTACTATTTCTTCATCATCCTCCTATGTTCTCTCAAAATGAAATGACATGTTGTAGACTTGCTAGAAAATTCCCGGCATCCTCCTCCTCCTCCACAACCTCCACCAAATTCTCCTCCTTCTACTCCTCCCCCACAACCTCCACCACCTCCTCTACCTCTGCCTCTATAACCTATGCTCCATCAAGCAGGGGCGGAGGCACACTAGTGCCTATGTGGGCAAGTGAACCCATAAAAAATTTAAAAAATATATATTTTGTGAAGGAATCTTATTACAATAAATATGGTTAGATTAATTGGTTAAAGCTTTGCCCATTTGTGTTAAAGGTCCCGGGTTCGAACGCTTGTTATCCATTTTTTTGGCAATTTCATTTTCAAAACCCTCAACTCACGGACTCACCCTCTACCGTCATTTCATCCTTTTCCCACATACCCACCATTTCCTTTCTTCGATTCAAACCTCAGACATTCGACCTCTTCTTTCGCTGCATCTCAGATCCATATTCCGATCACCTCTCCTCCGCCGACACAGCCATTCTCCCTATTTCCGTCAACGGCTATCCCTATTTCGACCAACCTTCCACCGTCAACGGTCATCCCACCTTCCGTCAATGCCCATCCTTATTTCGACCACTCTTCACCATCCACCTTCCCCTTTCAGAATAATTTTCATTTTCCCTCTCACTTTCCCAGTTTTACCTCTGCTTTTCACCAAGGTCCTCAGGATTTGAATATCTCCCAAATTGTTTTGGCGTCAACAGCGGTCATTGGAGTAATTTCTTGGTTCTGATTGCGTCATCGGCTGATTCCAGTCTTGCTTTTGGTTGTAACGCTTTGGAAATAATTCAGGGTTCAGGTTCGCTGAGCTCTTATCTTCTATTGCTTCCACTTGGGTTTTTGCTGAAATAGTGATAAAATGCAGTTGAGTGTTCTGTTTTAGAAGCTGCCTTGTTGCTTCTCATTTTCCAATGAGAGGCTGTCAATTAGATGATTTTAGTATCTTCTGAGTCCAAGTACTATACTGTTCTGGATTATAGGTCTAAAATTAAGCGGTCTTTGATGTTTAGTAACTGAAGAAATGGGTGAGCACGCCGCTTTGTGTCGGTAGAAATTTAAATTTCCGAAGCATGTTAGGCTACCTCCCTGAGCTATTTCTCTTTATATTGGTTTATTTTTGTGGTTGATTGTTAGTTTCAGTCTCATTGCATTGCGCAGCACATTTACAAAAAAAGTTTGTTCATGAATCATGGAGATATCCCATTCTTGAAACTGCATACGTATGTACTGTTTAAGTCCTCTTGTTCATAATGTTCTGCATACCATAATTACACTTTTGAGGCTTTGAACTTTGGATGTATACACTATTGAAGTAATTGTAATTTGTTTTTTCAATTGTCTTCTCTTTTACTCTCAAAAATAGAATCTCCATATTCTATTTAAATAACTGTAATATGAGTTCTCTTTTGTGGCCTTTGTTTTTCTTTTTATATATTGCTTTGTAAACCTTCTGTAAATTTTGAGGATGTTAACCAACGTAAAATTGAGATTTGGTATTCTTATCAGATACTGTTAAATAAACTTCTTATCAGATTTGTAGTTAAAATTGCAATTAGGAAATGAGAAGCATTATTAATTCCTCCTATAATCCTCTACTTGTGATGTTGGATATTGCAATAGGCCTTCTAAGTTTTTTAGTTGAATAGTATTTGACTTAGTACTAGAGTTTTTATGACCAAGTGGTCCAGAGTTTTTATATACTGAACATTAATGGGTTAGTTTATCTTGATAATATCTATGGGATAAAGAGAATGCCTATAAGGTGTAGCTTGATAATTAAGAGGCATGCTTATTGGGTTATTTTTGAATGCCTATAAGGTGTTTGATGAATTGTGTGAAAGAAGAATGAGGCTTGGGAGTTTTGTGTATAGCTAAGGCATGGGGAGGGAAGTTTATTTAAACATGTTCCCTAATCCTGTCAAACTTTTTTTCTTCCAGAAAATGTCAACATACAAGTTTAATGCATTTAACACTTTCCTTTAAAAAAAAATTCCAGGGACGCTGCCCCCGAACCCTCAAACACCTACACTAATTGTGCACCCATAAACTCTAAATCTTGACTCCGCCACTGCCATCAAGTAGAGCTGATGCGTCATGCAAAACGCATAAAACAGGCTGGCCGAGTATTTGTTGAGTATGAACAAGAAGACCAATCTCATTCTTGGTGAGTGTGAATAGAGGGTAGTATATGCATTTTAATCTAAAACAAATGTATAGGGCTTCTTGATAACGGAAAGAGTGTTTTTATATTGAAGCAACGGTTCATGGTCCAGCTCACGGCTCATGTAAATTATTAATTATTAAATCAAAATCGTAATTGGCCGTCGAGGTTGATTTATTTGATTCAAACTATGATTCGGTCCAAGCTGTTCATCTATGTTGCTTTACGCCTCCTTGAGTATTCCATGTAACAAATAATTTTTGTCAGTATTAAAATTTTAAAAAAATAATATTTATCATTCCATAATTATTCATTTATTTAAATATTATATACTTTCAGCTCTTATACAAAAATAGTGCACCTTCAATAATTTTGAAAATATAATGTTGTGCAAAATATAAAATAGTATATATGTATTTAAAATATTACATCAAAATAAGTTTCAATAAATAAACAAAGATCACATATTTAAATTTATTAAAAAAAATTATAATTATAAGATCAACTAAAATTTTAGTATGGTAATCATTTTTTTTTGGCTTGAATATGTTTGTTAGAAAATAACAATGTGACAAAAAATTTGAAAATATATATTAAAATTATTTGATAATTTTGAATAAAGATATGTGATTAAATTATTATTAAATACTAATCAGATCCTTAATATAAGACTTATTTATCTAATTTGATAAATTAAATAAATTTCTTAATATAACATACGTAACATGATCTCTTTGAAAGTTTTTTTGTGTCATATCCATGGTTATTAAAGCCGAACTAGCTATTGAAGCAGTCGAGGTAGTATGTCAAAGGTCAGTGGGTCAAATCATAATGAAACTAGAGCTAACCCAAGGCTATATTGGTGAGGAAGTGAAGATTTTAGAGTTATTAATATAAAACTATGAATAAAAAAATAAAAAAATTAAACTATTTCTTGAATAAAAATACTGGATCGGTCAAACTAGTCGCACAGACCAGTTAGGTGACCGGTTCGTCAGTTTCGAACTCAAATCGGCTCGTCCAGTCCAATTTTAATAGCTATGATAATATCATATTATATATCAATTTATAAGTTAGACAAATTAATTTAAAGAAAAATAATAAATATAAATGATAAAATAAAAAGAAAAAAGTCTTACATTTAACACCAAAAATTCACCCCAAACAAAGTCTTACATTTAGGACCGGAGGAGTACCACTAATGTTAATGAGCAATCAATACAGTTATTCAACAGTCAACTAACGGTTTGGTGGATGCAGTGGTGGAATTAGGGGGGGCTAGAGGTGGTCCCCACCCCCCTAAAATTACAAAATTCAACCACAATTTTTAGAAAATTATATTTTTTTTCTCATAAATTTTTTAATATTTTCACTCCCCCTAAAAGTTTCATCTAAGGACTAATATTAGAAGGGTGTTTATATGACATATACTCAAATTTTAAAGAGATCCATATAAGTTTTTAAAATAAAAGGAGGTATCTATAATTTAGAGAGAATAAAGGGTAGCATATACATTTTAAGGGTTAAGGAGCAATTTTACCAACAAACTATTGGTCCAGGAGCGTCCAATACAATAAACTTTTAACTGGACCAAAAATACCAAACAACTATTAAAAATATAAAGTTAGCACAAATATGTTAGTTTGATAGTAACGTCCGTTTTTCCTCTCCACCGCTCTCTTCCTCGCTCTCAGAGACTCTGAAATCCTTTGTTGCAGATTTCACACATGAATTGATTCGTTGCTAAAAGGGTCTTCGGAGACAGTGCAATCACCTCCGTGTCTGGATCTGAATCATCAACAAATACCAAAGGTTCAGTTAAAGAAAAGGTGCCATACAAATATTCAAAATCACCCAGATTGTTTTTTTGTTCCTACTTGGCATTCCTGGAAGATTTATCTTCTTCTTATCAGTGGACTTTGGAGGAGGAGTTGTCTGATTTCCAGAGGAAGAGACGCTAGCTTCCCCTAAAGCTGTTGAAGAATTATCTAAATCAACTGGCATGGGGACTCAAAATTTCTCTAGGTTGCCACGAAATCAATCAATAGCGAACAAAGAGGGAAAAACTTAGGGATTTTACCTCAGAGTTTGCAAAGCAACCTTTTAGAAATGAATTTCTAATTTTTTTTTTCCTCTTTTTTTCCCTTAGGATTTCTACACTATCTCAGCTTCTCTCTCGTTCTCGCTCTCTACATCTACCAGTCAATCTGAATTTTTTTTTGCCCCTTACCTTTATCTCAATAACCCACCACCTAACAGCTCTTATGGGTGTCTGACCGAAATTCACATTAACCAAAGAACTCAAATGATCAAACCCAATAGGGCAACACCTTAAAATAAAGCTTTTTTCCTCGGCTAAAAAAAAACAAAAGTCAGACCCACATCATACCCACCAAAAAACTCTCTAGCCGGCAAATGACCTGTGATCTAACTATCTAATTGACGAAGGTGGTGGAGGTGAAGAAGAGTGAATACCAGTTCTATGGAGAATGCCCTGAAAAAAGAAGAAGCAGAGAACTGGGTTCTCGTCGCTGAAGATCTGAGGCGGGACGACGGAAGAGACGAAGGTGGTGGAGGTGAAGAAGAGTGAATACTGCCTTCGCCGCTCCGGCGACCCAATCCATTTAATCTCCGGTGCCCTCTTTTGTTCCAGTACTCCTTTATTCCCTTCAACATGCCCACCGAAATGCCTTCCAGCCCTCTTCTTCTCTTCCCTTTCTACAGGTAGAAAGAGAATGGGAACAGCTGAAAGGAAGGTGAGAGAGTGAACAGGGAGTTTGTTGACACGTGTATGCATATCTGAAGCAGCTACAGTGAACTAACAGACGTTACTTTGCTTTTGTAATGGATTGTGCCAACTTTACAATTTTAAAAGTTTGTTGGTATTTTTGGTCCAATTAAAAGTTTATTGTGTTGGGCGCTCCTGGACCAATAGTTTGTTGGTAAAATTGCTCCTTAACCCTACATTTTAATCTAAAACAAATGTATAGGGTTTCTTGATAACGGAAAGAGTGTTTTCGTATTGAAGCAACGGTTTATGGCCAGCTCCCGGCTCACGTAAATTATTAATTATTAAATCAAAATTGTAATTGGCCGTCGAGGAGGTTGATTTATTTAATTCAAAACTATTATTTTTTTCTCAGAATTCAAAACTATTATTCGGTCCAACCAAAGCTGTTCATCTCTGTTGCTTTACGCCTCCAGGAGTCCAGGGTTACAAATAATTTCTAGGCAAAATTTTGAAAAAATATCACTTTAATTTCAAAATGTCAAATAAGTTATTTCTCAATAAAATGATTTGTCAATTATTTTATTATTCTTATTTATCCCATTACTTTTTGTCAACAGAATTTTAAAATTTAAGTAATATTTTTCTTTCATTCTCCCTAATTTTTGTCATTATAAAAATTTAAATAAAATAATATTTATCATTTAATAATTATGAATATTAATTATTCATTTATTTAATTCTTATTTGCTTTCAGCCCTTAAACAAAAATAATGGACCTTCAATAATTTTGCAAATAATATTGTGCAATATATATATAAAAAGTTACAACATTGATATGTCACGAGACATACACAACCACCCCAACTCACTCAAATTCTGCGTAATGTAGGAAACTTATTATATATAGAAGATTGAAGGAAGAGCGCGCTGCCGCTTAGACCCAATGATAGGTGAGTCAAATAACAATAATAACTCGATTATATATCTTCCAACGAAATCAAGGATTTAAATAGAGTAAATACTTTTTCTGGTCTCTGACAAAAAATAAGGATCCCATTTTGGTTCCTGAAAAAAAAAAATGTCTTTTTTAACCCATAAAAAGGACGAATAAGAGTCGATTGGTGAACATTATGATCCCTCACAAATTTCCAAAAGGTCATTTTTAGTCCCATAAAAAAAGGACAAATAAGGGTCGGTTTTTTTGTCAGTGACCAAAATGGGGTCTGTGTTTTTTGTCAGGGACCAAAAATGGTATTTTCTCATTTAAATATGTGAATGGAATAAAATTCATGCAAGCTGACAAAGTGAAAGTCACTGGGAGCTCAATGACATGAAAAATCCATGTGAATGAGAGATAGGGGGTTGGAACCAACTTTTACTTGTAGGCCACTAATGCCTTACTAATTCACTGGTTAGAAATTTTAATTACATAATTAAAGCCATCTATAAATTGTTCTAATTTCTATTTTATCCTTAATAAATACTCATTCCGATCCTAATTATAAGACAAAGTTGATTTTTTTGGAGAAGTTAAGGAAACTAATTAAATTACTTTAGAGTATTTTTATTTTTTTCTCCAAACTAATTAAGTTGACTAATAAACTACTCCCTCCGGTCCTAATTATAGGAACACATTTTGGAGTTGATTTTGGTCTTAATTATAAGAACAAGTTTTAACTTTTATCAATTTTTTCCTATGATACCCCTATTTATACTTATTATTAGGAGCATTTATATATATATGTGTGTGTTTATGTATGTATATCTGTGTGTACATATATGTATATCTGTATTTATATGTGTCAATATATATGTGTGTGTGTGTACACACTCACATATATAAACATATATATATGTGTGTGTGTGTGTAGAGATAGATCTATATGTATACATATATATATGTTTATATAGCAAGATCATTATTTCAATTAGAAAGTGTGTGGAAAGGAAAATTGGTTGGAGAGATATGTAGCGGGGTTGTAATTCACTTTTACTTATGTCATTTTAAATTTATATAAGGGCATTTTAGGAAAATGAGTAAAATTAACTAATTTAACCCCTCTCCTTAATCCCCCAAAATCGGTTAAATAGTTCCTATAATTAGGACCGGAGGGAATAATATATAATCTAAGGATACACAACATATGATATGATTAAGTAACTTATTTAGCTTTCTTAATCTCTCCAAAGAAAGTCAACTCTGTCTTATAACTAGAGGTAGTACCATATATTTTAAAATATACTCTCTATTCTCTTCATTGACAATTGTGAGAACATATTCGGGATAAAGCAACTAACGCCACCTAAACTTTTACTCATAAACTGTCTTATATCAGCAACAAAATTTTTCTAGAAGCTAAGCGATATGCATGGGAGGGACCAGTTCACAAGTCATAATACTTAAATTTAATTTAATATGATAATACCAGGTACCGATGTTCTTGTCACTCAGTAATGGAATATTTAATTTCTGTCGTTTAACGTGGTAAACATTTCTTTGAAAAGGGATAAAACATTATTAAAATATTGTTTTACATGCAAGAGGCCGCCGGTCAGAAATTGCAAACTCGGGTTGCATGGACTTAATTAAGAAAAACATAAAAATACACTAAAAATGTAAATATTAATTTATTATCTCCAAATGGCATCACCTAACCATGGTAAAGTATCAAGAAACTTGTCTAGGATTAAATTTTGTAATAACATTACCTAAATGTTTTCAAGTTGAAATTTTTTAAAAAATAACAATAAAAATTTAACAAATAATTACCCATTCACATTTCAAACGACAACAATAATTAAGATAATGACAACTAATTTTACAAAAAAAAAAAAAAATCTTGTTGATAAATTTAAATGACAACAACAGTTTAGCCTGTAACAACATTAATTTATAGTTCTACTGTGGGTAATTAGGTCATTTCACAAAAAAAATAATTTCAAAATAGACCTAAAAACTTCATAAAAATAAAGTTATTTCGAGAGATTCTTTTAGGATTATCATATTTTGGTAGTCCTTGGTATGTTTTACTCTAGTTAAATTTATAAGCAATAACTCAGGCACTATCCAAAAAATTGTTATTTAATTAATGTATTAAATAACAAAAAAATAATGTCCTGAACAATTCTATAACAGACGCCAATTAAACATGGAAATCACACCAGAATATAAACATATATAATTTTGTTTTTGACGCGTGAAGAGATGAACTTGGTAGAGAGGCGGCTAATTGCTAAGAAAAAGTAAACACAGACTGCTTTTTTCTGTGGACCAAGCAAGTGAACACAGACGTGACAAATGACAACCATTTGACGCCTACATGCACATATCTTATAATTGTTATCATTATTATAATTATAGAAACTTCATATATTTTAATCAATGATCTATATAATATACATGATTAATCCTATAAGAAGATCATAATGTTTATCAGTGATGAATAAAACAGCCTATTGGTCAATGAATATTGGCTCACATGGCATCCCAGTTCAAACTGGTGCAACTACATTATTAATAATGGCTCTTTTTTCAGATTTTGCGTAGTATCACTACTACAAAAAACAGATACGTTGTCTCTAAAATACGTCCCTTTTTAAAAAAGGAAGTAAAACATAGAGACAATGACATTTTTGTAATTATGTGAAGGCTTTTGACGTCCTAATTAATGAAAAAGACGCCAAAAGTAACTTTTAGCGTCCTAATTAAAATTTAGGATACCAAAAGTGAACCTGACGTTATTTTTGGCATCCTAAAATTATATTAGGACGCCAAAATATATTGCTTTGGCATCCCTACTTGATTTTAGGATGCCAAATCGTGAGTAAAATACCTAATTTCCAATCCATTCCCTCATTTCATCCTCTCGCAGTTCTTATCTCGATCTCTCATTCTCTCATTTCGTTCGCCATGACTCTCACTCCACTCGCCGTCACCCCCTCACTCCATGCTCACCTCAATTCCCCTTCCCCCACTCACTCCTTGCTCACCTTGATTCCCCTTCGCTCGCCATCATCCACTCACTTTGCTCTGCCAGACCTAAACCTTCGCTCCACTCCGTGGCTTCGCTCGCCGTCATCCACTCACTTCGCTTTATCAGACCCAAACCTTCGCTCTGCTTTGCTCTGCGGCCACCTCCCCTGCTCACCTCGATGCCCTATCGCTGAAAACAGATCTGTTCTGTTTCTTCAAATCTATAAAACGGATCCTTGTTGTCAATCTGTACTGTGTTTAGATCTCGCTTTGCTCCATGACCGCCTCCCCTACTCACTTCGATGCTCCATCACCGGATCTCGCTGCTCCCGAAGCTCCATCGCTGAAAACAGATCTGTTCTATTTCTTCATATATCTGAGAACGGATCCTCGTCGTCGATCTGTAATGTGTACAATCTGGATTTTGTTTTTCCTTTTCGTTTGATTGTTATTGTTAGATTTGGAATTTTAGATCTGTTTGTTAGTCTGATTGTTATTGTTAGATTTGGAATTTTTGGATCTATATTATTATTTGAATCTGCAAATTCCTGATTAAATTTTGGATCTGTAATTATCTGCCTCTGCTCGTATTCTATACATTTTTGATATGCTTGCATTTTTCATGTGCATCCCTGGATCTATATTATTATTTTTTTCATCCACTCATATTATATACATTTTTTATCTGCTTGATTTTGGTTTTCTAGCATAGTGGTCTTTTGTTTGGTTTCTGGTCATAGATCTCTTCCACGGCCAACCCCTTGAAGCTTGAGGTTGGAGGGTTCTTTTTCTTTTTCTTTTTTTCTTTTAAAAAGTATATGGCGTCCTAAATTTGTTTAGGACGCCGTATCTCCTAACTTATTACACCCCCTATAGGCGTCCCTAGCAAAAAGGATATAAAAAGGCTAAAAAATAGGACGTTATAAAGTTTTTTTTTCTAGTAGTATATTTAGATTCCCATATCTAATTTTATGCAAATTATAAAAATATGCCATCTATTTTTAAAATTCATTCTTTTTCTTTTGAAATTAAGAGTAAATCATATATAATTTATCTGAATTGTAATGAAGTATTATTTATATTTCATTTTTATTTTTAAGAGGATCGGAGCTTATGTATATTTTTAAAATAAAAAATAAATATCAATGCAATTTTTTTTTGTAATAAAAATATCAATGAATTTTACTCTGTCTCCAATGGGAAGAAACCTACATATTCATAAGCCATAAAAACTAAAATCATATTTTTCAAATTCTTTGTGATAATATATGAAGGGTTGGTCTAGTTTTACATGCAAAAATAAAATTTATAGAACTTTGACAAATTTTTGAAAAAAAAATATTGTTTTAAATTTAAATAACAAAGGAATCCACCTTGTTTTGAAATAAAAGGTTAATACCGAGTACAATGTTTGGTCCTTACAATTTTTTATTTATTTTGATTTTGATATCTCAAGAGATAAAATAGTCCAAAATTTTATTAAAATGTAGAGACTAATGTTTTAGACGAAAAGAAACTTGAGGATCAAAACCTATGATTTGAAACTATAGGGACAAAAAATAAAATGAGGTCAAACTATACAAATCAAATATTCTATTTACCCTAAAATAAAATAGGAAATTTTTTAAATAATATTTAATTTGAACTTGAAAAACCTCAAAAAGTCTATTAACACATGGAAATGATAAATAGGTCTCAAGGGACTAATATGAAATTTTGAAATGTTGTAATTTTACTAAAATGTTCCTTAAGTTTTTTCTTAAAAAGAAAAAACCTCGTAAGCGGCGAAGCTCCGTCGCCGCCATTGGAACTTCAGTGATCGGCACCAACCCGCCAGTGGACCTTCGATGTTGGCGGCAAAACTCCAATAACAACTTGAGTAACGTAATTGACTATTTAAGCTCCCTAAACTCCACCAAGTATCATTGACAAGTTCAATAAAAACAATGCAATTTGAGTATAGCCATTAATTTGTCAATTGCTATACTCAAATTGTCATTACCTTTATTTAACTTGTTAACGATGCCGAATACGGTTTATGGAACTTAAGTAGTCAATCTATATACTATAGTAGTTAATCTCATTATTCAAGTTATCATCAGAGCTCTGGCAGCCAGCCGTGGGAGTTCCGTCGGTGAGGTGGTGTCGGCTGCAGAACTTCAGCGCCGGCGAGGGTTCTTTCTTAAAAAGAAAAAAAACTTAAAGGGCATTTTGGTAAAATCAAAATATTTCAAAATATCATAATAGTCCCTTGAGACCTATTTGTCATTGACATGTGTTAATAGACTTTTTAGGGTTTTCCTAGTTCAAATGGTATTTATTTAAAATTTTCCCGAATTGTTATGCTATATTTCTAAAAAAAAAAGAGTTTATTAAAATTTTGAAAAAAATGAAGTAAGAGATTAAGATGAAGAAAAATTAGAATATAACCACATCTGATCTACCTACTCATTAGAACTAGTAAAAAAGGCCGGCCCTTTCAGATCAGGGCCTAAAAGTGACAGCCTTTTTTAGCTTAGCTAAAGAAAAACAATCTTTTTTTGAGGTCCGGCCCTTGAGTATAGGAGGTAGGCCTGTCCCTACAGGGTAACAATATTTTATTATTTTTTTAAAATAATAAAATTAAATAATGAAAGACCTAATTTAACACATAAATGTTGTCAAAATTAAGGTGTAAATGACACGCATCATACAACAAACAAATATAGTCACTGAGTCATAATCAAAGGTAAACTATTATCCACATACCACAATTACAAAAAATTAATGAGAAGACTTAATAAAGTTAAAAATACTTCTTATAAATATGCTTTGTAAAGTATAAGTAGTCAACAAAATAAACAACACAAGATATGAACAAAATAATTACTAGAAAATAAGTTAAAAAATACAAAATTTGTAAGAATACTCATGAAATAAGAAATATATTTTATAGGTTTTAAATTTTTAGGATTCTTAATAAAACATGTTCTTATGAAACTTAACAAGACTTTCTACCGTGTGTTGCACCAATGTGTTGAAATTGTACATGGGTTAAATTAAACAACATATGCTACTATGTGTTTACTAAACCAATTCTTAACAACATCATATTATTTCAAGGAATAGGATATTGTCACTACCATTTTTGATAACTACCAATGTCACTACCACTTTTTCATCGTTATATCAGAATCTCAATAAGAGAGAGAAATGATAAAGGTAGATAAGATTATGATCTAATGGTGAAAAAGTGATAGTGACATCGGTAATGACAAAAAATGGTAGTGATAATATCTTATCTCTTATTTCAAAGCAACATCATTAACAAAATATAATAATAAAAGAATTAATAACATTATTATCATAAAAATAATTTTAAAATATTAAAAAAACATACAAGTTTAAAAGGATCGACCCTTAACCTTACAAGGCCAGCCCTTAATCTTAAGGATGAATTCTTTTAGGCCCGCAGCTCAATAAGATTGATCTTTTTAAGTTGGGATAATGGTCTTAATTGCTATGAAAGTTTTCGCTCAGGAGCACTCAGCACCTGAGAGTTTTTTTTCGGAGCAAAAATGCCTCGGAAGTTAACAAAATGGAGCAATTTTTCCCGGAAGTTTTTTTTAGGAGCAATTTTGCCCTGAAAGTTTTTTTTAGGAGCAATTTTACCCTGAAAGTTTACAAATTGGAGCAATAATTTAACAGTCAAGATTAACAGAAAGGGTAAGATTACAATGTTTTTAAACTTTCGGGGCATTTTTACTCCAAAAAAAACTTTTAAGTGTTGAGTTCTCCTGAACGAAAACTTCCATAATAAATAAGATCCTTAACCCTTTTAAGTTTGTTTTTACTTTTAAAACAAAAATCTTAAACCCAACTTTTATATATTTAAGGCCTAAAGGGGCGGCTGTACTAGTCATCCTACCTTGTGGTACAAAAATTGCAGATCCCGCGTACTGCAACCTTGCCAGTACCCTTCAGATTTTCTCTCTCTCTCTCTCTCTCTCTCTCTCTCTCTCTTTTTATTGAAAAAATGGTGGTAAGTGTGCAACCACTCTGGGTTCTGCAGTGACAAGGATGACCCTCCCAACAGTGGTAGCTCCACACAAGGCGGATTACGAGTGGTTTTACCGCAACTCAAACCCTAGACCTCTTAAAAGAATCTAGCGCTACATTCCACTAGACCAACCACATGTTGGTTTCAGATTTTTTCTCTTGTTTTGCCTTTTCACGCAACCCACTCCTGGACCTGCTCTTTATAATAGTACTTAATTTTTACGCATACATTATTCGATTTTGATTATCTTTTTGTATATGTAACAGATTCTTTCTTTATTTATCTCAACAATTAGCATCTTTTGAAGATAATTTGATCCATTTTATCCCTAAATTAATAAATATGATTGTCAAATTCCCTGCGGTATAACTGACGTTTTAACTTTTGAGGTCATTCTCCCAATTCTCTACTCCCTTCACATTTTATCATCAGATATGTTTAAGAAGTTAATCTTTATTTTAAATATAAAATTAATTTATCATTATTAATATTCTACCAATAATAATTATAGATAATATTTTTAGGGTATTTTAAAAAAGGCTAAAATATACTTAGTCCTTTAAATTTGTATGAGGTATATTTTTGGTCCTTTAACTTTATAAAGTATAATTTTAGTCCTATAATTCTAACACCGTTAATTTTGCTAACGGAAAATACAAACTCAAGTGATAACGATGTAAATTTAAATGATAACTTTGTAATTAAATGCTATTAAAATTAAATTTAAAATATGGGTAAATTGAAGAATATATAAAATTTGTGTAATTAAATGCTATCAATCATCACTTGAGTTCACCGTGTTAATGTTTTCCGTTAGCAACATTAACGGTATTAGAATTTTAGGATCAAAAGTATACTTTATAAAGTTAATGGACTAAAAGTATGCATTATATAAAACTTAAAGTACTAAAAATATACTTTAGCATTTAAAAAATACATGTTATATTGACTAATTTAGCTAACTTTTTTTCCTAATTAAATTAGGTAAATATGTCTTATATTAATATCAAGAGTGAGTAATAAATCTTGAAATTTTATAAAATGTTATACATATACACTTTTATAAACTCTAAAATCTTGAAAGTAACATAAATAAAATTGGATGTGCTAAATTTATATTTAATTCTAGTTTTTTAAAAATTCAATAAAAGCAAAACAACTAATTTTTGAATAGGAAATTTTCAATTAAAATTTTTAAAAAATCATTAAAATTAAGTTCAGAAAATGTATTCATGCAAATTAAATTCAAATAAAGAAAGAAAAAAAGAAAGAAAAATACTGAACTTACAAATCCAAAAATCTAATAAGAAATGGAAAAGACAAAGTAGTGATTAGGATGCAATCTAGGTTTTTTGAAGTTTGAGTATTTTTACCGAAATGCCCTTCTCATGACATAAACTCTTCCTCCGGAAATGCCCCTCGAATGCTCGTCCCTTTGCTCGCCGCTCCTCCGTCCTGGTTCACCACTTTCAAGAACAACGTCCTACTTCTCCTCTGCTGCTTGCTTTCGGGCCCAGATTCCCCCACCTTCCTCTCTGCCCACGTCATAATGGATGTTTCGCCCAGATTCCCCCATCGTTCTTCGATCATTTGCGCCCAGATTCATCCGTGACAGCAACAGAACGATAACGGACCAGTTTAAAGAGCGGCCGTGGCAGGTGGCGAAGGTATGGAAAAACTATTTGGATGAGTTGGTGGCAAGAATGGATGAGATTGAACGAGGGGTGATAGTTATGGTTATAGTGAAATTTTGAAGGGTGAGGTCCATTTTTTGAATTTTGAAGGAAATTGGAAAAGGAGGTTGTATTGATATGGTAATGGTATTGAAAGAGAGAGGAAATTTCTTCCTTCTCCGATCAATTCGCGGGAGAACAAACTCAAGTAGCGTAGTGTAATTGTCTTTGTTCGTCCTTGTTAGTCAGCGGAATTTCCAGTTTTCTAGTGTCAACTATGGTTTAGGTTTGAAATTCTCTCTCTGTGCTGCTCGAAAATTTTCACCGGTACTGCAGGCTCATTTAATGCATGTTGCTTTTTGGTTGATTTTATCCTTTCCCAGGTTTAATTAAAACATTTGTTTGGTTCATTTGTTTCCTCTAGTTGCTTCATCATCGCCCCTAAGATCTGATTTCTACTTTGCCTTGCATCTCTTCCACTCATCTATCTATCTTTTCTTGGAGCACCGATGGCAGGCCGGTCGGCCGACAGACCTCCCGGCGAGGGATTTTGTCTTTTTTAAAAAATAAATTTTGAGAGGCATTTTGATAAATACCCCCGAACATTAAAAACCCATATACCTCCCAAATTACCTCTTTCCCCCTTAAACAATTAAATCTTGATTTTCAATAATGATCGGCGGGTACCAAAATCAAATCCACGGAATCAAGGGAAGGGAATGATTCTAACAAAAATTTTAAATAAATACTATTTGAATTTAAAACATCCTAAAAAAGTTATTACAACATGAAAATGATAAATAGATCTCAGAGGACTAATCTAATATTTTAAAATATTGCGCTTTTACTAAAATGCTCTTCTATTTTTTCTTTTTTCTTTTAAAAACAAACCCGCATTGCTGTCGGAGCTCCGGAGCCTGGCATCACCCCTCTCGCGGGACTCTAGCTGTCGTAGCTTTGATGCCGACGGTTGGAGCTCCGGTGAAAATTTGAGTTATGAGATTAACTACTTGAGTATAAGGATTGACCATTTGAGCTCCTAAAACCTTATCAAACATTGTTGGCGAGTTGAATAATGACAATGATAACTTTAGTATTGACAATGACAATTTGAGTGTGACTATTAATTACCTCAGGAACGTAATTTGTTAATCACTATACTCAAATTGTTATTACTTTTATTCAACTTATTAATGATGCCAGATAGAATTTATAAAGCTTAAGTAGTCAATCCATCAGCTGAATAAGTTGATCTCATTACTCAAGTTATCACCTGAGTTTTGGTTGCCACCAGAGGTTTGGTGAGCCGAGGGTTCTTTCGTTTTGGACAAAAAAACTTGAGGTACATTTTGGTAAAGGTAAAATATTTTAAAATTTTAGAATAGTCCCTGAAACCTATTTATTATTTTTATATCTTAACGTACTTTAAGAAGTTTTTTAAATTTAAACAATTTATTTTAATTTTTCCAATAAAATAAAATAGACAAAAAGAAAGTCATGTCCGTAATATTTAGTCATTATCATGATAATGCTTTAGACTCAATCAAAACAAAGTGATACCTGAAAGCTGCACCTAACCCAACAACTCTATAAATAATAAACCATTTGTTTCTTGTCATACCTGCTCTAGAGAGAGACATATATATACATATACATATATATATATAAAAGATTTTTCGGGAACTTGGTCATAACTCTCCAAAGTTGACCGGGATGTTCTCTTTCATTGATCAATATATATATACATGAAACCCTGAAGCTGAGATTGTCTCGTGGCATTTAAGGAAGAGGAATAGGAGAAAGAGGAAGAGGAAGAGGAAGAGGAAGAAGAAGAAAGAGCAGAAATCAAATATGAATTTGATGAAGATGATGAGACTTGTGTTAGGGTTGTGTGTGGTGAGCTCTGTGGTGTTCACATATTCTTCTGCTCAAACTCAAACTTGCCTTTCTTATTCCTTCTCTCCCAGCAGAAACTTCACCACTTGCCGTGACCTTCCTCACCAGAACGCCTTCCTTCACTGGACCTTTGATCAGTCCACAGGTGATTTTTCTTTTTTCTTTTCATTGAGTTGGATCGTTTTGCAGTTTTAATTCATTTCTTTTGCTGAACTAGTTCTCTGGTATCAGTTTTTCCTTTTATTGATCGTATATAATTTTTTATATAGAGGGATTTATACTTTAGCATCTTGGTAAGATTAGAATTTCCTGTTTTAATAGCTTACAAGTGCAAAGAAATCCTCTCTTTAGTCCTGAACGTATGAGCTAAATATTTAATTCATAAAGATTGATGTTTGGTTAGAAGGTTGGGGTTGATTTTTTTTTTTTTCCCAAATTACCTATGAATTTTTTTATTTATTTAAAATTACATAGTTTTTTACATCGTGTTTGACACATTAACTTTGGAAGCATGATACATCATAGTCATATCTGACTTTTCAAATTAGGGATGTACACCTCCCCTCCCTCCTTCACCTCCAACCAAACATAGCCTAAGAAAATTAGTTAAATTAATTTTTCTTAAAAAATTGTTTTGTTTTTCCTAAGGTAGCTCCTTAATAATTTGTAAGAATTGAAATTTTAAATGTTGACCATGTCTTTTTTACATCAATTATTATCTAATCGACTCTTGAATAGTTAGACAGCGATACACCCTTATGATTTTTTCTTTCTTTTAATAATTAATTAATTAATTAATGCCTTGAGTTGAAAGTTTCCAAATTTAACCCACCTAATTCTTTTATTTTAAAACAAAATCCTTGTCTAAGTAAATAAAAAAAAAAAAATCCTTGGTTGTTAACTGGTTATTTAATTTTCCCGCGAACCAACACGCGGCCGGCCTGAAAGCTATGGGTCAACTGAATTTTCATTCGTGACCCGGTCCAGACGCCTAACCTGATTGCTTAATCGGACCGAGTCACGATAATCCGGATCAACCCGAATTGATCGAAACGGGGGCCACTTCCCCAATTTTTTGACCTAAGTTTCTTCAAGATTGAAATTATTGAGTTTGGGATGATAGGATTGAGATGAGTCTGATCTGATTGTACAGGAAAGCTAGAGATTGCATATAGGCATGGCGGAATTAGTTCATCGGCGAACCGGTGGGCTGCATGGGGAATCAACCCTAACAACAACGCCGTCAACGGCAATGCCATGCCCGGAACTCAAGCTCTGGTGGCGATCTCACAATCCGGCAACACTCCGACGGCGTATACATCGCCGATAAGCTCCTCCGCCAATGTAGAAGGCACTCAGCTGACCCAGGGAAACCTAATGTACACCGTGACGGGCCTGAGCGCGGCGCGTGTGAACGACGAGGTTATCATCTTCGCTACGGTGATGCTTCCTGCCGGAACGACGTCGTTGGTCCATGTGTGGCAGGAAGGCCCTCTCGCTGGTACGACGCCTCAACGACATGATCTCACCTCGGAGCATACTGATTCGAAGGAGACGTTGGATCTTGTTTCTGGTGTGACTCAAGCTGCTGCTAGTGGGGATGATCTTAGAAGGAAAAGAAATGTAAGTAAGAAATTTTGTTCAAACTGCACTGAATTTGAATTTTGGTACTCTCCTTATTGCATCCTTTTTCTTTTTCTTTTTTTGCCATCTGCACCCATACTTTCGAAAGAATAATTTTGATATCTTACCGGAAAATGGAAATAAGTAATTTTAATAAATTTTATTTATTTATGAAAAGTTGTTATATTAGGTAATCATAATATGGGTTGGAGCGAGTATTATTTTGAAAAATGAGTAGAAGAGGATTTCTTAACTTTAATTATTTAATTTAATTAAATGGCTGTAATATCATTTTATCATTAATTTTCAAATTAAAAATGTCATTTAAAAAAATACATATGAGAAATTATTTATATTATATATATTGTACTCCAATTTAAGGAAAAAAGTAAAATAGAATGAAACAAAAAATCTGAAATTCAATTGCAGATTTTTTTTCTTTTTTATTAAGCCGGCTCAATTGGAGAAATTTAAATCTTAGGATTTAGATTTTATATAGTTTAAATAAAATGAATTTTACAAATCAGCATCAATCAATAATAATGTCAATTTATATACTTTATCATATATTAAATTAAAACCAAAGTTATTTTTTTGCCAACAATAAAAACCGTGTATGATGCATTTGAAAGCTTCCCTTCAAATCGTGTTTGATATTTGGCATATAAGGTATATTTTGTTACTTGATAAAATATTCTGATTATTTGTTAGCTAATATTTCATTCAAAGAATTCACATCTAAGAGAAGTGAGGAGAGAAGGGAAAATTTTAAAGAGTTGGATTCAAGAAATTAGAAAAGTGGGGTTAAGGACTTATTTAACTAATTTGATCGGACTAAAGAAGTTGGTTAATTTAGTTAATTATAATAAATATGACATATTTTTCCTAAAATAATTTTAGGATAGACTTTGATTTTAACCATTGTTGTAAAAGAAGAATCTACCACCTTGTTGATGGAGTATTAATATGGGATAGTTTGTGGGAAAATGAGATAGATGCTTTACACATAAAACTAAGATTAACTTTCCTATTAAGTCCCACATCAAGGATTAGGGGAGTATTTAGCTGCAGTTAATTTCACAATTAACCACAATTTAAACTACAACTAGATGTCTTGTAATAATAGGTTTCACTCTTATAAAACCTATGCTATATTAACTGGGTTTGATTTAGGAGAAGTGCATTATATTTCTGTATGTATGCATATAAGCACCCTAAAATTTAATATATGTGAAGATAAGTAATGAACAAAACTAATAATAGAGGAGTTATCTGCATAAATCTAAGAGTTTAGGGGGATTCATTGTAAAATTTCAAAGCTATATGGATTTATATATACATATTCAGGACAGTTTATGCATAATCTCACATTTGTATATATTGATATTAGTAATGTGATATAAAAATCGTTAAAAGTATTAGGACCAAAGCAAAAATTTGTTAGGAGTATAGAGACCATCAGAACCTAACACTCGTAGTTTTGATTCAGGAGAGTTATCTAGCTAACCTAAAATATAGGAGAGTCATGTATAAAGCCTTTGTATATATTGATATTAGTAATATGGTGTAGGGACCAAAGCAAAACTCGTTGGAGTGTGGAGACTAGAACCAAAACTCATAGTTTTGGTTCAAGAGAGTTATCTATACCTAACATAAAGTTCATGAGAGTTACTTATAGTATCGTCGTTGTATATATTGATATTAGTAATGTGGTATTGGCACTAAAACCGAAGCTCATTAAGAGTATAGTGATTAAAGCAAAACTCATTGAGTTATCGATACCAGAGAAAAGTTCGAAAGAGTTATCCATAATCTCATCGCCTTTGTATATATTGATATTTGTAATGTGGTAATGGAAAGCATGTGTATGAATTTGTGGAATGATGATGATGAACAGGTGCATGGAGTGTTGAATGCAGTGAGCTGGGGGACAATGCTGCCAATAGGAGCCATAATAGCAAGATACTTGAAAGTGTTCAAATCAGCAGACCCTGCTTGGTTTTACCTTCACGTCATTTGCCAAACCGCTGCTTACATTATTGGTGTTGGTGGCTGGGCTTATGGCCTCAAACTTGGCCATGATTCTGTTGGTGTTCAGTATGACACCCATAGAGCTCTTGGCATCACCATCTTCTGCCTTGGAACTCTTCAGGTACCTATCATTTCCCAAAACAAAAACATTAATGTCTTGTTTGGCTGTTAGAAATGATACAAATGGGATGGAAAGGGAGCAACAGGGAATGGAATGAACTAAAATGATAATGATATACTTCTTCGATTCTAAATATAAGAGTTTGATAATTAAGACATGGGGATTAAAAAAATTAGTTAAGTTCGTTATTTGTAAGAAATATGTGCTGGTTTCATGAAACATCTGGAAACTTCTCTTTAATGGAAACCCGTTTCATAAATGCAATTTATAGGGACCATTAGTGGACAAGTTATAAATTTGAGAGACAAAATGGATTGAGGTATTATATTTATGTCTAAAACAAAAACCTTCACTAAATCTTATGTTTAGGACCAAAGGAATATCTTTTGTAATAGAGACGAGGGAATAAAGATTGTAATGAAAGAGTAAGAGATTATTCCTATGGTTACAGTCAACCAAACATTACATTGGAACAAAATCATAAAAATATGCTTATATTGGAATAAAATGATGGTTACTTTGAGAAAGGCTACTCATAGGAATCCTGAAGAGTCTAATCAAACAGAATCTAAATGATACAGGTGTTTGTTCTAGATGAATTAGTTTTAAAAATTGGGAAGAAAAAAACTAATTAATTCCAACAAATTAAAAACTAAAGAAAATCTCAACCTCATGAAAGGTAGTTCTAGTTATGGCTAACTTCTCTGAATAAGTATTACAATTTTTTATTTTTTATTTTGATATTAAGAATAAGTATTACAATGGAACTGAAAGAAACCTTGCTGCCCAATTGAATACAGGTGTTTGCTCTATTTTTAAGGCCAAACAAGGATCACAAATATAGAATCTACTGGAACTTCTATCACTACTTGGTAGGATACGCCACAATAATCATCAGCATCGTCAACATATTCAAAGGCTTCAATGCACTTGAGGTCTCTGTTGGAGATCGTTATGAAAACTGGAAACATGCATACATTGGGGTAATTGCATGTCTTGGTGGCATTGCTTTGTTGTTGGAAGCCTTCACTTGGATCGTAGTGTTGAAGAGGAAAAACTCAGAGGGCATTCCTAATGGAGTTAATAATAATAATGGAGCAAATGGGATTACTAATGTTGGATATGAATCTAAACCACAGGTTTAATTAGTAGGATAAGTTATATTTTATGTGTGACCTGTGATCGACCGTGCAATCTAGGCACTCAGATAAGAATATATATAGTGGTGGGTCTCATTCGAGAGGTGATATCTACTATTATGTCTATCTCTTTCTAAATGCGCATATTGCATGGTTAGAAGCAATCCTAATTAGTAGGATCAGTCAGAGACAGAAATATGTGGGGGTTTTCAGATTTTGGCTATTTTTGTATTATTTGTGGCTTCTTTCATTTTGAGATCCTTTTGTAAATTGATTTCACATGAACTATTCTTGAGGGTATATGTAGGATTATCCCAGCTATGTACCCTTATATATATTTAGCTTTGAGTTTATTCTTTTACAGAGCAGTCTTCGAATATATTTCTGAGTGTCTTTGATTGTATTATATTCACACCCTCAAAACTATTTAAACATGTCAGGTTATATGGCTAAGATGAATATTGTTTGATCATAGTTTAGAATGAAAAGAAGTCTTTGAATTTTTTTGAATCGATAAATTTGCTATTGGAATGACCAAGAATATAGCTAAGATGTGGGAGCTAATTTTGTTTTTGATGGAACAATAGCTATGAAAAACATTGTATATTTGCAGTTTATAATTTTGTAACAGAGCATTGTATATGTCTCTCCATTTACTTGATGCTCAATGCTTTGTATTTTGTAACATTTCAAAATTCATTTGTTTATTGCTAGGGAAATATAAAAGAAATATTTAAAAATGGGTTAATGTGTAATTTTAACACGAGTTTTGTTTTGTAATGAGCGTATTGCACTATAAAGTTTTGAATGGTTTAAAAATAGACACGGCCTTTTAAAAATGGTGTAATTTTATCAGTCTTGTTTAATTGGCATAACGTAAATTACAAATTAAAGTCGGAGAGAGAATAAGTGGGTCTCAATTAAAAATAACAAGAGATGGATGTTTGGGCCAATATAACGGGAGTGGTAAAATTGCACTATCTTTAAAAGATTGTGTCGATTTTTACACCCCCTTCACAACTTTAGCATACCACATGCTAATGGCGAAAAAATTTCGTTGTTAAAATTGTGTCTTTAATCCCTGAAGGTACTTGGTTTAGTGATGAACCTGCTAGAATTCAAAGGAAAATGGGTGAATTAATTTTGAATCTCACATTGTTCAAAAAGACCATTGGGAAGAGACATTTTGGTCGCAAAGTTTTAATCCACAAAGTGATCAACATGTTAAATTGATTACTTAACTGGTTAGATACAAGTTCAGGAGTGAGAACCAAAATTCCAACAAAAGTGATTAACACATTATTAGAAAGATTAAGGCGTTACGTCTAAGAGTTAAAAAAAACATTTTGGATTTTTTCCCCTAATTTTTTAAAACCAAATGTGGGGTACTTCTTTTAAAAACATTGATAAAACAGTTTATGCATGCTAAAAACAAAGTTCTCTTTGACTCCTTTACATGAGATACTACTAAACAAAGTTCTCTTTGACTCTTTCACATGAGATATTACTACTCTTGTATGAAATGTAAGACCTAGTATATAGAGCAATTTACACTACCAACTAGGTACTCTCTCTAATCCTTAATATAATATATAGTTACTTAATTTGATTAGATAAATAAAATTAGTTGAGTTAGTTAATATGATATGTATTTTCTAAAATACCCTAGTTATCTTCCTCGATTCATTCATTTATTCTCCTTCTTAATTATTGTTGAGGGAGCATCAAAAGGGGTAGATTAGAAAAAGATCGACAAATATGCAAATTTTGTCTTATATTTAGGACTAAAATACACTTCTCAAATATGTCTTATATTAATGATCGGAGAAGTTATAACAGGAGGTAGCAAGACTTAATTGTTTTGTCATAATATTTGCACTACACCCTACAAAACAATGTTTCCACTACCTCTACCCTAAATGTAACACATAGTTGACTTTATTGGAGAGATTAAGGAAGTCAAATAATTTACTTAACATATCATATGTTGTATTATCTCCGGTCCTAATTATAGTAACACTTTTGTAGTGCAATTTGCACTACAAAAGTGTTCTTATAATTAGGACCGGAGGGAGTATATTATTAAATTACATATCAGTTTACATGTCAGACAAATTAGTTTGAAGAAAAAAAATATAAATATAAATACTTTAAAGTAATTTAATTAGTTTCTTAATCTTCCTAAAAAGTGAGCCATCATTTTATATTTAAGAGAAACATAGGTGTACATGAAGGAAGCTTATTGTCATATAGGGCAGCTGCAAAGAAAATTTTAGCCACGATCAACTTTACAAGCCTAGTTCTCTCTTCTCATATCCAACATATCATTGTGATCACAACTCCTCCCAATGCAATTTCAAATGGTGAATCATTCCATTCTTAGTGTTCAAAAAAAAAAAAAAAAATCATTCCATTCTCGATGGCCTATATCTCTTGCCAAGCGGAAATGCAATGGGAATGCTTTTTATCATGGTAAATGATGGTGAAGAAAAACAGAAAGGTCAGCTAACTCAGCAAGTTTGTGTAATCAATTACAAGTTAAGACAGATCCAGCAAAGCTTCCAGATATAGAAAATAGGATGACCAGGCCATTGATTTCTATGAAGCAAGTAAATATCATTAACTATATTTGACCATAGAAGAAGGTAAGGGGAAAAGGCAAGAAGAAAAAAAAGAAAAGATAAAATAAGTTTTCACAATATGCCAATGCCATCAAGACAAAGAATTAATTAACATGGATATTTGGCAACTGAAAATTTAAAATCTAAACACAGCAGTATGTGATATTAATTCTAAAAGATTCATACGATCCCTTACTGCCTCCAGAACGATCAACTAAAAAAATTCATTATTTATTCAAGAAATTGTTTTGCCAAAGATCAACACCGAAAGAAAACTGACTAGATCTGACCTGCTTTTTCCTCATGTCATCAAACAGTAGTTTAGCTTCTTGCAGATGTCCAACCTTAGCAAGTCCATCCATCAATAAACAGTAAGGCATCTGCATATATACTCACACTTGTCAAGTAAGAAAATATAGAATAAATGAATTTCACAACATCAACTAAGTAGTAGCAATGCTAAGATGTTTAGACTATATAGAATAATTTGGTAAACTGTCAGATTCAAATACAGCAATCAACTCTCATATTTTTCAGAAGGTCTCACACCTCATCTTCAGCATAGCCCAAAGATTCCAATATAAATCTGCGATTATTCTTTCCAATATAAATCAAATTCAGTGGAGGATTGCTAAAACAAAAGCTAGAAAACAACCTGGCAACAATATAAAAGATTTTTCTTTTTGTTGAAAAGATAAGGGAAGTCAAAAGCAATTTGGGAAAGATGTTTGTTTATGTAGGAAATAGCCAAATACATGTTTATTAACAATATTTAAAATTTCACCCTCTGCATAATTATTCTTCTTGTTTTTTTTTTTTTTTGGAGTTCATTGTAGTATTCGACACTTCATGGGCGAGTCAAGTCCAAATTAAGGTTTTAACTTTTAAGGTTTAGTAAGCTGCTATATATTTTAGTTCTTCTGCTCTTTGTTTATGTTAAAAAAGAACATATATATTAGCAACCATAGAATGCATTCTTATCAGCCAAAACACGTTACCCCGAGAAGCGTCAAACACGTAAACCAGATCACGCCACAGTCAGCAAAAGAGATCACAACGACAGACGCGGAGGCAGCGAGAGAACAGGAAGCAATCTCGAGCCATACCTCTTGAGTCCAATGTCGCCCATACCTTTGAACTCAGCACCATATACTCTCACTCACTATAAACCAGTCAACAGTCTCATCAAAAGCAGGGACCAAGAGATCAGCAAAAACAAGTACCGGACCCTTAACTTATTATATATATCCATTGCTTCTTAGCTTGCCTTCATTCATGTTGTCTTAAACAAACAAAAAAGAAAGAAAAAAGAAACCAGAGCCGTGAACGAGGTAGGGGAGAGAGGGAGAGAGAGAGAGAGAGAATTCAACTACTGTTTTTCCTCTGTTTTAAATACCAAAAACAGAGGCGAGAGATTGGTGGAGTAAGAGGCGGAGAGAAGCAGAAAGCCGTAAGCGAGATTGAGAACGTGAGAAGATCAGTGAGTTCATAACGCATAAGCCAGAAACTGAAAGTAAGTTATCAAGTTTCTCTTCCTTTAGTTTTCATAATGGTCTAGTCGACTAAACCAGTTCAGAGACAGGTGAGGGGTGCCTCTCGATTGTTGTAGTCGACTAAATCAATCCAGAGGTACCCCTCATCTGTCCAATTCGATTTCCAGCATGCATAACAACATTTCCAACACAATTTTACATATCAATGTGACTTGGGGAAGGTTATTTGAGCATCATTCGTTGGTGTTGCTTAGGTTTGGTCCGCTAATGTCCCAAAATTAATTCTTTAGACCTATAACACGTCTTTACCAAAATGGATAAATTCATACCATATAAACCAAAAGCAGCAACATTCACTAATAGTTTAACTTACAACTGCACAAAGTCTAACCACACAAATAAAAAAGCAACATGAAGCCAAAAGCAACATCAAGTCAAATGAAATTTTAAATTTAAAAACAATAATGGTAGTACAAATAAATCTAAACTTCCTCCTCAGATATGTCAGCATCCTCCTCACCCTCCTATCAGATGGAGCTCCCTGGTCATTGTCACCGGCTGCCTCCTGCTCTCGTCCAAGCTGCAACTGACCAAGCTTATCCTCTAACCCCTTCATCCGACCCTGCATCCACCTCCACCTTTCATTCTCCATCTTCCACCTCTTTTTCTGTTTCAGCTCCATCTTGGACATCTGTTTCCTGCTAGCATTGATGGCTTTTATGACATCACGAAGGGAAAATCCACCCTCCGGCTCAACTATGTCCTCCATATCAACATCGTCATCATCATCATCATGGACCTCAAGAGGAACAATGGGTGGAACCGGGCCAACATCAGGTACCTCCTCCTCGGCATTAGTGTAATGCCACACACCATTTGGCCCCCTGGAGATCTTGCACTGCTCCAATAGACGCTGACAAAATCTAGCATTTCATGTTCTCTGATTCACCATTTGCTCATTGTCCATAGGAACACCAAAATACTCCAATATCCCCTGAACCAGATAGGCATATGGGAGTGCAGCGTTATCCTTCTGTTTGGCCTTAAACATCATCCAGCAAATGTAGTGCCTCCAATTGACATTAAAGCCACGACGAATAGCCCACATAACAGGAATGTCACCCTACAACACCCTTGAATGATTGTAAGCCTGAGGGAACAATATGTGGGTCATGACATAGAAGAGGATACGGGCATTAACAGTCAGCTGGCCCACAGAAATTATAGCTCTATGAGGTCCTGGCCTCACGCACAGCCTCATCCTGATGATATCCCGTGAAGGGTACATTGCTATCATTCCCATCATACGGAACTGTCTGCACTGCATCAAAATCATATCCCAGTAATGTTGATCAGATAGGAGCCGTCACCAATATGTCAACCCCGCAGACGCGAGACTGTAAATCACCATTCATGTAGCTCATGTTATGGTAGAAAGCTCTCACCATAACCTCAGAATAGGGACAACTCCTCTCTGCCAAGCCTCTCAGATGGGACAGATCCAACGTCGACACTATCTCAAATCCCTCATTCACAAAGAATGTGATATCTAATGACTTGGGCTTGCAGATGGGTCTGGTGGCAAAATTCACCATGAATTGTTCATGCTCTTCTACATTGTTATCAAACAGATAACCGAAAGGGAGATCCACAACGGGCTCAGGTTGCTGTGGGTGGTGTGGCACAGAGGAAGATGCCCCGCGGTTTGCTCGTTGTTTAATCTGCCTCCCACGCTCGTTGTCGGTGTTAGAAGGAGCTTGTCTACGACGCATGATGATAACAACAACCTACAAAGGGACATTATAAACCATCAACAAACAAGAAACATTCATCATTTTCACTTTCCCATATACATTCATCATTTTCACAAACAGACACAATCAACATAAACAACAAACATTCAAGGATTTGGTGAAAACTGAAGTGAAATACTCAAACCAATAACTTAAAATCAACAACAAACACAATCAAATATACATTTACATTCATTTTCAATCGATATAAATATTTCCATAATTAACAATACTCAAATCAACAACAAACAAATCAAAATGAAATACTCAAATCAACAACAAACTTTCATTTTCATCCATAACTACGAATGAAATACTCAAATCAATCAAATATATACAAAACACAATCATCAACAAAAAAATTGATGAAAACCGAAGTGAAATTTGTCCAAAAATAAAAAAAAATTCTCAACCGATATAAATCTTTCCACTTTCACATGTACATTCGTCATTTTCATCCATACATAGGAATTAAATATTCAAATCAATCAAAGATACACAACAAAATCACCAAATGAAAGCACAAAACGGATAAACGCAAATGGGGGTTCGCATAAACGCAAGAACAACAGCGGAAATTCGAAATGGAGATGAGAACATACCAAAATCGACGCAAATGATACTAGAATGAAGTTTCCTTCGCTACCCACCAATGGATTCAGCAAGGATTTGGTGAAAAAAACAGAGGGGGAGAGGTTTGGGGAGGATTTTTAGTCGATTAGGGTTTGGGGAGGTTCGAAATTCCGCAATTGGGGTTTTTAAAAACTCCTCTGGACTGGTTTAGTCGGCTAAGACTTGTATCTTAGTCGGCTAAATCGCGGGTTGGGCTTTTTAAAAAAGCCCTCTGAATTGGTTTAGTCGACTAAGACTTACGGCTTAGAAAACTAAATCACGGGGGTTTTCAAAAAAAAAAATTTGCCCCGCATTTTAGTCGACTAAACCATGAGGTAGTCGACTAAATAGGGGCATATGGGTGAATAGTTTCCAGACAGGGGCATTTTGGTTAATAGTTATTTAATAAGGGGCAAATTGGTCAAAAAACCTAGCTAAGTTCCATATGAGTTTGCTGTCATATTTTATACGCTGCATATATATAAATATATCACTGGGTATATATATAAGAAAAGAAAACCCACTGTTTTAGTGTATATGTATATATATACATAGAGAAACCGAAGCTTACTATCAAATATGCGATGCTATACGTATATGCATGGGTACCGTTGCAGCCTTGGGAAAAAGAATGAGAGTTGTTATTATAAACCTATTGTCAAACTACATATATTTATATATACACCGAGGTGCCTGGAAAACAAGAAAGAAAAAGTTACTATCAAAAGGTGCTGCCTTATGAGGAAGTTTTGCTGTGATGCAAATGTGTGTGTCTATATATATATATATATATATAGGGGAAATCATTTCTGCATTTGATGTAGAAAAATAACTCTGCAGCAATTCAAAACTACACCGTTTCTTCTGTTTTTTTAATTAATGCTGAGTCAGTCCGTTATGCAAAACAAGACATTATTTTATCAGGCGTACAACCATATTCTTCCATACGGTTAAAAGTGTGGAAGGCCTCAGCAACCAATCCTGCTCTCACGTATCGCCGGACGAGGAAAGAGAATGTCTCGACGGTTATTTGAACACCTCTGGATTTCATCAAATCGATGAGATGCCATGCTAAATCGAAGTGCCTGAGCTTCCCGGCGAGGTCAACCATCTCGATATAGGGCTCTGGCGTGGTGGGAAAATTAAACCCTCGCACGTGGTGGCCCAATTGAAGAAAGCAAGGGATTGGAGGAAAGGGATACCATGGCATACGCCGCCGCATTTCTCAAGCACGCGGCGGACGACGGAGGGGAAAGAGGTTGGTGGGAGGCGATTCGAGAGAAGTCGAGGGAGAGATCGGGTATTGTGAAATGAGGAGTGGGTGGGGCGGCGTTAGGGTTAGGGTTGTTGCGGTAATGGTCTTTGATTAGAGCATGAAAATTTTCAGCTACAAGGGTTTCTTCGGGGATAAGGAAGTGCTTTGGGGTATTTCATCGACGTCTTGTTGAAGGGTAGCTTCGAAACTAAAGTGAAGAAGAAGAAGAAGAAGAACGAGAATTTGGAAGTGCGAGTGAGAGAATGGCGAGCGTGTCTGGAATTGATGAAGGCCATGGATGGTTGGAAGGAAGGAAGGAAGGAGGTCGTGTCCTTCACCTGCAGAGGTTTAAGTCGCCTCCCCTGCTTTCGAGTTTTGGTGGGGACTGTTCGCTGCCTACTGAGCTAAGCAAGTAACTATAAGGCTGGTTTGTGTTCTCTGCAATTCTCTGGTTCCCTCCGTTCGCGTCTCTGCCTGGTTTGTGTTCTCGGATCTGTCTAAATATATAGATATAAGGAGGACAATGAAATAAGAATAAAGGGGTGGAACAAAAATAATTGAAAACGCTCCCGTTTGAATCCTTGCTGCAGATTTCATTTCTGCATCAAATGCAGAAATGATTTCCCCATATGTATGTATGTATGTGTATGTATGTATGTATGTATGTATGTATGTATGTATGTATGTATGTATGTATGTATGTATGTATGTATGTATGTATGTATGTATGTATGTATGTATGTATGTATGTATGTATGTATGTATGTATGTATGTATGTATGTATGTATGTATGTATGTATGTATGTATGTATGTATGTATGTATGTATGTATGTATGTATGTATGTATGTATGTATGTATGTATGTATGTATGTATGTATGTATGTATGTATGTATGTATGTATGTATGTATGTATGTATGTATGTATGTATGTATGTATGTATGTATGTATGTATGTATGTATGTATGTATGTATGTATGTATGTATGTATGTATGTATGTATGTATGTATGTATGTATGTATGTATGTATGTATGTATGTATGTATGTATGTATGTATGTATGTATGTATGTATGTATGTATGTATGTATGTATGTATGTATGTATGTATGTATGTATGTATGTATGTATGTATGTATGTATGTATGTATGTATGTATGTATGTATGTATGTATGTATGTATGTATGTATGTATGTATGTATGTATGTATGTATGTATGTATGTATGTATGTATGTATGTATGTATGTATGTATGTATGTATGTATGTATGTATGTATGTATGTATGTATGTATGTATGTATGTATGTATGTATGTATGTATGTATGTATGTATGTATGTATGTATGTATGTATGTATGTATGTATGTATGTATGTATGTATGTATGTATGTATGTATGTATGTATGTATGTATGTATGTATGTATGTATGTATGTATGTATGTATGTATGTATGTATGTATGTATGTATGTATGTATGTATGTATGTATGTATGTATGTATGTATGTATGTATGTATGTATGTATGTATGTATGTATGTATGTATGTATGTATGTATGTATGTATGTATGTATGTATGTATGTATGTATGTATGTATGTATGTATGTATGTATGTATGTATGTATGTATGTATGTATGTATGTATGTATGTATGTATGTATGTATGTATGTATGTATGTATGTATGTATGTATGTATGTATGTATGTATGTATGTATGTATGTATGTATGTATGTATGTATGTATGTATGTATGTATGTATGTATGTATGTATGTATGTATGTATGTATGTATGTATGTATGTATGTATGTATGTATGTATGTATGTATGTACCGATTTTCACACACCGAGTTTGAGATATCACTCAATTCACTACCTCTCTTGTACAATTGCTTTTGTGTTCGAGAAATAAAATTCCAAGTTTAATCATATCTTCCTTTGAAGCATACTTCAAATATCTGTGGAACAAGTCTAAGGTATGAGTTTCTAATTTTCTAAGGGGATCAAATTAGGGAGTAATATTATCAGCAGTTTGTTAGTTATGGTCCTATAATTTCGTTAAAAGGGGTTATAGTTTGAAGTGTTTGGGCAGTAGGCCCACTAACATTTTCTTGGGTAGATGACCCATTCCTACTTTGAGTTTGGGTAGATGACCCAATTTGAGTGTATGACTCATTTAGAAGGCTTAATTCCATGTCAGTTTGTATTGCTGATTCAGCAGTACTTACATTTCTTTTTCCATAGCTTTCCTACCCATATCTTCTCTATATTTGAGCATATAACCTGGTTGTTCGCTTATATGGTATCAAAGCAATGGATTAATGATCATATGAAACCAAAGTTTGGTCCCTTTACACTTGTTATTGTTAAAGTTTACCTTATCTTGTTTATTTTAGTGCATTTTATATACTGTTGTTTGGAGATTTTCTCAAGTATCCTTTGAAGTTGCGGTAATAACTGATCTGCTTCACGAGAAAGAGAAATCTTATTGTGTGTTTTAATATTTGTACAAGCTATAGTTATAAAATAGTTGTAACACGTAGTTGGAATATGAACATAATTAAAAAGTTAGAACCTAGGATGTATGAAATAGAATATGACAAGTTACCTAATAGTTCTTATTTATTGCAAGAAAAAGAAAAAGAAAATTGTAATTTTACCCCTTTTATATTAGGAGGACAAGGAGAATATACATGTAATCAGATGAATTTGAATAATATGTATTTGATGAAACAAATAGGAAGTTATATAAATTTAAATATAGAAGATTTATTACAAATATTTAATTTGGAATAAATAATGAAACAATTACCAGAAGAAACTAGAGAAATTTTAGAAAAAGTAGATATTAAAAATCAGAAAGATAGATTAAGAGAATTAGCAAAACCTTTAGAATAAAAGATTTATAAAATAAAATCAGAAATAAAACAAAATACAAAAGATTTAAAGGAAGTAAAAAATGATATTAAAGGAATAAAAAAGGCATTAGGAATATATGAGAAATTAGAACCAATAAATAATAATCCTCAAATAAATATGATGAGATCTTTATATGATTTGGAAAATTCAGATGTTACTGTGCTTAATATAAAAAACCAAAATTTAAATCTAAACGTAGAACAAACTAGGATAATTGCAGAAGAAATTAAAATATTAAAGATGGATTAAGAAAATTAGAACAGTTTTATAAGAATAAGGAAAAAGAAAAAGAGCAAAATGAATATAAAGTGGAATGTAAAAATAATTATATATTAAAAAACGTAGAAACAAAAGATAAACTAGGAGAATTGATAACTCTATTTAATAATGCTGAAAAAAGAAAATTAAAAATGATGAAAAGTAGAAATGAACATTCAGATTCAGAAGATGAGATAGAAAAATTTATGAGTCAAGATGAAACAAATTTAGAAGAAATAACACAAGAATTACAAAATCTAAGAATAATAGATGAAAATCAAATTAATATGCAATCAGCTCAATCAGGAGTAGAACAAGAAAGACAACAATAACAAGAACAAACATCAACTAGAAATCATTTAGATCCAACAGAAATCCAAAGAAGAGCAAGAGAACAAGAAATAAGAAGACAAAGAAGTTTAGTAAGAGAAGATTTAAGCAATATTTCAAAAGTAGTTTTTGTTATTAGTTATAAAAAACCTAAAACATATGGAAAATAATTTATACCACCTCCACTAGAACAATATGAAACTAGGCAAATTCCAAATTCTGGAATATGGTTAGATTTAGACTGTAATCTAGATAATGAAAAAATGATAGAAGAATGGAAAAAAGCTCAATTAATAGCACTTATAAATAGAAGAATAGAACCAGAAGCTGTAAATATGATAATAGAAGCAAGCTTTTTAGGAAATGTACTCCATTGGTGGGAAGGAAGATCACTAGATTTTAGAATGGAAGTTAGAAGATGTAAAACCCTAAAAATCGTATTTATGATAAATATCATAAATTAGTAAAAATACCTATTGGAGACAGGTGAATATGTGGTCTCAAATCTTGAGTCATATTTACTTTATTTTTTCTAGGGTATTTTCTATTAAAATTAGAGAAAATAAAGAGCTGCAAAGCCCTAAATGCCCTAAATGCAATTATGGGTCATAAAATACCCTGAAAAATATTGTGATAAATCTTAAGAGACAAATAAATATTTATTAAAAATAGGAAAGTATGTTGTCTCTAATTTAGATAATTTTTGTGATTATTTTCCTTGGAAAATAATAAGGCGAAATTAAATATTATTTTGGGGATCATAAGTTACCCCATGATTTTTAATATTATGCATGGAGCATAAAATACCAATGTCAGTAAAATAGTTGTGAGAAAATGATTAATCCTAATTAAGAAAAGTATCAACAATTAGTAAGTGATTAAATAAATAATTATTGGCTAATTGTTTAAGCATGAATCAAGGAGATATTCAAAGTTAATTATGTGCAACCTCTAATTGGAGATTAGTGACCAATGAAGGGTCAAGATTAGCAAAAAGGTAATTGCCAATTAATTAGACATGATTAAGTAATGTATAAGATGAACTACACTTAATCCCTAAAAGCTTAATTAAGCAACAAAGGATTAAGCCATAAGATAATTACCTAATTAACTACTTAAAGCATGGATTAAGTAATTAAATCAAAGTGGAAAAGTCAATATATGAGGGGAAAGGGGCAACCAAAATTTTTGAGAAAATTGGAGGAAAATTATGAGTTTTGCAAGTGGTAATAGAATAATAATATAAAAGAAGTTAATATCATGATATTATACAAAAAGTAGAGAGATATTTGTGAAAAAGCAAATAGGATAAATGAGAACCGATAGAAATTAAATCCTACCTTGAAATCCTTGGATTAAGTGGAAAACAACTGGACATACTATAAATCAGTGTAATTTTGTCTCGAAAATATGTTGGAGAAAGAGTTATAGCAAAATTTTGGAAGATTAGAGTCAAAATAGCAAAACTCTGGCGAAATTCCGTCGATTAGGAAAGTCAGGGGTAAAATGGTCATTTTTGACTAAAATGACTGCTATGATGATTGAGCATGAACAAATACGGTATTGTCCTTATAGGATAACTGTGATCACGTTCTGATCATCACACGTACCGTATATCGTCAACGAAGGTACGTTCGCGTACTGTAACACTGACGCTGATGTTTATTGTATGCATATATGTGATATGTGTATTGTATGTGATAGCTGATAGCTTTGCTGTATGTTTATGTACAGTTGGGGTATGTACGTTCGCGTACTGTAACACCAACTCTGATGTTTATTGTATGCATATATGTGCTATGTGTATGATATGCTTTTGTGAGGTAGCTGATAGCTCTGTGGTATGTTCATGTACTGTTGTTATGATTATGCTTGCTGGGTATTGGGATACGTATGCTAGGTGTGAAATGCTTGGTGTGAAACGCTTGCTAGGTGTGAAACGTATGCTAGGTGTGACACATTTGCTAGGGGGCTTATGTGCCATTGGGATACATATGTTGCGTGCTCATATATTGTTTATGTTATGATTAGCTGTAATCCATATGCTGTATATGTAAATATGAGGTTAACCATTACCTGAGGTCCGGTGCGGACCTCAGCCCTTAACAAAGCTTCAGGATCGGGAGAACCAAGGGCGTAAGAGAAGGGGAAGCAGCACGCATAGAGGAGCGGCTGAAGACTTTCTGTTGCGTGCTCATATACTGTTTATGTTATGATTAGCTGTAATCCATATGCTGTATATGTAAATATGAGGTTAACCGTTACCTGAGGTCCGGTGCGGATCTCAGCCCTTAACAAAGCTTCAGGATCGGGAGAACCAAGGGCGGAAGAGAAGGGGAAGCAGCACGCATAGAGGAGCGGCTGAAGACTTTCTGTTGTTATGTAGTTACGTTTACGTTAAACACTCAGATCAATGTACCGTTACTGCAATAGCCAGTTGGCATTTTGAATATAAGTATCATTTACTCTCTTGCTTCGATGCTCTACTCTGATGATGAAAAAATTTTATACTGCTTTTGAAAATGGGATGTTACAGAAGATTAGAAGAATCAGCCTATGAAAGAAGAGAAGTCTTATATGCGACAATATTAGAAAAATATCAAAATGTTTTAAAGAATGAATTTGTAGGAACAAACATAGAAAATATAGAATATACACAAATTTTAAAAGCTATAAGATATTTACATGAAATTGAAATCTGTAGTTTAGATCCTACACATATAAATCAATATGTTTGTGAATATAAAAAAATATTATTATGAAGCAAAAATAGTAGAACCTGAAAAGCAAAAATTTTATTTAGATATGTTTTATAGAAAATTACCTAGATTAATCTCAGAAAACTTAGTAGAAGAATATACACAGGCAATGAAAAGTTCTGATGATCCAAATTTTGTAAAAATCATAGAGACAATGGGAAGAAGAGAAGAATATTTAAGAAAATACTTATCAGAAAGATGTAAAGAAGCATGGAGAAATATTAAATATTATAAATTGAATAAATTAATGGTAAATTGCTCAGAATTAGAAAAACCACATAAATGAGGATGTAATCAACACAAATGGTTATCTAAGAAAAGAAAGAAAAGAAAAATATATAAATTTAAGAAATATCCAAAAAATAAGTTTTTTAGAAAATATAATACTAGAAATAGAAGGAAGTTTAAACCAAATAAATATTTTAAAAGAAGAAGAAATAATAAGAATAATAAAAAAGCTTATAAGTGTAGATGTTATAATTGCCTTTAGATATAGATTTATTAGAATTTGAAGAACCTATAGAAAATGATTAGAAATATACAAATTAACATATGAATATGAAACTGAAGAATCAGAAGATGAATTTGAAGAAGAATCAGAAAGTTCAGAAGATGAAGAAGATATAGAAAGAGAATATTTAGATCAAAATAAAAATTATATAAATATGATGAATGCAGAAGAAATAGAAAATAATGAAATTACGAATAATCAAGAATTTGAAGAATATATAAATACTGAAGAAAGTTCAATAGAAAGAAGAATAACATTTAATAAAGAACAATATGATAAAATAAAAGAAAAAGATTTAGATATGACAGTTAACAACATAAAAAATGAAAAATTTTTAGACAAAGTAAGCAAAATATTAATAAAAAAAAATCACAATGTGTAATATTAGAAAAGAAATTTCCGATAGAATCAACTTTAACAGAAGGAGTATTGAGAATACCTTTAATAAGCAAAGCTTTAATAGAATATGAAATATCAAAAATACCTTTCAAGGATGAAATATCAGAAATATATATAGCAGGAGTGCAAGTTATGGTAAAAGCTTATTTTCAGAGTGAAATAGATTTGCCATTAGAATTATTAATAACAGATGGAAGAATAATTAGTAATGTGGAAGATAGTATTTTAGGAATGATAGCAGGAAATCTAATATATCAAAAATTAAAATTTACTTTAAATACCAATTTTGCAATCAAGAGAGCGTAAGAAAACATGGATAAATCAATCTTAGTATATCATAATTTACATAATGTAAGATTACAACCAGGATCTAGGAGCATAAGTATAACAACAATGATAGGATTAGTATTTTCAAATAAACATAAAATATACAATAAAAATAAAGATAAAATAACAATAGATAAATATTTTATGCCTGTAATAAGAGAAATTAAAACTGACCCAAAAAGAATTACTATACCAGAGATGTTAAAACTAGAACTAGATAAAACTAGAGATTATTATGTACAAACACCCAGAAGAATTATTACTAATAATATATTAGGTCAGAGATCTTTAAAAATAAATACATCAGAAAATCCAATATTAAATATATACAATAGACCGTCATCTAGTAGAAGTTTAAGTCTTAGAACGATAGATACATCACAAGAAGTTATGGATGATTTTAATCGAAGAAATTTATTAGCAGAAAGACCAATAAGTTCAAGTTTAAGAGAAATTAGACCTCAAAATGAAATTTATATAAAATTAGAAGTAAAATCTGATATGTCATGGAAAGAAGTTATAGCAAAAATTGATGAACATTTAGAAAAAAAGTGAAATAGACATAGGATTTACAGAAGATAATTTAATATTAGAAGGAAATCAAACAAAATCTAATGTAGTATTGTAACATCCCGTTTTTCAAAAGCAGTATAAATTTTTTTCATCAGAGTAGAGCATCGGAACAATAGTGTAACTGATATATATATTCAAAATTCCCACTAGCTAGTTACAGAGACGGTACGATAACCGAGAGTTTCTTAGAAGTAAATAACAACAGAAGTGTCTTCCTGGCGATTCCCACGTCGTGGCAGCGAAAGATAGTCTTCAGACGAGTCTCTAAGCTTGCTGCTTTCCTCTCTCCTCGGCCCTCGGTCCTCTTGACCCTGTCGCTATGTTGAGAGCTGAGGTCCGCACTGGACCTCAGGTAACGGTTAACCTCATGCTTACATACACACATATGTTTTACAGATATTCACAGCATAGACAGTATATGAGCACACAACAAATGTACAACAAGCATATCCCAAATAGCACATAAGATGTGTGGCCCTTAGCAGATGTATCACATAAAATGTGTGGCCCTTAGCAGACGTATCACAGAAAATGTGTGGCCTTTAGCAGACGCATCCCAATAGCACAAATAATGTGTGGCCCTTAGCAAACGTGAACATATCAACAGTACATAAACATACAGCAAAGTATTCATCCATCACACATAGACATAACATAAACATAACACATACACGCATATGATAAACATCAGAGTTAGTGTTACAGTACGCGAACGTACCTTCGTTGACGGTAATCAGCACTTCTGACGGAAAACGGAAAACGGAAAACGGAAAACGGAACGTTTGACAGCGGTATGACAGCGGTACGTGATCAAAGATATCCTATAAGGATAATATCACTTTAATCAATGTCTGAGTCGTTATACATGGGAGAGGAGACCGGTACACATACCCAACCATCATACATGGGTGAGGATCCTCATCCGGAAGCCGCTAGGTTCTACAAAATGCTTCAAGAAGCCCAACGTCTGTTATGGGAAGGTTGCGAACACTTTGAAAATAGTGAATATTCATCGCTATTGGCTACCCTAGCAACACTAAGCTTGAAGACTGATCACCATATGAGTGAGAGGAATTACAAAGAAATGATGCAGATCATGAGTAAGGTTGTTCCCAAAGACAATAATTTGCCGAAGGATTTTTACCAAGCAAAAAAAAAGGTGAAAGAGCTTGGGCTTGGATGTGAAAAAATTCATTCCTCTGGTGCCAAGACTTACGAGATTGTATGCATCAGAACAAACAGCTCCTCACATGAGATGGCACCGGGAGCATCGTAGGGATGAAAACTTTGTGAGGCATCCATCCTATGCGGAAGCTTGGCGTAAATTTGATGAGGCGAATCCTTTCTTTGCTATGGATCCCCGTAATGTTCGTCTTGGTCTATGTTCGGATGGGTTCGCTCCTTTCAACAATACGGGTAGGAATTATTCCTGTTGGCCTGTCATTGTGACTTCGTACAACCTCCCACCTTCTATGTGCATGAGAAGAGAGTTTTTCTTCCTTAACGCGTTAATCCCTGGGCCATCCAACCCAAAAAAGAAGATTGATATGTACCTCAGGCCTTTGATAGACGAGTTGAAGATGTTGTCGAGTGAAGGGGTTCTTACATATGATATATCATTAAGTCAGAATTTCACCATGCGGGCTGCCTTAATGTGGACGATAAATGATTTCCCTGCATATGGGATGTTGAGTGGCTGGAAAACGTCGGGGAAGCTTGCATGCCCGGTATGTCTTGAACAAAACATGGGTTTTAGCTTGGAACACAGTCGCAAGGTCAGTTGGCTTGATAGGCACCGGCGATTCCTACCCCCCGATCATCCATGGAGGAGAAATAGAAAAGACTTCACGCGGAATGTTGTCGAACGAGCAGAGCAACCCTGTCGTTTAAGTGGCCAAGAAATATGGGATAGGGTCAAGTACATTCAAAGTGTCGAAGAGGGGGCTACTTCCAGGGAACCTGAGGGATATGGCGTTGATCATCATTGGAACAAACGCAGCATCTTCTGGGAACTACCATATTGGAAAGATCAATTGTTAAGACACAACCTCGATGTCATGCATATTGAAGGAATGTGTTTTGCAATATTCTGTACACCGTGATGGACACCAAGGGCAAGACGAAGGACACAGTCAACGCAAGATGCGACATAGAAGCGATTTGCAGAAGGCCTGCTTTGCATTTGGTGGGGAATGGCACAGGACGGACTTCCAAACCTAGAGCGCCGTACACATTCAACAAACAACAAAATTTAGAATTGTTGCAATGGGTTAAAGATCTGAAACTCCCGGACGGTTATGCGTCAAACTTGAAAAGATGTGTCGACATGCACGAGGCGAAGTTATTCGGGATGAAGAGTCATGATTGTCATGTTTTTTTCCAGAGATTGTTGCCATGGGCCTTCACAGCACTTCCGAACCATATATGGTCTATTCTGATGGAATTTTCCATGTTCTTTAGAGAAATTTGTGCTTCTGAGCTTAATGTTGAAAAGTTACGGCACCTGAAGGCGAGCATGCCTATAACGCTATGCAAGTTAGAGATGGTGTTTCCTCCTAACTTTTTTGACTCAATGGAACATTTGCCCGTTCACTTGGCCTACGAAGCAAAGGTAGGAGGCCCGCAACAATATAGATGGATGTATCCGTTTGAGAGGTAATATATATATTTCTTTCGCGCTGTTATTAATTGACCGACATGGTACTTTAGTTTATAAATACCCTCTAATATTCCATTATAGGTTTTTACGCACACTTAAGCACAAGATCAAAAATCCAAGGTACGTTGAAGGATCTATCGCTGAAGCATATCTAGTCGAAGAGGCCGCAAAATTTGCGTCATACTATTATCCCCCTGAAATGATGTCAAGATGGAGAGGCGTACCTCGCAACGATGATGCCGGTGATACGAGGGATCAAAATCAATATTTAATTTTCCAGGGCGAGTCGTGGGAAAACGTTTGAGGTCAACTCTTGACGGAAGAGATAAGTGAGTAGCAGAGTGGTACATTCTAAACAACTGTGAAGAGGCCGCCCAGTATTTAAAGTAAGATTTCTTTTCTTTTTGCTGTTACGGTAAGTATCCCAGTATTAACTTCATTTTTTTTTACGCTTACTTCTCTAATTCGGTCCGATCGGCAAATCCTTCAATGTCGGAATCCGAAGTTGACCAATTCACAAACTCTGAGTTTCCAAAATGGCTTTGATCCTACTTCGTAGAAAATCCATCAGATCCCAATGAAGTTGCGTGGAGTTTGTCTTATGGAGCTGCAATTAGTGTTACCCGGTGCAAGAAATACATAATCAATGGGTATCGGTTTTCAACTGTTGAGGCGAACGCAGGTACACTATGTTGTAATTATGGTGTATGTTGTCGAGGTGAAAAAAATGATAGGGTGGAGACTGGCTACTACGGGAAGTTAGTTGACATAATTCAGCTGAGTTACCCGTGGGACAAGGTGGTGACCCTTTTTAAATGTGAGTGGTTTGATAACAGTCCGTGTGGGACAAACATGGAAATATTGAGAACCACTGGACAAGGAGATATACGGTTGGTTATGACCCATTTATCCTTGCTCAACAGGCGGAACAAGTTTATTATACATTATACCCCAAATCCCGCCAAGGCTGGAGGGGAGTTATTAAAATCAAAGCACGAAATATTATACCAAAGTCGAAAGAGCCGGAATCAAATGACGGTATGGCTGAACTGTTCCAAGCTGATGTGGAACATGTACTTTAATACCCTGAAAATCTCACTTATGATAAGTATCATATTGAGTAAATAATACCTATTGGAAATAGGTGAATATGTGATATCAATTTTGTAGGGGAAAAATCTCTTGAAAATTAGAGTGCCAAAATGACGAAAATGCCCTTGTAGGACATAAATAACTTAGGAAAATTATGAAAAATCCTGAAAGGTAATAAAATAATTATTAAAATTGAGAGAATATGTTGTCTCTAATTTTGGTAATTTAATAAATTATAAGCTTGGAAGAATTGTAAAATAACAATTATAAAGTATTTGAGATCATAACTAACTCCATAATTGTTGATATTTTACATGGGAGATAAAATAGCTATGTTAGTTCTGATTTTGAGAGGAAGTAATTAGTTCTAAATAAGAAAATTATCAACAAATAATAAGTGATTGATTAAATAATTATTGGTTAATTATTTAAGCTTGAACAATGAAATAATTGTGATAAATTATGTAGAACTCTATAATTAATGGTTTATGGCTAGAAAATTAGCATAAATATATTTTCTAATTAATTGGAAAAGATTGAGAAAAATAAATGAGATTAAGTAATTTTAAGCCTAAAAACAAGTATGGACCAATAGGAAAATTTTGTAAAAAAATTATATAAAAAAATTATTAAATAATTATTTTATATAATAATTAAATAATAAATAAATAAAATTAAAAACAGAAAATTGTGTGCATGTGCCGACATGGTGGAGAATAAAATGGTTGAACATGAGGTTGGATGAAAAATTGAAACTCTTAATTAATAATTAATTAAGTGTAAAAGTAAATAGGGAAAATAAACACCGATAGAAATTGGATCCTATCTAGAGAACCATGAACAGGATTTCTAAAGTCAGTAAAGAATATGAATGAGTGGATTTTTATCTTGAAGTAGACCTCTCAGAGGTTAATTCCGAGATCGGTGGAGCATTTTGATAATAAGACGAAATAGGGTAATCTGTGAAAAAGGCAGATAGTCACAAATTTAGAATTTGAAGGAAATAAATCATAACTCAACATCTGGGAATGAGTTGAGAATTTTCTGGACATATTTGGAATCAGTGAATTTTTGTCCAGAAGTTGATGATTCCGGAAGTTCGTTCTGTATCCGAGCACGTTTTTCGAGAATCTTCGGCTGAACCGTTGGAACCCTGAACAAGATCAAAAATTAAGTTAACCTAGATAATTCTAATAAGAAATAGAAGATCTTCAAAGTTTTGATTCCAGATTTCTAAGATTTTACAAGATTACGCGATTTGAACACCGAAACGGGGTTTTATCGGTAGGAAACTTCTTGGACAAGTTGATGACATCATCAAGGATGATGTCATTTTGTGACACATAAGGGGGAGGTCGGCATGCAGGTTTGAGGGTGGAGAATGAAGCAAAAATTCCATGGTTTAAAATGGAAGGGAAAATTACCAAGTTTGCAAGGAAAATTACCAAGTTGGACCCAAAATTCTTCTATAAATAGAGGCCTTTGCCTCTTCATTCTTCACACCATTCTCTCTTGAGAATTTCGAAACATAGAGAGAGGTTTTAGAGAGAGAAGCTCGGAGGAAAAGCAGCGAAGCTCTGGGTAAGTTTTTCGGTACTTAAGCTTTCGTAGTTCTTTCGGTAGTTAGAGTAGGAATGCTAGTTTAGTCTTTAATCTTCCAAGTATGATTAGATATCATATGCTAGGGGTATTTTAGTCATTATTTCGAAAATCATGATGCGGTCGGAGTTATGGCAAAATTTTGGAAGATTAGAGTTAAAATAGCGAAGCTCCGCGAAATTCCATGATTAGGGGCATCGGGGCAAAATGGTAATTTTTACCTAAAATGCCTGTTATGATGTAAATCATTAATTAATATGATTTATATTTCAAAAATTATGTTGGAGTAGGAGTTATGTTGAAATTTTGGAAGATTAGGGTCAAAGTAACGAAGTGCTGGCAAAATTCCGTCGATTAGAGTGTCAGGGGTAAAATGGTCATTTTGACTAAAAATGTCCGTCGTAATGATAGATCCTTAACAAGTACGTTGTTATGTTAATAGGATATCCCTGATTACGTTTTGACCAACCGTCGTGCCGAAATACCGTAAAACGTCAACGAAGGTACGTCCGTCATCGTAACACTAATCTGATGTTTATGGTATGCATATATGTGCTATGTGTATTGTTATGGTATGTTTATTGAATGCAAATATGTTAGATCAGTTTGGTGCCGAAGGCAAGGCTAGTCTATGTCGGTCAGCCAATCAGTCGCCGTGAACTCGGTAAGGCCCCCATGATAGACACTTACCTGGCCATTCTGTTCGGTTAATGGAAGTACGTTCGCGTACTGTAACACTAACTTTGATATTTATGGTATACGTATATGTATTATGAGTACTGTATGCGTATATGTGGTTGATGGTCTGTTGATATGTTGTGAGTATAGTTATGTACTATTGGTGTATGTTCGCGTACTGTAACACTAACGCTGATGTTTATTGTATACATATATGTGATATGTGTATTATATGTGATAGATGATGACTTTATGTCTGTTGTGTGTTTATGTACTATTGGTGTACGTTCGCGTACTGGTAACCCTAACTCTGATATTTATGGTATGCGTGTATGTGCTATGTGTATTGTATGTACTGTTATTATGGTTGCTGGGTATTGGGTTACGCTTGCTAGTGGCCTAGGTGCCGCCAAAATACGATCGTCAGAGGCCTAGGTGCCGCCAGGGTTCAGGGGCCTAGGTGCCGCCAGGGTTACGCTGCAGGGGGCCTATGTGCCGCCAGGGTACTTATGTTTTGGAGATGCTTGTACTATGTGTTCTTATACTGTTGATGTTGTGTTTGTCTCGTAGTCCATGGGCTGGGGTCCGATTGCAATGGACCTCAGCTCTCCATATAGCTTCAGGGTCGGGAGGACCAAGGACCGAGGATAAAGACAAGCAGGCCGCGTAGAGACTCGATTGAAGACTTCCTTTCGATGTTCCAGCGGAAGCCTTTCTTTTGTCGTTATGTACTTTTAAAACACTCGGTTACTGTACCGTTGCTGTAATTAGCCAGACTTACGGCATTTGAAATACAAGTATCAGTTACTCAATCGCTCCGGTGCTCTACTCTGATGATTTTGAAATGATGTTTGATGAAAAAAAATATACTGCTTTTGAAAAATTGGGATGTTACATGTACTGCCCATAAACATCTTCGATGACGAAGTACCAATCAATCTCTTTGATTCTACCACAGGGCTAGAATTAATTCCTATACAAATTGACGATGAGGAATCAGACGATGAGGCAGAAGTGATTTACTCTGATAGTGAATCTGACTTCGACGACTATGAGACTTCAGAGGAAGACGTGCAAGCAGATGTCGATGAACATGAATTGTCCGGTTGATTTGTGTTAGTTCTTTGTTTATGACGATCTGTTATACTACATACTTTGTTATTGCGCTACTGTCATATTAACTAAATATCTTATTGTTATATTTTTTTTGACAATATGTCTATAAGTGTTCAGAGATGGAGCATCTAGGAGGACGTTCAGGTAGTGGACGGGGTAGTGGTCGAGCCCAACCCCGTCCTATCAGAGGGGGTAGGGCGACGCCATCTGCTCCCTATGAGGCAGAGGGCTAAGCGCTTCCCCAGAGGTGCCGCCATTTGATATGTCGTCTTCACCGTCGGGTTATTTGTCATCTTCACCGTCGCTCTATATGTCGTCGTCACCGTCTACCCGCCACTGATCCACTGCAAGGGTGACCACAAGTTTACTTTACCATTTGATTGATTTACATATGTTTAGTTTCCTTAAACCATCTATGTACAAACATCTTCAATACTTCACATTCCTTGGGGCTCAACAGATCCTTCGACAGGGAAGCTTTGGATCCGTCCTGACGGCGTCGGGTAAGTCATGCCATGTTACCAGTAATGTTACAATTTTCTTCTCTAATTGGTTTGTATGCTAATATTTGCATGATGTCCTCTCTCTTCAGATTTGTGCCTCATAATGAGGTATTGCAGTTCATCTCGACCATATTATTCCGTAATTACAATCAAGCTTGGGCCAAGTGGACAGACATTCCTAAGACCGTTCGAGATGTTTGGTTCGATGAGTTCTTGGTAAGTTTTTTGTTTTATGGTTATTTAATTAAGTACTTTTAAAATTTGGAGCACTAATTGTTCGTTATTGATTTTCGGCGCCAAGATATGACGTTGCTCGAACATCGTCAAGAACTGAAAGCAAATTATAATCATAAGGCAGGCCGGTATTTGACTCAAAAGCTTTATGGCTTGAGAAATAAAAGAGGCAAGAAAGATTGGATTTCATAGGACACTGTAGACGAGTTATTGCAGAATTGGGCCACAAATGAAAAGTTTCAAAACGTAAGCGCGAAAAATAAGCAAAATAGGGCCAAAATGGAAGGACCGTCATATGCTGGCGGCTGCATTCCAATTAGTGAGCATCGACGGAAAATTGTGAGTACAAGTTATTTTCTATTTAGGTATTTGATATTTTGTACTTTGAAGTAATTAATTAAGGTCATCATATGCGTTTGCAGGTAGAGTCTGGGGAAGTTCCTGAAGGATCGATTGAGTGGGCTACCTTTGAGCGGACCCATTCCCGGCAGTCTGAAGGGAGTGAGAGACAATGGATTAGCCAAAAGGCGCAGCAAGTAGCGGTTAGACATTTATTGCCTTTATTACTTGTTTTATGCACCACCATATTTATTTCATTTTACATGTCTTATTTGTTATGTATTTTTGTGCTTGTAGGAAACCTTTCAGAAGCTGTCGCAGGAGAGAGAGTCGCAGCTTGGGACTGACCCCGCATCCTCTCAGTCTGATAATAAGAGTCTGTTCTTTGAGGCCACAGGCGGATTTAACAAGAAGGGAGAGTCTTTGGATACGGTGCCTCTGCTAGCCGACTGAAGCAACCAAAGCGCTCCTCATCCAGCACTGAAGTTGTTTCTTCAGGTAAACATAATACATTTGATATTGATAATTTCCATTCTCTTGTCCATTCAAATGAAGTACTATACAAATAATAAATGTACTTCATAATGTTTTTGCAGATGAGCTGAAGAAGATGAAGGCGTTGGTGCAGGAGCAAGCAACACAGATGAGTCTGCAACAGGATTTGATGAGGCAGGAGATGATTCAGGAACAAGAGCAGATAAAGCAGCAGATGCTTCAGGAATAGGAGAGGATGGAGCAGGCGATGAATCAAGAACGGGAGAGGATGGAGCAGGCGATGAATCAGGAACGAGAGAGGATGCGGCAGGAGATGAATCAGCAAGCGAAGATGATGAGGCAGATGCAGCTTCAACTCCTGTCCCTAATGAAACACAAGGGTTCGGGGTCGGCTCCTGGTGATGATGACCATGCGGGTGATGATGATGATGATCACAATGCTGCTGTTTAGACTACTTTTTAGTATTTGCTCTTTGCAACATTATTATATATATTCTGTTTTCTCTATGTAAACTCTTTTTATTATATATATTCATGATACTTCTTGCAATCAATTTTAAAAAAAATCAAAAAATTTTAAAAATTAAAACAATTAATAAAAATTAAAATTTAAAAAGAATCAAAAAATTTAAATGTATATATATAATTTTTTACTTTTGCTACGGAAACGTTTCCGTAGCAAATTCTGAGAATTTGCTACGGAAAAAATTCCGTAGCAATTGCTACGGATTTGAATTTCCGTAGCAAAATTTGCTACTACTCCACCACCTGTGGTGAGCCCAATTACTGCCATTAACGAATCACTTTTCAGAATTACCTTTTTGTACCCAGCCTTCCAGGCTTCCTCTAATCCATGCAGAATTCCCCAAAGTTCTGCTTTGTATGCCGAGCAGTTCCCTAACCTAAATGCAAAGCCACCCAACCAACGACCTTGTGTGTTTCTAATCACTGCACCTTAGGCTGCTACACCAAGATTTCCTCTCGTGCCCCGTCTGTATTTATCTTTATACAGCCCTCATCAGGGAAATGTCATGCTATGTTGAGTTGACTAACTCCAGCTTTACCTTGCAGAATGAGAGTCATGTTGGTAGGGGAGACTGACGTCTTCTTTTCTCTTCCAATCTTCTTCTCTCCTCTTCCTTTTCTAATTATAAGATCAACAATTAAATTGTCTAAATTTAGTATTATACAATATATTTTTAAATTTATTTATTGTAGTATTAAATTATTCATATCGAAATTTAGCAATTTGAATTTAATTAATTATATTTATTTTTTATAACTTAACATTTTGATAATAATTTTATTAAAAAAATCAAATATGAACTATTTAAATGGTGATCTAATGATTATGAAAGGGGAATAGGAAGGAAAACGATGAGGAGGGAAAAGGAGAGGTATCTCTCCTATAATAACAACATACCCAAAGGCATTCAATATGGAGCTCACAAAGCCCAAGAACTTATCCAAGAAGAGTTTAAGCAAGTCTAAGATTTGCTTAATGACACCAAAAGCCCAATCACCATTTAAATAAAGCAGATCATACTTGTTTATGGACTTGGGTGGATCAAGAGGGTTTAGGACTAATTTCCTATGTAGTGTAATTTCTTTTGTTATGTAGGCTTCTTAGCCATCTTTTATATAAAAAAGAAAAAAGAAAAAGAAAGAAGCTTTAAGGCGTCTTGGGAATTAAGATTCAAGAAAGTCATATTAGAACCCGATGCATAAAACCTTATTGATTTTTTTATAAACAGTAGCATCCATACAAAAAACTAAGGCTTATCCTTATCTATCAAACTATCTAGCTCAGAATCAGCAAGCATGATAACGTGAAAGCCTGCCATGGCTGACAGACCAGCTTTTGCCAAATGGTCTGTGGCGGTGTTAGCCCAACGGCTAATAAGGTCTACTTCAATACTCCAGTCCCTCTGCAACAGGTTTTGGATTTCTTAAATAAGCCCACAGTTTGCGTGCAGTTCATTCATTTCCTTCTTCATCAGTTCAACAACATTTGCCGAGTCTGACTCTAACATTACCTGCCAATACCCCAAGTCCCATGCTAGCTTCAACCTGTGGAGGCAGCCCCATAGATCAGTCGTGAGGCAATCCCCTTCCATTCCGTTGAATATGAAGCCCTTCAGAAAGTTACCATGTGCATCTCGAACGACCCCACCGCAAGCTACACCAGATCCAAGATGTGAGAATGCCCCATCTGTGTTGACCTTCACCCATCCTATTGGTGGAGGCTTCCACTGTGGCACATGCTCTACTACTCCATGCTGCCCTCCGATAGCTATGAAAAATCTGGTATGAGCATCCTGCAAACTTTTCCGGATGGCTTCAACGCTAGACTGTATATAGTGATTCGAGATCTTCTTACCCTCGAAAACAAAGACGTTGCGACACCTCCAAACCCACCAACAGATGAGAGTGAACAGTTGACTCCAATTCTTCGATTGCTTTCCCCTGCCGCTGTACGTAGAGTTCCACCGAAACCAGGGGTCAAAACTCAAATTACTAAACTTGGGCTATAGTCGTTGAGGTACAACGGTCTTCCAGAGGGCATGAGTGTCCGGGAAATCCCTAAACACGTGCTGGAGATGCTCTACTTCTTCCTGACACACAGGGCACCGACTGTCACTACTCAAGCCTCTCTTGAATCTAGAGGTATTAGTTAACAACCTTTTATGTAAGACAAGCCATGTGAAGACTTTACACCTTTCCGGTACTTGTACTTTCCAGATTTCCCCCCACACCGGATCAGGAGGAGCCACATCATTTTTTAAGGATGCATAGGCTGACTTGACGGAAAAGTCCCCATTCTTGGTCCATCTCCATTGTACTTGCCCAGTTGACAAAGTCTCAATTCCATCTTGCACTTTACCCCACGTTCTTTTGATGCCGCTCCACACATTAGACCCCGGTTTGCTCATGTTAATTCTCGGTATTTTATCATCACCACAATTATATTTATTCCGAATAACTTTCACCCACAACTCATCCCTTTTAGTTGCTAACCTCCATCCAAGCTTCATAAGGTAGGCATTGTTTTGATCTCTAGCATGGCGGAGGCCTAAGCCACCTCTCAGTTTAGTCTTACATATAGCATCCCATGCCACTAAGGGTATTTTTTGTTGATCGTCCGTACTCCCCCATAAGAACTTCTGGTTACATTTATCTAGGGATTCGCAGGTGGTCAAGAAATAGCCAAGGTTTGCATAACATATCCAGGGATAGCCATTGTTACCGATGAAATAAGTGTAGAACGCCCAGCTATTGATAAGGACTTTGCCTTCCACGTGGATAGTCTTGTTTTAACCTTATCCACCACGAACTGGTAAGATTCTTCAGTTACCCTTTTGTGATGTAGCGGGACCCCAAGATATTTGCCCAAGTCACTCGTGATAGAAAAGCCCAAGGAAGCGCATAATTCACTTCGATGGATGTGATTGGCATTCTTAGAGAGGAAAACTCTAGTTTTCTGGTGGTTAACCTTCAACCCAGAGTTGTCACAAAAAGTCTTGAGACATTGGTTGATCATAGTACCTGGTCCATGGAGGCTTCTGCAAACAATAAAATGTCATCAGCAAAAAATAGGTGAGAAACCGATGGCCCAGTCCTACTAAGTCAGATTGGGTCCCAGCTTCCTTCATGAACGGCTGCCTGAATCAGATGAGCCAATTTTTCCATGCAAATAACAAATAAGTAAGGGGGTAATGGATCCCCTTGGCGCACTCCCCTGGAAGGATGGAACTTATCCGCTTTATCCCCATTCCATAATAACTGCATACTTGTTGTGGAGACACACTGGGCAATGATCTCACGCAGGGCACTTGGGATATGGAGTTCCTGCAAACAAGTTGATAAAAATTGCCATCTAACCCGGTCATAGGCTTTCTCTAGGTCGATTTTTATAGCCATGAACCCCTTCTTTTTTTTCATATTTCGCATTGAATGAATTATTTCCTGGGCCACAACTATGTTATCACTACTATGCCTTCTCGGGACAAAGCTACATTGATTTGGGGCAATCATCTGAGGGAGAATAGACTTCAGATGAGTAACAATACTCTTCGTGACAGCTTTATAAATGAAGTTGCACAAGCTAATCGGTCTCAAGTCTCCCATTTTTTCCGGATGATCTTTTTTGGGGATGAGAACAATCAAAGTGCCATTTACCTCATCGATGGCCAACGGATTAGCAAATAAGAATTTCACATAATTCACTATAGATGTACATACCGTGTTCCACTGATTCTGGTAAAAAACAGCATTGAAACCATTAGGGCCCGGGGATTTGAGCGCACCCATGCTACCCACGCTTGGGTATGACACAAGGCAAAGAATCCTTGATCAAACCAGAATGTCCTCAGATAAGAGATGGGAGAAAAAAGCAACAGCCATACCTTTAATTTGAGTGGTATCATATACCCATGTGCCCTCCTCGTCCTTGATGGCCTCTATTTTTTTTTCCTTCGACGATTGGCGCGAGCATGAAAAAAGCGGGTGTTACGATCACCATAAATTGTCCATTCGGTTCTAGCTTTTTGTGCCCAGAGGAGAGACTCCTGCAACAAAACATCTTCAAGTTCTTTCCAAAGAGCTAATTGTAAATTTGCATATTTAGGCACCATTTCAAACCGAGCGACCACCCTATTAATCCCATCAAGTCTTCGAAACAAACGTTTCTTTCTTAATTCTGTATGCTTGAACACTTCCTTATTCCAGATAGAACAAGCATCTGTAAATTGAGAAATGTTATGCACCCACGAGGCATCATGGTTCCAAAACTGACGGACAAAAGCATTAAAATTATCATACAGGACCCAAGCCGCAATGAATCTGAACTAACGATTAGGCTTGCTTAAACCCAGCTCAGGATTGAGGCGGACAAGTAACGGCCTATGGTCGGATTTGAAAAAAGGCAGGTGAGCTACTGAGGCATTAGGAAACATAGTAACCCACTCTTCATTAGCAAGCATATGATCCAACTGTGCCTCTGAATTGCCTCTCTTCCATGTGAATTCCGGCCCAACAAATCCTATATCCATCATATCCTGCAATTCCACCCATCGGAGGAAGTCATGATCATATGAACTACGAAAAGAAACACTAGAACGTCTTTCACCATGGAGAAGCGTTCCATTAATATCACCCCCAATAAGCCATGCACCTTGCATTGTGAGGGCTAGGCGAGAGAGATTTTCCCACAGAGTCCGACGAATGTTACAACTGGGGCTGGCATATATCACAGTGAGAAACCAAGTAACCCCTGTAGAACTAGTAATCCGAAAATGCATAAATTGAAAATTGCGTTCCAACAAAGACACAACAACAATACTGTCATCCCATAGACACCAAATACCACCAGTATACCCTTCACAATCCATTAACTCCATATGAGGGAACCCCATCAGTTGGGCTCTAGTTTGTGTCATTTGAGGAGTACAACAGGTTTCAAGAATAGCCATAAAATTCAAATTATAATGATTTTTTAACTCCCGAACAAGGACAGTGAAGCTACGTGCTTTGGTGCCTCATGAATTCCAAATCATGTAATTCATTGAGAAACTGTCGTGTGTTGGGGTGTGGTAACCTCCCCCTCGGTTTTATCCTATTCAAACATTTGCTCATCCATATTAGTTTGATGCACGGAATTGACGTCTTGACCCTATGTAGGAATTGCAGAAGATTCTGCTTGCACCGTTGGTTCATCTGCGAGCTTTGCATAGAGGGTTGCCACGTCAGCTTCCTTTCCTCCAGAATTACAAGAAGCCTCCACGACACATGTCGTGTCCTTAGCTAAGGGTGGAATATAAGTCACAGGCTGCAAACTTCCAAAAGAATTGCCCTGATTAATTGTTGCAACGTGGGCCCCAGTGAGACATAGCATGAATCACGTGGTTTCCTACTTTCCTTCCCTTTTGTTGTGCTTTTCCTTTTTGCTCCCACCTGCACCCACTCAGCTTTTATTTGCTTTGGATCCTTGGTCAACTCATCATTAATGGCATTTACCCCTGCTTTAACTCCTTTTTAATATCCAATTGTTGAGAGTCCTTCATATCCGGTTTTTGACGCTGTGCACCGTGGGGTTTTAAAGACCCATTAACTTCATTCCTCAATCCTGCCATAGATGGAGTCCCCCGAAAATAACACCTTAGAATCTGAATTTTACCAAAGGGGGATGCGTCGGAATTCATGTCACCTATGATGATCGTAGTGCCACCCCTACCTCCGATGCTTCCACCAGCTTCTCACCACCGCTGATCCCTTTCTCAGGCTCCATGGCTTGCTTGTCATTCGACTGGTCCTCATCCTTCTTCAGTAGGCAAGAATCCTTTCTATGCCCATATCTCCCACACCTAAAACAAACCTGGTGCAATCCCTCATAAATGATTGGTCGTTCCTCCCCAAATACTGTGTATGATGGAAGTAGTGGTTGCTGTAAGTCTATCTCGACACAGATACATGCAAACCCTCCTTTGTCATAGATAGAAGTAGTCCTATCAACTTTAATCATTTTTCCAATCATGTTTCCATTCTACGCAGTGACTCAAAAGGGACATCCGGAAGGCAAAGCCAAGCAGCGATGTTGCACTGGAGATCAGCCTTCCATGGGTCGAAATTCGGTCTCCATCACTGTACTATCAAGTAGTGATCTTCAATCATCCATGGACTTTCTTGAAAGGCATAATCTCTATCCTCTTTGTTCTAGAAGGAAACAATAAAATAGCCATTGCTTAGTGGGATAATCTTTAGTGGATCCTTTGGCTGCCACATTTGATTTATGCGGTCTCGAATGATGTAGGTTGGGAAGTTTGCACCCAACACTTTGATAATGAGGGAATTCATCCAAGGAAGACACCAAGCAATATACTCTTCAGCAGTAAACTTCAAAGCCCCCGTTCTTCCCTTTAGGCGTCTCACAGTTTGGTCATCATCATCCTCCGTCTCTTCAGACACACCACTAGTGTCCCTCTCATTCATACGGTGAAAGTAATCTTTCCATCCCTTCATGATATCATCTTCCTCAGAGTGCTTCATCAAGAAATCAGCACATCCGAAGGACAAAAGTTTATCTCGGTATGACAGCGGGGATGAGCCACTCCTCATATTAGCATTAGGAGCCTGAGAGCCCTCCTCACCTACCTTCTTTTTGCCAGCCAGCCGCCCAAGAGCAAATCCAGCATCACCATTGGTTTTTTCTCCCCCTCCATCCCCATCACCATTCCCCTCTTTTGACCCCTCCCTACCTCCGATCACAATTCGCCGTCGTCTCTCACTTGCTTTCCTCTCACTCGCCATAACTCTAACGTCGTTTTCCTGTTTGTTTAGCAAGGGGATGGTGTCGTTTGCCTGTTTTAGTTTCCTTACAACAATGTTGCATAACCTTATTGATTGTTACTAGAAGATGATGAAGATAGATTGAGTTTTTATATTTTTATGAAGATAGAGATTGAGTTTGATGTGCTTGCAAATCCCGAGGCTTCTACGATTTTCCTGGGATTTGAAGATTCATTATATTCCAAGAGAAAAGAACAAGCTTGTTGATACTCTTCCCAAGGAGGGTACTTCTAGATCCTCAATGCTTGACATGTGTCCTACCAGTCTGAGAACCTTAGTGATGAACGACTGTGATTTATTCTCCATTAGTTTTTCAATTTCTAATTTCTAGGCTTTAGCCTTCACTTGTAAGAAAAAAGTGTGCTGGGTCAAGCAACAAGCCCAATAAGATGATTTATAAGGTCCATGTGGTATTTAGATTGAAAAATTCTTTTAAAATACTATGTGACAAGCATTTGCCTTAGTTGGGAAACATAAGTGATGTCTAAGAACCTAGAAAGCGTTCGTATTCATTAATTAAGATTTAATTATGTTTCTAACAAGTTTTTTATTTTGAATAAGACCTTTTGGTTAATGATTGTTCTAGAAGACTCTTAATTTTCTATTTTTAGGTAGCTGACTTATTCTTGAAGTTTAAATAATTTCCTCTTTTCTTTTATCATAAATGATGTCAACTAAGCCAATCAATCATCACACTACGTTTTTGTACTTCAATTTAGAAATTAGAATGAATGGCAATTTGAGAGTTTTATTTCTCATTTGAGTAAACAATGTTTGTATCCTCAGCAATTTGAGAATATCCTATCTCTATGAAAGGATTGATCATCATTGTAGCGTCATTTTATGATTAGTATTATGAAAGATTGGTTCTCTTAAAGTCCCATTTCAATATTCCATTTGGCTTCTTGTGCTTGGGGTTACAAAAGATGAGTTCTCTTGGGGTTTCATTCCTAGTTGTCATGCTTGTTTTCTTGCCGATATGTCCAAACCCACATATAATGTAATCTAAACATATACTGTATAAGAGTTATGTTATTAGTTACTAATGTTGGGGCCGTTGATGTGTCTGAAAGATGGTCTGTCCTAAGACACCGGATGCACTAAGCAAAAAAAAAAATCTTTTCTTTTTCCAAATTAACAATTTTTCTTACAAATTAATAAATTATGTAAATATAATTGAAGAAAGTATAAAGACATAATTAAAAACAAGACAAAATTATAAATGCATGCTTCTTAAAGGGTTGAATTTCTCTCCTAATCCTTTTCTCATTATCTCTCATCATCTTTAAATCATATCCGTCCAATTAATCACAATACTACTTTAATATTTCTTTCATCTTCCTAATCAATGACCTAGATGGGATGAGGAGAAAAAAAAAAAAAGTTTATGAGAAAATTCTCTCCACTTTTTAACTAGAAGCAATGAAACTTCCAATTTTCTCAACATGTCTGACTTTTGTGTGATGGTGTGTGTCTGAAGTCTTGAACGAAACTTCGTTGATTGGGGAACCTCACAGGACCTGACAACGCTAAGTCGCTAAAGCATCTTTTTGTTTTTGTTTAAAAAAAAAAAACAAAATAAATATAATATTTCAAATAAAAACAAAAGCATCTTTGGTATATTCTTCCGCATTCCCCTTTTATGCCATACTTTTAATTAGCATTGTTTGGCCCACATACTCAATAGTATTGTTTATTCAATAAATAAATAACTTTGTTTATAATTTTTTATAAAATTAAAATTTATAGTATATAATAATTTTTTTTTTTTTATAAATTGTATGCTTCATATATTTTGAGCATTATAACATACTCCCTCTGATCCTTATTATAAGGCACCAACTAGCAAGTTTATTTGGTCCCTTTTATAAGGCACTTGATTATTCCCAATGAGCATTGATTATTTTTTTCCATGTCTACCCCTAATTAATAAAGGTAACGAGTGAGAGTAATAATTAATATAATATTAGAGTTTAGTGTAATTAGTAGGGGTAATATTGGAAATTACTTAGATTCTAAGACAACTTTATCAACTTTAACTACTTTTATTGGTTTGTAAGAAAAGTTAGTTGGTGCCTTATAATAAGGACCAGAGGGAGTATATGTATATTGTCAAATTCCACACAAGCCACCGCACTATACTAGTTATATATTAATATATTACTAAATTTCTATTTATTGTTTTAACTTTTTAAAAGTAATTTTATAGTGTCCGGAGGAATATTGTCTCAACTTGCAAAAAAATATTTTAGAAAAAATAAAATAAATTAATAAACTATTTTTAATTGAAATGTTATGAAATAAATTTTTTATTACTTTTTTTAAGGACATTATTTTTTACAAAAGTCAAATTGGGTGTTCTTAGCTTTTTTTGTTTCTCAAGTTTTTGGAATATTTTTTTAATTGGGATTTTGAAAAAAAAAATAGCTTAAACCATAAGCCAAAATTTCTTATTTTTGACTTTTCTGTGTGGAGAGAAAAAAAAACAGTTTATGAAAGAAAAATGTTGATCCCACTTTTTTTAATTGAGATATTATTCTAGTCTTTATTATAAATTCTTATAGATGAAGTTTTTTATCCTAAATATAAATTCACTTAAAAGTTAATAATTATTGTTTTTCATTTTTATCTTTACTTAATTCTCAATGAAAATAGAGAAAGATTTAAGAGAGTTAGTTAAAATAAATTTATAATAAGGACCATAGTGGTAAATTTTTATGACACTACTCTAATTTAGGTCTACGAGAAATTTAATTGGTGAGAATTACCTGAGAAAATTTCAAATTATGCTCTAATGGTCGATTTGGTCTATGTTGGAGGTGGAAAGTTGTGTTTATTACTTAATGATCTATGTTCATGAAACTCTTTCATTTTATGACCAATTAGTTATGTGTGTGTGTGTATATATATATATATATATATATATATATATAATATTATATTTGTATGATTTCTAATTTATATGCATTTTTATTCATTAACTATATTTAATTATGTAGTTTAGCATTGCTAAATTTTCCAAGTTAACTATTTTCATCTTTTTATCATTTTAATTTTTCTTATAATTATCACAATACACACACATATAATATATATGTATTATTTAATAAGATTCGATTCTTTTTTAGTTATTTTTTCATCTAAACTTACTTTTCAAAATAATCATCTAAACAAATTTCAGTGTCAGAAGAGTCACCTATGCTACCACTAATCCAAATATAAATCACATTATATAATCTGATTTTTATCCAATCTTAAATTGACAAAAGTTAAACTGCAAAAAGTTATTTTTACCACCATTATTCCTTTGGTGGATTCATTTCCTTCTCCCATTTGATTTGAAAGATGAAAGCCACAAGCTAATGTTCAAATTATACAAATATAATTCATATTATTAAATTTCAGAAAATTGTTTATTGTTAATTTATTAATCAAATATTTATAATATAAAATAATAAAATATAATATAAACTAATCTAATTTCAATTTTTTCTTAAAAAAAAAATTATGAATAACTCCCCCCTCCATCTTTTTCTTTTTTTGGTGAAAAGTCAATATATATATTACAAATGAAAACATTACATATCACAACCATTAAAAAAACTAAAGGGTCAAAGAAGAAAAGTTACATGGCTGTTCCAGATTGATCCTATAATCAGACAGTTTATCTATAGTAATAAAACTCCCCCTCTCCATCCTTAAGTATTTTATTGCTCCCGTAAAGATTTTCTTTTTGTATTCTTTTTAATTTTGATATATAAAGGAATTTAACAAATAAATTGTAATATTCTTGATTATAAAATAATATAATATAATTTTTTATTCAATATTATATATTGATATGAATTATATTCTAATTAACAGTCGAAATTTATTCAAAATTTTTCTGGATGGGATCATTTTAGGTAATTTTTTTGAAAAATATTTTGAAATTGAAACGAATTTTTTCCTTTTGCAAGATTGAGGATGGCCCTGGGGTATATATAACGCATGTGGTGTGAGGTGCTCTTTGACACTGCTTTAGTGTGATACGTGAAAGTTCGACAAGAAAGCAAAGACTCTTTCGTCAAATGGCTGGAAATGGTGAGACCCAATCCATCTCTGTATCATTCTTCATTTGTTCTTGTACGTATCATTGAGCGAAGTTCTGAACGATTGTGTTTTTTTTTTTTTTGGATGTGTTTTGCCAATCTGTTCTGCTTCAGATTCGCTTGCCGACTTTCTTGCCTCTGCAGTTCAAGCTTCTCAAGAAGCTGGTGAAGTCAGTTGATTTTTCGGTTCTTTTTCATTTTTCTCATTCAGTATTAGTTTAAATTTTCGGTTTATCTTTTGAATTTCTTTCTGGTAACTGAGTGAATTTCCAGATTATTCGAAAAGGATTCTACCAGACAAAAAATGTGGAGCACAAAGGGCAGGTTCGCATTGAGATTTCATTTTTCATTTTCTTGGTCCGTTTCTTTTGGTATGGATTGTAGCTTTTTGGGTGCAAGATTAACTTCAGTGCTCACATTTTAGAAACAATGAGAAAAACTGGTACGGCGTTTCAGGTAAGCTTTATGTAACCGCTAATGGTTGAGCCGATAAATTACTGGCATTGATTCTATAATTACAAAAATTGAAAGTTTGGTTGAATGTCAGTTTATTTTCTTTTTTCTTCTCGGGGATGAGGGCATTGCGGGAGATGATGGGCGAAAGGGTAAAATAACACATTCGCTCAATATTCATTTAAATGACTTTTGTAAAAAGATGTTTCAACCAAGTACTGCGGCCTACTCAGAGCTACAGTAGAGTGTGCTGCCACTTGCTCATATGCAGAAAAGCAGGTGAACATAAAGTGGAAAACACATAGTGGTGGTATCATTGAGTGTGTTATGCAGGTGAAGAAGAATTGAAGCAAATATTTCAATGATTCTTTCAAGATGTCTAAAACTATTATTCTTAATGCTTCTCCATTTAGGATTTGGAAACATGGCCCCGTACATATAGATAGCCCTTTGGTTTTGAACTGTGAGACTCGTCTAATCTTGTGATAAAATTTATATTAAATGAAGGTGGCAAGAGTTCTTGACCACAGGTTTAGAGGCTCTAGTACTATGCAAGGAGAAAATTCATCCCATAAGGTTAATCTGTTAGGAAAATTCTCACAAATAGTTTTATTAATATCAAAGGTGTAACAGTCTTGTTTGTAGCATGCATGGTTGCTTCCAGTGAACTACCTTTATCATCTATGTAGATTGGAGAGACTTTATTAAGGTCAATCTAAAAAAAAGTGATTCATTAGCCATCATGCGTGATAGTAGTTAACTAAGGCAAAATATACTCAAAAACAGTAAATGGGGATGTGTTTGTTGAAAATAAGTTAGATGAAGGGTTTAGTCTTTTGCTCTCTGCTCATGGGGAAGATACTTCAGGTAATTAGTGGGAATAAGTAGCCCATGGCCATAATTGGTGTATGAACATGAAAAAAGACAGATGATAAAAGATTATAGCCATGTTATTTATCGTATGCTATTGTTATGATGCACAGGTTGATTTGGTCACAGATACTGATAAAGCATGTGAAGATCTCATCTTTAATCACCTCAAGAAGCTTTATCCCACTCATAAGGTTGTGTGTGCTCTTTTAAATAACTTTTCCATTTCAAAATTAAGTTTGTGATAGATGGCCTATTTCTTTTCTTTTTTTGTATGATTTCCCTTATGATCATTTTACTGATTTGTTCTTACTACTAGTTCATTGGGGAAGAGACTACTGCTGCTTTAGGTGCTACAGAACTAACTGATGAACCCACATGGATAGTTGATCCTTTGGATGGAACTACTAACTTCGTGCATGGGTAAAGATTTGCTTACGTTTCAGTTGATGAATTAGCATTTCCATATTAATGATAAGTTTTACTATTTGCAGGTTTCCCTTTGTTTGTGTCTCGATTGGTTTAACCATTCAAAAAGTTCCTACAGTTGGTGTTGTTTACAACCCCATATTGAATGAGGTTAGAAGCCTTTTATTTGATCTTTTTGATAATGAAGTCCCTTAAATTCCTAAAATCTGATACATAGAGGAGGAATTGAATGTTGGACGTAATTCTGCATGTGACATTTCTATTGTTTTGTTCTTGGGCTGTTCATACACTATGCACATAATAAAAACTGGGCAACTACGAATATATTGGGGAAAAAGTAATCAAGTGATGAGCTGTTCTATATGATCATACTTTTAAGTGACCTTTATGTCCTTGATGTGAACAGAAGAGGTCATGACCCATTCAAGCCAAGAGAGTGATTTTAGTTCGTAGCATGAGATTCTAAGCTGATGTTTTACTTTTGTTTCTGTCATTGGTATGGTAACAATTTGTCTTTACTCTTCTTGAGAATAGCAACTTAAAATTTGGATTTCTGTATGTAGCTTTTCACTGCCATTCATGGAAGAGGTGCCTTTTTTAATGGAAAGCCTATAAAAGGTTTGCTTTTCATTATCTGTCTTTTGTCTTTTATGGCTCATTGATAATGAGTTGCTTCATGTGTATGCGTTTTAATTTTGCAGTATCATCACAAAATGAACTAATTAGCTCTCTTCTTGCAACTGAGGTATGTTAAATCTACCGACTTGATATGGATTCTTCCTTCCCTCTCCTACATAATGCCTATCTGATTAACTTTTCTTAGGGGTGGCAGTTTGGGGGAGGGTGGTTTGTATGTTCTTAGTTTCTTTCTCTATTGTCTCTGGTGAAAAGCATTTAATTGGGGCATTAGTTAGCTTCAAAATATAAATGCGGAATGATTTTGGAAGTCAAACTCACTACTTTGTCAATAAGTCAAGACAGTTACGATACTGTCAGTAAGAAGTGTGGCAGAGTTCTATACTTTTGCATGCCCTGATCTTGGCCCTTATACTCGTTATTTTATCTATGCCATGGCAATCCTATTCTCCTATGTACGGATCCTTGAAATAACTTGAAGGTCTTATTGAGCACATTTGCATCAGATTAACTCTTTGCTTCTGTTTTCTTACTAACCGAATCTAGTATATGTTATCTTTATTACTGTATCAATTATCACGCAGTCATGGCAACTATTGATAGACATTTTTTACCATATAGTCACTTTTATATTTTCGAGTTTGCACTGACAAATGTCAGATTACATGTCTGACATACACCCCTAGATTTGTTGGTTGTCTCGTCATTTGTTCTGTAGTGTTAGAGTGTAACCTGGAGTTGGAAGTCCTTATTTCCATAATTTCCAAAGGAAAAGCTTCCTCAGAATTGATGCCATATAATGTATTTCAAACATGATTTTTGGGTTGTGCACATTGGGTTTGAAATTTTCATCCTCATTAATCTCAACTACATTAGGGTTAAGAACCAATTTCTGGTACATTATATAAGTATGATTTATGCGCAAATTAGGATTGGCGAAGGTTGAGCTGCATTATTTTTCTTGCCATGTACTGCTCAGATTTTGGGAGTTGTAAGATCATCTCCTATATATGCATTTGATATCTTGTCTAAGCAATGCAAGCCTGAAAGCAATTAATTGACCAAGAAATATCAGTATTGGTGAATAGAATTATTAGAATATCATCTCTGAATAAATGTTTGTATATGTCATCTTTTAAGTTGTGTTCTTATAAAATACTGACTATTCTATATGATTGATTAGTAGAACCAGAATTGGTACTTGTCATATACCCGTTCTACTTTTTCTTGTATTTCCATGGAGTTTACACTTGTTCAATTTGTCCTGTCTAACTGCATAAAGATAAGGTTCTACCGGCTAGTAAATAGTAATTTGTGGAATAATAACTTGAGTTTCAATGATCCGAATATGCATTCACCCTAAATTTAGATACGTCACGCTTCCTTGTAAATGTGTTTCCATATATGATAACATTGCAAACTGATCAGGCCTTTTCTTTCTGAGAGAGCAGATTGGAACAAAACGTGACAAAGAAACAATAGATGTCTGCACAAACAGGATTAATGCCTTAGTTTTTAAGGTAAAATCAAGAGTCTGCCATAGAATCTACTGGAATTTAGTGAAATGATTTACTGCCATCACAGTGATTTTTCTTTGATTAGGTGAGAGCTGTGCGGATGGCTGGCTCCTGTGCCTTGGACCTTTGTGGAGTCGCATGTGGAAGGGTGGATGCTAGCTTTGAACTTGGCTTTGGTGGTCCTTGGTATGAGCCTTAAGTCCAGCACAAACGCTGAGGATTGTGGTATCATATTTTGTGATTAACATGATTTCTTCCTGTCATTAGGGATGTGGCAGGGGCCGCTGTCATTGTTAGAGAAGCTGGGGGAGAAGTGTTTGATCCGTAAGTGACTTGTCTAAATATCCCCTTTCCCTTGCTATGGAATATGTCTGAAGTTCTTTAGACTCTTTGGCTCTTTCTTCTTATGGACATTTAAGGAGAAGCTAAACACGTTTTAATGTGTACTTCTTGGAGTATGAGGAATGGGTCACATCTTTCAGAACTTTAGAAATAGTTTGGTTTGTTATATTTTACTCGCTCCGGTTCTAAATGTAGGAGCTAGTTAAGGGGTTCTTTTGGGTCCTAAATCTAATACCTCAATCCACTTTACCTCTTGAATTTACAAATTTTCTCAAATTATCTCTATTGATTGTATATATTAAACAAAGTTTCTATCAATGGGGGGTAATGATTAAAGAGAGTATTTTAGAGAAATAGTACACATTTGTTACAAATAATTAACTTAACTAACTTCCTTAATATTTGTAAATTAGTTATCTGGCTTGTACATTTAGGATTAGAGGGAGTATATTGGTATATTGATTGCTTATGGAAATGATTCTATGGGTTGTTTTTTCCCACTTTCTCTTTGAACTATTAGCATGGCTAAGTTGTTGAGAGAGATCACCATCAACAACAGCAATGGATTTTCCTGGAAGGTTTTTTCTCATCAAAATCTGATGTTCTGTGCAACAGGTCTGGTAAAGATTTTGACTTGACATCCCAGCGAGTAGCAGCTTCAAACCCTTTCCTGAAGGATGCATTTGTTGAGATTCTACGCCAAACAGGGTGTTAGTTAGCTGCTTGAAACTGACCATTAATGATTGAGGAGTGGAAATGGCCATACAACTTGGTCTATGTTAGTTCAATTTCCTTTTATAAAAATGATTTGAAGTGGGAAAACTTCAACTATCTTTTTACACCTCTCTTTAAAGGGTCTCCAAAATATTGCTCCTTTCTTCTTTAATGTAATATCTATATATCTAATTTGAATAGACTAAAAAAGCTAAATAATTTACTTTATTATAATACATGTCACATGACATCTAAAATATTAATGTAACATTAGATTATACTACCTTCAGTCCTTAATATAAGACATAGTTAACTAATTTGAGGAGATTAAGGAATGTAAATAAATTACTTTAAAGTATTTATATTTATCAATTTTCTCTACACTCATATAATCTAACAATATACATAAGTATTTCAAAGAGAACATGTAATATATTATAATTAAGTAATTTATTAAGCATCCTTAATTTTTTAAAATCAGTCAATTGAGTCTTGTATTACCGACATGATGCATATATAAATTTATAAGTTAGGAAAATAGAAAAAAAAAAAAGAAAAGAAAAGAAAGAAAAATAGGATAGATAAAATGCAAAAAAATGTCTTACAGTTGTGACTAAAATTCAGTTTCAAATTAGGTAGATAGGAGGAGTAGCATATTTGTATTCTTTGATAAGTCTCTAGGTTAATGATGCTGTCTCTCCATAGAATTCTTCTAGTTGGAAATATTTGGGAAAATTGATATTTAAGAATCTAGTACAACTAAAAATATTGGCAATTAAGAATTTTAAAATTGAGAGATTCTGATCTCCATGATTATAAAAATAGTTTATTATAAGTTTAGTTAATATTATTATCAATATATCAATCAATTCATAAAATTAAACCATACATGTTTGGCTCATGTCATGAATAGCTTGAGTTGATCAAGATGTACATAAGGGCAATTGTATTAGATCATATGGGTGAGATGTATAAGTTATGATGTATATATTTAACAAAAATATAAAATACTTGAGTTTTTTTTTTTTTTGATAAAAAAAAATGGTGGCAAGTGTGCAACCACTCCGGGTTCTGCAGTGGCAATGACGACCCTCCCAACAGTGGTAACTCCATACAAGGCAGATTACGAGTGGTTTTACCGCAGCTCGAACCCTAAACCTCTTAAGGGAATCCAGCGCCACATTCCGCTGGACCAACCACATGTTGGTAAAATACTTGAGTTTTAAATACATTCTTATGAAACATTTTCAATATAATCTTTCAATATTCCAATGGGCTCTTAGTGCTACAGTATAATCAATTACCCCAAAGGTAATCACCCCCTTACTTTTGTAAGAGTATAACCCAACTTAGGATTCCAAGATCTTAAGTATCTCAGTACAACATGTGAGCTTTATAGAATAATTTTTCTCAGAAGAGTGTGTTACTAACAACTGAAGTACTGAATAATCACTTTGTATCAAGGTTCTGAAACCCGGACCGGTCACTGAACCGGTCGGGGTACTGGGTTAAGGGTTAGTGGGTCAGACCGGGGTCAACCCGGGCTAGACCGGTGAGGTATAAAAAATTGGAAAATAATTAATTTCTTATCACACCAACCTAAATTTGACATACTATATATCATTTCAATATTTTAGATCTGTAGCAAAATAACCATATACTTCAATACTTGTGACATATTCAGATATTCCTAACAATTTTCTTTACAACCTACATTTGAGACAATATATTCATGATAGCAAAATATCAAAAACAAGTATATGATGATAAAATATTCTCAAGCGGGATCCTTTTTAACACCGAATGTGTGGGAGGATTGCTAGACTCGAGATTGGGAGTGGTAGTATTCTAGGCACCTTCATTATTAAAACATTCAACAATAATAAACCTGAAGCTCTGCACAATGGAACGAAGCTCTAAATCGAGATGAACAAAGCTCTTTCACGGTTTCACCTCAAGAAATAAACAGTAGTGTGAGGCAAAATTTCAAAAAAAAAAAAAATAACATTGTCTGACCGGGTCACCCTGGTAACCCGTCCGGGTCACACCGGGTTTACCGGGTCATACCGGGTTGGACCGGGTTAGACCGGTTTAACCCTAAACCGGACCGGTTTCACGGCCGGTTGGCCGGTTCCCGGTCTAAACCGGCTGGTCCGGTCCGGTTTCACAAACCATGCTTTGTATAGCTAAGTATGTGAGTATTAATCAGATTGTTTCGTGCTTGTGTTCTTTATCTTCCTTGTGTTTAATGCTCTTCATTTTATAGAAAAACTTAGACTCTACCGTTCGACACAACATTATTCCGTTGGAACTTGGTAGGTAAAGTCATTAAATGCATACCATTCTGGTCCTATTTATAAGTCTTTTTTGACCAAATCACACATATCAAGGAGAGGTAGGTAACTCAATTATTATAGAGTAAATTTTCAATTTTACCCTCATTTATGAATGGGTACTTTTTAACTTTTTCTTCTCTCTCTCTCTATTATCATTGGTACAATAATATGGGCAAAATTGTCACAATCTCATTTATTTGGTCAAAAGGAACTTATAATTGGACCCTTTTTTTTTTTGTCAAAAGGGACTTATAAATAAGACCAGAGTGGTATGACATAAAATAAGCTTGAGAGCTTCATTATTCCTATGAACTTCAATCACCAACTTTCTTACTTGTAAAGAGTGTTGTGATATTTTCTAATATATATTAATTTTTTGACATTTTTTTCATGATATTAATATTTTCTTAAGATCAAACACACAATATATAACACTTTATTCGGATAAGGCTATTAACTCATATATATTTGAACTTCCTAGATTTATTCTAATATCTGAATAACGAATATATCAATCTTTCACATAGCATTATTTGAATGATTCATCTGACTCAAATATAATTTTATCATTCGACTTTTATCTTTGATGAGATTGATCTCACAAAGAACATTTGCAATGAAAAAGAAGGAGAAGAATGTGCACAATCTTCAAATAGTATGCAAATAAATATTATTAGTTCTCTATATGTTTTGATAATAACTAATAATTATAAACTAAATGAAGTTAATGGTTAAGTTAAAAATATTTAAGACTTGATGAAACTTAAACTAATTACTTACTGTCATGCTTAACTCGAGTTTGGAGTTGCAAGACTTGAGTTTACTCAAGACAGAGAGTAAGTCAAGACAATTGAACTTAACTTGACTCGAGTATCTGATGGTTAACTCGAGTCAGTACTTGGTCGAGAGTTTTTCAAAGTTTTTAAATTTTAAAGTAACTCGAGCCAGTTATGGTTGACTTGAGTTTGTACAAGGCCGAAAGTTTTCAAAGTATTTTAAACTTAAAATGACTCGAGCCTGCTCTTTGAAACTTCAGTAAGTTTTTGTAGACTTAAACTTATTTTCAAATTAAAGAAGTCCTTGACTCGAGTTTGTCACTAAATGACTCGAGCCTGCACGGGTTCAAATCTTTTCAAAATGCTATTTCGAAGTTCATTTCGAAATAAGAGCTTAACTCGAGCTAACTCTACTAAACTCGAGTCATGCACTTGAGTGAAACATTTCAAACTCTAGCTTAAGTCATACAGAGACATCTTCGTTCAAACTTCAAACATATTTTCAAAGAAGATGAACTACTGACTCGAGCCTAGAATGTTAAACTCAAGTCATGCACTCAAGCACTCAATTTTCTTGAACAAACTCGAGTGTAAAGCATCTCTGTTTTGAAATCACCATGTCCGGATTTGCGAAATCTTCATGTATGATTTGTATGTTTCATATAATCTCTCATTACTATTCCTAACTATGTTTAATCGATTTGTTAGTGAGTTTCAGATTATCAAACGAATGTTAAACTAAAGATTAAGCATAAAGCAAATGATGATGTCAGAAGCATTAAATGCTAGGTCCAGAAAACGAAGTAGGGATTTTGGAACTCAGTCTCTGCACATTCTTAAGCCTTTAATGTTTTCTTTCCGCTTTTAGAAGCAAGATCATCCAATGGATACATCTTAAGGAATTTCAACAAAGAATGTCTGGGCACATTGAATGAATCAAAACAACTGAGAAAATACACTTGTTCAACCTAACAGCTATTTATTGCTTTCAACGTCCACATTCATTCTTCCCAACGGTCATTAAATGCTTCCATCATATATAAGGTGAAGAATTCAATTCCTTCAACAACCCAGAACAACTAGAAACATAGAACGCTCAAAACGATCAAAGTGCATTTATTGTTTCTTTCATCTGTATAATATCTTCAGATATTCTAAACTTCAGTGTTTATTCATCTGCTCTTTTAGAGAGTTTATTATTGATTATCAATCATTGTAAGAATCTCAAAGTATTGAGACTTTGGGATTGGGTTATCAGATTACAACTTTAAGGGGGAGTGTATCCTAGTGAGATGATAACTTTCGAGTATAGAGTGTGTATCTGATTGAAGTGATAGTGAAAATCCAGAGAGTCTGGGGACTGAACGTAGGTCAAGAGTTGAGACCGAACCAGTCTAAATCTTCTATGTCAAGCTCTTTCTCTCCCTCTTTGTTATACTTTGTTCTTCGTCTGTTTACTGGGTGTTTTCGAAAGAATTTTTAAAGTCCCTAATTCACCTCCCCTCTTGGTGATATTTTGTCATTTACAAATGTTTCATCCAACCTTCTTAAAGATGCAGATCCAAGGGATCAAAGTACTAAAGGGGATGCTACTCAACCTAAAGCTTTGAAAATATAACAAAAATCATCATCTTGATCAAGTCTTAGGTGATGTAAGCAAAATAGTAAGAACAATAAAAAATTACAATTGAGTATGATTTGCTACACTTCTATTCGAGATTGAACCATCAAGCATTGAAGAGCCCTTACTGATGTATTCTGGATCTATGCTATGCAAGAAGAAATGAACATGTTCAAAAGAAATCAAGTATAAGAATTGGTACCTAGGCCAAAAGACCATCTAATCATGTGCACTTCAGCACTTGGGTATTCAAGAACAAGCTTAACGAATTTATAGTGAGTGTGAGAAACAAAGTAAGATCGGTTGCAAAAAGCTAAGATCATGAAGAGGAAAACATTATTATGACAACTATGGCAGTAATTAAAAGTACAACTTATAAGAGGAAAACATTATTATGACAACTACAACAGTAATTAAAAGTACAACTTATAAGATATTGTATGATGAATACTACCATGAGTGGCTTCCTTCAGGTGATCCAAGTAAGAGGGCATTTGCTTACTTTGTGCTGTCAAGCCGGATGTTTGCGTATGCTTCTCTGGTTCCATCCTTAAATTTGTACTCTCTGTCAGCTAGTAAGGATGTTTTTTCCCTAGCTTCGCTTGAGGTAGATCTCTCGAGCATTAATCCTGGCACTACTGTGAATGTGAAGAGGCAAGGGAAGCCAATATTCATATGACATCGTACAGAAGGAGACATCAAGTTAGTTAACAAAGTTGATGTTGGATCTCTTCATGCTTCTTAGGAGAATGTAGAGAGAGTGAAGAACCCAGAATGGTTTGTGGTGATTGGTGTTTGCACACATTTGGGTTGTATTCCCATGCCAAATGTTGGTGACTCTAGTGGTTGCTTTTGCCCTTGCCACGGTTCCCATTATGATATTTGTGGCATAATTAGGAAGGGCACTGCCCCAAACAATCTGGAAGTACTCACATATGCTTTCTTGAAAGAGGATAAGTTGCTGATTGGCTGACCTGCTAGATAATTGATGACATTATGTTTTTCACTCTTTATTTGTTGGGCAATGTTAAAACTTGCCATGGACTCCTTTTGTCTTTGATCAAGTCCTAGCTATTGGGTTATGTTTATGGTGTGTGTCTATGAAACTTGGGAATGGTAACACTTACTGTTTGGTGAGATCAGTCCTAATAATCACATGTGTCTACAAACAAATTACAGCTGCTCAAATTGATGACTATTTTGCATCGTGCTACATTTCAAAATTTGTCCAACAAAGTAAATGTCTTATAATTTCTTTACGTTTAGTCCCTCCCTAAAAGCAAAAGCTAAATTGGGTCTGTTTGGGTTAGTAGTGAAAACGGTGGCTTATTTTCTATCTGACTTTTGTAGAAACTCTGTAGGAAAAAAATTAGGTTGTAAATGTGATTTGTGTTTGAATTGATGATGGCAGAAGTGACTTTTTTTTTTTTTTCAAATCGAAAAGTATTTGGATAATTATTTGATAAGTAAGTTGAGATGGAAAATGACTAAAAAAAACATGAATCATATTGAATACTACATATACATATTAGTTATATATATTGAAATAATTGAAGATAAAAATTTTAATTTTAATTTTTAAAACTGCATTGCTCCCCCTGACTTTCTAAAACTAAAACTGTACACATTCAAATTTAATTTAAATTAATTTGGGTGTCGGCGAAACAAATTGTAATAATGTAAACAAATTCAAAATCACAACTCATAGTTAGAGCTGTCAAAACGGGTCACCCCGGCCTGTTAGGCCCTAGCCCGCGTGGGCTAGGGCCAAAAAGCCCACATGTTAAACAGCCTGCACGGGTCAAAAAATTATATAACCCTAAGGGTTAGGGCCAGCCCGCGGGCCAAAAATCATTTTAGAATAATCAACTTATACTTGAATAATCATTTTAGATCTAAAATAATTTTTCAAGATCATCAAATATTTTTTTCAGTACCAGCCAGTATCCTCAGTCAGCATCCTGAAGTATTTTTTTCAGTATCAGTCAGTACCCTGAAATATTTTTTCAACATCCTAAAATAATTTTTCAAGATCATGAAGTACCCGTTAGTATCCTAAAATAATTTTTCAAGATCATTAAGTATATTTTCAGTACCAGTCAGTATCCTGAAGTATTTTTTAAGTACCAGTCAGTACCCTGAAATATTTTTTCAACATCCTAAAATAATTTTTCAAGATCATTAAGTATATTTTCAGTACCAGTCAGTATCCTGAAGTATTTTTTAAGTACCAGTCAGTACCCTGAAATATTTTTTCAACATCCTAAAATAATTTTTCAAGATCATGAAGTACCCGTTAGTATTTTTTCAGTACCGGTCAGTATCTTTAAATATCTACAGTATCCTGAAATATTTGTTAAAAAAAAAAAAGAGGAATCAGTGTTGTTTTTTACACAGTGGACTGAAAGTGAACGTTAGTGGCAGTGGATTGAATCTAATTCCTTGATTGAATCCAATTCCTAGTTTTGTACTATGAGTCAGTACAAAACCATAGTGGCAAATATAGTAATTTATAGGAAACCTTTAGAAGCATGATAACTTTTTGAGAGGAAGAGACCAAATGTCTTTGGGATTTTGAGTCGCTCGGATTCGCCATATCGAGTTTGAGGAATATGTACGTTGTACTGAATTACTAGGAAGCACCAAACGTATTTTTTAACCATTGATGAATTCAATACCGAGAGGACCCCTGAATTTTAAAAAAAATATCTGACCTTTTTGTTTTGCCAACAAAGATTATCATATTGAATCTGTGTCTATCAATTAAACTTAAATACTCTCTCCGTCCTAAATATAAGACATAATTGAATTTTTTTAGAAAAATTAAAAAAGTTAATTTAATTACTTTAAAATTTACATTTTTATTTTTTTCTCTAAATTAATTTGTTTGACTTATAAACTAATATATAATTTAATTATATACAAAATATGTATATAATTAAATAATTTCTTTAATCTTTATATTTAGGGATGGAGTATCAATTAATTGGAGCCTTATAGTCTAAACGATACCGACCTAAGCCGACCTAAGCGTAACAATTGAACACTGCAGTATCTCATTGTTATAATCTAAGCATATAGTGGAATATTAAAATGAACGGACCTTCTTATCGGTATCTTTTCTTTCCCAATTAACCATTATATCTCGTTTGGATTAGTGGTGACAGAAGTAATTTATTTTCAATCTGACTTTTGCAAACTTAAGATAAGATATTGTAAATATAATTTGTGTGTTGGATTGACGGGGGCAGAAATAACTTTTTTCCCAAACTGAAACTTGTTTAGATTATTATTTAAAAAGTTAGTTAAGATGGAAAATAGCTAAAAAGAGTATGAATCTTATTGAATACTAAACACACATATATTAGTTGTATATATTGTGATAATTGAAAAGAAAAATTTAAATTTGATAAAAAAAAGTTAAATTATTATTAAAAACACTAAAGTCTTTAATTAAATATATTTAATGGATAAAATTGTTTCTTGTATATTTACTCAATGCATTCTTAGATGAAAATCCCTATACAACTTACATCTCAATTCTCAAGTTACTTTACCCTTGTCAGTGTTTATATTTCTATGTCAAGAATGGGTAAGTTAACACAAACATATATAAATTTATCATTTAAAAACAGTAGCTATATGTAATAATTTTATAATAAAAATAACCAATGGAAGATGCCAGAAAAGATGAGGTTCTTGAATAGCTGTAATGGCAGTTTTGTAAAAATGGCGTGAAACATGTCTAATGGAAGATCCTGCTTTGCCATTCAGAAAATCCCCCATTTCCCTGGGACGACTCCAAAATTAGCACCCTTGAGAGAGGGGAAAAAATAAGGCAACGGCAACACAACACTCGGTAGAAACTGAAATTTTCAGATAGAAGGAGCTTTTTTGGGATAAACCCACCACAAGCGAACCCAAACACTAGAACCGGGAGCTTTTTCCCTTAACCAACTGGGCTTTTAAACGTCAGAACGCCTTCCCCAACAGAGCCAACTGTTACAACCACAACTGTTGGTAATAGAATTACTATTGTTAAGGAATCTGTTGGACAGTTGTAAGTAAGATTACGATTTTACCACCTCTGATCAAGGCTCAATTTTTTCAAAAACAAATCTCCTTCTAAGTTCAACCCAACGAACTTGCAAACCTTCTCTTAGTAAATAATTGCTCAGCTACTGATTACTAAACAAAAGTTACATTGAAATTAAAATCCTAATGAGAAAGAACTCATCAGTTTAACTTTGTTTTCAGCAGTTTCAGCTGATAACTTGATATAAGCTCCTTCCAAACAGTAAGGACTTTTGATTCAAAAGGGACAGAAGAACAGGATCCAAATTCTATAAAAACAATATGGTATAAGATGCCAAATACTACGTTACAAATTCCAGCAGTTGATTTTTTTTTTAAGAAAAGGTTTGAACTTCACACAAAATCATAACCACAATCTACCCTTTGATACAAGATGAACATATATCTCATGGAGACAACTCAACCAAGACAAAAACCTCAAGGGACCACAGGCTTGCTATCGAAGGCTTCTCTCGCTTCCACCAAGTCAGGACAATATCTCTCAGACAGAATTTCCACTTGCTCAGAAAATGACTTAATCCCATGCTCTCCAATGTGCTGAACCATTTGATTCCATCGTTTTCTACATACATCACCAGACCTATGCTCAAGCAAATGATCCCATTCCACCTCCTCCATGCTGCAGGCATCCAATGTTAATAAAGCATTAAGCAGGCGGTAGTCATCAGTATCAGCCCATTCACCTTCCGCAACCATGGGAGATGTTAACTTTTCATACCACTTCATACAGCAAAGTTGACTGGTTCTAGTTGCCACCTTGTTACCAATTGCCTCCCAACATACATTATCTCGCAACATACCATGTTTAGATTTTCTAGTGTCCTCTAAAGCCCTCATACTTAGATCAGCATTTACCAAATTAAATAACCTTTGATACTCATCTTGTGACCAGTGTCCTTTCTTTACATCTCCTAATTTTATCCTACGCCATGCATCCTTTACGTGAAACCGATGTTTTCCCATTGCATCAGCCAACATTTTCCAGTTAGGTCCATGCTTTTCATGGAACTTCCGTATAATTTCTAACTCTTCAAGGGTCCATTTACGAGAATCATCCCTTTCAAACAAAATATGACCACGATGATATACACTTTCCAGAGGTCGGTGAGGTAAAGCAGATGCAATTTCCTTCCAACAACCTCTAAGTTTAGGATAAGATGAGCAATGGAGAATCATATCCACGCCTTGATCATAATCACCCAACCCATGAGCATCTATATAGCTGTAAATAGCCCCTTTAATCTTCTCATCTTCCTCTTTTGTAAACCTTTTCCCTTGTACTAAGCCATCATTGAAAACCTCCACTTGATCAGAAAATTTTACTCGTTTATCTCCCTTGCTCTTCTTTTTCATTTTCTTCTTCTTCTTGCCTTGATCATCACCTTTGCTGGAACCAGCATGTTCAATGGCATCCCCCATATTGATTTCTGTCAAATGGGGATCGCTTTCATGACTTTTTGATGAAGCTCGATCACCACCATTGTTTCTGAGATCATTATCTTCTATTATTTTGCCTTTGCTGGTTAGTTTCTCCTTCTTCTTTGACTTCTTCTTCTTAATCTTCTTCCCTTGATCATCATTGTTTGTGACAACAGTATGAGTATTAGCACCTTCATTGTTTTCACTTCTCGATTCCAAAGCAAATTCTTCTTGCATTTCAGGCATTGAATCGCTGTGATTTTTTCTTTTCTTTGTTTTCCTTTCTTGCTTGTCATCTAAGTACTTCATTTTATTATCACCATCAATGATACCACTGATTACTTCATCCTTATCTTTTCCCTTCTTCCTTTTCTTTCTCTTACTGTTATTGTTCTCTTCTCCATTTCTCATGGCATCCCCTTCACTGGAACAATCTTGTCCCTTGGCTGCCATACCTGTAGAATTTTCCTCAACGGCTTTGTTCAAATTCAACGTTTCATCAGTTGAGCATTTGTTCTTTTTATCCTTATGCTTCCGTTTCTTTTCTATATCTGACTCCACCTTAAGACTATGCCCCAGATCCTTTTCATCATTTGCTGGCATATCCATAAAGCCCTTGCTCCTGTTAACCTTGGATCTTTTCTTTCCAACTTTCTCATCCATTGGATTGGAATTATAAATAAAGATGTTACAACAGTATGCGAGGCTGGAAACAAAATCAAAAAAATGGAGATAAGTTCCAGTATCAACAAAGGAGATCGTAGTTACAAGTTAGCCATGTCAACTAAAATTCCAGCCTTATGAATTATGATTGTCACAAGATATGCAGCCATAGATCAAACAGATAAAAGTCTTGTCAAGGGAATTGACTTGTCCAATGGATTAGAAAAGAACCTAGTAGATGATAGCATCACTATTAACTACTACTAAGAAATCAATGCTGATCGTTAGCAACAAAAATTCATCATCTGAATTCAGGATACAACCCAAAAAAGAGAAACAAGTTCAAGCCAAAAATGCCATCCACACAACAGAAAGAGAGAAAGTAAGAAAAATACAATTTATTAGCGATGTAATACTGAAATTGTTTAGGCATAGCCAACCCACCTCTCCTTTTTTCTATATTGACTATTTCTTAATATCTAATTATTTTCCATGTACATAAGATGAAGAAATCCATTTTTTCACATGTAAAATAATTCTCTGAACATTGATTCAATTTCACAAGCCAATATCATTGAAATACATGACATTTACAAATATCAATTTCACCAAAACATTATTAGTACATCACAAACATGATTTTCCTAGTCAAACTCCAAATCAATACTATCAAGGGAGAAAATGAAAAGCCCTTTCATGACATGGAACCTTCTATTGTATTTTGGAATTATACTCCAGTTCTCCCCTCATTGCACCCACAAGTGTAATGCATGCCTAAAAGCATGGGGTGAACTTAGAAATAGTGCAAAATTTAAGCCAGCAACAAAGCATATAACGAAACCATGTAATCTCTATTTGGTAAGAAAGAGGTGATCAAGGAAACTGGTTAATACGTTTTTCTAATGCAAATTTGTTAAATGAATCAAACAAATATTTTAAATTTTGCAAGTTAGAAGAAATATGTGTATTGAAATATATTTGAGGAGGTTGATATACAATGTAAAATCCAAAATAAAAGGCCAAGCAACAGCCAACAAGGAAAGATCAGATGAATAATAGCTAAAACCAATAGAGTCAATCAATTACTTGAGTGGATTTTGTGGAAAAGGATCATACAAAATAGAAAAAGTCAGCTCCATTCCAAGCCATCTCCAACAGTAACAAGTAAATATAAATCATATAAATAAAATGAGAGATCATTCCTAATTAAGTATCAACGCTGGTTCTATTCTGCAGCTTCTAAGTTTTAATCAACCCATTAAATTACCAAAATTTAATAATAGGATGACAAATATCAAAACCCTTCATAACTACCAGTTCAAAGAAGAAAATATGATATATTTGAAGGCAGACATTCACTGTGGACTGAATGTCTAGACTATATCCTCAGCAGCCCGAAAACATGAACACACTACCAGCTGCTGCTTAAAACATATCATATTTTGATATGAAGGGTAGTTATGAAGGGTTTTGATATTTTGTCATCCCATAACCTATTATTAAATTTTGGCAATTTAATGGGTTGACTAGAACTTAAAAGCTATAGAATAGAATTAGAGTTGATACTTGATTAGGAAGGATCTATCTCATTTTATTTACATGATCTATATTACTTGTCAGTGTCACTGTTGGGAGATGGCTTGGAATGGAGCTGACTTTTTTTATTTTGTATGATCCTTTTCCACAGAATCCACCTAAGTAATTGATTGACTCTATTGGTTTTAGCAGTTATTCATCCGATCTTTCTTGTTGGCGGTTGCTTGGCCATTTATTTTGGATTTTACATTGTACATCAACCTCCTCAAATATATTTCAATACACATATATCTTCTAACTTACAAAATTTAAAATATTTGTTTGATTCATTTAACAAATTTGCATCAGAAAAACGTCTTTTCCAGCTTCACTGATAATGGTAGACTAAGCTTTATTTATTTAGTTGGAGAATCCTTCCTTTCATACTCTCTAATACGGCTTATCATGTAAATGTACAAAGTTAATCCTTGGAAATCAGAATAATATTCAATACTTAGATTAAACTATAAGAAATACTGAGAACACCAAGAAGCCTGAAGACAACAAATACTAAGAACACCAACAGACATTGGATCGCAAAAATAAGGCAGTATCAATGACATTGGATCGCAGGCCAGAAGACAACAAATACTGAGAATACATAAGCTTACTTAACTAAGCCTACGGTAAGTCCTTGACTAAACAGACTCGCAACAAACTTGACGGAAACGATAAGCAGATCTGACGAAAACTTGGCAAGAAGAGAACAGCATAAGCAAATCGCAAGAACACCAAATACTAACCTGAGCTTTGATCTGCCGACGCCCCCGCCGCGCCGAGGAAGAGAGAGTTCAAGGATGGTGAGTTGATCACTCGGTGAGTCGTAGAGAGGAGAGCTGCGAGACTTCAACGGCCGACGGAGAGAGGAGAGAACAGTGACTCGATGACTCAGGTGCGATGGCCGACGGCAAGACTGCTTTTAAAAAGCAAAATACATGAGCGAGGGCTTGGAAGTTGGAACTGGGCTTACCACATGACGTCAACAATGAAACAAATCTCCAGCTCTCCTTCCTTTTTTTTTTTTTCGATGCAATTTCCTGCCTAAATTTCTAAAACATGTGTAAGTTATAAAGAGGATGCTCCATATTTTTGCTCGAAAATAATATATTCTGAAATTTTTAACCAATCTTAGGTATGGGCAGGTTGAAAATTATATGAATAATTGGACTATTGGTAATTCAATATTTATTTAAAATTTGGTATAAAAATAATTTGAATAGTAATTTACCCTTTAGGGCGAGTATCTTGTCTGTTGAAGGCTGTCAACGTCGTCTTACACAGCTTTAGATCCTCGGGTCAAGTTTCACTCGCTTAAATGCATCCCATAAGAGAATATCGACCACACTTCCATTATCAACAAAAATTTTCTTAACCCAGTAGTTTACCATCGTTCCCGTGATCACCAAACCATCATGATGATCTAGAGCTACATCTTCTAAGTCCTCCTTAGTGAAGCAAAGTATGGGGGGTTCTGGCTTCGTCGAGTCTTTCTTGAATTTTGAGCGATCCCTAGTGGAGAAGACCTCCCTCAGGTATTTCTTCCTTTGGCTTACCGAGTCTCCTCCCCCTCCAAATGCTCCGCTAATGACACTGCATTCGTACTTAGCTTTAGCGAACTCGTCATTACTATCTTCTGCTTTCTTCTTTTGATCTTTTCTTTTCTTTTTTGAGGGCGGGCTCTTGCTCTTATCCCCATACTGACGCTTATTGTTCTATCGCCCTTGAGTTTTAATACCATATCGCCGGAGTTTTCCTTCCCATATGAATTTCTCTATTGCGTCTCTTAAATCCTAGCATTGCTCGGTTGTATGTCTGTGTTGGTCATGAAACTCACAATACCGAGACTTATCTGAGGTGGCCTTATGCTGAAGTGGCCGAGGTCATTCAACCTTCTTCATCTCTGTCAAAGATACTTCCTTCCAGAGCTGCTCCCGAGATACATTCAGAGGAGTATATTTCTTGTACTTTCCTTCCGCCTTACCTCCTCGGGACTTACTATCCAGGATACGACCACGAAAATCTTGTCTATGTCCACCATGCTGCTCTTTTCCCTTTGGAGGTGGGCTTTTAGCCTTCTCCCTCATCACACGACTCGCAATCTCCATCTGTTCCAGCTCCAGGTATTGCTTGGACCGATCTCAGAAATCCGTCAATGAATCGACACGACATTTCATGATTGATTTCTTCAACCAAGATGAAATATCCTAGCTGGCTATAGCCAAATGCAGATGCACCTCTTCCTTCAACCCCGGTACTTGTAGAGCCGTGTCTTTGAAGCAATCTAGATACTTCTGCAGCGTTTCCCTGGGTGATTGTTTCACCTGGCCGAGTTGGAACTCGGTTTTTGGTTGTTTGCTGCTTGTCGCAAAATTCAACAAGAACTTCTGCTCCAGGCTATCGATATCCCGGATCGAATTTGGTTGCTGCGAGTGATACCATATATGTGCAGCTCCTCGCAAAGTCCCTGCAAACAACCGGGGTATGATATGTCCTTCAAACCCTTTCACCATTAACTCCATGGCAAAGTTGTTGAGATGGACTTGCGAGTCCTAGCTCCCGTCATATTTCAGCAGGTCCCTTGAGTCAAAACCTTTGGGGTATGGAGCGCTGATAATTGAATATTTTATACACTTATTTTTGTCTCTTGAGTAATAACTTAGGACCCTTTATCTAATAAATAATGGCTTTTATGTTTATTTGGGCCTTGGGCCTTTTATTGCATTTTAGCCATTTTTAATAATAAAATTCCAGTTTTGTATTACTTCACTATTTCTACCATAACTCTTGAACCAGACATCGGATTTGCCTCATTTTTGTCTCCTATTTCAGATGATTCAGAGAGCTACAATTGTTATGAAGACATCAAGAACCAATTCGGTCAAGAGGGCGGTCGATTTTGGAGCCGAAGTCGGATACACAATTCTGGATATTATTTGGACCCGAATTTTGTAATTTAAGTCCAGTTTTATTTTATTTCTGTTTTGGGCTAAAACTATTAGGGCCCATTTTCGTTTTAGGTTATTTTTAAGTAAGGCAGCCGCCAAAGACAGGAGGCATTCACGAATTCGGGATTTTGACATTAGGGTTTCACGATTTTATGCAAATTCTCTCTCTGGATTTTCGCATGTTATTAGGGTTTTTCGCGTTCTTCATCTTTTCTTGATTTTCCGGCCATGCTCGGCTAAACCCCGTGATTGACCCAACGATGAGGATTCCATGATTCGTCCAGAGAACTTGTGCCTAATCGGTAACTTAATCAATTTGTTTTCATCTTATCGGTTCGAATTAGGAAATAGTTCGAATATTAGATTTAATATTCGGTTTGGTTCATCCCAAGGACTAAATTCGGACTAGGTTTTAGTGTTCTTTGTGCGATTGCACGGTGAGGCATGCCACTGTTCGGATAAATTCTAGGCGATCGTCTAGGTGAGGGATTCTCCGGATGAATGCGAGATTTCGATTCATCAGGAACCAAACGTGATTAGTTATATTTTGTTCAATGATGCATGATTACGGAATCGATCGTTGGGTTGGTCGTTTTTAATCTGTTTAAGTCCATCAACGTTTTTAAATACATTTATTTCAATTTATTTCGTTTTAATCTATTTGAATCATAAAACCCTAAAACCCCCAATTTCACCATTCTGTTTGACTATTGTTATTAAATCGAGCCGTTGCAAATTCGTTGGGAAGCGACCCAGGTTCCCTAATTCTGCAAATCGTTTTCAAACTTGGTTTATTTTGGGAGACACGGCAAATCTCTTTCCAAATTTGGCGCCGTTGCCGGGGAATTCGCATCGGTCTGATTACTGACAGTGAAGTAGTTTTTTATTTTTTTATTTTATTCTTATTTTTTATTTTATTTTTATTTAATTTTTAATTTTTTAATTATTTTAATTATTTTTTTATTTTTTATTTTTTATTTCATTTTATTTCATTTTTTTTTTATTTGTCCCAGAATAGTCTAGGAGTTGCCCTGTCCAAGTCCCAAAAATTTTAAAAATGATTTGATACTGTTTCTGGACTTGTTTAGGTCAATTTCTAGCATAGGTTTTCGCTTTTGTGTGTTTTGCCTTTGTGTCTCTTAGTGTTTTTTTTTCCACTTCTTACCACCCCTTGTGGCATTTTCGTAATTCTGATTTTCTGGTGGCATCTTTGCCATTCTGAGTATTTGCCAATTCTGCTTTGTGTATATGTTGCATGAGTACCAGGAATACTACCAATCCAGAAGATCTAAGTGAGAGCTTTTCCTTTCTCACTGGGGAGACTATGCATGAGTATTGGGAGAGGTTCAAAAGGTTATGTGCAAGCTGTCCACACCATCAGATATCTGAAAAAGACTTGATTAACTCTTTCTATGATGGTCTATCACCGGCAGACAAAGGGTTGGTTGATGCCTCTAGTGGTGGAGCTATGAGTAACAAGACACTGAAGAAGCTTGAGAATTGATATCCATTATGGCGAGATAACTCTCGGCAGTTTGGCACTAGGGCCAATAGTACTCTGTTTACCATATTCAAGCCCCGATCCAGTATGATTCTCGAGAGATTAGAGACCAGACTTGATGATTTGACCTCCTTGTGAGGCAATTGGCGATGACACGAGACAGTGCGGTTGCCCCTTCTCGGCATGGGTACTCTTGTGGGTTTTGTTCGACCCTTATCACTCTACCGACTCTTGCCCTACTTTGCATGATCCTGCCTATCAAGACCAATCGGTAGGCTGCGGTGGGTGTTTTTCCGGGAAGGCCACAATACCAACGAGAATAATGCTTTCTCTAATACATACAATCTGGTTGGAGAAATCACCCCAACTTTATTTGGAATCAAAATCGGAACCGAGTAACCGATGTCAGCAGTGCAGGAATTACCGGCAGAGGCCGTACTGGACCACGAGACTTTCCGGCAACAGTCTGCACCCCCTTTGCCTTTGCAAGCACCACCTCCTCGACCGGCCATATGTCCACTCGCGCGGCGCAACAACGAGCTAGTAGTGGTGGTGGTGGTTCCTCACTTGAAGATATGATGAAGCAATTTGTCACACCAATATGCGGTTCCAACAAAGAACCGACACTTCCATTCGAGTTTGCAAACACAGATTGGGCAATTGGCAACATCATTGAACCGACTTCAACCTCGGGGATCCAACTCCCTTCCTTTACAAACAATTCCCAATCCTAAGGGAAATGTGAGTGCTATATCACTACGGTCGGCAAGCAATTGGAGGAACCTAAGCAAGCTGAGATGTGACTTCCACATCGAGAAAACGAGTCGGGAAATGTGAAGATTGACTACGAAAAGAAAAAGGTCATGCGGCAAGGTGAAGAGGAAGACATTCCTATCCCTCTTCCTTTCCCTCGGAGAGAGTTCAATCCAAGAAGTTGGCGAGAAAAGGCACAAGAGAAGGATATACTTGAGACATTCGAGACGAGTAGAGATCAACATTCCTCTCTTAGATGCGAGTTAAACAAATTCCTAAATATGCCAAGTTTCGAAGGAGTTGTGCACCAACAAGAGGCGGCGAAGGGGAATGAGCGAGTGAGTTTGAATCGAATGTGTCGGCACTCATCCGACCTACCATGCCTCGTAAATGCAAAGATCCGGGGACATTTTCTATCCCTTGCCTTATTGGTAACTATAGATTTGATGATTGCATGCTAGATTTAGGTGCTTCTATTAATGTCATGCTCGCATCTGTTTATAGATCTCTTGGTCTTGGTTCCTTGCGTCCAACTGGTGTCATTGTTCAGTTAGCTAATAGGAGTAATGCCCATCCTTTTGGTTTAGTTGAAGATGTATTAGTCAAAGTAAATGAATTGATATTCCCTGCTGATTTTTACATCTTGGATATGGAGGGTGAGTCTCCTAGTAGTAGGTCACCAATCATTCTAGGGAGACCTTTCATGAAAACAGCTAGGACTAAGATAGATGTGCATTCTGGTACTCTTTCCATGGAGTTTGGTGATATATCTGTGAATTTCAATATCTTTGATGCCATGAAATATCCTAGGGAAGAGCATTATGTTTTACGTATTGATGTGATTGATGATCTTGTGGATGATGTTCTTAATGGTTGGTGTGCTGATTATCCTTATTTTTCATCTGAGAGTGATACCCCCATTTGTGCATGCGATGATAATGAATGGTGCTCTGTTTGCACTAATTTTTGTTTGGTGATTCTGATTTGCTTGATGATTCTACATTACTTGTAGACTCTGATATTGATTCTTTAGCCCTTCGTGTGCATGCATCGGATTCTATTGGAAGAGAACTCTAAGCCAGTGAGGTAACCCCAGAGACGCCTCAATCCTCTCATCCTTGATGTGGTGAAGAAGGAGGTCACTAATCGGCGTTGTATGGTGAGTATTTTCTCGAGTTCCTAGAGGACTGCATGGAGGTTTTCATGGATGATTTCACCGTATATGGGTCTCGATTTTGATGCATGCTTAGCTAATTTATCTAGAGTCTTGCATAGGTGCATTGAATCTAATCTTGTCTTTGAATTATGAAAAGTGTCACTTCATGGTTGAGTCGGGTATAGTCTTGGGACACATAGTGTCTAGGAAAGGGATTGAGGTAGACCCCGCTAAGATAGATGTTATTACTTCTTTGCCTTACCCCGCTTCTGTGCGGGAAGTTCGCTCTTTTCTTGGCCATGCAGGTTTCTATCGACGTTTCATTCAAGATTTCAGCAAGACTGCTCGACCCTTGTCCAACCTTCGCATAAGGACACCGACTTTGTCTTTGATGATGCGTGCAAGGCGGCCTTCGATCACTTGAAGCGTTTCCCGACCACGGCCCAGTGATTCAGCCCCCGATTGGCTCCTCCCTTTTGAGTTAATGTGCGATGCTTCCAACTATGCGGTTGGTGCTATCTTAGCACGACGGGTTGATAGAGCCTCCCATGTCATTGCATATGCTTCAAAGACTTTGGATTCTGCTCAGTCCAATTACACCACTACTGAGAAGGAGTTGTTGGCTATTGTATTTGCCTTCGATAAGTTTAGGTCATATCGCTAGCTAGTAGAGTCATTGTTTTCTCGACCATGCGGCTTTAAAGTTTCTTTTGAAAAGGCGGATGCTAAGCCATGACTCATCCGGTGGATGTTGTTGCTCCAAGAGTTTGATGTGGAGATTCGAGATAGAAGTGGAGCACAAAACTGGGTAGCTGACCACTTGAGTCGTATCACTCATTTTCCCTCTCACCCCTCTTCTATTCGGGATGATTTCCCTGATGAGCAGCTCCTACAGCTGCAAGTTAAGATCCCATGGTATGCTGATTTAGTTAACTACTTGGTAGTTGTGTGTTTTTCTGTAGATTCCACTAGGGCCCAAACTCTAAAATTGAAAAAAAATGGGTTGAGGCGAAAGCCACCCGGACTAATGATTCTTCTGTGGTGGTGGACTTTGTTAGGTCTAACATTTTCTGTAGGTTTGGCATTCCTAGAGCTATTATCAGTGATCAGGGTTCCCATTTTTGCAATCGAAGCATGGGTGCCTTGCTACGCAAGTATGGAGTGCTACACAAGGTTTCCACACCTACCATCCTCGACCAATGGTCAAGTGAAGTCTCAAATCGAAAGATTAAGCAAATCCTTGAAGACCGTTAACTCTACCGGAAAGATTGGAGTAAGCGACTAGATGATGCTTTGTGGGCATATCGCACCGCCTACAAGACTCCGATTGGGATGTCTCCTTATCGGCTTGTCTTTGGTAAGGCATGTCATCTTAGGTTGAGTTGGAGCATCGAGCCTATTGGGCCATTAAGCGGTGTAACATGGATTTGGCTCGATGCAGGATGGAGAGGAAGCTACGGTTGCAATAGTTAGATGAGCTTAGATTAGATGCCTATGAGAGCTCACGGTTGTATAAGGAAAAGACTAAGGCATTCCATGATAAGCATATTACGAGGAAAGAATTTTACGTGGGCCGTAAAGTTCTTCTATTTAATTCCGTCTGAAGTTTATGCACAGTAAGCTTCGATCTAAGTGGGATGGCCCTTTTGTGATCACTAACATATTTCCTTTTGGTCTTTGTTGAGCTATGTGATTCACCCACAGAAGAACCTTTAAGGTCAATGGGCATCGCCTCAAGCCATTTCATGAGGGATCCCCACGCAGCACTGAGGAAGCAGAGACTCTCCTCATTGATGCCACCTATCCTCCATAAACCTCATTGATGCCACCTACTCTCCATAAACCCTTGGGGAGTATTCTTCTTTCTTCTCCCTCTTTCTCTTTTGTTTGTTCATTTTTTTACCTTGCTTTGCTTTTTGAAAATAAGTCTCTCTTTCTATGATTGCTACATATCATGAACGTGGACATTTTGGCTTTAATGGATCATTCTGTTTGGTCTACAATTCTTGACTCTTCGATTACAAGTCTTGGTAGTTGATTTGATGTTGTTGATTGCCTAAGTTGGTATTGACCTTGTGAGGTTTTGGGCCTGCATGAATGGAATTCATCTTTTGCCATTCTTTCTTTCATGTGTGCATCTCTCATGATTTTTGTTCTCTAGAACTTGCTCATTTTCTTTTGAAACTACATTTTTCACTTACGTGCATAAGTATGATGGAAGCTTGTTTTCTTTCTTTTATTTTCCTCACTTTGGCCAAATAGCCTTCCCTTGCATTATGATTCCCTTGCTAGCCCCTTTGTGCCTTTTGACCCATTCTTTTCTAAGTCACATTACAAGCCTAAGCGTAAAACCATTTTATTCCGCACCTTGAAGATTTATTGAGCATTGGTTTCAACTTGTTTTGTGTTTAAGTGTGGGGGTTGCTCAGGAGTGCAACAGTTTAAGTGTGGGGGGGAGATATTTGATTTTGACATTGTCATTACGTATACAATGAAAGGAAAGAAAGAAAAGTAAAAAAAAAAGGAAGAAGAAAAAAAAAAAAAAAAAGAAAAAAAAGAGAGAGAAAAGAAAAGAAAAGAAAATACATAGAAAGAAGTGGATACATTAGTAGAATAAAAGTTTCATACATAGAGAATGATTGTGTTAATCAGTGCTCTTCCTTTTGATTTCTTTGGTGCTTAGCCTCTCATTCCATACTATTACCTACCTTCACCCTAGCCCCATTACAACCTTTAATTACAAGCTCTCTTGATTTGTGCATGTATGTGTTGTGAGTAGTGGAGACGTAGAAGTTGAGCAAGCTTATGGTAGAACAATTTTCTTGAGTAGAATTTGAGCGATACACTTATTTACCTTAAACACTTGAGAGACTGATTGATTGAGCGCATCATTTGTGAGACCATCTTTTGTGATCAGCATCATTGATTGACACCGCCATGAATTGTAATTTGAGATGAAGGGATTTAGGTCTTGATTGATTGGTCTTTTGGAACTTTTTGTCCATTGATTCAATTTTTGCATCGTAGCAATTATTAGTAAATAAGAGTTTTTCCTTTTAGTTTTTTTTTTTAGATTTTGCTTAGGAGTGCAAAAAGATAAGTGTGGGGGAATTTGATAATTGAATATTTTATACACTTATTTTTGTCTCTTGAGTAATAACTTAGGACCCTTTATCTAATAAATAATGGCTTTTATGTTTATTTGGGCCTTGGGCCTTTTATTGCATTTTAGCCATTTTTAATAATAAAATTCCAGTTTTGTATTACTTCACTATTTCTACCATAACTCTTGAACCAAACATCAGATTTGCCTCATTTTTGTCTCATATTTCAGATGATTCAGAGAGCTACAATTGTTATGAAGACATCAAGAGCCAATTCGGTCAAGAGGGCGGTCGATTTTGGAGCCGAAGTCGGATACACAATTCTGGATATTATTTGGACCCGAATTTTGTAATTTAAGTCCAGTTTTTATTTTATTTCAGTTTTGGGCTAAAACTATTAGGGCCCATTTTCATTTTAGGTTATTTTTAAGTAAGGCAGCCGCCAAAGATAGGAGGCATTCACGAATTCAGGATTTTGACATTAGGGTTTCACGATTTTATGCAAATTCTCTCTACCGATTTTCGCATGTTATTAGGGTTTTTCGCGTTCTTCATCTTTTCTTCAGTTTCCACCATGCTCGGCTAAACCCCTGTGATTGACCCAACGATGAGGATTCCATGATTCGTCTAGAGAACTTGTGCCTAATCGGTAACTTAATCAATTCTGTTTTCGTCTTATCGGATTCGAATTCTGGAAATAGTTCGAATATTAGATTTAATCTTCGGTTTGGTTCATCCAAAGGACTAAATTCGGACTAGGTTTTAGTGTTGCTGTGCGATTGCACAGTGAGACGCTACTGTTCGGATAAATTCTAGGCAATCGTCTAGGTGAGGGATTCTCCGGATGAATGCAGAGATTTCGATTCATCCGGAACCAAACGTGATTAGTTATATTTCGTTCAATGATGCATGATTCTGGAATCTGATCGTTGGGTTGGTCGTTTTTAATCTGTTTAAGTCCATCAACGTTTTTCTGTCTGTTTATTTCAATTTATTTCGTTTTAATCTGTTGAATCATAAAACCCTAAAACCCCAATTTCACCATTCTGTTTGACTATTGTTATTAAATCGAGCCCGCTGCAAATTCGTTGGGAAACGACCCAGGTTCCCTAATTCTGCAAATCGTTTTCGAACTTGGTTTATTTTGGGAGACACGGCAAATCTCTTTCCAAGCGCTCATGATTTTGTCCGAGAAAAGACTTCGGTTTCTCTCGCCGCAACACCTTTTTATATATGTCTCGAGCTGACTCTGTGACGGGAGTACCGTATCTTCCTGGACGTGATCTCAGCTTTCAGCAGGTTGCTTACCCTTCAAATGTGTTGGGTCTGTGATTTAAACCTCTGGGATTCAAGCCTGGTCCCGTCCGACATCATTAACCTGTGGGCTGCCAACTCAACTTGAGCGACTGTTGTGATACTAACCTAGCTGGGTCCGCTAGCATCTCGATCAATATTTCGGGTAGGGTTCTCGAGCAATCTAATGCGTTCTTCCAACAATTGCATCCTCCGAGCCTCTTCTCCAGGAATTTGAACTCGGTCATGGTTGACCAAGTTCTCTTCCACACGATTTATACGTGGTACGTCAACATTTACGTGAGCAGAGGCTGAGGCATTAACCCGGCTTGGACAAACAACATTTTGGTTCACATCACGGATGAGGACATTAGTCCGGCTGGGACCAGCTGTGTCCCGGTTTATGTCGTGAACAGGATTCTCCACCCATCGGAGATGCTCATCCAGCAGTTGTTGCATCCTTCGTCCTTCTTCTTGCCGCCAGATGGCATTACGGCGATCCATATCCTCTTGAATAAGTCGGCCGTCTTCTTGTCTTTGGAGTCAGTTACGAGCCTCCATCTCCTCCATTCGCCTGAGCAATGATCCCATAGTATTATGCAGCAGACGAATGTCCGGGTTCTCAATCTGGAATTGCGAAGGAAGGTCCTGCTAGATAACTGGTGGTTGAACTTGCTGAGTAACCTAGTTCTGAGGGGCTGGAGAGGTTGCGATATCAGCTGTTTCGGCCTCAGTCTCCCTTGTAACATGATTATAATCTGGAGCAACCGAGTCCTCATATTGAATCGTTCATTCCTGATGCTGTTGCGGTTGTCCCTCTAGCAACTGGTCTTGCCGAGGTATCTGGCTACGACTTCTGGTATTTGCAGTCATTTTCAGTGGTTTGGGAATTGAAGTTTATCTCTCCCCACGGTCATCGCCAATATTCTGTTATAGAACACAGATGTCTAGCCTCAATGGACTAAGAAGTTTATATTGGATCGGTGACTCTCCCCAAGATATCTATTAGCAGATACCAAAGAGAAGATGACTGCTCTTGAGAAGTCTATAAGGAAAACTCCCAAGAACAATCGATGGGATCATTGAGCTATACAAGTATATCTTCTAGCCACAAAGGGAGTGGGGTGTGTGCTCAGTGTAACAATATAGTAAAAGATAATAAATAGAGAATGTGCACCTGTAGGTTAATCTTCTATTTATAGAGATTACCTAAGGTTTCCTTCTTGAGGCTGTGATTTTGCTCCTCAGGCATTATGCACCTCCCTATTCTGCAAATGCCTGCTCCACTACCTGTACTACCTAGAATTATAGGCATGGTTATAAGATGATTAGCATTTTACCTAATTATGAAGGAATTCTGTCGTAAATTGCTCTTACTGGGCCGCATAAATCTGGGCCCAATATACTGATTCTTAACATTGTTATTATGTTCCAATATCCTTGATTTAATTAAATATATCACGTCTCATCCTCCACATCTTTTATCTTCCACATCTCATCGGAACAATTTTTATTATTATCTTAAAGTCATTCTAAATTAGAAATTTCATCTATTTAACAATTAACTTGTATTGAGTTATTTTGAAGGTATGAATGATATTGAATTTCCGTGAGTCTTATACTTTGTTTATGTATTCTTGAAAGAATATTTGCAAGATTTTGATCAGCTCATGGTGTTGTCTTTTATAACTAAGGAACCTAAAACAAGTCCTTTCAGAATTTTCTTGAAAAAAAGAAGTGCTTTCAAAATTTTGATTAATCATATTTTATACAACCTCTTATTTTATAGGATAAAGCTTATAATGCAATTATATTAAGGGTGTGCATGGTAACGCTTCCAGAATGTGTTTTTTGTTAATTTCTGTTCCCCGGAACACAAATGGATGAGAAATCTGTTTGGTAAATCCGGTTTTTTTTTGTCTATTTCTGGGCACAAAATCAGAATTTATTCCTCAACGTACAACCTCTCTTCTTTTTCTCGAAAACCTTTCGCATTGTCAACTACCCTCCCCACCACCACCGCCACCGCTGCTACCACCCCCACCGCACCGCCGCCGCCATCACCACCACCCCCGCCGCCGCCGCCACCCCCACCTCACCGCCACCATCGCCACTCCCACCCCCACCCCCACCCCACCCCCACCGCCGCCACCCCCACCGCACCGCCGCCGCCACCACCACTGCCCCACCGCCACTGCCACTGCCACCACCACCACCACCACCGCCCCAACCCCACCTCACCGCCACCACCACCACCACCCTCGCCACCGCCACCACCCCCACCGCCACCTCCACCACCACCCTCGCCGCGCCCCACCTCATCGCCACCACCGCCACCACCATGACCGCCACCGCCGCCGCCACCGCCACCACCACCACCACCCTTGCCGCCACCGCCGCCGCCACCACCACCACCACCACCACCCCCACCACCGCCCCGCCACCACCCCCACCACCGCCACCGCCACCTCATCGCCACCGCCACCGCCACCCGCCGCCGCGCTGCCGCCACCCCCACCTCATCGCCACCACCACCACCACCACATAAACAATTTTTTGAATATAAAAATTACATAAATAAAAATAAAATGAGTTAACAAACGTAATTCTGATTTTCAAAACTCTTCCAAGGCACAGAATCAGAAAAAACTGTTTCATCTCAGAAACAGTGCTGGGGAACAGAATGGTTGCCATGCACACCCTAAAAATTTTGTCCAAACTATTCAATTCTCATACTCTAACATTTTTGTATTTTCCGAGGTCTTTAGGTTACTAGAAGATTCTTTGACCAAAAAAAAGAAAAAAAGGTTACTAGAAGTTTCATATCAAATTCAAGTACCTACTTCGAATTCCATCGAAACGAATCAAAATATAAAATGAGAATGATATTTGTCTCTTACCTTTGAGAGTTTGAATGCTCGATTACATGCTCAAATTTTTTTTTTTTTTTTAAGAAAATGAACCATGACAAGCCCAAGTTGAAAACACTACATACCCTTCCGTTCTTTTCAACTCGCGAAGGATGAAGAATGAAATTGAACAAACCCTTCCTGCATAGTCGTCACTTGTCAATCGTGCAAGTCGCTCGGCGCTCGCAGCTTTTCCGTGAGTTATTCTTTATTTACTTTGCCTCTGTGTTTTTGCTGGAAAAAAGTATATGATTCTACGAAGAGTTGAGATTTCAGTCACGCAGTAACAATGCAAATAGGTTTAAATTGGCTCCCGTTACTCAGCTTTAGTTTCAGAGTTCAGCGATTCATTAATTTTATTGTACTTTATTTCTTAGCATAATCAGGTCAAAAAGCCACAGAATTAGGGATTTATTAATCTCAAACGAGGAAATAAACCCTGAAATAGCTCACATCTTAGCAGTAGTATTCCCATGGCGGCAAGGAAATTGCAGCAGTGGTTGATTCCGTTCCTTTCACGACAATACCCTCATAACCCAAACACTGAAGGTTTGTACTTCTTTTCATCTGCCTTGATAAACCCTTAGGAGAAAAAGAGTATGTTTACTAAATTGAATGGTTAATGACTTAGGTTTTGATGCTTGTCTCTTTTCATGTGTACTAAGCTTTCTCGTCTTGAAATGCAGAAATACTGTTTTTAAAATTTTCATTTCTGTTCTTAATGTTTTTGACATTTTCTTGTTTATGTGTAGTTTTTCGTGGTCTAAGTATTAATTAAACAAGTTTGATGTGTTTAGTTGGACCAATGACGAATGTTTATGGTAATGATACTTGGTTTATATACTAGAGTGTTACTTAGATTCTGCATAGTCTAAACTACTTAGAGCTTGTAACATCAACATAAATGATACTGCATTGGAGTCAAAAGTCAAAAGAAAAGAAAAGGGAAAAGGACTTCATCTTGTCAGAGAAAAACTGGATTAGAAAGACATGAAAAAGAGGTCTGTATAGTTGTAAATGGACCCTGCTCTAAATAATAAAATGTTTATGGTGGATACTTGGTATTGTAAACAGATAATGAGAAATATAATCTGAAAGTTGTGTCTATTTATGTACAGACACGGTATATTTATACAAGAGGGGAGAGCCTAAGTGATAATGGCTCTTAAAGATGATTTCCTAATCCCTGATTGATTGGGATACTAATTGATTCTATATTAATTACAATATATTCCCTAACATTATTTCCTAACAGGTTATATACTAGAGTGTTACTTAGATGCTGCATAGTCTAAACTAGTTAGAGCCTGTAACTAAATGATACTGCATTGGAGTCAAAAGTCAAAACTATTTTGATTAAAACAAAAGAAAAAGGAAAAGGACTTCATCTTGTCAGAGAAAAACTGGGATTAGAAAGACTATGAAAAAGAGGCCTGTATAGTTGTAAATGGACCCTGCTCTAAATAATATAATGTTTAGGATGGATACTTGGTATTGTGCAATACTAAGCCCCATATTAAGTAATATGGGATGCTTAATGTGGTATTTAAGTGGGTTTGTTCTCCCATTTTAACAGCTGCTTTTAGGGTAGGGTTTCTCATCCCACTTAGGTACCCATCAATTTATATTCGGCATTTTCTGCAGAAGATTATGGCTTCCCATCTTATCGCTTTTTCTATTTTTGTCAGATAATATGTATTAGTAATATGGTCATAGTCTCAAGCGTCAACTCTTGAGCATCTCCTGCTCAACTAATTTTGAGCCTTGTGCACCTTAGCTTTAGCCTTAAGCACTCATTTCTTTGGACACATCTCTACCTGATGGATGAATAAAAGGTTTTGTTTGTATAATTTGTTGTCTATGCCACGCTACAAGAGCAGCCCCTCATCTGGGACCTGCCAATACTCAAACATGGATTAGTTTGTAGCACTGTACTGGATACTAGATGATTGTTGATCCATGTTCATGAGGATACTAGAAGCAGGGTTTCGGTTGTCTCAGGGCCCGTTTGGGGGAAGTTGGTGGAGAGCTCATCATCAAATTTTAAACCGTGAGGATCATAGAACCCAGGAGCGAAGAACACCGGACTGAGAAATGGAAGGAAAAAGAGGGGGACAACACGATATGAACCAATCTTGTTTCGACATGAATTTCGGAAGAGGAATAACGAAGGAAATGTTTCAACATAGAACCCAGGTGCTGGTTTGAGATAGGGGTAAAACGAAAATTCAAATTTGTTTGTGGTAGACCTTGAAATTGTGAAGTCCATGAAATTGTGAGTAGACGTTCGAACTTTATGATTACGTTCGAACGTAAACACACAACAATTGAATGCAGTTCGAACGGATTACATGACAAAGAACACATAATCGACAAAGCAAAGACAACATCATACCACCAGCCAAAATTTAACGAATCTAAACCAAACAGAACATTTAAAGCAAACATTCATGTCGATTTAAACCAGTACACCTCCTACATAGAAGAAGAAGAAGAAGAAGAAGAAGAAGAAGAATTTTCTACTACTGTACACCCATGGCTTTGTCATTTCCTTCCTCACCAATACGCAACCCACTCATATTTGTGCTTGTGTCCCCAGCTGCACAACCAAGCCATCGCCATTTTTTTTCACATACAGCACACAATGAACGAAGAAAAGCCATTACTTTTACCTTGAATCGATCTTTGTTGCCTACTCGTTCGATTGAACCTTGAATCGATCTTCGTTGCCTACTCGTGAAGCTTGCTGTCGTCTGTGAAACTTCTTTCGTCTCCTCCTTCCAACTCGAAGTTCGACTCTGGTCGCAGGGGCTTTTTAGCCAAAATAATTCACTCTCCAGGAATTTTTCAAGATCCCGCCACAAATGGAGGGAGCTGAAATTCCCACGTTCGTGGGAACTTGGACGAAGGTGGGAAGATGAGCTCCCAGGAATTGGACGCGCCAAACGGTATTTTTGGGTGGGAACTGTATTAAGTTCCCTCCCCCTCCGCCGAGTTCTCTAAACCAAACGGGCCCTCAATGTATCACTACTACACGTGTTTTGTTGTTTAATGTTTTTGTGGTTATTTGCAGTATCCTCTTGGCATTCGTCTATCAGTGTAATATTAATCGAGGAAAATTTGTTTTAATCTGCTGCTGAATGTTTTATGTAAATATAGAAACAGAGTTTGGAAAGAAAAGGAGAAGTGGTTTATATGGTTGTAATTTGACCCTGCTTTGAATAATTTAACATTATACCTGGCATTTTTTTTTTTTGCTGATGATTAAGATGTTTGGTGTTATCTTCTTCTTTTTGTTTTTGTTTTTTTTTGGGGGTGGTTGATAACATGTATCAGTAAAATATGGTCATAATCTCAAGTATCAATTTGTGAGTTTCTCCTCCTGCCCAACTAATTGCATGTTTAAGCCTCTTGTGAACCTTAGCTTTAGCCTTTAGTGCTTAATTCTCTGGATTTATTTCTACGTGATGGGTCCATAAATTTTTTTATTTGTGTACAGTCAAGGATGAATAGATGTGATGCCATGTCTTGCGGATATGAAAAATCATGCTATAAAAGTATACCCCCATTTGTGACCTAACAATACTTGAACACGAATTAGTACCGGTACTGTACTAGATACTTTATTGTCCAAAAGAAAAGGATTTTTGTTATCTCCTTGTTTTACGACTGCATTTTTTTTATTTGATGTTTTTGGGTGATTCGCAGCATCCTCTTCGCGTTCTTCTATCCATGCGATATTAATCAGATATGAACTTAGTAAAAGAGGAGTCCAGACGCACACAAATCCTACTAACTACGTAAGTGAAGAAGATTCAGAAAATAAAGAAGCTCTCAGTGTTAAGCCTAGTTCTGACCCGGATACCACTATCAATAGTTCTGCTGTAAAATTTTCTGCCAATTCCAGTTTGAAAACATCCTCTAGGCATGATCTTGCTATGATTTTCACCTGTAAGGTCTGCGAAACAAGATCCATCAAGATGGCTTGTCGCGAATCCTATGAGAAAGGTGTGGTGGTCGCAAGATGTGGTGGCTGTAATAATCTACACCTGATTGCAGATCATCTCGGGTGGTTTGGCGAACCAGGAAGTGTTGAGGATTTCTTAGCGGCTCGTGGAGAAGATGTGAAGAAAGGTTCTGTCGATACACTAAATCTCACACTAGAAGATATTGCTGGAACTAAACCTTGAAAAGCTTAATTTGACAAATACAGAGATGAACTTGTGTGAAGTGCTTATAAAAATTTGTGGAATGTGGAGCATTTTGTAATGTGAAAGTTGGAAGAGTTGTGTAATTTACCTCCCTGCCTCCCTGTCATTTTGTAGTTCCTGTTTCTACTAGCACATATTGTACTCTTTTTTTTTCTACAGAGTTTGATGGAGATTTTGCATTTTTAATTTTTTTTATTTTTTTTTTAACTTTTAGTACATTTTTAATTCAGAAAAAGTTGGAAGGATAGACCAAATAGTATGAGAAGTCCTTTAAAAAATGTAGGGGAGAGGACTTAAGAGAACATTTAATGAGAACATTTAATGAGGTTATTGAACATAATGTTTTAGTTAATATTTTATTTAAAGATTTAGTTATAAATAAAACATAATTGTACTATATGATCAATGTAACTAACTATGTAACTAACTCTACTTAGTGGGATAAGCCTTGTTGATTGGAATATAGACATAGTGTGTTTATTTGCTTATTTTCTCTTGAAGAAACTAACGCATACTTGCTCTACTTTTGTGCTAGTGTTGGGTGTTTGGTTTCAATCGGTATATATGGGCTCGTTTAAGATAGCGGTGGTAGAAGTGGCTTTTTTTTTTTCTGATGGACTTTTCTTGATGGATTTTTTTCTGATGTGATTTGTGTTTGGGATAGCAGTGGCAGAAGTGGCTTCAAGATCTGAAGCAAGGACACGCTTCACAAAAAAAAAAATAAAAAAGTGGCTTTAAGGTCTGAAACTCATCAAACAGTGATGTCATTCCAAACACTCAATTATCAGGTTTTCTCTCTTGATGGGCTTTTTTCCCCGATGGACTTATTTTCCCATCAGATGCTTTCCCAAACACACCAATGAAGATGTATGGTGTGGTACTCTTATAAATGTTTGGAGAGCAAAATCAAGCTAAAAAGTTATTGCAAAGGTAATAGACTTAAAAAAACAATAGTACTCCTTCCAGATTTTTTTTCCCCGTAGGAGATTGAAATTTGAATCATATTTGTTGTTTTGTATTTCAAGATTGCCTCTAATTAATTCCACTCTCTTTCCTCATCTCTTTCCCATATATGCTACATTCACTCTTTACTATTCTATTGTTCTTTTACTTGCCATCTTATAAATAAGGTTATGTTTAGAAAAAATGATTTATTTCCCATTTATTTATTACTTTTAACTAATTTTAATTATTTTTTTAAATTACATAATTTGGTTATCAAAAAGGACGATGTAGACTTCGAGTTGAAGGATTTTGAGTAATCTTTCTATAATGTTTTACAATCAATTTACATACATACATACAAATTTTATTTTAATGCAAACAATCATTATAGATATTAGTTATATATTTTTTTGAATTTTGCGAAAGTTGGTCAAGCTTAGACTTGTGGAGTGTTATTTGGATGCACCTCAGGATGAAGCCATTGCCATTCCTAAGGCCTGTAATTCTAATTCTTTTGAGATTATTCCCACTACTAGAAAAGCATGAAATGGTGACGGAATTCGCAATAGAAAAATTATGTCCCAAATTATTCCTGTATTTGCGACGGACATAAAAATCCGTCGCAAAGGATTTTGAAAATCCGTCACAAAAATTCCCTTTTGCGACGGATTAAGGTGTCCGTCGCAAACGCAAAAGGTGTTTTGCGACTGAAACGTCGATCCGTCGCAAAAAGGAAGGCCTGTTTGCGACGGACCGAGTGTCCATCGCAAATCAGCGCCGCTATAGGCGTCGATTTGCAATGGACCACGTGTCCCTCGCAAATGGGAAGTTATCTTCCATTTGAGATCGGCAGATCTCTATTTCAGGTCCACCATCTCTACACGTCTCCTCCTCTCCTCAATGCCCACGGTCCGTTTCCGGCAAGAGATCCCCTCTCCGGTCAATGCCCATGCCTCCCCCCTCAATTCATCATCGCCTCCCTCCTTGATCCGTCACCGCCTCGCACCTCGGTCCGTCGATACCTCCCCCCTTGGTTCGTCGCTTCCTACTCCCCTCTCTACGGTTGCTGCCTCCCCTTCCGTTTCTGGTCGCCGCCTTCCCTTCCATTTCTGGTAACCTCCATCTCTTCTCTCTTTTCATTTTGTTCTTCAAACTCATTAATCTTAGTCGTCATGCATGCCAATGAAACGAACTGATGAGTTAATTTATTGTATGTGGAAAATAAAATCTTATTGTATATGATTTTGTTCCAATACTCTTGTCTATGTAAATTTTCAAGCCTCTCATGTGATAATGTATAGTAGTATTTAGAATAGATCTTTCTACTAAAATTGAAATTGCATTGTGAGAACATCATTAACTTTGGTAGGCCACGCTCTTGGTAATGGATATACGCAAAGGGATATATGTAACAAAAAATGACCTTTTGGGGGGAAAAAACCTGTAAACATTTTTTTTAAAAATTATAGATGAATGTGTGTGAATTGGTAAGGGGAAAAATAGATGGGAGAGATTTCAAGAAATATTAAGTTGAAGGAAGAAAGAGAGGGAATTAAGTAATTAGGATTAATTAGGGAAGACATGAACGGTTGAAAAGTGATGTTTAAGGGATAAGAGAATTAATTAATTAACATAAAGTATGAGGAATATGTGAGTTTACAGAATAATGAAATTTGTATGTAATAAAAAAAATTAGTGAAATTAGCTACTCTTATAAAAATGCCTGTTAATTTTTTTAAAAAAATATCTCATTTAATTTTTTGATTCAAAACTACTTCTTCATGATTTTTTTAGATACTGTTAGTTAAAAACAAAAAAGAAATAACATCTACGTAAAACAAGTTAAAATGATAAACTATTAACAATAAAGACTAAATGCATTATAAATAATATCTATTTTCTTCATAAAAAAAATATTTACTTTATTTATAAATAACAAATAATATTAGGAGGATGAGATCGAACCATAAAGGAGAAAATGTTCAATACATTAAATAAAAAACAGAAACATATTATCAAAAAAAATAGTAATAAACAACTAATCTAATTAATACAAATGAGAATGATAAAGGTAAAATAATTTGTATAACAATAAAAAAACTAAATAGAGGCAAGCAAATGAATGGTAAATTATTAATAAATAATGTAAGGGACAGTTAAAGAATGACCATTGATAAATAAATAATATAAATAACAGAAATAAGGAGAGGATAGGATTACATAGTGAGAATGATAACTCTTAGTGAATCAATGCATCAAAAAAATATGTATAAGAAAAACAAACAAAATTTAGAGGCAACAAATTTTTTCAGGGTAAACATGTAAATGATAAATATTAAAAATAATAATAAATTATTAATAAACATTACAATATTTGAATGCATAAATAATACGTATTTAATTTAGGGAAAAAATCAAATGAAAAGAAAAAAATATAAATATAAATAACAAGAAATAATTTTTATTTTATATATTTAAAAAAGAATTCAACACATTAAAATTTGATTATACATACCAACATAAATAAATAAGTAAACAGAAATAAATACTGTTAGTTAAAAAGAAAAGAAATAACATCTAAGTAAAACAAGTGAATATGATAAACTATTAACAATAAAGATTAAATGCATTAGAAATAAATAATATAAAAAATATTTTTATTTACTTTATTTATAAATATCAAATTCATGTGAGAATATACATATAAATATCAATATAAATAATAAAAGGAGGATGAGATTAAACCATAAACAAGAAAGAGTTCAATACATTAAATAAAAAACAGAATCATATTATCAAAGAAATAATAATAATAAACGAGTAATCTAATTAGTATAAGTGAGGATGATAAAAAAGTAAAATAATCTGTATAATAACAAAAAATATAACAATACTAAAGAGAGGCAAGCAGATGAATGATAAATAATTAATAAATAATGCAAGGTACAGTTAAAGAATGATTATTAATAAATAAATAAACAATGTAAATAACAAAAATAAGAGGAGGATTACATAGTGAGAATGATAACTTTCCATAAATCAATGTATCAAAAAAACATGTACAAGAAAAAATCAAACAAACAAAATTTAGAGGAAAATATTTTCTTTTAGGATAAACATGTAAATGATAAATTATTAATATATATAAAAAACATTAAAAATTATTAAAAAAATAAATAATATGTACTTTATTTATAAATAAAAAATTCATGTGAAAATATAAATAATAAAGGGAGGATGATATCAAATTATAAAGAAATTCAATACATTAAATAGAAATATATTATCAAAGAAAAAAATAAATAACAAATAATATCAATGTATCAAAAAAAATATGTATAAGAAAAACATCAATCAAACAAAATTTAGAGGCAAACAATTTTTTCCAGGGCTAACATGAAAAGTAAATAAATAATAAATTCATGTGAAAATATAAATATAAATAACAAATAATATTAGGAAAAACATAATGGATAAATGGTTCAAAAAAACAGAAACATATTATCAAAGAAAAAAATAATAAAAATAATAAATGATTAAATCTAATTTGTATAACAATAAAAAAAAATATAAACAATCAATGCATTGTAAATAAATATTATAAACATATTTTCTTCATTAAAAATAAATAATATGTACTTTATTTATAAATAAAAAATTCATATGAAAATATAAATAATAAAGGGAGGATGATATCAAATAATAAAGAAATTCAATACATTAAATAGAAATATATTATCAAAGAAAAAAATAAATAAAAAATAATTAATACAAGTGAGAATGATAAATTATAACTTATTAATTAATAACTAAAAAATGTATCAATAATTAATCACTAAAAAAACAAACAGAATGATAAATAAAGGGTTCAAATAGGATGTACTATTTTTGTGTCCATATTTTGTTAGTTCATATATATTGTACAATTAATAAACCAAAAAAAAAAAACCAGACATCTTTAGATGTTCTTAACAAGTAGGGAAAAAAAAGGATATATCAATGCTTAAAAAAAAGATAATGCTTGTATGAATAATAAAAAAGGATATATCAATGCTTTAAAAAACAAAAGATAATGCTGGTATGAATAGATCCTAAGAATCAATAGTATGACAAGATTTATAAATATAAATAACATATATAAAGGGAGGATGAGATCAAATCATAAAGGAGAAAGGTTCAATATATTTAATAAAAAGCAGAATTTAAATAATGATTATTGATAAAAAATAATAACAAATTTGAAGGCATAAATAATACATATTTTATTTAGAAGTAAAAAATTCAAATAAAAAGATAAAAATAAATAAAAATAATAACAAATAATTTTTATTTTATTTATATAAATAATAAAAGAAAAAATTCAACACATTAAAAAAGTATTTTATAAATTTGATGCATAAATAAATATAAATATGTAAACAGAAAAACCATATTGTTAGTTAAAAAGAAAAGAAATAACATCTAAGTAAAACAATTGAAAATGATAACAAGAAAGAGTAAATGCATTATAAATAAATATTATAAATAATATGTATTTTCTTCATAAAAAAATAATATGAACTCTATTTATAAATAACAAATTCATGTGAAAATATAAATACAAATAACAAATAATAAAGGGAGGATGAGATCAAACCATAAAGGAATATATTACATAAAAATATATATATATATTATCACTGAAAAGAATAAATAAACCATAATTAGTACAGGTGAGAAAGTAAAATAATTTATATAACAATAAAAAAATGGGATATGATATTGGTCACTAACAAGTCACTACCACTTTTTTCAACGTTAGATCAGAATCTCAATAGGAGAGAGAAATGAAAAAGTATATGAGATTATGATCTAACAGTGAAAAAGTGGTAGTGACATTGATAGTAACCAAAATTGGTAGTGACAATATCCTATCCCTAAAAAAAATAATAAACTAAATAGAGGCATAAATGATATTAATCAATACTGAAAGGTAAAGTTAAAGAATGATTACTGATAAATAAATAAACAATATAAATAACAGGGAGGATTACATAGTAAAAATGATAAAATGATAACTTTTAGTCAAATAAACAAAATTGAGAGGCAATCGATTTTTTTTTGGTAAACATGTAAATGATAAAAAAGAATACCAAATTATCAATAAACATATTGTAATGCATAAATAATATGTATTTTATTTAGAAATAAAAATCAAATGAAAATATAATTAAACAGAAATAAATACGGTTAGTTGAAAAGAAAAGAAATAACATCTAAGTAAAACAAGAGAAAAAAGGATAAACTATAAGTAAATATCTATATGCATTTTATTCAAAAAAAAAAAATATTTACTTTATTTATATAAAAGGACGATGATCAACCATAAAGGAGAACACATTAGAGTACAAGTTAGTTAAAAAGAAAATTAATAACAACTAACTAAAATTAAACTACTAACAATTAAATGCATTATAAATAAATAAAATAAATAATATGTATTTTCCTCATCAAAAAATAAATAATATGTACTTTATCTATAAATAAAAAATTCATGTGGTATAAATATAAATAATAAAAGGAGATCAACCATAAAGGAGAAACACATTAGAATCCGATTACAAGTTAGTTAAAAAGAAAATTAATAATAACATACTAAAATAAGTGGAAATGATAAACTACTAACAATTATATGCATTATAAATAAATATAATAAATAATATGTATTTTCCTCATCAAAAAATAAATAATATGTACTTTATTTATAAATAACAAATTCATGTGGAAATAAATATAAATAAATAATAATAAAAGGCAGACGAGATCAAATCATAAAAGAGAAAGGAAATACATTAAATAAAAAACAGAAATATACCGTCAAAGAAAAAAATAAATAAAAATTAATTAATACAAGTGATGAGAATGATAAATTATAACTTATTAATTAATAACTAATAAATGTATCAATAATTAATCATTATAAAAACAAACAGAATGATAAATAAAAAGTTCAAATAGGATGTACTATTTTTGTGTCTATATTTTGTTAGTTCATACGTATTATACAATTGATAAGCCAAAAAAACCTACTAAACAGACATCTTTAGATTTTCTTAACAAGAAGAAATAAAAAGGATACATCAATGCTTAAAAAAAAGATAATGCTTATATGAATCGTAAAATGTAAATTTTAAAAGAAGAAATAATTACGGAACGAAAATTATAAACTTATTAAGAAATTTTAGTAGTAATGACCAGATTACTCACCTAAATCTTGAAATTATAAGAAACCATGATAAATAACATAAATGACAAAAACAATTCTGTCATCTCCAAATTTTGAGATACAAATATGACACCAATTAGCATGCACCCAAACCAGCAACTTATATGATAACTCCCAAGTAAAATGATCTATCTTTCCATTGGAACCAAAACATTTTAGTTAGAAATATGAAAGTAACATCATTATCATTGACATTGACGGTTCTCCCATAAAAGAAACCAAAGAACAATGATATAAAGGTAACAATAATCAAATAGTAACAGTTAATGAAGAATTAACTATTATAAATTAATGAAGAATCAAATAGTAAAATGTAGAGATACCTCACTTTGCACCTCACCAATATCCTTGTACTCTGTGGTAGAAGCCTCACCAAACAAAAATCACTTAGCTTTTTCAAATTCCCTCGTTTTCTTTGGAGGAGCCTTATCTTCATAAAGTCTAATCTCATGGAAAGATGGTATTAAATCCAAAAATCAAGTTATTGTAAAATATGGTTTAAAAATAAGAGGAAGAGTCTACCGTTGAGCCTTGAAATCTCACATGACTTCTAATTTAGAAAGGGACTATTTTCTCCCCAATGCTAATGCTAGTATCAAATTTTAAAATTTCAAGTGATTTTCAAACTTCAAGTTATAGGAGTAATAAAAAAAAAACACCCACTCCAATTTCCTATTTGATAATGATCCAAGAAAATCAATGTCATCTTCTGATAAATGATAAATAACAAAAGCCAAGAAAACTATGAAATAAAAGAAATCTCAAAGGTGCTGCTAGACACATGCCACCAGATTGCTTAAGTAGCTCATCAATCTTCACCAAGAATGAAGAATAAATAAAAAAGTTCAGTGGATTCCGACCAAGAGAAAAGAAAAGGAAAATCATGTTGATCGAAGAACGAACGAAGAACACGAAGAACGCGCGAAGAACATGAAGAACAGATGAGAGAAAATGAAAACTTGTATTTTGATCCACTCTAATGTTAAAAACGTGAATTAATATGTTTGTGGCAGCTGCCATACTTAAAAATAACCTAAAACGAAATGGGCTCTCATAGTTTTAGCCCAAAAGAAATAAAATAAAACTGGACTTAAATTACAAAATTCGGGTCCAAAATAAATCCAGAATTGTACATCCGACTTTGGCTCCAAAATTGACCGCCTTCTTGACCGAATTTGCTCTTGATGTCTTCATAAAAATTGTAGCTCTCTGAATCATCTGAAATATGAGACAAAAATGAGGCAAATCCGATGTCTGGTTCAAGAGTTATGGTAGAAATAGTGAAGCAACACAAAACTGGGATTTTATTATTAAAAATGGCTAAAATGCAATAAAAGGCCCAAGGCCCAAATAAACATAAGAGCCATTATTTATTAGCTAAAGGGTCCTAAATTATTATTCAATAGACAAAAATAAGTGTATAAAATATTCAATTATCTTTAGTTGTAGAATCATGTAGTCTAGTAACACTTCAACACCATCAATGCGATCAGTCCTTGACAAGGACGAACTCGATGAGACAAACTCGACATGTTTGGGAACTTAAGTGTTGATCCTAAACACGAAAGAAAAGTGTATCTCATCAATCAACCCATTCTTGACAAGCCTTCAGCTGCTGATCCAAGAGCTCAGACTGATGCTTATACGAAGCATAAAGATGACTCTGTGGATGCAGGATGCCTGATGCTTGCCACTATGCTTCTAGACCTCAATAGAGATCTAGAACATGTGGAGGCTTCTGAGATGATTGTTCATCCTACGGAAATGTTCCAGTAACAGGCAAGGCTTGAGAGGCTTGGATTCTCCATGTCCTAGGAGTTAGCTACATATGTGATCTTGAACTCACTCTCAGGAAGTTATGATAACTTTGTCATGGATTAAAACATGAACAACATAGAGGAATCAATTTCTGAACTGCATGGGATGCTCAAAACTACTAAGCTGAGCCTTAGAGAGGCCCAGTTCTGTTTTGTCCGTTAAAAAAGGAAGGGGTATGAAACCGAAAGCCAAGAAGGCAAAACCTCCGAAGGATAGAGTCTGCTTCTTTTACAATGAACTTGGTTATTTGAAAGGAATTGTAAACTCTACCTCGAAGATCTGGAAAAGAACAAGAAGGATAGCGGGGCTATCGCTTCAAGTATCTATGTCATAGATATTCACTTTTCTACTTCCTCAACATGGGTATTGGATACTACATGTGGATCTCACATTTGAATAGATGTAGGATCTTAAGGACAATAGAAAATTGAATGGACATATCTATGACATAACTACTAAAAGGTTCAAGTCAAATGATTTGAATCCGACCTATCTATGGCATTGTCGTCTAGGCCATATAAATGAGAAACGCATTTCGAAACTCCAAAAAGATGGATTTCTTAACTCATTTGATTTTGAATTAATTGATACATGCGAGTCTTGTTTATTGGGAAAGATGACAAAGGTACCTTTTACTGGACACAATGAGAGAGCCACCGATTTATTGGGCCTCATACATACTGATGTGTGTGTACCAATGAATACATCTACCAGAGGAGGTCATTTTACTTCATTACATTTATAGACGATTTCAGTAGATATGGATATATCTATTTAATGAAACATAAGTCGGAATCTTTTGAAATGTTCAAAATATTCCAAAATGAAGTGCAAAATCAACTTGGCAAAACAATTAAGACACTTCGATCTGATCGGGGTGGTGAATATTTGAGCCAAGAGTTCATTGACCATCTTAGGAGTTGTGGGATCGTCTCACAACTTACTCCTCCAGGAAAACCTCAATTGAATGGTGTTTTTGAGCGGAGGAATTGAACTCTATTAGATATGGTTCGATCTATGATGAGTCAAACAGATCTTCCACCTTCTTTTTGGGGCCATGCCCTAGAGACAGCTGCGTTCACACTAAATCGTGTTCTGTCAAAGGCAGTTGAAAAGACACTATATGAGATATGGACTGGGAAGAAACCCAGTTTGTCATTTCTTAAAATTTGGGGATGTGAGGTTTATGTCAAACATCAAACCTCTGATAAATTATCATCGAGATCCTCAAAATGCCTTTTTGTGGGGTATCCTAAGGAAACTAAGGGATACTATGTCTACAATCCCACCGATCACAAAATGTTTGTTATTCGAATGGTGTCTTTTTGGAAAAAGAGTTTATCTCTAAAAGAACCAGTGGGAGTAAGGTGAACCTCGAAGAAGTTCGAGAGTCACAAGACAATGTAGAACCACAGATGGAAATCGGAGAAGACTCACAACAAGTTGTTGAGCCTACTCATGTAACACAAGACCCACGAAGGTCGATAGAACACGGCTACAGCCTCAGAGATAAGGAATTTCTGATTACTGGAAGTCGTGATGTTTTGCTCATTGAGCACAATGAACCAACTACCTATCGTGAGGCCATGGTGGGACCCAACTTCGAAAGATGGCTTAGTGCCATGAAGTCTGAAATGCAATCCATGTACGACAATGAGGTATGAGCCTTAGTATATCCACCTGAAGGTGTAAAAACCGTTGGGTGCAAGTGGGTTTTCAAAGAGAAAACTGACATGGATGGCAAAGTAAATATCTTCAAGGCACGACTGGTTGTAAAAGGATTCACTCAAACTCATGGTGTGGACTATGATGAAACCTTTTCCCTAGTTGCAATGGCCAAATCAATCAGAATCCTTCTTGCCATTGCATCATATTATGACTATGAAATATGGCAGATGGACGTCAAAACAGCCTTCCTTAACGGAAAGCTCCTTGAGGATGTGTACATGACACAACCTGAGGGTTTTGTGTGTCCAGAGGACTCTGGTAAAGTTTACAAGCTTTAAAGATCCATTTATGGATTGAAGTAAGCATCTCGGAGCTGGAATCATCGTTTTGATGAAGTAGTCAAAGAGTTTGGATTCATTCAAAACATAGATGAACCTTGTGTTTACAAGAAGGTTAGTGGGAGCACAATTGTATTTATAGTGCTTTATGTTGATGACATCCTACTCATTGGGAATGACATTCCTACCTTGCATAGTGTCAAGTCTTGGTTAGGAAAGTCTTTCTCAATGAAAGATTTAGGCGAAGCCACTTACATCCTTGGGATAAGGATCTATAGAGATAGATCTAAGAGTCTGATAGGCCTAAGTCAGAGCACATACACAGACAAGATATTGCATAGATTCAGTATGAAGAATTCAAAAAGGGGTAATATGCGGTAATATGCCCATGTCTCATGGCATCCATCTCGGTGAGAATCTGTGTCCTAGTACACAGGATCAAAGAGACCGCATGAGTAAGATTCCATATGCCTCCGCCATTGGATCTATCATGTATGCCATGTTATGTACTCGACTAGATGTGTCATTTGCCTTGAGTATGACCAGCAGATATCAGCAAGATCCCGGTGAGGGTCAGTGGACTGCTGTCAAGAATATCCTTAAGTACTTAAGAAGGACTAAGGACTTATTCTTGGTATATGGTGGCTTGGAAGATGAGATCTGTGTGATTGGTTACACAGATGCAAGTTTCCAAACTAACCAAGATGATTCAAGATCGCAATCAGGGTATGTATTCCTGTTGAATGGTGGTGCGGTGAGCTGGAAGAGCTCTAAGTAGATCACTGTAGCTGATTCTGCAATAGAAGATGAGTATATAGCAGCATCAGATGCAGCTAAGGAGACCTTTTGGATTAGTAGGTTCATTAATGAACTAGGGGTGGTTCCTACCATCTCAAATCCAATAGACTTGTTCTGTGACAATAGCGGCGCTATTCCGCAGACCAAGGAGCCTAGGTCACATCAAAGGACCAACCATATACTCAAGCGATTTCATCTTATCAGAGAAATCAATGATAGAGGTGATACAAAAATTATGCAAAGTACCAGGAGAAAACAATGTCGATGATCTTCTTACTAAGCCGCTTGCACAAGTAAAACATGAGCGTCATGTTAGGGCAATGTGAATTAGGGTAATTAATGATTGCACCTAGTGTAAGTGGGAGTCTGTTGGAAATATATGCCCTAGGGGAAAGTCATTGTACTTTAAACATTAATGTTATTTAAAGTATTCTCCTTTAGTTATCATTGCATTTGCATGTTTATTGTGATAACTGTATCCCTGGACATATCTAATAGATTATCCTAAATGTCCCTGGTCGGTCATCTCCGCGGGAGCGAAGATGAAATAAGACCAGTGTGACTTTGATGAGTATGGGGATACGAGTCAAAGTCATGGGCACTTGTAAGAGTACAAGGTGCTGGACTGACCCACTATGAGAAAGCTGCATGGATTTAGTCATAAGCTTATCTCATGTATAACCGCGTCACGACGCCCTTTGACCTGAGATCATCATGGATTCCTACATGATGAGTCGCTGGTCTTTGACCTAATCAAAAGTCACCTTTGACGGGTGATGATAAAGGCTATGATCGGGATCAGTGATTTTCATGCGGAGGAATGTGAATGGTCAAGATGGAATTTGTCCCTCAAATTTGTAGAGAGATAATACTAGGCCCCTCGATGAGTGTGTCTAAGAAATGTATGGCCATACTACGATGGAAAGGAGTTTCCATTTCAATTGTTAGACTACTCAAGAATTGAGAAAGTGATGGTCAAGAACAGGAAGTTGACTTTCTCCATGCCTCATCCTTGACCAAATTATCGCGTGACAAAAGGGACGTGACATGGTTGTACGATAGGTTATATCGCATCAACGATCCCCATATGAATTGGGTAGTCGCAATGTCTTGCTAGAGGCCGCTTGCGACTTGTGGGCTGATACAGTATTGGCCCACTGCCAATCTCATGTGGGCCTAGAGGGTCGCACACAAGAATGGCCCAACACGAGCAAGGGTGTCCAGATTCATTGAATCTTAAATGTGTTTAAGATTTAATGAATACTTATTTAATCTAGGATGTGTGTGTGTGTGTGTGTGTGTGTGTGTATATATATACACACTAATAAATTCGAAAAATAATAATGATATTATTTATTGATACTAATATTATTATATATAGTATTTAATTTATTTGATAAATTAAATAACTATAATAAATTGAGATATTGTATCTCAGATTTAATTTTCGAATAAAGATATTGCATATCAGATTTAATTTGAATTGAGATATCGGATCTCATTTTAAATTAAATATAAGCATATCATATCTTGATTTAATTTATAAATATAAATTAAATCTGATGGCCTATTAATTCGGATCAAGTAGTTAGATTTGATCTGTTGGATAGATTTAATTAATATTATTTAATCCAAATTCGAAATTAATTAATTTAATTTTGAATATTTTAAAATGACATATTAGGGTTTTAGAAACCCTATAACAGATGCTGATCTAGTTGTATTAAACAACGGATGAATTAGACGGCCGCGAAAAAAAACACAAAAAGACCCTAGAGCGAAAAAGAGAGAGACGCAAGAACAAGAAGGCGCTAGCACGCTGCCATCAGTGTGGGAGGCCATTCGTGTGGATACCGGTAGAGGGAGAGGACACGCGTAGTCTGCTCCTGTCTGATCGAACAAGAAGGCGTTAGCCCACGTGATCAAAAAGCACAAAAGGATGCCTCCTCGTTCGACGCGTACGACGTCTGCGACGCTTGAGGTTCCAGGCGCGAACACCAACGAAACGTTGAACCCTCCGCATAGGTATGATTCAGAAACCCTAATGTTGCATGCTTGTTTTCCTAGCGCTGAGGATTTGTGTCTGGGACACATAGCACTTGGGTGTGTTTTTACCGGTAATGATACATGTGATGTGTCCTATGTAGTATGGTTGCGGTGTGTTTGCTGAATGCTTTCTTTTATTTCGCAATATATGAAATATTTGTCATCTATGATTTGCACTTTGAATATGAGATTAACCTTGACCCTAAGATTCAATCGATAATTGAATCTCAGTTATGTTTAAAGATTTAGGAAAATGTTCTGGATCAGGAAGTAAGGTGGTGCAGCTGGAGTAGCTAATGAAGACCCCAAAAGAGGGGATTAATTTAAGTGAATTCTTATATTCTCTTATTTTGAGATTGTACATGTACCAACTAATTGACTAACTATTGGGATGATTGTATAATTAACATCCTCCAACGGGATTAACCCTGACTATTTCCGAATTTTAAATTATATCATGCGAATATTCCTCCGGGAATTAAAATTAACTAGTATATTTCTGAAATAAGTTATCAGTTACTCATCGCCCAAAAGTTATGCATACTCTCTGTTGCTAATTACTTTGACCTGTTAATGCCAACACTCTGATAAATACATACTAATTAGTTTAATAAGAAATGTAGGAACATAATCGGACATCATAATGAACATAGGAATTAGGTACATTACATTTCAACCATTCAGTTTTCAATGGGGGTTTAAATGGGTTAAGTTCTAATGCATTGAATTAATCCAGTTGTCTTAATCTTGTTGGCTACCTGCCATAAATGGACCTAATTAATTTGACTTTAGTTTTGTCCTTTTTAAAACTTATTTACATTATTTATAATCTTTTTCTGTGTAGCTGTGATAAAACAAATAAATGGCATGGTACTTCTTGCTGGGTTATTTAGGGCCCGTTTGGATGGTCTTTTTTGATTAAAAAAACACTTTTTTAATGCCAAAAAAAATGCTTTTTAATTAATTTATGTGTTTAGATGATATTTTTTTAAAAAAAGCAAAAGTCACAAAAAAAAAGTCAAAATGCTGCTTTTTAAAAAAAAGCACTACAAAAAAACATTTTTAAAAAAAAAACCCATCCAAACGGATAATTTATGGCCCATCGATCCAAGACGCTATTCAGTCCCAAGCCCGAGGACAAATTCTAAAAGATATATACACCTTGTGTAGCAGTCTTGAACCCTCCGCATAGGTATGATTCGAAAACCCTAAATCAGATTTAAACGCTATTGAGCGATCCCCCTAAGGGATTCGTTAAAAATTCTTATTCCGCTGCGTGTACGGATCCCAACACAAGCATTGCTTCTTTAGCTTCCTCAAGAGTCGAATTAATTTGTCTATGAAGTTTCTCTCTTGAGAAGCTCTCATTGATCCTTAGGATCTTGGAGGATCGACTTTGCTTACCCACTGTCTCTTATGTCTTTCTTTGGGTTTCTGCAAAGTTCTCTCAAAGGGTATAGACTTCAAAAGTCTTCTGCTTGGCACTTGAGAGGATCTCCTTTTTGGTTCATAGGAAGCTCTTTGTTTCTTCATCTTCTCTGCACCTTTGTGTTTATTCTTCTTGGAATCAATCTGCACACACAAGGCAATAGATGGACTTTTTGGTACCCACTTACTCTTGGGTCCTTCATTGTTAGTTCGAGCCTTAGGGAAAACATAAGTTCCCTTTGGAACCCATTGATAATTACCAACAGGTTTATCCCTTCTATCTTTCCTATGAAAGCAAGATGAAGTACTGTGTCCCTTTCGGTTACAATAATTACAGTGAGCAAAAGGATTTGAGCTATGAACTGATTTCTGAAAATAATTCAAATAATATTTTCCACCAGTTTTCTTTTTACCTTTCTTCTTGTCAAAGATAGGATTGTATCATATGCCTGATCGGTCATTTGTAAATCTTTGAGCTTTCAAAATGACATTGAGCATTTCACTACCTTTAGTGAACTTCTCTAGTGTTCTCGTGAGATAAGAATTTCTCTTTTCAAGATCAAGGCATTTTTCACAAACAAAATTTTCACAAACTGAAACTGGAGGTAAATCTTTAACTTGTTGTTCCAGCAATTTGATTTTCTTACTGGAAGCAATAAGTTCTTTCGCAATCTTTTTAAATTCAGAATGCAGTTCATTATATTCAGAAAACAATTCATCATACGAAGATTCAAAATCACATACCTCTTCTTCGTTTTCTGATTGCTTTTCTTCTGCAATCAAACATATATTTGCTGTTTCTTCTTCTTCTTCACTTTCATCATCCGAAGAACTATCTCCTCGTATGGCAGATACATATGCTTCCTTTCTGAGATGATTGAATCTCTTCTTTTTGTAGAACTTCTTGAATTTTCGCACGAACATAGCCATTTCATCTTCATTCACATCTTCCTCTTCCTTCACAGCATTAAGAGCGATACTTTTGCTCTTACTATAAATCACTTCGTCCAAGCCCTTCTTGAATTTCAGTTTCCCTTCATATTCTGATAGACTTCCAAATAAATAAGCAACTGAAGTCACTGATTCTCCACGGGCTTCTTCTATAGCTGTGACTTTGGCTTCCCAATCTTTTGTCAGGACATTGAGAATTTTTCTGACTTGAGGACCTTGCTCATATGTTTTGCCCAGTGCTGATAATTGGTTAACAAGATGAGTATAACGAAGTTGAAATTCAGCAATGGACTCTCCGGTCTTCATCCTAAGGAGATCATATTCAGTTGTCAGAGTGTTGATGCGATTCTCCTTTATGTCGGAAGTTCCTTCACATGCTATCTCCAAGGCTTTCCACATCTCCTTGGCAGTAGATAGATTGCATATATGAAAATATTCCTTTTGACTGAGAGCACCATGAAGCATCAGGATGGCTTTGCTGTTGAGAGTCACTTTCCTTCGGTCATCCTCGTTGAATTCATCTTCAGTCTTTGGAACGTTATTTCCTCCTACAATTTTCGTAGGAACATAATCTCCATTCTCTATTACTTGCCATAGACCATACTCCAAGGCTAACACAAATACTCTGAATTTTTCTTTCCAAAACGAATAGTGTTCGCCGTTGAAGCCAGGTGGTCTGTTGATTGAGGCACCTTCAGGTAATATTCCTTCCATGATCTTTATCTCGGGATGTTAAGCCCAATCTGAGAAACCTGGCTTTGATACCAAATGAAGGTGGAATATCACCTAGAGGGGGGGTGAATAGGTGATTATAAAATTCTTTCGTTGATTGCTCAAGAACACAGTCACCCACACAACAGATGTAAGTTAAGGCAAAGTAGAGATAGAGAAGAGAAGATTGACACAGAGAATTTATACTGGTTCGGTCCAACTCTTGACCTACGTCCAGTCCCCAGAAACACTCCGGGATTTCACTAGCTTACCCATAAACACTCTGGGATTTTTCACTATCTTGACTACACACTCTGTAACTCTCGAGTAATCCTCTTACTAGGACTTACTCCTTTTTACAAGCTGTAATCAAAGATACAAATACAATTACACACTCTGTACTCGAGATGATCCTTTCCCTAGGACTCACTCCCCCTTACAAGTTGTAATTGTATATCCTTACTTAAGGTTCCACAACCTTAAGATTTACAGATAATCAAATGATAACTAAACTTCTCACTGAGTAGATATATGATAAACACTAAAGCTCTATGTATCAAAGATACTATACAGAAAGAAAACTGAAAGAATAAGTAACTTGAATGATTTTCATTTCTGTCTGTTGTCTCTCTTGTTGAAGACTTGATTGCAGCTCTATATATAGCTAGAGGTCATTAAATGACCGTTGTAAATCATAATGTGACCGTTGGAAACATTGCAGGTTGATTAGTTGAGGTTTTGGTCTTCTTCTCTCTCTTCTCTTTGGTTAATCCAGCTTTGCAGAGGTTCAGACTTGATCTTCTGACTTTTAGTCCGTTGGAAGAGCAGCTTACTGGATGAGGAAGGAAACATTAACTCCTACAAAACGTGTGGAGAATGTTTATCCAGAAGTATGCAAGCTTTCTGCACTTTTCATTTAATGTGCTGACACACTTTTTGCTTTTTGCTCAATCTCCATTTAATCCTTTCTAAATCATCTGAAACTCACTAACAAACTAATTAAACATAGTTAGGAATAGTTATGAGTGATGATATAGAGTATTGAGATCAAATACAAACATTTCACAAATTCGTTCAATTCGAAATTCAAATTCTGCAATGGAAACTCGAGTTTTCATTCTTCAGTGAACTTTCAGTAAAAGACCGAAACTCGAGTTTTAAATCAAAACTCGAGTTTTCTCATTTTAGAGAAAAACATCGCGATTTGACATTTGGATATGTTTTGTGAACAGAGCAAAACTCGAGTCATTAAGTGACTAACTCGAGTTTTGGACTTTTAGATGAAAAATCATGTTTTAGTCCAAAAGCTTAAAACTGGAGTTTCCAAAACATAACTTAAGTTTTCAAAGGTTCAAAATTGGCAGAGCTCTCTGCCTGGCCAAAACTTGAGTTTCCATATTTTAACTCGAGTTTTCATATTCTTTGAAAACTATGGAAACTTCTCTGTAAAAGCCGAAACTCGAGTTTTAAAACAGAAACTCGATTTTTCTCTTTTATGAGAAAACATTGAAAAAGCTTGGTCGATTTGAACATGGGAGTTTTCGCAAGGTCATACATGAGCATTGTTCTTAGGAGATGGAACCTCGAATTTTCTATGTGAAACTCGAGTTTTCATGAACTATGAAAATCTTGGAAAATTCTTAGTAAAGTCTAAACTCGAGTTTCCTATGGAAACTGGAGTGTGGTTTCTTTAAAAAACTTGGTAGTTTTCTGCCTGTCAAAACTCAAGTTTTCTAAATCAAACTCGAGTTTACATGATTTGTAATCTCTTGTAGTTTTTCAACAAATAGTAAACTCTACTCAAAAATAAATACTGTAGAGTTTAAGAAATAGTTTCATTTTGAAAAGGCTTCCCGCCAGAGGCAAACTCGAGTTTGCAACCACAAACTCGAGTTTACACATTTGTAAACTCTTTGAAGATTTTCTCTCGAGTTTTCAAACTGGAGTTTAAAGATCTCAGGCTCGAGTTTAAAATCCAAAATAGCCTGTCTTGCTCTCTGTTAGTAGCAAACTTGAGTTCACCTATGTAGACTCGAGTTTGGCGCTGACAGAATGTTTTTGAGTTGAAATCGATTCTTTTATCTTATCAAAAACATTCATACTTGTTTACAATTGTCAGTTATCATCAAAACACATAGAGAACTAACAATATTCATTCAAGGATCTGACAAAAAGAAAGCAAGCAAATGGACTTCATTGATCATTCATCAATTTGCAGAACCTACATGAGCATTTCTAATCTCTATCTTTTTATATTCAGAGAAATTTTGCACATGTTTGGTATCTTTATGTTTTAACTGTGAAAGATGTTTTGAAATCCTCTCCAAATTCTCTTAAATTTGTTTTCATAAAAACATTCTAAATTGCATCATATTAAGAACGAAAACAATTTCAAATCGGCGAGAGAAAATCAGTTCTTTGAATCTGTCTAATTTGGTTTCATATTTGCCTCTACAAGCATCTCTTTTTTACTTCAACTTTTTGCTAATGACAAATAAGGGGGAGAGAATGACAAGAAAAATATGCTAGGTTTATTAGTTTTTCATATTCACACATATTTTTCTTAAAGTATTTGCCATCATAAAAAAGGGGGAGAATGTTGGTTTTGATTAGTTTTGATGATGTCTTATATAGATGTCATTCTTAAGAGCAAAAAGATTGCATGATATATTTATCTCCTACATTGACTAACTACTATATTTAATGTAGATTAGTCCAAGTTGAATAATAGCTCAAGAAGGAGATAAGAGATTTTAGAAAGAAGAAACTAGAGAGAATGTCAAGTTCAAGAAGAAGATGAGATATTGAAAAATTTAATTATGAAAATGATCAAGAGAAGAAGAAGAGGAGAGAAGAAAGAAAGAATTGAATTTTGGGAATGATCAAGAGAAAAGAAGAAAGAAAGAGTTCAATTATGGAGAATGATGAAGAGAAGAGAAGAAGGAAGAACTTGTTGAATGGATTGAGAAAATCATTATTCAAGCTTTTATATTGATGCTAGAAGTCTCCAAGATCATATGGAAGTTGGAGTGGCTTAATTTGGAGTGAAAACCAGCAAAAAATCAGTTTCAGGATGAGAAAACTCGAGTCCAGATCTACAAACTCGAGTTTCCTACTTCGCTACAATGATTTGCTCCTCTGGTATGAGAAAACTCGAGTTTGGAACTCAAACCTCGAGTTAATCACTAACTGACTCGAGTTTGCAATGTCTTCAGCATCTCTGGCGTCTTTGGACAAGGAAAACTCGAGTTACCATTTCATAACTCGAGTTTACAGCGGTCTTCAACACTTCAACAACTCTGTTTCACGTTCAGCTTGGGTGACGTCTGGTAATTCGATGATATCTCCCAAACCAAACATCGGATTGAGGTGAAACCAGTGGCATATGAAACTAGACTCCAAATTCGTCAGTTTGATATAAAATTCAAGCCAAAATGAGTTCAGATGAAGGAGATATGAACTTATGAAGTTGATAGTAAAATTCAAGCCACTCAGCAGACCAAGATTCAATGTTTTGAGTATATCTCACAAAGTAAAAATCCGATTGAGCTGAAATTGGTGGAATATGAAATTAGACTCAAAGGGATTTCTATCAAGATTTTAACAGACCAAAACAGAGTTTAGACCAGGGAGATATGGCCCTCGAAAGTTGACTGTTTGTTCACGATGTTGCACAGTTTGCTATCAAACGAAGCAAACTCGAGTTTGGGAAACAAAACTCGAGTTTGTCGGGGACAGAGACTAAAATCTGATTTTAGGAAAGACCGAAACTCGAGTCATTAAGTTGGAAACTCGAGTTTTCATCAGACAGAGAGCAATCTTGAGTAAAGCAACAGCCTCTAAACTCGAGTTTACAAACGCAAACTCGAGTTTGCACCTCTGCTTCAGAAAATCAGCGTTTCGAAAATCTCATTTTTCATCAAGAACATCCAGATGAATACCCAAATGATTTATAATACTTCTTAACATCATTTATATCATTTGTGTACATGTTTCAGATGATCAAAGGTCGGTAATCGAAGATCAAGAGTAAAGTAAATGCTGATGTCATAGCTGGTTCAGAAAACGAAGTTCTAACGGCTAGTTCCATATGAGTCTAACGGCTATATTTCTTTATCCAACAGTCATTGAATCTTCTCTCTTAGAAGTGAATGGATAAACACTGAAGTACAATACAAATCATTTCACTCTCTATGATAAGTTATGTAAACATTGAAAACATAGAGTAAATAATATGAATATCAGAGTATGAGCATTTTGAAGATGTAGGCTTGTGTCTTTTTCTTTCTGTCTTGAATCTGTCTTGTTTTATAGGTAGTTGCAATTTATGACTTTTGAGAAGATTCAATGACTGTTGGATAAAGAAATATAGCCGTTAGAATCAGATGGAACTAGCCGTTAGAACTTCATTTTCTGAACCAGCCATGACATCAGCATTTACTTTACCCTTGATCTTCAGTTTAACAGTGTTTGATCATCTGAAACATGTACACAAATCATATAAATAATGTTAAGAGGTATTATAAATCATATGGGTATTCATCTGGATGTTCTTGATGAGAAACGAGATTTTCGGCACGGTGATTTTTTGAAGCAGAGGTGCAAACTCGAGTTTGCATTTCTAAACTCGAGTTTAGAGGTTGTTGCTTTACTCAAGATTGCTCTCTATCTGATGGAAACTCGAGTTTCCAACTTAATGACTCGAGTTTGGACTCTATTGAGCATTTTTGCAACTTCTTGAACTGACCGTCAACTTTCGAAGGCCATATCTCCCTGGTCTGAACTCCGTTTTGGTTGGTTCAAATCTCCATGGAAAGATATTTGAGTCTACTTTCCAATTCCACATATCAAATCTGAGATATGATATCTGTCTATTTAATTAAATATGAGATACTATATCTCAATTAAATTAGATATATGATATCTCTATTCGAAAATTAAATATGAGATATGATATTGGTCTATTTAATTAAATCTGAGATACTATATCTCAACTCAAATTAAATAAGATATATGATATATCTATTTATTTTAGCTATTTAATTTATCAAATAAATTAAATACTATATAATATTATTATTATCTTCGAATTATATGATATATATATATATATCCTAGATTAAATGTTGTATTCATTAAATCTTAGACATTTCTAAGATTCAATGAATCTGGACACTATTGCTCGTGTTGGGCTATTCTTGTGTGCGACCCTGTAGGCCCACATGAGATTGGCAGCGGGCCAATACTGTATCAGCCTGCAAGTCGCAAGGGGCCTCTAGTAAGACATTGCGACTACCCAATTCATATGGGGATCGTTGATACGATGCAACCTATCATACGACTATGTCACGTCCCTTTTGTCACACGATAATTTGGTCAAGAATGAAGCATGGATAATGTCAACCTCCTGTTCTTGAACATTACTTTCTCGATTCTCGAGTAGTCTAATAACTAAAATAGAAACTCCTTTCCATCGTAGTATGGCCATACATTTCTTAGACTCACTCATCGAGGGGCCCAGTATTATCTCTCTACAAATGTGAGGGACAAATTCCATCTTGACCATTCACATTCCTCTGCATGAAAAGCACTGATCCCGATCAAAGCCTTTATCATCACCCAGTCAAAGGTGACTTTTGACTAGGTCAAAGATCAGTGACTCTCATGTAGGAATCCATGATGATCTCAGGTCAAAGGGCGTTGTGACGCGGTTATACATAAGAAAAGCTAATGACTTAATCCATGCAGCTTTCTCATAGTGATTCGATCTAGCACCTTGTACTCTTACAAGTACCTATGACTTTGATTCGATCTCCATGCTCATCAAAGTCATACTGGTCTTATTTCATCTTCGCTCCCACGTAGATGACTGACCAGGGACATTTAGGATAATCTATAAGATACATCCAAGGATACAATTATCACTATAAACATGCAAATGATATGATAACAAAACGAAGAAATACTTTAAATAATATAAACGTTTAAAGTACAATGACTTGCCCCTAGGGCATAATTTCCAGCAGATTTCTACTTGCACTAGGTGCAATCATTAATTACTCTAATTCTCATTGTCCTAACATGACGCTCATGTTTTGCTTGTGCAAGCGGCTTGGTAAGAGGATCAGCAACATTGTCTTCTCCTGGTACTTTTCATATTTTTATATCACCTCTATCATTGATTTCTTTGATAAGATGAAATCGCCTGATTATATGCTTGGACCTTTGATGTGACCTAGGCTCCTTGATCTGCACAATAGCGCCGCTATTATCACAGAATAATTCAATTGGATTTGAGATGGTAGGAACCACCCCTAGTTTAGTAATGAACTTTTTGATCCAAACGGCTTCCTTAGCTGCATCCGATGCTGCTATATACTCAGCTTCTGTTACAGAATCAGCTACAGTGCTCTGCTTAGAGCTCTTCCAGCTTACCGCACCACCATTCAAAATGAATACATATCTAGATTGCGATCTTAGATCATCTTGGTCATTTTGGAAACTTGCATCTGTGTAACCAGTCACACAGAGCTCATCTTCCAATACACCATATACCAAGAATAAGTCCTTAATCCTTCTTAGTACTTTAGGATATTCTTGAAAGCAGTCCAATGACCCTCACCGAGATCTTGTTGATATTTACTGGTCATACTTCATGCAAATGAGACATTCGGTCGAGTACATAACATGACATATATATAGATCCAATGGCGGAGGCATATGTAATCTTACTCATGCGGTCTCTTTCATCTTGTGTACTAGGACACAGATCCTTATTGAGATGGATGCCATGATACATGGGCATGTAACTGATAATTGAATATTTTATACACTTCTTTTTATGTCTTGATTAATAATTTAGGACTCTTTAGTTAATAAATAATGGCTTTTATATTCATTTGGGCTTTGGGCCTTTGATTACATTTTAGCAATTTTTAATAATAAAATTCCAGTTTTATATTGCTTCACTATTTTTACCATAACTCTTGAACCAGACATCGGATTTGCCTCATTTTTGTCTCATATTTCAGATGATTCAGAGAGCTACAATTGTTATGAAGACATAAAGAGAAAATTCGGACAAGAGGGCGGTCAATTTTGGAGCCGAAGTCAGATGTACAATTCTGGATTTTATTTGGACTCAAATTTTGTAATTAAAGTCCACTTTTATTTTATTTCTGTTTTGGGCTGAACCATTGGAGCCCATTTCCATTTTAGGTTAACTTTAAGTTAGATGGCAGCCACAAACGTTAGTCATTCACGTTTTTGTTATTTGGTGGATCAAAATAGAAGTTTTTAAATTCTCTCAACTGTTCTTCATCTGTTCTTCGTGTTCATGATGAACTTCTTCATTTCTGTTCCATTTTCGTTTTGCATATCCATGATGGGCTAAGCTTCGGTGATTAGCCCACGGATTGAGGATTCCACTATCCAGAGGACTCGTTCTTAACGGTAACAAATTTGTTTCTGTTTTGTAATTTCGGATTCGATTTACGTTCGGATTGGGTGTTAGATTTAACGCCCAGATTGAGAAATCCCAAGGATTCAGTTCGAACTAGGTTCAAGTGCTTGCTGTGCGATCGCACAGTGACACGCCACTGTTCGAATAAACGCTAGGCGATCGTCTAGTTGAGGGATTTTCTGGATGAACGCAGAGATTTCGGTTCGTCCAGAATCAATCACGAGTTCGTTTCAATTCTGTTTTCGTCCGAGGAAGGAAAGTGGTGGAATTCAAAATCCTGGGTTAATGTTCTGTTTATCTGTTTAATCTGTGTTTATTTGATTCTGTTTCTGTTATTTCATTTTTAATCTGTTGAACCAAACCCCCCCATTTTACTGTTCTGTTTTGTTGTTACTGCCTATATCAAACCCGCTGCAAGTTCGTTGGGAAAACGATCCAGGTTCCCTATTACTGCAAATCTTTTACTGAATCTGGTTATTTTGATGGACACGACAAATCTCTTTCAAAATATGGCGCCGCTGCCGGGGAATTTTCATTGGTTTGATTAGTAACAGTAGTGTAAATAGCTTCATTTCGGTAGTTTAGGTGGTTCGGGTGGTCGGACAGAAGTTTTTCTGACCCAGATCACTCAAACCAGGTCTTATTCACAAGGAATTGGGCATTCTAAGAAAGATTCACTTTCCTTGGGAGTGAGGTATACCCTATTTTCCCCAAATTCCAACGTTTAGACCACTTTATCGCTGTTTTAAGTTTTGATTCTATGATTTCTACTACGGTACCATTTTTGGAGTATCTCTGATTTGGTTGAAAATTGGTACAGTGATAGAAAATGGCCTATCTCATAGGGCACATGAGAATCAAAGGTTCTCCATGTAGTAATCTCCTTTTTGCCAAATTCCATCGTTTAGACCACTTTTTCAATTTTTGAAGTTTTTTTATTCCATTTTTGGGTTCCCCAATGGTCTAGGAGTTGCCCTGTCCAAGTCCCAAAAATTTTAAAAATCATTTGATAGTGTTTCTGGACTTGTTTTGGTCAATTTCTAGCATAGGTTTTTGCTTTCATTTGTGTTTTTGCTTTCATGTTGTAGTGCTTTTCTACTTTTTACCACTTCTTGTGGCATTTTCGTAATTCTGAGATTCTGCTTTTTACCACTTTTGGTGGCAGTTTCATAATTCTGTGTGTTTGTCAATTCTGCTTTGTGTGTATGCTGCATGAGTACCAGGAATACTACTAATCCAAAAGATTTGTTGCCATTTGATCCTGAAATAGAAAGAACAATTCTTATTGCTAGAAGAGTTGTTAGGCTAAGTCATAAGATTAATACTGAACTGGACACTAACTTGGAGTCTGATTTTGACCATTTTGATTGTGTCCATTCTGTTGATCTTTCTGATTGTGTTTCTGATAGTATTTCTGATAGTCTTGTTGTTTTCACTAATTCTAGTAGCAATTTTGCTAACTTAGACATTATGGTAGAAGAACAGGCAAATCGTCCTACTTTAAAGGAATTGGCTGCACTGATGTTAATTATCAACCTTTGTGCATCCAATATCCTGACCTTCTTTGCTAACTTTGAGCTTAAATATACTGGGGAGACTATGCATGAGTATTGGGAGAGGTTCAAAAGGTTATGTGCAAGCTGTCCACACCATCAGATAACTGAAAAAGACTCGATTACCTGTTTCTATGATGGTCTATCGCCGGTAGACAAAGGGTTAGTGGATGCTTCTAGCGGTGGGGCTATGAGTAACAAGACACCTGAAGAAGCTCGAGACTTGATATCCATTATGGCAGATAACTCTCAGCAGTTTGGCACCAGGGCCAATAGTACTCCTGTTTACCATATTCAAGCACCTCCAATCCAGTATGATTCTCAGAGATTAGAGACTAGACTTGATGATCTGACTTCCCTTGTGAGGTAGTTGGCAATGACACAGACAGTACAGTCTTCCCCTCCTCAGAATGGGTACTCCTGTGGGTTTTGTTCTGACCTTTATCATTCTACTGACTCTTGCCCTACCTTGCATGATCCTACTTACCAAGACCAATCAGTAGTTGCAGTGGGTGTTTTTCCAGGAAAGCCACAATACCAGCAGAATAATGCCTTTTCCAATACTTATAATCCTGGTTGGAGAAATCACCCCAACTTTCGCTGGAACCAAAATCAAAACCAGAGTAACCAGTGCACCTCCACAGCGGCACAACAACGAGCTAGTAGTGGTGGTGGTGGTGGTTCCTCACTTGAAGATATGATGAAGCAATTTGTCACAACCAATATGCGGTTCCAACGACAAGCGACACTTCCATTCGAGTTTGCAAACACAGTTAGGCGAGTTGGCAACATCATTGAACTAGCTTCAACCTCAGGGATCCAACTCTCTTCCTTCACAAACAATTCCTAATCCTAAGGGGAATGTGAGTGCTATCTCCCTTCGATCTGGCAAACAATTGGAGGAACCTAAACCAGCTGCAGATGTGACTTCCACATCAGAAAGAGAGTCAGAAACTGTGAAGATTGACTCTAAAAATAAAAAGGCAATGCAGCAAGGTGAAGAGGAAGACATTCTCATTCCTATTCCTTTCCCTCAGAAAGCAATTCAATCCAAGAGGTTGGCAGCAAAAGCACAAGAGAAGGATATACTAGACATTCAGAAGGGTAGAGATCAACATCCCTCTCTTAGATGTAGTCAAACAAATTCCAAAGTGTGCCAAGTTTCTGAAGGAGTTGTGTACCAACAAGAGGCGACTGAAGGGGAATGAACGAGTTAGTTTGAACCAGAATGTATCAGCACTCATCCAACCTACCATGCCTCGTAAATGCAAAGATCCAGGGACGTTTTCTATCCCTTTCCTTATTGGTAATTATAGATTTGATGATTGCATGTTAGATCTAGGTGCTTCAATTAATGTCATGCCTGCCTCTATCTATAAATCTATTGGTCTTGGTCCCTTGCGTCCTACGGGTGTTGTTGTCCAGTTAGCTAATAGGAGTAATGCTCATCCTTCTGGTTTGGTTGAAGATGTATTGGTCAAAGTTAATGAATTGATATTCCTGCTGATTTCTATGTCTTAGATATGGAGGATGAGTCTTCTAATAGTAGATCACCAATCATTCTAGGGAGGCCTTTCATGAAAACAACTAGGACTAAGATAGATGTGCATTCGGTACTCTTTCCATGGAGTTGTGAATTTCAATATTTTTGATGCCATGAAACATCCTAGGGAAGAGCATTCTGTTTTCTGCATTGATGTGATTGATGACGCTGTAGATGATGTTCTTGCTGATTGGTGTGCTGATTATCCTGATTTTGCATCTATGAGTGATTCTCCCATTTATGCATATGTTGATAATGAATGGTGCTCTGTTTGCACTAACTTAGTTAATGCTGCATTATTTGGTGATTCTGACTTGCTTGTGGATTCTGATGTTGAATCTAAATTTGAGCTTCATCCTTATCCTGATCTGCATCCTGATTTTGATTTTGATGAGCTTGCTTCTGATTTTGGTGAGCTGAATTAAGATGTTAACATTGAGCTGTATAGCCACAATTCTTCTTCTGCTTCTTTGAATGTGGTTTCAGGCATTTCTAGTGTGATGGCATCAGAGTTGTTGCAACAACCACCCAAGCTTTTTCCCTCCACTGAGCAACCTCCCAAACTAGAGTTGAAATCCCTTCCAGATCACTTGAAGTATGCATTTCTGGAGGTGAATGAACAGTTGCCAGTCATTGTGGCAAATAATCTTTTGCCTGATCAAGAAGAGAAGGCGCTAAGCTTATTGAGGGCGAACAAGAAAGCCATTGGGTGGACATTAGGCGACATAGTTGGCATCAGCCCTTCTATGTGCATGCATCAGATTCTTTTGGAAGAGGAATCTAAGCCGGTGAGGCAACCTCAGAGACGCCTTAACCCTCTTATCCTTGATGTGGTGAAGAAAGAGGTCACTAAGCTTCTGCAAGCTGGCATAATCTATCCTATTTCTGATAGCCAGTGGGTTAGCCTGGTCCGGTGGTTCCCAAGAAGTCGGAGTTCTTGTAGTAGCCAATCGAAGAATGAGCTCATTCCTACTCGAGTTCGAATAGTTGGAGAGTTTGCATCGACTATAGGAGACTCAACCAAGCCACTCGCAAGGATCATTACCCTCTACCTTTCATTGATCAGATGTTAGAGCGATTGGTGGTAAGTCTCATTACCGCTTCTGGATGGCTACTCGGATATTTTCAGATCCATATTGCTCCTGAGGATCAGGAGAAGACGACCTTCACATGCCCCTTTGGGACATATGCTTATCGAAGGATGCCTTTTGACCTCTGCAATGCACCTGGCACCTTTCAGCGTTGTATGGTAAGTATTTTCTCTGAGATTCTAGAGGATTGCATGGAGGTTTTTATGGATGATTTCACTATATATGGGTCTGATTTTGATGCATGCTTAGCTAATTTGTCTAAAGTCTTGCATAGGTGCATTGAATCTAATCTTGTGTTGAATTATGAAAAGTGTCACTTTATGGTTGAGTCAGGTATAGTCTTGGGACACATAGTGTCTAAGAAAGGGATTGAGGTAGACCCTGCTAAGATAGATGTAATTACTACTTTGCCTTACCCCGCTTGGTCATGCAGGTTTCTATCGATGTTTCATTCGAGATTTCAGCAAGACTGCTCGACCCTTGTCCAACCTTCTACATAAGGACACTGACTTTGTATTTGATGAGGAATGCAAGGCGGCCTTCGATCACTTGAAGCGTTGCCTGACCACAGCCCCAGTGATCCAGCCCCCTGATTGGTACCTCCCTTTTGAGTTGATGTGCGATGCTTCCAACTATGCGGTTGGTGCTATCTTGGCACAACGGGTTGATAGAGCTTCCCATGTCATTGCATATGCTTCCAGGACTTTAGATTTGCTCAGTCTAATTACACTACCACTGAAAAGGAGTTGTTGGCTATTGTATTTGCTTCTGATAAGTTTAGGTCATATCTGCTAGCTAGTAGAGTAATTATTTTCTCTGACCATGCGTCTTTAAAGTTCATGTTGAAAAAGGCAGATGTTAAGCCACGACTCATTCAGTGGATGTTATTGCTCCAAGAATTTGATGTAGAGATTTGAGACAGAAGTGGAGCACAAAACTGGGTAGCTGACCACTTGAGTCGCATTATCCATTCTCCTTCTCACCCCTCTTCTATTCGGGATGATTTCCACGATGAGCGGCTTCTACGGTGCAAAGTAAGATCCCATGGTATGCTAATCTGGTTAACTACTTGGTAGCTGGTGTTTTTCCTGTAGACTCCACTAGGGCCCAAACCTTGAAATTGAAAAGTGAGTCTAAATATTATGTTTGGGATGACCCTTATTTGTGGAAGTTTTGTAGTGACCAGGTGGTTAGGAGATGTGTGCCTGATCATGAATTTCACTCCATATTGCATTTTCTCATGCTTCACTGTGGTGGTCACTTTGGACCCCAAAGAACTGCTAGGAAAGTGTTAGAATGTGGTTTATTTTGGCCTTCCTGTTTCATGATGCCCATTTGTTTTGCAAGTCATGTGATAAGCGTCGAGAGGGCGGGAGTATTTCCGTAGGCATGAGATGCCCCAAAACCCTATATTGTTTTGTGAGATCTTTGATGTTTGGGGTATTGATTTTATGGGTCCATTTCTGCTTCATATGGTTATACTTACATACTGGCGGTTGTTGATTATGTCTCGAAATGGGTTGAGGCGAAAGCCACCGGACTAATGATTCTTCTGTGGTGGTAGACTTTGTTAGGTCTAACATTTTCTACAGGTTTGGCATTCCTAGAGCTATTATTAGTGACCAGGGTTCCCATTTTTGCAATCGAAGCATGGGTGCCTTGTTACGCAAGTATGGAGTGCTTCACAAGGTTTCCACAAACATACCATCCTCGGACCAACGGTCAGTGAAGTCTCAAATAGAGAGATTAAGCAAATCCTTCGAAGACCGTTAACTCTACCGGAAAGATTGGAGTAAGCGACTAGATGATGCTTTGTGGGCATATCGCACCGCCTACAAGACTCCGATTGGGATGTCCCCTATCGGATTGTCTTTGGTAAGGCATGTCATCTTAGGTTGAGTTGGAGCATCAAGCCTATTGGGCCATTAAGCAATGTAACATGGATTTGGCTAAGTGCGGGATGGAACGGAAGCTGCAGTTGCAAGAGTTAGATGAGCTTAGATTGGATGCCTATGAGAGTTCACGGTTATACAAGGAAAAGACTAAGGCATTCCATGATAAGCATATTCTGAGGAAAAAAATTTTCTGTGGGCCAGAAAGTTCTTTTGTTTAACTCTCGTCTGAAATTTATGCACAGTAAGCTTCGATCTAGATGGGATGGCCCTTTTGTGATCACTAACATATTTCCCTTTGGTCTTTGTTGAGCTATGTGATCCACCCACGGGACGAACTTTTAAGGTAAATGGGCATCGCCTCAAGCAATTTCATGAGGGATCCCAAAGCGGCTGAGGAAGCGAGATTCTCCTCATTGATACCACTTACCCTCCATAAACCCTTGGGGAGTATTCTTCTTTCTTCCCCCTCTTTCTCTTTTATTTGTTTTCATTTTTGCACTTTGCTTTTCAAAAAAAAAAAAAAAAATACAGTCTCTCTTTCTATGATTGCTACATATTATGAACTAGGATATTTTGGTTTTAATGGATCATTCTGTTTAGTCTGCAATTCTTAACTCTTCAATTACATGTCTTGGTAGTTGATCTGACGTTGTTGATTGCCTAAGTTGGTATTGACCTTGTGAGGTTTTGGGCCTGCATGAATGGAATTCATCTTTTTCCATTCGTTCTTTCATGTGTGCATCTGCTCCTGATTTGTGTTCTCTAGAACTTGCTCCTTTTCTTTTTGAAACTACATTTTTCACTTACGTGCTTAAGTATGATGGAAGCTTGTTTTCTTTCTTTTAATTTCCCACTTTGGCCAAATAGCTTTCCCTTGCATTATATTCCTTTGTTAGCCCCTTTATGCCTTTTTGACTCATTCTTTTCTAAACCACATTACAAGCCTAAGCGTAAAATCATTTTATTCCGCACCTTGGAAATTTATTGAGCATTGGTTTCACCCAGGTTTTGTTTTTAAGTGTGGGGGTTGCTCAGGAGTGCAACTGTTTAAGTGTGGGGGGAGATATTTGATTTTGTCATTGTGATTATAAAGAAAGAAAAGAAAAGAAAAAAAAAGGAAGAAAAAAGAAGAAGAAGAAGAAGAGAAAACAAACAGAAAAGAAAGAAAGAAAATACGTAGAAAGAAATGAGATATATAAGAAAAAAAAAATCATACATAGAGAGAATGATTGTGTTAATCAGTGCTCTTTTTAATTTCTTTGGTGCTTAGCCTCTCATTCCATACTATTACCTACCTTCACCCTAGCCCCATTACAACCTTTAATAACAAGCTCTCTTGATTTGTGCATGTATGTGTTATGAGTAGTGGAGACGTAGAAGTTGAGCAAGCTTATGGTAGAACAATTTTCTTGAGTAGAATTTGAGCGATACACTAATTTACCCTATACACTTGAGAGATTAATTGAGAGCATCCTTTGAGAGACCATCTTTTGTGGTTAGCATCATTGATTGAGATTGCCATGATTTGTAATTTGAGATGAAAGGATTTTGGTCTTGAATGATTGGTCTTTTGAAGCTTTGTGTCCCTTGTTTGGTTTTTGCATTGTTAGCAATTGTTAGAAAAAAAAAAAAGAGTATTTCATTTTAGCCTTTTTCTTTGAATTTTGCTCAGGAGTGCAAAAAGATAAGTGTGGGGGAATTTGATAATTGAATATTTTATACACTTCTTTTTATCTCTTGATTAATAATTTAGGACTCTTTAGTTAATAAATAATGGCTTTTATATTCATTTGGGCTTTGGGCCTTTGATTACATTTTAGCCATTTTTAATAATAAAATTCTAGTTTTACATTGCTTCACTATTTTTACCATAACTCTTGAACCAGACATCGGATTTGCCTCATTTTTGTCTCATATTTCAGATGATTCAGAGAGCTACAATTGTTATGAAGACATAAAGAGAAAATTCGGACAAGAGGGCGGTCAATTTTGGAGCCGAAGTCAGATGTACAATTCTGGATTTTATTTGGACTCGAATTTTGTAATTAAAGTCCACTTTTATTTTATTTCTGTTTTGGGCTGAACCATTGGAGCCCATTTCCATTTTAGGTTAACTTTAAGTTAGATGGCAGCCACAAACGTTAGTCATTCACGTTTTTGTTATTTGGTGGATCAAAATAGAAGTTTTTAAATTCTCTCAACTGTTCTTCATCTGTTCTTCATGTTCATGATGAACTTCTTCATTTCTGTTCCATTTTCGTTCTGCATAGCCATGATGGGCTAAGCTTCGGTGATTAGCCCACGGATTGAGGATTCCACTATCCAGAGGACTCGTTCTTAACGGTAACAAATTTGTTTCTGTTTTGTAATTTCGGATTCGATTTACGTTCGGATTGGGTGTTAGATTTAACGCCCAGATTGAGAAATCCCAAGGATTCAGTTCGAACTAGGTTCAAGTGCTTGCTGTGCGATCGCACAGTGACACACCACTGTTCGAATAAACGCTAGGCGATCGTCTAGTTGAGGGATTTTCTGGATGAACGCAGAGATTTCGGTTCGTCCAGAATCAATCACGAGTTCGTTTCAATTCTGTTTTCGTCCGAGGAAGGAAAGTGGTGGAATTCGAAATCCTGGGTTAATCTTCTGTTTATCTGTTTAATCTGTGTTTATTTGATTCTGTTTCTGTTTCTGTTATTTCATTTTTAATCTGTTGAACCAAACCCCCCATTTTACTGTTATGTTTCGTTGTTACTGCCTATATCAAACCTGCTGCAAGTTCGTTGGGAAAACGATCCAGGTTCCCTATTACTGCAAATCTTTTACTGAATCTGGTTATTTTGAGGGACACGGAAAATCTCTTTCAGTAACCCCTTTTAGAATCCTACATATTGAATCTATACACTATCTTGTCTATATATGTGCTCTGACTTAGGCCTATCAGCCTCTTGGATCTATCTCTATAGATCCCGATCCCTACGATGTAAGTGGCTTCGCCTAAATCTTTTGTTGAGAAAGAATTTCCTAACCAAGACTTGACACTCTGCAAGGTAGGGATGTCATTCCCAATGAGTAGGATGTCATCTACATAAAGCACTAGAAATACAATTGTGCTCCCACTAACCTTCTTGTAAACACAAGGTTCATCGATGTTTTGAATGAATCCAAACTCTTTGACTACTTCATCAAAACGATGATTCTAGCTGCGAGATGCTTGCTTCAATCCATAAATAGACCTTTGAAGCTTGCATACTTTACCAGAGTCCTCTGGACGCACAAAGCCCTCAAGTTGTGTCATGTACACATCCTCAAGGATCTTTCCGTTAAAGAAGGTTGTTTTGATGTCCATCTGCCATATTTCATAGTAACAACTTTGATCTTGCTGCTCACCATCTTCATCTTCTGATGCTTCGTGGAGACCAACATATCCCAATTATGAATAGTTGACCTACCCAATATTATGTTATACTAAGAAGGGAAGTCAGCAATAATGAACATTACTCGCTCTGACTTGAACGCCTCCTTTGTGCCCAGAGTTAACCTGAGATTGATGTATCCCTTGGGAGGGGAGTGTTCTCCGTTAAACCCTATGAGGGTTGTTTTGCACGGCTTCAAATCTTCTCGGTCGAGGTTCATTCTTTTGAAAGCATTCCAAAGGATGATGTCCACAGAGCTTTCGGCATCTATGAAAATCCTCTTAACCTAGTAATGTACCAGGGTTCCCGTAACTACTAAACCATCTTGATGGCCTGAAACTACATCCTTCAAATCCTCCTTAGTGAAACATAATAGAGGAGGTTTTGGTCTGCTAGGATCTTCTTTAAATTTCGGCTGATCTCTTTCTGAAAGGACCTCTCTTAAATATTTCCTCCTCTAGCTTATCGTATCTCCACCTCCTCCCACAGCTCCATTGATTACATTACAGTCGAACTCGGCTTTTGGAAATTCATCGTCATCGCTAACCGTTCTTTTCCACTTCTCATCTCTCTTTTTCTGTTCTGGAGCCGGGCTCCTACTGTGGTCTCCCTGTTTGCGCTTGTTGTTCTTCCGTCCCTGAGTTTTATTACGTATTGTCATAATTTACCCTCTCAGACAAACTTCTTAATAGCATCCTGGAGTTCCCAATATTGATCCGTAGTATGTCCCAGTCTGTCATGAAATGCACAGTACCAGGACTTGTCTATGCCGACTCTATTGTAGGAGGGTTGAGGTCGTTCCACTTTCTTCATCTCGGTTAGTGCTACCTCCCTCCTAACTTGGGACCGCAAAACATTCAAGGGAGTGTACTTATCATACTTTGCTTTCGCTTCATACCTTCTACCCTGGTATCTACTATCCAGGTTTCTTCCACGAAAGTCTTGCTTATGACTCTCGGGTAGTTATTTACCCCTCGGAGGTGAACTTTTCCTCCTCTCCTTTCCTGTGGCATTGGCAATCTCCATTTGTTCCACCTCCAAATATTTCTTCAACCGAGTTCTAAAATCGATCAAGGTCTTGACGGGTTCCTTGTAGAGTGACTTAGCCAGCCGAGATGATCCATCTAGGCCGGCTACGAATAAGTGCACATGCACACTTTCTTTCAGTCCACGTACTTGCAAAGCAACGTCTTTAAATCGATCCAAATACTTTTGGAGCGTTTCCCCGGGCTGCTGCTTAATCTTGCCAAAAGCGAACTCAGACTTCGGTTGTTTCTTGCTAGTTGCAAAGTTCAACTCAAACTTTTCTCCCAGATCTTCAAAGCTCTATATGTTATTTACCGACAGCGTATGAAGCCATTTTTGTGCAACTCCTATCAATGTCGCGGCAAATATTCGGGAGATGATGGGCCCCTGAAGTCCTCTCATGGACATAACCAATTCAAAAGTATCAAGGTAGGATCACATATCTTGACTTCCATCGTACTTTGGCAGGTTTGCCAAATCGAAATCTTCCGAGTAAGGTGCATTCATGATTTCGTCAGAGAAAGGACTGTTGTTGTGCTACCCCCTACTGTATTTCATCCTATATTTTCCTGAAACATTTGACGTTCGGGGTACCTCATCACGGTTCTGGTCTCCGCCAACCGAGATATTCTCAGCACACTGGCTCTCCAATAGAGAACCGGGACCCTGTACTTCCGGGATCTGAGCACTCTCTTGGGTAGGTCCCAATGTATCACCATGAGGAGGATTACTAGCATCCTGTTTCGCTTTTTTCCTTCTCCTGGTCTCCTCATCTCGGTCTTCAGTACGAGCCAGGGTTTCAATCTGCCTCAGACGTTGCTCCAACAGCTGCATTACTCTGAGATCCTCTTGCCTCTGGAGGTTGTTGTAATACCCGGATATTTATCTGGAATATTATAAATAAAAGTTGGATATTTCTGATAAGTGAAATTTCAATCTCCGGTCTTGTATAATTATAGTCTATTTTCTAAGTAGAATTTCTGCAAGAAATTAGGGAGTTTAAGGGCCAAAGTGCCAAAATGACGAAAATGCCCTTAAGGGCCAGGAATAACTTAGAAAAATTATGAAAAATCCTAAAAGGCAATAAAATGCCCAAGTGAATTAGGAGAATATAATATCTCTAATTATGGTAATTTAATAAATTATGAAATTGGAGAAATTGTACAAGAATGTGCAAAAGGTAATAAAAGACCGAAATACCCTTACAAATTATAGAATAGTGTAAGAGGCATGAAAATAAAAAATAAATAAATAAATAAATAATTAATTAATTAAATAAAAAATTAATATTTATTAAATAAAAAAAAATGGGCCAGCCGAAAATGGACCCAAGAAAAGAGAAAAATAAATGAAAAATGAGATGAGAAAATATTTATGCAAGTGGACATATTATATTATTATAATTTAATTAAAGCAAAAATTGTGAATAGTAATTTAAAAATTAGGAAACGGATCCTATCTAGAGATCTAGGAATAGGAATCCCAAGGTCAAGGTAAAATATTGATCAGTGAGTTTTTACCTTCAAGTGACCTCTTCCGGAAGTTAATTCCGAGGTCGTTTGTGCATTTTCCTAATAAAACAAAATAGGGAAATTCTGAAAAAAGGGCAGATAGCCAGGTTGGAAGTAAAGACTTCAAAATTAGAGTTGTGACAACTGAGAAAGAATTGGGAATTTTTATGGACATATTTGAAATCAGTGCATCTATGTCTATAAGCTGGAACTTCCGGATTTTCGTTTCGAAACCGGACGCGATCGGACACGTTTTTCGAGGAAACTTCAACTGGACAGTTGGAGCCCTATATGGAACCAAAATTTAGGTTAACTTGGACATTTCTACTAAGTGAGGAAATGGTTTCAAAGTTGTAAATCCAGAATTTTGAGATTTCTCCGAAATCACGCGAATCGGGTACCGATCGGGAAATTTTACCGAGCCGGGGGCAAAATGGGAAGAGGTGACATCATCATGGATGATGCAATTTTATGCCACCTAGGGCTGTGTATGTCGACCAAAGGGGATTAATGGTCAAGATCAAGCCTTCTTGAAGAAGTTAGAATCCAAAGGTTGAAACAACTTTGGAAATTCCAAGCTTGTCCTTCCAAATTTCTATAAATAGGTAGCTCCCTCCTTCAATATTCTTCACATCACTCTTCACTTCTTGCCTTGACCGAAATTCTTGAGTGAGAAAGAAGAGAGAGAAGCTCTGGGGGAAGTTCTGCAGAAGTCTTCAACGGGTAAGTCTTTCGGGCTTTAGTCTTTAAGTTCGAGTTCTTAGTTTTAGTAGTAATGTTAGAATAGCCTTTAAATTTCGAGTATGATTAGGGTATCATATGGGAGGGCTATTTTAGTCATTATTTTTGAAAATCATAGTTGCGTCGAAGTTCTGGCAAAATTTCGAGAAGAAAATTTGTCAGAGTAACGAAGTGCTGGCGAAATTCCGCCGATTAGGGGTAGAAGGGCAAAATGGTAATTTTTACCTAAAATGCCAGTTATAGTGCCAAATCACTAATGAAAGTGATATTACTCTTATAGGACGTCAGAAATCCTAATTTGTTGCCGTTACATTTGTCCAACGTGCATTGTCGGACAAAACCGTTTTCCGTCGAGAGTACGCTTCCGCCAGAAACATTTGCGTACATCAACGAAGGTACGGCTATTGTCTATATACTGTTTTATTTGAGCATAAGGTTAACCGTTACCTGAGATTCAATGCGGTGAATTGAATCTCAGCTATAGCTTCAGGATCCGGAGGACCACGGATCGGTGCTAGGGATAAGCAGCAGCAGGAGTAGGCTACCGGCCGAAGACACATTATCGCTTTCTGTACTTATCTTTTGAACAAGTAGGATCACTGTAATGTCAATACTATATTACACTATGGTTCATATTTTGTTATGATCAGTTACTCTTTCGCTCCCATGCTCTACTCTGATTGAAAAAAAAAAAAATTCCGCTTTAAAAATTGGGATGTTACACTTTATGGTATCAGAGCAAAACTTTCTGGCAAGTATTTAACTATGTTACCACGAACGGTTTGGTGCCGAAGGCAAGGCTAGTCTACGTGGGTGCGCCAATCAATCGCCGTATAAGTCGGTGAGGCCCCCATGGTAGACACTTACCTGGCCATTCTGTTCGGATAACGGAGTTAGGTTCTTAAGCCTTTTAAACTTTGAGCACATTTTGAAAAGGAGTACTGATATGACCCTGGTGTAATAGGTAGTGATGGACAGAAACAAAAAAAAATTCATAGATCTTCTATCCCGTAAAAATAGGACGTAACGCTCGTAAATCCGTAGCTCCAGAGACGGCGGGACGAAGACGAAAACCCTGATATTTCTGATGACCCCAAACCGAAATATGATTTTGACCCGGTGTGCTACCCTAAGTCAATGGCTAGTATGCCCTTAGAACCAGAGAAACCTGTTGGCTCAGATCATTCATCTGATGACAACAGCGTGGGGACATACGATATAACCACTGGTCATAAACCCAGCTGGATGATGTAATATACGTTAGCATGTACATTACATCTAATATGAAAATATATATGTCTTGATGCCATGTGTTGTGTTATTTTTCGACACTTATCCGTTATTTGATATAAAGGAAAAGTTAAAACATGGCCATCATTGAGGAGAACACTCCAAGAGCAGAGGGCTCTCATTGATGCTCTGTTAGCAAGACAACATCAACAGGATGAAGAAGCCCAAAGACAATTGGACGCACGTCAACACGAAGAGGAAGAGCATAACAATGAGGAAAACGAGGGGAATGAAGAAGAAGAAGAAGAGGAGGACAATGACAATCAAAGTGAGGAAGACCATGAGGAAAATGCTTTGAGAATCCGATAGATCACAATCACCTCCACGACGAGGAAGAAAGGAGAAGAATACCCGGTATTGGGTTAATCGGTTTGTAAGTGAAGCCGCCAACTTTTCGAGGAAAGCTGGATTTGGCGGAGGATTGGTGAAGAGACTAGAGAAAGTATTCGGGGTGATTGAGCGCCACGAGAATCGCAAAGCCCAACTAGCGATTTACCAACTTGAAGGAGATGCCGACCGTTGGTGGGAAGTCACGGCGAAACCCTACGAGACCAATGACTGTCCCGTGACATGGGGAAATTTCGGAGAAATTTCATGAGCAATATTTCCCTCCTTCGGTGAAAATGAACAAGGAGTCGGAATTTCTCCATATCCGACAAGGACAGGAGGAATCTTTCGACGATTACTACGCCGGTTCACCAACTTTGTCCGATACTCAGCACATCTTGAAGGGGCAACGATGAAAGCAGTATGGTGAATATCTTGATTCACGGGTTAAAATATGAAATTGGTGAAAGGCTCATGTCCCAGCGATTCCGAGAACTTGACAAGCGCGGTGGAAACTTGTCGGATGGCGAGCGCAATCTCGAGGCTTCCAGAGATCAAGGAACTTCAACAACAACAATCTTTGGTCGAGGTGGATCCAACCGCGAGAACTCTTCACAAAAGAGGAAGGCGCCCTGGAGTAACCCCGTGGTGGAAACAAAAGGCCGTACCAAGCTGGGCAATGAGAACTATCCCAGGCACCGGGATCACAAACATGCCCCAAATGCAAGAAGCATCACCCGGGCGTGAACTGTGAAGGGAAGCAGATATGCTTCGAGATGTCATAAGCGGGACACTATAGCGAGAGAGTGTGCGAGAAGATTGGAGAGGCGAGACCTCGAGCACAGGCCGCATCTTTGCACTAACGAACACGAGAGGCCGAGACGGTCCCCGGAGATGGTCAAGGTACTATTTACCTTAACGGAAATCTACTTGAGGCATTGTATGATTCGGGAGCCGTCATTCTTTCATTTCTTATGATTGTGCAAGTCGCCTAGGAATGCATGCACTGTAGTTTACCTTTTGACCTTGTAGTATCTACACCGCTTGGTGTAAAATCCTTAGCTTCGATGCATGTATGAATTGTACCGCTAACGTGGATGGACGAGTTTCTAAAGTGGACCTTATCCGTCTACCTCTTCACGGCATCGACGTCATACTCGGTCTAAATTGGGCGACGGCCAACGGTGCGATGATCGGCGTGGCAAGAAGAAGATATCATTTCCGGAGAAAAAGTTGAAGTGAGCACGAACTTTCTCTCCGCTACGAGCCGATCGATGTGTGAAGCAAGGATGCCATGCCTACATGGTATTCTTTTCGATCAAAGCGAAGCCGATCTTTCACTCCAGGATATCCTGTGGTGAATGATTTTCCGATGTATTTCCGGAGGATCTCACGAGTTACCTCCTATCCGAGAAGTGGAGTTCAACATTGATTTGATGCAGTACAGGTCAATATCAAAGGCGCCGTATCGTATGGCTCCTAACGAGATGCGGGAGTTGAAGAAGCATTTGGAAGAGCTTTTGAAGAAAGGGTTCATTCGACCCGAGTGTATCACCGTGGGGAGCCCCGGTGTTGTTTGTAAAGAAGAAAGATGGAAGCTTCCGACTCTGCATTGACTAAAGTGAATTGAACAAAGTAACGGTCAAAAACAAGTACCCACTTCCCGGATTGATGATCTTTTGGATCGGTTATCTGGTTCCACTGTCTTCTCCAAAATTGATCTGCGTTCGGGATATCATCGATTGCGAGTTAAAGATGGTGATATTTCCAAGACGGCTTTCGAGGACCAGTACGGGCATTATGAATTTCTTGTGATGCCCTTCGGATTAACAAATGCACTGCGGTATTCATGGATTACATGAACCGTATCTTAGACAACACCTAGACCAGTTTGTGGTGGTGTTTATTGATGACATTCTCATCTATTCCAAGAGCAAAGAAGAGCACGAAGAACATCTGCGAAAGGTGTTGAGCATACTCAGGAGAAGCAACTCTATGCTAAAGCGAGCAAATGCGAATTTTGGCCGCCGGAAGTGAAATTTCTGGGCCATGTTATATCTAGCGACGGAGTTGCGGTTGATCCAAGCAAGGTAGATGCGAGTTACGGGTGGAAACGGCCGAGAGCGTGACGGAGATCCGTAGTTTTCTTGGTGCGGCGGGATACTACCGCAGATTCATACGGGATTTCTCGCGTCTAGCCCTTCCATTGACAAAGCTTACGAGGAAGAATCAACCCTTTGTATGGGGAGATGACTGTGAGGAGAGCTTTCAGAAACTGAGAGAGAGATTGACTACGGCACCGGTGTTAATCATCCCAGATCCGAGATGAGAAGTATGTTGTTTACAGTGATGCCGGTGGGCAAGGGTTGGGATGTGTCCTGATGCAACAGGGGCGAGTGGTGGCTTATGCCTCTCGTCAGTGAAGCCTCACGAGTTAAACTATCCTACACACGATCTAGAGTGGCGGCTATCGTGTTCGCTTTGAAGATATGGAGGCATTACTTGTACGGTGTAACCGTAGAAGTGTATTGTGATCACAAAAGTTTGAAATACTTGTTCGATCAACGAGAACTCAACATGAGACAACGTCGTTGGATGGAGCCGATTAAAGACTACACCACGGAGATCAAGTATCATCAGGGTAAAGCAAACGTCGTTGCCGATGCTCTTAGCGAGGAAGACGGTGCGGGTGGCATATATGATGATACAAGAGCGAGAAATTGCTTGGAAGATTTCGAGAGATCCGAATCTATCCAATCAAGTCTGCATGGGTCTTCATGCACCCGGTGATGCCTATCTTGCAACTCTTCTTGTTAGTCAAGGGAGTATGATCTGAGAGATGAAGTTGAGAAAGCTCAGCAGCAAGATGATTGGGCAAAAGAGATACGTGAGAAGATCTCTCGAGGTGAGACCCAAGACCATGACCTATCACTTAGTGGATTGGTCAGGTACAAGAAGCAAATCTATGTACCGCCAGTTGATGAATTAAGGCGGAAGATAATGGATGAGGCTCACAAGAGTAAATACACTCTGCATCCAGGCATGGTCAAGATGTACCAGAGTATGAAGTCCGAACTTTGGTGGCCCGGAATGAAGAAAGACGTTACAGAGTACGTGGCCAAGTGCTTGATCAAGAAGAGACTCCTAGCCGCACATAGTAGACAGAAGAGCTATGCGGACAAAAGGAGGAGACCCTTGACGTTCTATGTCGGCGACCATGTATTCCTAAAGTTATCTCCGATGGCGGGTGTCGGCGAACGCTTAAGAGGAAGAAACTGAGTCCACGATACGTAGGACCCTTTGAGATTTTGGCGAAGCGCGGAGAAGTAGCTTATCAGATAGCTTTACCCCCGAACCTGAGTAATCTTCACGACGTTTTCCACGTGTCACAACTGAAGAAATACCAACCAGACCGAGGTCATGTCATTGAGTATGAAGACGTTGAAGTACGACATGAAAATACCTTCGTGGTTGAGCCTGGAATATTATAAATAAAAGTTGGATATTTTTTATAAGTGAAATTTCAATCTCCGGTCTTGTATAATTATAGTCTATTTTCTAAGTAGAATTTCTGCAAGAAATTAGGGAGTTTAAGGGCCAAAGTGCCAAAATGACGAAAATGCCCTTAAGGGCCAGGAATAACTTAGAAAAATTATGAAAACTCCTAAAAGGCAGTAAAATGCCCAAGTGAATTAGGAGAATATAATATCTCTAATTATGGTAATTTAATAAATTATGAAATTGGAGAAATTGTACAAGAATGTGCAAAAGGTAATAAAAGACCAAAATACCCTTACAAATTATAGAATAGTGTAAGAGGCATGAAAATACTAAGGTTAATGCAAGAGTATGAAGGTAATGAGGTATTGTAATTAAGAAAAATACCAATTATGGTTAAAGAGTGATTAAGCAATTAATGGCTAATTACTTAAGCATAAGAAAAAGAAATTCAGTAATAATTATGGGAAGCTCAAAAATTGGTGGTAATTGGCTTAAAATTAGTAAAAATATATTTACTAATTAATTGGAAATTTTGGAGAAAAATAGTTGAGTTTAGGTATTTTTAAGCCTAAATACAAGAATGGACCAATTAGGTAATTTTGTGGAATTTTTGGAAAAAATAAATAAATAAATAAATAATTAATTAATTAAATAAAAAATTAATATTTATTAAATAAAAAAAAATGGGCCAGCCGAAAATGGACCCAAGAAAAAGAGAAAAATAAATGAAAAATGAGATGAGAAAATATTTATGCAAGTGGACATATTATATTATTATAATTTAATTAAAGCAAAAATTGTGAATAGTAATTTAAAAATTAGGAAACGGATCCTATCTAGAGATCTAGGAATAGGAATCCCAAGGTCAAGGTAAAATATTGATCAGTGAGTTTTTACCTTCAAGTGACCTCTTGGAAGTTAATTAGAAGTCGTTTGTGCATTTTCCTAATAAAACAAAATAGGAAATTACGAAAAAAGGGCGAGATAGCCGAGGTTGGAAGAAAAGACTTCAAAATTAGAGTTGTGACAACTGAGAAAGAATTGGGAATTTTTATGGACATATTTGAAATCAGTGCATCTATGTCTATAATTTGGAACTTCGGATTTTCGTTTGAAGCCAGGACGCGATCGGACACGTTTTCGAAACTTCAAGCTGGACAGTTGGAGCCCTATATGGAACCAAAATTTAGGTTAACTTGGACATTTCTACTAAGTGAGGAAATGGTTTCAAAGTTGTAAATCCAGAATTTTGAGATTTCTCCGAAATCACGCGAATCGAATGCCGATCGGGAAATTTTACGGTAGGGGCAAAATGGGAAGAGGTGACATCATCATGGATGATGCAATTTTATGCCACCTAGGGCTGTGTATGTCGACCAAAGGGGATTAATGGTCAAGATCAAGCCTTCTTGAAGAAGTTAGAATCCAAAGGTTGAAACAACTTTGGAAATTCCAAGCTTGTCCTTCCAAATTTCTATAAATAGGTAGCTCCCTCCTTCAATATTCTTCACATCACTCTTCACTTCTTGCCTTGACCGAAATTCTTGAGTGAGAAAGAAGAGAGAGAAGCTACGGGGAAGTCGCGAGAAGTCTTCAACGGGTAAGTCTTTCGGGCTTTAGTCTTTAAGTTCGAGTTCTTAGTTTTAGTAGTAATGTTAGAATAGCCTTTAAATTTCGAGTATGATTAGGGTATCATATGGGAGGGCTATTTTAGTCATTATTTTTGAAAATCATAGTTGCGTCGAAGTTCTGGCAAAATTTCGAGAAGAAAATTTGTCAGAGTAACGAAGTGCTGGCGAAATTCCGCCGATTAGGGGTAGAAGGGCAAAATGGTAATTTTTACCTAAAATGCCGATTATAGTGCCAAATCACTAATGAAAGTGATATTACTCTTATAGGGCGTCGAAATCCTAATTTGTTGCCGTTCTGTTTGTCCAACGTGCATTGTCGGACAAACCGCCATTTTCCGTCGAGAGTACGATTCCGCGAAACATTTGCGTACATCAACGAAGGTACGGACGCGCATCTGTAACACTAATCCTATAGCTCTCATATACATATATGTCATAGATACGTTCATATACGGGGCTCGCTTAGGGTCGTCGTTATACATACTGACCTTGTACGGGTTATAAGACATGATAATACCGCTTTGAGTTTTCCTAGCGGCGAGGACACGTGTTCGTGGCACGGGGTAATGTGCAGGCTATATTTGTGTAGGACTTTACATCTTGCTTTATGCTTATGTCTGTCTGAGGAGTAGGCTACCGGCCGAAGACACATTATCGCTTTCTGTACTTATCTTTTGAACAAGTAGGATCGCTGTAATGTCAGTACTATATCACACTATGGTTCATATTTTGTTATGATCAGTTACTCTTTCGCTCCCATGCTCTACTCTGATTGAAAAAAAAAAATTTTCCGCTTTAAAAATTGGGATGTTACAGTTGTTGTGCTTCTCTATCTCCTTCATCCGCCTCAACATCGAGCCTAAGGTGGTTTGCAAAAGGAGAATGTCCGAGCTCGGGGCTGGAATTTCCTGAAAAAGGTCCTGTTGCTGGACTTGTTGAATCACCGCCTCCTGATGATTTGCCACGAGTGCTAGGGAGGAAGCTGTATCAGATACGTCATCACCATCATTCATAGCGTTGTAATCTGGGATGTCTTCAGGTGGCGGTGGTTCTTGATTCTGTTGCAATTGATTCACTTCCACTCGATTTGAATTTCTGGGCAAAGGGATCTGACTACTACTTCTTGTTTCAACCATCGTTGGTCACAGGAATCAAAGTTTATGGTTCCCCACGGTCGGCGCCAATGTTCTGTATAAGAACAACAAATGTCTAGCCCTATGAACTAGTATGTTGATATTAGATCACATAGTTCACCCTAGATATCTATGAAGCAGATACACATGAGAATGTAGGATCATTGTGCACAAGAAAGGTTTTCGCCAAAGGGGGTAGTGTGTGTGCACAATGACGGCAGTATAGTAAATAGTAGAGAGTAAGTGTTCATACTTTAGGGTTTACCTCTTATTTATAAAGTGTACTTTAGGGTTAGGGTTTATGGGCCCTATGCACCTTGTAGCCCAAGCACCTTGGCTGCCAAATCTAGGTCAAATCCCTTGATTGAGATCTTTCCTGATTACAACCTTGATTATAGGCTGGTTAGGATCTTCTTTTATTATGGGCGGATCTTGATGCAGATTTCCCCTTGTTGGGCCATTCCATAAATGGGCATAATATAGATCCGTAACATATATGATATTTCTTTTATGGCATGCTATCTATGTAAGATGTTTCTTTTCTTTTATAGCATGCGATTGTGTTTGGAAAAGAAACATAAATTGTGTGTGTGTGTGAGAGAGGGGGGAGGGGGCGGAAGGTAAGAAATGTTTGGATAGTAAAAATATTTTGGGGAAATGTTTATAAATATATTTTGTTTATCAAATTTTACAACCTTTTGGGAAATATAGATGGTGTTTGGATAAATTATAGTGTTCGGAAAATGTATTATATTTGTAAATATACCATTTAATTAAACTATAGAGTTGGAAATAATTTATTGGTCTTCTGGCAATAAAAGGCATTTTTCAAATATTACTCAACTAAATTTTATGAACCCACTTGGCTAATTATAACTTATAACTAAACTTTAATGTGCATGCATTATGTGAATTGGTCACGTGTTGCTGGGGCTTTGTCTCACCCCCGTGATTACTCCTCTATTTTATAAGAAATTAGAGATCAAGCTGAGATAATGGAGAAACTCCGAAGGCTTAGGCCTAAATATGTGTTATTGCTGCTATGCCACTCAATTGTAGTTATGTGCTCATTGGACTTAAACTTGTTAGGGTCTTTTTTTATATCACTATCCATGTTGACTCATTTTTGGCATTTTGGAATAACTGATCATAGATTTAAGTAAAACTTATATGTTTATAACTTTTGGAAACTATATATGTATTTGGAACTAATGCCTTGAGATGTGAAAGTACTTACTCCCTCTGGTTCTTAATATAAGACTCAGTTGACTTTTTTTTAGAGAAGTTAAGGAAACTATATCAATTAGTTAATTAATCATAACATATATTGTTTACCATTTGATTAAATGTCAATTTGTAAGTCAAAAAAATTAGTTTGACTTAAAAAAAATATAAATATAAATACTCTAAAGTAATTTATTTAAGCTACATTAATCTCTCCCAAAAAAAAAAAAGTCAACCAAATTTTACACCAAGTACATGTAGTATATCTTAGTGTCATGGCATGTGAAATGTCACCAAGTATGGCCATTGACAAAAATGGACTCATTTGAAATGGTTATGACATTGGATAATGTTTTTTTTTCTCTTGGTAGAATATTGGATAATGTAGTTGGATCTAAAGCAATGTGGTGTGTGTTAGTGCAAGCCTTTCATCCAAGAGGGGATGAATTGGGTGATGTTTAAAAATTAAAAACTTAATTAGAAACTTAAAGAAGAGAGTAAAGTAAGAGAGATATCACTAAAAGTTGACACAGGAGATTTATACTGGTTCGGTCCAACCACTTGACCTGCGTCCAGTCCTTGAAGTCTTTCCAAGATTTCCACTAACTTCCAAGATTCACAGGGCTCTTGGTGCCTCAGTACAAGCAAGTTATTCTTCAAAGAACAATCGCTCCCCCTTACACTTTACAATAATGCCTACTCAAGATCCCACTATCTTGAGTATAAATGATTTAATAAATGACTCGCATAAGAGTATAAGAATAATCACTGAAGTACAGAATCACACTTAAGAGTTAAAAACTTAGCAATGAATGCAATAGTAAAAATTTTCGTAGAGTCATTTATTCATCATCAATGCAATAGTCAAAGTTTCCTGTACCTACTGAATTTTTTCCCTTAACTTTCTAATTTGCTTATTATGATTTTGTCTTGAATTAAAAAAGAATATAAAGTCACATGTCAAAACAATCAATGTGAGCATTTCTTGAAATAAAATTAAAGAAAAAATCCCAAAAAAATACCACTTGAATTTCAAAATCCTAAACATATGATTTCTCAACAAAACAAGTTGTAAATTGTTTTACTGTTCATATTAATCTCATTACTGTTGTTGTCAACAGGATTTTGCAGTTCGAGTGGTATTTTTCTATCATTTTTCCAAAATTAAATATTTATAACAAAAAGAAAGAAAAAAAATTAAATCCACTAACATATTTATGAATCCTTATTGCTCCCTTCTCACACAAAGATCTAATAAAATTTTTATATAAAAGTTAGTTGAGCCCGACCTTGAAAGCCAATCAGGGTCAAGATATATATTTAAACTTAAAAATGCTTAGGGTAGTACTTACAAACCACCCATCAATAAAATTTTTAGGGAAAATTAGAATGAAGGACTCAGAGGAAAAGATATTTATGGAGAAGGACCATAAAAATTGTAATTATTTAGAAGGATCAAATATAAAATTAAAAGTATTAAAATGCCCCTAACAAAATCTTTTGCAATCCCTCCTGTATTCTTTTCCCCATCCTATTTTTAAAAATACAAAATTCTAAGTTTCATTAAATTAAGCAATATTTTTCTCACTTTTCATTTTCACAACTTGAATATATATCTATGAGAAAAAATTTATGCATTCTTCAATTTGTAAAAAGGGATAAGGGTCTTATTTACCCCCGAAGTTTTCACTCAGGAGCACTCAGCACCCGTAAGTTAAGAAAATGAAGCAGTTTTGCCCCGGAAGGTTTTTTGGGAGCAATTTTGCCATGAAAGTTTACAAATTGGAGCAACAATTTAATGGTCAAGATTAACGGAAGGGCAATATTGCTATGTTTTTAAACTTTCGGGACAATTTTGCTCAAAAACAAACTTCCGGGTGCTGAGTGCTCTTGAGCAAAAACTTCTGGGGCAAATAAGACCCTTATCCCTTGTAAAAATTATAATTTTTTAAAATCAGCAAAAAATTTAATTAAAATGGAATTATATGATTTTAATAAAAATCAAGGTCTTTTCTAATTTATCGTATTTGTTAAACCAAGAAAGTTTGTGTAATTTTTTTTTAGAAGCAATTTATGTGGGTTAAAAAATTCATGTAATTTTAATAAATTAAAAAATCTAATTAACCTATTATATCCTGAAAATATGAAATAAGTTTAGCTTTTATTTTTAGGGTAAAGGTGCAAAAATACACATGTGCTTTGCCCTCAGGAGCACCCAACACCAATTATTTTTTTTAGGTGCAAAAATGCACATATGATTATAAAGTAGATGCAAAAGTCACAATGGCTGTTAAATACAAACCGTTGACCGTTAGTTTGACCCTAAGTTGCTGACATGGAAGCTAACATCAGCACTATCAAACTGAACCCCAAAGCTACTGTGAGCACAGTAGATGACATCAGCACATCGTGGCATACCCACACTGCTTCTTCATCAATTAAGAATATACTTTGCTCATCCCCGGCCGCTGCTGCGGAGCTGGTTGTCGCCTTCGCATTTTCCAGCCTCAGTTCGTTGCCCTCCAATTCCATCCCAGGACAGAAAGAGCTTGAACAAATTTGGTAACAAATCTTATGGTGGTGGCTAAGACAGTGGTTTCGGCTTTGGCTACGGGTCTGCAGCTGCGAATCTCTCAAAAGAAACTCAGCGGGTGAGCTCTTAAGTTTGTACTCCACCATCTCGTCCGTCTTCTCTAGACCTGTCATTTGCGTAGACTCATCGGAAGGATAGGATCTCTAAGGAGACCGTGAAGTGGTAGATCTAGAACAACAACTGACGAATGAGGACGCGGCGATGGCTTTGACCACAATAATTGACAAATCTACAAATCTAAAATTCAAGCTCACCTTCAGAAACATAGAACAAATCTCAGCTCAAATTCAAGCTCACCTTCGGTTATTTTTCCAACGCCAGCAGGGAGGCTAGTGTTGTCGCCGAGCATGGCATCAGATGCAAAACTACAAACTTGCCATGCTAGAAGCCTAAAAACACCTTCCAGAACTTGAGCTCGTCGAATCCATTGTTGAGTATAGTGATCATAGACTCCAAACAGCATGGCTGCTACTTGGGATTGGAGACATTGGTGGCAACCGTGTGCCGCTGGTGTAGGCGTAGGACATGAGTATGACGTTATAGGAGGTGGCGGTCTGGGCACGATAAATAGAAGGCCATACGACAAAGATGAGGAAGACAAAATGTTTGAAACAAATGAAGTGAGAAAGAAAACATGGATGAAAAGAACATCTACATCACGTTTTGACCTATTCAATTGACAACACCTTAGGCGTCCCAATTTAAAATTGGAGAGTCCTTGATTTTAGCATCTCTTTTTTAAGTTGAGACACCAAAAGTATACTTTTGGCATCTCGTTTCTAAATTGGGATGCCAAAAGTACACTTTTGGTGACCCAATTATAAATTGGGACACTTAAAGCGTCCACAAAATTACAAAAATGCCACTAATCCTGAAACTCCTAACTCAGATATTCGCCACCTCGATCAGATCGAAGTGTCTTAATCATCTTGTCAAGTTATTTTTCTATTTCATTCCTAAATTCTTTGAACTTTTCAAAGGCTTTGGATTTATGTTTCATAAGATACACATATCCGAATACGGAATTATCATCAATAAAGGTGATGAAGTAGGAGTATTCTCCTCTAGCCTGAGTAGATATGAGCCCACAAGCACCTAAATGAATGAGTTGCAACAACTCATTAGCTCTATGACTCATAGGCTTTTCAAGCTTGGTCTTTGTCATCTTACCAGCCAAACAAGATTCACAAGGTCTATAGGATTCGAAATCCATGGAACCTAGATAACCATCATGATGGAGTCAATCTAGATAATCTTGTCTCATTTATGTGTCCCAACCTACAGTGCCAAAGAAAAGATTGATTATCTAATTTTGGTTTCTTAACTTGAATGCTAAGAAGTTCACTATTCAATTCTAAATCTAAAACATATAATCCATTTGCCTGAGATGAGCAATCATAAACAATATCATTGATAATGACAGAAAACTTGTCATTCTTTATTATAAAATTAAAATCAGATTGTTCTAAATGGGAAATGGAAATAATGTTTTGGGAAAATAGAAGGAACATAAAGACAATTTTTCAAATGTAAAGAAAAACCTGTAGGCAACTTGAGGTCCACATCCCCTATAGCTAATGTAGCAACTCTTGCTCCATTCCCTACACAGAGATTTACCTTGTTTCTCTTCAACTTCCTAGGATTTTGTAGTACCTACAAGGAATTACAGATATGAGAACCACAACCGGTATCTAATACCCATGAAGTTGAACCAACATTTGAAAAATTAATTTCTATAGTAAACATACCAGAGACAGAAGCATCACCATGCTTCTTTCCCTTGAGGCTCATAAGGTATAATGGGCAGTTCCTCTTCTAATGTCCTTCCTTTTGACAATGAAAGCCTCCATGCTTGTATTTGTCTATTTATTTCTATTCTTGGTTCTTGGCTTGAAATGATTGTGCTCAGGAGTAGAAAAGCTAAGTTAAGTGTGAGAGAATTTGATAGAGCTAAATATTTACTTATCTTTTAATGATTAATCTTAGGATTTTTTTTGGATTTGATTGACTATTTTGGGCACAATTAAGTATTAATGTGAGTTTTGAATGCAAAGGTGATTTGGGAATTTGATCCGCTAAATTGTGATATTTTAATTAACATTTGTTATTTTCATTATTCCTTAATTGTAAACATATGATATTACCTTTTTGCATCTCATTTGTGTAGGTGATGATATGGTACATTGGAGCTTAATGGAGGGTAAATATGAAATTACAACTATAGAACTATTCCTCTTAAGAGCCTTGTTTGGAAGCCCAAGAGAAGATCTAATCTCAACCATTATATGACTCATCTTATTTGCATCTCCCATACATGCCCATAACCTTTTAGATCAGATTCTCATATTCCTAGGAGACTCTCCCACTATAGTTAGGTACGCGACGCGGGTCAGAACTGAATTAGTCAGGACGAAGCTCTGAATACCGCATGGAAAAAAAAAGATTCTCATATTCCTTGTGGATCACAATCTCAGATCACATATTTGGACTTCAATCTGAAACATTGCGATCTCGCTCTCCTCAATCTTTTCCTCCGTTCCACCGGCTAGATCCACTATTCCACCACCATCTCCGGCGTTCCTCCACCACGTCTGCCGATTATCCTTCTTCTCCATCACTGTCCGACTCTCCTCTACCTCTAGATCATTGTGCAATGGCCATTGGAGAACTTAGAGCTCAGTTGAGACGTTTTCCAGTAATGTGAAACTGATCTTTCCACTCCTTGATGATTTGATTCTTCTAATTTTCTATAAACTGGGTGATCATAAGTTAAGGAAAATGTATATAATAAGATTTAGTATTTTGTTTGATGTTGTGATGCACCATGATGTCCGAAACTGGAAATTAGAAGCAGTAGATATCCTATCTTTTGATGTTTTTTTGTGTTTAAGTTATGTTCAAGTGAGAACTAAGATATACTAGATGCTAGATGCTAGATGCCTTCAATATGATGAATGGGTGAGGTAAGATGATGAAACCAAGCTTAATTCTTCCTTCCTTATTCTGCCAAAGTCATTTGAATAGGGAGAATTAACTTTTAGTTGAATCTAAGCCTCTCAATGAATTTGAAAGAGGACTAAGTGCTTAAATGGAACAAACTTATGTGTATAAGTGATGAGGTAATGTGTAATGTTGAAAACTTGGTGGGATGAATTTTTAGAGGCTGAAATTAAAGAAAATACCTGCTGTTATAAGATGTTATGACATGAAACAAGTGACTTAAACTTCTTAACCACATCCAAGAGAAGAATAGAGCCCACTATTTTTTTATGGCAATAGAGATTGAGATTCATAAAATTTTCCTTTTTCCCTGTTTCAGCCAGTGCCAGTTATAGCAAGATTGAATTAAATTTTGATCAATTTGAGCTTCCCCTTGAGCTTAGAATGGAAAATGATGTAGGGAATTTTCAAGAGTACATGTTTAAAAGCATGACTTACAAAAATGGAGATTTATCTACCTATGTGCATTTGTCTTGGCCAAGAAGGGTTGAGACCATGTGGAGAGATCTATTATGCAATGGTTATATACTAAATTTAATGGATGATTAATCTGCTCCACATGAATAATTAATAGGATTTTGGCAACCTATATCAAGCAAAGTGGCAAACAAAACCAAAGAAGTTCAAGCAAGAGGAGGTAACTTGGAAGAAGAAGTAAAATGTAGTGAAACTGACTCTTATATAATTTGTGCTTGGTTGCTTGTATGTTTATTGTCATGTATGCTGTAGGTAGGCCTTTGAACATGTAATATCCTTTATTGAATTCGTGCCATGGCCATTGTATTGGCTTGTAAGGTATTATTCTTGCTTGGCCATTTGCATGCTTAGTTTATTACCATAGCACATTATATATTGAGTTGATATTTTACTACTGAGATTCCCCCAAATCTCAGTCATTTTCTACCATGTACCAATAGTAGGGTACTCCTAAAGGAGAGAGCAAGCTAGTGGAGGAAGCTCATGAGAAGCTTGTTTTGATTACTATGTGATGTGGTTATCGTAAATGAATAAAAAGAGGAGAGGAGAGGAAGAGAGAATAAGAGAGAAATCAGGAGAGGAGAGGAATTATGAAGAATCCATGAGTTTCATTCATTCAGTCATACTGTCAACAGACATTTTCTACCATGTACCAATAGTAGGGTACTCCTAAAGGAGAGAGCAAGCTACTGGAGGAAGCTCATGAGAAGCTTGTTTTGATTACTATGTGATGTGGTTATCGTAAACGAATAAAAAGAGGAGAGGAGAGGAAGAGAGAAATCAGGAGAGGAGAGGAATTATGAAGAATCCATGAGTTTCATTCATTCAGTCATACTGTGGAGAGAGAGAGAGAGAGAGAGAGAGAGAATCTCCTTATAGCCAGTTAGTTATTAACTAATATTAATTAACTCCTAAACCAACCCTTAGGTGCATATAGAACTAAGAGTAAATACCCTTTCGGTCACGACACCCTTTTAGTCCATAAAAAGGACGAATAAGAGTCGATTGGTTGACATTTTGATCCCTCATAAATTTCCGAAAGGTCATTTTTAGTCCATAAAAAGGACGAATAATGATCAATTTTTTTATAAGGGACTAAAATGGGGTCCGTGTTTTTGTCAGGGACTAGAAAGGGTATTTATTCTAGAACTAATTTATCGTCTTTTAACTCATATTAATTATATTAGGCACTTATTGGATTAGTCAAGCCCAATATAATTATATACAATTACACACCAATAGTAGGGTACTCCTAAAGGAAAGAACAAGCTAGTGGAGGAAGCATGAGAAGCTTGTTTTGATTACTATATGGGATGTGATTACTGTAAAAATAATAGAAAGAGGAGAGGAGAGGAGGATTGGGTTTCTCTCTTTATTTTTTTCTCATCATCTCTTATAATCTCTAAATCATGTTCGTTCAATTAATATAATTATAATATTACTTTAATTTTTCTCTCGTCTTCCCAATAAATGCCCAGATTGGCTAATGAGGGAAGAGGAGAAAAAAGGCTAAGATCGAAGAGAATCTCCTTCTACGGAGAGGAAGAGAGAATAAGAGAGAAATCAGAAGGAGAGGAGAGGAATTATGAATAACTCATGAGTTTCATTCATTCAATAATACTTTCAACAACAACCGAGAGAGAGAATCTCCTTATAGGCATACGTACTAATAATTACTCCTAACGGCCTGTTTATTCATATTAATTATATTAGGAACTTATTGAATTAGTCATGCCCAATATAATTATATACAATTACATATCAATACCCCGGGGTTTGAAAGACCCTTGCCCTCAAGGGTCAAGAAAGCCATCTAGCTTCTTCTTCTGGTATTTTCTTCCACTTCACTTATTATGTAATTTAAAGAATAAATTTTATAGGGTAAAATATAATAAGTATTTACAATTGTCAACTATTCCAAAGCAGACACACGAAGCCTTAGTTTCGAAGTTTATTTCTTTGACTAAATAAACCAAATTAAATGTCTTTGTCATGGGAATTTTGAAATTATTAAGTCAAAAAAGCAGTTTAAAGCTTTTTTTTTTTTTTTTGACTACATAAAACAAATTAAAAGTCTGTCATCGGAATTTCAAAATTATTAATTAAATCAGAGTTTAATGCATTGATGGTTAACATTGTACGTATGTGAGACACCCTTACTTTTAAGGGATTACAGTATTTTATTAAAAAAAATATGGCAAAAAAAACATTATACAATAATTAAGATTAAGTGTGACATGCCTAGAACACACTTTGGACCGAACATGACCAGATTTAAGATTTTCAATATTCTAGTATATGAATATTAGTATATGTATGTATGTGTATCTGCGTGCGTGCGTTCGTTTACAACAGAACAAATCCAACCAATCATCTTTATTCTTGCTTGCATTTACTGGTAATTCATAGAAAGTCAACTCCTCCATTAAGTATTTTCTTGCCACCTAAAAAGACATTCCATTGCGATCAACTTAATTTGTTCGTATCTATGACAAAGACAACCCATGAACTTAATTCAGATTATAAGCATATATGATCGAATCTTAAAAGAATAGTCAATATATTTAGCAGAATTTAGTTTCTAACATTGTCTAGTGATAGTCTCTATATATAAAGCTATTACGGGCTCATATCAAGCCCATATGCGGAGTGGCCCAACAAGGGGCAATCCCTACCAGAATCTGCCTATGATTAAAGGAGATCTTAATCAACCTATAATCAAGGCTATAATCAAGGGATTTCCTAATCAAGGGCCTTAACCCTAAGGTACAGCGGCTAATGCATGGGCCAGGAGATGCACAAAGCCCAAGAGTCCAAACCCTAAAGGTAATCTCTATAAATAAGGGGTAAACCTAAAAGGTACATACTCTCGATTCATCCTCATTTACTATTCAGCATCACTCTGCACACACCCCACCCCTTTTTGGCTAAACGCCATATACATGCACAGTGATCTAACATTTTCCTCGGTATCTTCCTAATAGATATCTTAGAGTAATTATCCTCTCTTTGGTATCTGCCTTATAGATATCTTGGAGAGACTATCTGATCCAATATCAATACACTAGCCCATCGACTAGACATCTGTGTTCTACACCAAAACATTGGTGTTGTCCGTGGGGAACCGTAAATTTTGATTCTCGAGACCAATGATGGTTGGAACAAGAAGCAGTAGTCAGATCCCTTTACCCAGAAACTCAAATCGGGAGGGAGCGAATCAACTGCAGCACGATCATGAGCAGCAGCCCCAGCATCAGCCACAAACAAAGAATGCAGTTGTTCCAGACTTTAACGATGTGCCTCTTGCGCAGGACGTGTCTGATACGACTTCTTCTCCAGCAGTAGCAACAAATACTCATAACCCAGTGATCCAACAAGTCCTACCGAATCTGCCTCAGCAAATATCGCAGCAAATACCAGTCGAGAATCCAGACATTTGTCTCTTGCAAAACACAATGGGTGCTATGTTACGACGGATGGAGCAGATGGTTCACCGCAACGACCTCCAGAGGCAAGAAAATGCTAGAATAATACAGTTGTTGGAAGAACGTCTAAGACAAGTTGAAACTATGACTCGTATAATAGACCGGGTAAGCAGAGCTGGGAAAGGAAAAGGTGGTTGATGCACCGGAGTCTGGTCAAACTAGTGCCGGAGGACCTACTCAAAACAAAGAAAAGGAAGTCCAGGGTTTGGATTCCTTGCCACAAAATTCGCATGTTGAGAACAACCCGGCCACAGGAGATCAGAGCCGGGACGAGGTACCCCGAACGACAAACTTTTCAGGAAATATAAGATGAAGTACATTAGGGGGCACAACAAAAGCCCTTTCTCTGACGAAATCGTGAATGCACCTTATTCGAAAGATTTCGATCTGGTAGACCTACTGAAGTACGATGGAAGTTAGGATCCAAGATCCCATCTTGATACTTTCGAATTGCTCATATTTGTGAGAGGATTGTGAGGGCCCATTGTTCCCCGGATCTTTGCCACAACATTGGCAGGAGATGCACAAAAATGGCTCCATACTCTGCCGGAAAATTCCATCCATAATTTTGAAGATATGGGAGAAAAGTTTGAATTGAACTTTGCGACTAGCAAGAAGCATCCAAAGTCTGAGTACGCTCTTGAAAAGATTAAGCAGCAACCCGGAGAAACGCTCTAGAAATATTTGGATCGATTTAAAGACGTAGCTCTGCAAGTACGAGGACTGTCAGAGAGTGTGCATGTGCACTTACTCGTAGCTAGCCTGGATGCATCATCTCGGCTGGCACAGTCATTCTTCAAAAACCTCGTCAAGAGTTTGGTCGACTTTAGAACTTGGTAGAAGAAATATCTAGAGGTGGAGCAAATGGAGATAGTTAATGCTCTGGGAAAGGAGAGGAGGAAGAGCCCACCTCTCGAAAGAAAAAAGAACAATCCGAGAGACATAAGCCAAACTTCTGTGGAGGAAACCCGGATATTAAATCCTGGGGTGGAAGGTACGAAGAAAAAGGGAAATACGATAAGTACACTCCCCTGAATATTTCACAGTCCTAAATTTGGAGGGAGGTAGCCTTGATCGAGATGAAGAAAGTGGAACAACCTCAGCCCTCCTATAATAGATCCTACATAGACCAATCCCAGTATTTCCTTCATGCTCGAGCATGGTGCTTCAAGCATGCTTTCTCTGATGCTCGAGCAAGCTTCTTTCACTTGCAATTTTTGCTTCTGCCTCGTTGCTGCTCGAGCAAGGAATTTCTCTTGCTCGAGCATGATTGCTCATTTTGCAATATAATGCTTTTAACACGATGTTTCTCGGGCAGAGTATAAGTGCTGCTCGAGCAAGATTCACTCAACTTAGTTTCTCAATCCTGAATCTCGATGATGCTCGGGCATGATAATGTGCTGCTTGAGCACATCATGAAATTCACATTTTTAACTCAATCTATAACTTTAAATTGTAATCATGAAAACACCGAGAGCCAACAGTCCAAACCGATCCTGTGCTCTGTTGCGCGTACTCTGATATACATCTAAATGGTAACTAAAGGAAAGGTAATTTATAAAAGAAACCCCTTTAACCCGCCACCCGTAAGGGCGAGGCCGGTGGAGATGTAACACACAACCTAAAGATTGCATGTTTACCAACAAGCAGCGGAAAGAAGATAAAATGAAATGGCTAAAGAACGCCAATGCAGAATCAAGAGGACTCAAAAACTCAAATTGCGACACCTACCTAGAAACCCAGAAAGCAACATTGTGGCAAATACAGTCGGAGAAGCAAGAACAAAACAGATGAATTAAAGTAATGACCAAAGGAGGGGAAGAGAAAGCGCGAGAATACCTGATTTTAAGAAAGTTGAAAGAACTCAAATGGCGGACCGGAGAATCGTACAGAGGCAGTTCTCAGAAGAGCATGAAAGATTTCGAGGGAGACAAGGGAAATAGCGAGTGCAAGAAGTATGGAGAATGGAGGGAAAGGCGTATTTATAAGAATGACGGTTGAGGGCAAAAGATACAGTTCATCCAAGAAAGCAATGATGGCGTATGTGAAGTGATGTGTGCATTTAATGCACACAGTGTGTGCATTTAATGTGCACAAATACCCCAGACGGCCAAGCATGGCGGTTTTCCTTTTTGGTAGTCGAGAGTAGCCAGCTGTCAATCGGTCATGATTAGATGAGAAACGGAAATGAATGCCTACTTGGACGTACGCAACTTCTGAAATTCCATCCTAGTCCAGTGATCACACGTCATTGAAGGTCAGGATCACCATGGGCAAAGTCGACAGTACATGAACGACCAGCCGGTTCTTGCTCATGTTAATCCGAATTGGGGAGAACCTCAGGATCCTAGATGTTGATGCACAAGAAATCCAAACAATCATGAATAGGAATGGAGATCGAAATGAACTAACCCAGACTATACATTTTGGGGCAATTCTCAACATCAACACAAATAAATTTGAGGATCATTAGAACTCGGATGAAAGTTCAAACAACTCAGAAACAAGACCCGGGATAAACAATGAATGCATCCCGGTAGCTTAGAGACCTGAACTACTGAGCTAGGGGGCAACTGTTACGAGCTCATATCAAGCCCATATGCGAAGTAGCCCAACAAGGGGCAATTCCTACCAGAATTTTCCTATGACTAAGGGAGATCTTAATCAACCTATAATCAAGGGATTTTCTAATCAAGGGCTTTAACCCTAAGGTGCAACGGTTGATGCATGGGCCAGGAGGTGCACAAAGCCCATGAGTCTAAACCCTAAAGGTAATCTCTATAAATAGAGGGTAAACCTAAAAGGTACACACTCTCAATTCATCCTCATTTACTATTCAGCCTCACTGTGCACACATGATAAGTGCATATTTTATAATTAAATGAGTATCAATTCTGAGATATATTGGATTAAATTTATTACTATTGTATATATCTTGCAGGAGTTATTAGCTGATTGAGAAAGGAGCAGAAAAAGGAAATCAATTTGAATCAATTGTGTGATATGAGAGAGTTGATTACAAAATATTTGAAGGTGATTGGAGATCTCAAAAGGATATTGCATATCTTTCATTAAAGACAGGATCAGATCACGGCCCAAGTCAACCTAAGGGAATTTCTATATAAAGAACAAGGGAGACACACACTGGAGAGCACAGAGAGACAAGACGCAGAAGTAACAAAAGCACAAAAGAAAGAAAGAAACATCCTTATGCTCTCTAAATCTCGGTATTTACCAAAGGTTTAGAGAGAAAGGACGAAGAAAAGAAGGAGACAGTGAAGGAACAAAGAGGACGCAAGAACAATTCTAATTTTCATCTCTCTTCTTCTATTTTGTTAACCTAGCTATGCTTGGCTAGTCTTCTTTAGTAGTTAGGGCGAGGATGAACCCTATGCGAGTTTAAGTATTTGTTTGAATTCTTGATTGAACGTTATTTACCATGATTGAATGAATTATCTTTGCTTAAAGCTTTCTTAAAGATTGATCACCTTTCGATTGTTCATAGGTTGGTGTATGACAATAGAGATGTTGGTGCATTTAATCGGAACCGTTAATTCGTCATAGAGTTGCATGACCTAGACATAGGCTTACGAGTTTATGCGATCTCATAATTCTGGTTTAAATACATTGATCTTTCCAAACAATACTAAGACATTAGGTTGTTTTCAAAGATAACGGACTAAGGTAGCGTCAAGACATTGGGACTTAGTCTAATTTTAGAGAATTGATCGTCAATCATGGGAATAATAGTCAATTAGGGATTTAATTCAAATACTTGAAGGAACATAGGGGGATTTCTATGCCCTAGCTGCGCTTTTCTCTATTGATTATCTTTTCTAAACAATCGCTCTTGAGACTCTTAATCTTGAATGCTTGTTCTTGATTAAATTCTTTAAAATTCTGTTTGGTTACAAATCACCCCTATTACCCATTGATCCAACTAAAGTTGAAATAACGAATTAGTGGTTGGAGTACTATTCCTCGTGGGAACGATCTTTTACTCACTACTTTATTACTTGTAACGACCGGTGCACTTGCCGAAGTCGCTATCAATTTTTTGGCGCCGCGCCGGGGAATAGTTTTATTTCAACACTAAGAGTAGTTATTGAAACTCTAGATTAGATTTTTCTTTTTCTTTTGTTATCCTACTCTGTTTATGCGAGGTACCACTGACAGAAATTCGCTGCAGTTTGATCCTGAAATTGAAAAGACAACAAAGAGAAACCGGAAACTTGCTAAACAGAGAAAAGGAAAGGTTGTTAGCTCTAGTACTGAGACTAAACCGGTTATAATGGCAGAAAATATTACAGATCCTCCTCCTCCTCCTCCTCCAAAAAGGACCATGGGCGATTACATGACGCTTAATCTCGCCAGGGCTGCAACTAGCATCGTCAATCCATTGTGAATGCAAATAATTTTGAAATCAAGCCATCTCTCATAAGCTTGGTTCAACAAAGCTCTTTTAGTGGGAGTGATTTAGAGGATCCTAATCAGCATATCGAGACTTTTCGCGAATTTGTGATACCATCAAGATGAATGGAGTTTCGGGAGATGCTATTCGTGTGAGACTGTTTCCTTTCTCTTTGACGGGAAAGCAGGAGCTTGGCTTCGTTCTTGTCCTAATGGAAGTCTTTCCACTTGGGACATTATTACCACAAAGTTTCTTGAGAAATTTTTCCCTTCTTCTAAGTATACAAAGCTGCTTTCAGACATCAATTGCTTTACTCAAGGCAATGGGGAATCATATTGTGAAGCGTGGGAAAGATTCAAGGAGTTGCTTAGGAAGTGCCCACAACATGAGCTGTAAGACTATGATCAGTGAGGATATTCTTCAAAGGGATGCTTCCGTCCTCTAGGATGATGATTAATCTTTGCAGAGGTGGTACGCTAAAAATAAAACTCCCGAAGAAGCATTGGAGTTGTTTGAAGATATGGGGTCATTTGAGAATGAAACTGTTACTCCACAACCAAAGAGGGGAGTTCTTCAGCTAGACTCTTACAATACAATGTTGGCCCACAATGAGACCATTGCCCAACAAAACAAGGTGATCCAACAGCAGTTAGCTTCCATCACTAAACAGCTTGCCTCTTCTCAAGTATCATCTATTACTTCTCAGCTTCCTTTGCTTTGTGATTTTTGCCAATGGGAACACACTAATGGAGAGTGTGCAGCATTCATTACTGAAGAAACAGCTGAGGTAAACTACATGGGTAATCCTCCTAGAAATCAGTTTAATCCATATAGCAACACATACAATCCTGGCTGGAAATCTCACCCAAACTTCTCCTATAAACCCCAAGCAGCACCTCAGCAGTTCCACCAAACCACCACTACTGATCTGGAAAAGGCTTTAACACAGTTGACTCGTACCACTACTGAATACATACAGGGGGCAGAAGCTTTCCGGAATGAAACAAATTCTTCTCTCAAAAATCAGGGGGCTTCGATCCGGAATTTGGAGCATCAGATTAGTCAGTTATCAAAGCAAATAGCAGAGAGAAGTCAAGGGTCCTTCCCTAGTGATACTGTGGTCAATCCAAAGGAGCATTGTAAGGCCATAACTACAAGGAGTGGAATAGTGGTTCAGCCGGTTGAAAAATCTGTTCCAATGAAGGACAAGTCTGATAAAGGGGAGGAAGAGTTTGAGCAATGTAATGTGCAGTAAGTTCCAAAGGAGATAGCTGCAAAGAAGCCTCCTACTCCTTCTTATGCAAAACCTCCTTATCCCCAAAGGTTGAAGCAGCAGATTCAGAAACAACAGTATGCCAAGTTCTTGGATATTTTTAAGAAATTGCATATTAACATCCCTTTGCGAAGCTCTTGAAAATATGCCTAATTATGCAAAGTTCATGAAAGATTTGCTTTCCAAGAAGCATAAGTTGCAAGAGGCCGAAACAGTGACATTGACTCAAGCGGTGTAGTGCCATCATTCAAACTAAGTTGCCACCAAAGCTTAAAGATCCTGGCACTTTAGCATTCCTTGTGCAATAGGGAATGTCAACATGGGCGAGCACTTTGTGATCCGGGAGCTAGTATTAATTTAATGCCCTTATCTATTTCAAAAGCTCTCGGCATTAAAGAGATGAAGCCTACTATGATGTCATTACAGCTGGCGGATAGGTCCATTAAGAAGCCGAAGGTGTCATTGAGGATGTGCTTGTGAAAGTGGACAAATTCATCTTCCGGTGGATTTTGTGGTTCTTAACATGGAGGAAGATGCTGAACTTCCTTTGCTTTTGGGAAGGCCCTTCTTGGCTCTTGCTAGAGCGATAATTGATGTAGTCTGCTGGAAAGATGGAGTTCCAAATGAATGACGAGAAAGTCACTTACAATGTGTTTCAATCCATGAAATACCCAGTTGATAATAGTGACTGTTTCAGAATTGATGTAATTGACAAAGCCATTCATGAGGGTCTTTTTCAAGAAGATTCAGATGAGTCCTTAGAGGATGATATTGCTCAGTTGTTGCAAGTGGAAGAAGAGGATTCTGCAGATAAGAATTCTGATTTGCCGGTTGAGAAGCTGCAAAGGAAGGATTATGATGCACCTCCTGCTGCTCCTAAGGTGGAACTAAAGGAACTCCCTTCTAATCTGAAGTATGCTTTTCTAGGGGAGGACGACACTTATCCCGTTATAGTTAGCGCTGAATTGTCACCTACTGACGAAGAGAAGTTGCTGAAAGTTTTGACTACCCACAAGACTGCAATAGGGTGGTCTATATCTCGATTTAAAGGGGATTAGTCCTTCATTCTGCACTCATAAAATTCTCATGGAGAACGATGTGAAACCGGTAAGATAGCCCCAGAGGAGACTTAACCCGACTATGAAGGAAGTGGTAAGAAAGGAGGTGATGAAACTGTTAGATGCAGGTATGATTTATCCTATCTCCGATTCAAAGTGGGTTAGTCCAGTGCAAGTAGTACCGAAAAAAGGTGGAATCACTGTAGTGCAAAATGAGAATAATGAATTAATTCCCACTAGAACTGTCACGGGCTGGAGAATGTGTGTGGATTATAGGAGATTGAACGATGCCACTCGTAAGGACTTCTTTCCCTTACCATTTATGGACCAGATGCTTGAAAGGCTTGCAGGTCACTCCTATTACTGCTTCTTAGATGGCTATTCTGTTACAATCAAATAGCAGTGGATCCAGAGGATCAAGAGAAGACAGCTTTCACTTGCCCCTTTGGTATTTTTGCTTATAGACGGATGCCCTTCGGTCTTTGCAACGCTCCAGCCACTTTTCAGAGGTGCATGCTGTCTATATACTCTGACATGACTGAGAGATTTATTGAGGTATTCATGGATGATTTCTCTATTTTTGGCACTTCCTATGATACTTGCTTGGCTAATTTGTCTTGTGTGCTCCAAAGATGTCAAGATAGTAACTTGGTACTCAATTGGGAAAAATGTCATTTTATGGTAAAAGATGGGATAGTCTTGGGTCATAGAATACAGAACAAGGGATAGAAGAGGATAGAGCCAAGATTATAATCATCAAAGACTTGCCCCTCCCACCAATGTACGTAGTGTTCGCAGTTTTCTTGGTCATGCGGGTTTTTGGGAGGTTTATCAAGGATTTTTCCAAAATAGCAAAACCACTTAGTCATTTGTTGGTCAAAGATGAAGACTTTAACTTCAACAAAGAGTGTCTGATGGCATTCAACTTGTTGAAAGAAAGATTAACAACGCACCTATTCGACAAAGACACGATTGGGATCTACCGTTTGAGCTGATGTGTGATGCCAGTGACTACGCCATAGGAGCTGTTTTGGGGCAAAGGAAGAACAAGTTGTTACATGTTATATATTATGCAAGTAAAGTTCTGAATGAGGCACAGCTGAACTATGCAACAACTGAGAAGGAAATGCTTGCAGTTATTTATGCCCTAGATAAGTTTAGACAGTATTTGATTGGTTCCAAAGTTATTATTTTTACAGATCATGCTCGGTATATCTGGGATGAACCTTTCTTATTTTTCAGGTGTACAGATGGAATGCTCCGGCGCTGTATCCCAGAGGAGGAAACTCATAAGATCCTCTGGCATTGTCACGGTTCAGATTATGGTGGACATTTCGCTGGAGAACGCACTGCTGCTAAGGTACTACAAAGCGGTTTTTATTGGCCTACATTGTACAAGGATGCTAGGAAGTTTGTGGAGCAATGTGATCGTTGCCAAAGAACAGGGAATATCTCTAGGAGACACGAGATGCCACTCAACAACATTCTTGTTATTGAGATATTTGATGTGTGGGGAATTGATTTTATGGGGCCATTCCCAAGTTCTTTTAACAACAAGTACATTCTTGTAGTTGTGGACTATGTCTCAAAGTGGGTGGAGGCAATTGCTCTTCCCACTAACGAAGCTAAGGTGGTGGTATCCTTTCTCAGAAAGAATATATTTAGCAGGTTCGGGGTACCGAGGGCCATTATCAGTGACGGAGGCACTCATTTTTGTAAATGACAGTTTCAATCATTGCTTAGCAAATATGGTGTCACTCATCGTGTCACTACTCCATATCACCCACAAACTAGTGGGCAAGTGGAGATATCTAACAGGGAATTGAAGCAAATTCTGGAGAAGACTGTTGGGAAGTCAAGGAAGGATTGGTCCCAGAAGCTTGATGATGCCTTGTGGGCATACCGAACGGCATTCAAGACTCCTATCGGCATGTCACCGTTTCAGCTATTATATGGTAAATCTTGCCACCTTCCAGTGGAGCTTGAGCATAAGGCACTTTGGGCAACTAAGCTGCTGAATTTTGATGCTAAATCTGCTGATGAAAAAAGGCTACTTCAGTTGAATGAACTTGATGAATTCAGAATTTTTGCATATGAGAGTGCTAGCCTCTACAAGGAGAGAACCAAGAGATGGCATGACAGGAGGATTCTTCCAAAAGAGTTTCATCCGGGACAGCAAGTATTACTTTATAACTCTCGTTTAAAACTTTTCCCGGGGAAATTGAAGTCTAGGTGGTCAGGACCGTTCGTAGTCAAGGAGGTTACACCTTTTGGTGCGATTGCCATTGCACCAATAGGTTCTGATGACGCTTTTAAAGTAAATGGGCAGAGGTTGAAGCCTTACCATGGTGGAGACATTGACAGAGGAAGAACCTCCGTGGCACTGGAAGCTGAGAATTAAGGAGATATCCGTCAGGCTCAGGACGTTAAACAAGCGCTGATTGGGAGGCAACCCAATGAGTTTTCGTCTTCATTTTTTATTCAGGAAGGGTGTGGAGCAAATTATAAGTTCCATCCTAAAAAAAAAATTAAAAAAAATTCCAGAAAGTTGGCGCCCAGGGCGCCAAAGTTGGCACCCACGGCGCCAACTCTCTGACCAAAGAGGGCCGCGAGCGTTAAAAAAAAAAATTACAGAAAGTTGGCACCCAAGGCGCCAACTTTCGGGTACCACACCAAAAAAAAATAATAATAATAATAAAAGTTAAAAAAACCCTCGTCTTCTCTCTTCCCCATCCCCCATCCCCGCCGCCCCCCTCCCCCCTCTCTTCCTCCTCCCTTCCTCCCTCATCGCCCCCCACCTTCACCGTCCAACCCTCCCTTTCTTCCACCGTTCCACCCCCCTTCTTCCCCCACCTCCTCCTTCCTCCCCCTTCTTCCTCCTCCCTCCGTCGGCCAGCCCAGACCCCCCTTCGTCCTCCTCCGTCCGTCGGCCAGCCCAGACACCCCCTTCGTCCTCCCACTTCCTCCTTCACCCACCCGGCCTCATCCCCACCCAAAACCGTCGACCACCCCCTTCCTCTTCTCCCACCCCATCCGTGGACCCCCTCCCCCGTTCTTCCTCCTCCATTTTTTTTCCTTTTTTCCAGACACCCACCCCCTTTCCCCACTATCGAGCCCCCCAACAAAACAAAAAACAAAAAAACAAAAAAAAATTCTTCTTTGCACCACAAGAGCACAATGGGCAAGGGGAAGGACAAGGACAAGGCCATTCAACCATATGCCCCTCCGGTTACTGGTTCCAAAAGAGCTCGAGCTTCTTCCTCCACTCACACCACCCCTAGAGGTTCCAAGTTTCTATCACCAGAAAGTAGGGAGCGGTACTGGTCTTGGTTTCTTCCCAAAAGCTTTGTCCCTGAGAGGGTGATTGATACATTCCTGCCTAGTGTACCACCAATCGAAGAAATCATCTGGCGCCGCCAATGGAAGAAATTGGTAACTTTCCCTACCAATAGCTCTAGTAAACTCTGTCAAGAATTTTTTGCCAATGCTGATGTTACACAGATAGGGGATACTCGTATATCTTGGGTTAGGGGTATATCTGTTCCTTTTGATGCTGCCACTATTGAGAGTTTTCTGGGCACTAGTTATGATCCAGGCAGCCCTTGTGCTTTCCACGATCATATGCAATTATTTGCCCCTATCCGTCCCAGACAATTTAGACCTGATATTGCTAATTCCGCTGAATCTCTGCGAGTGCGCATTGCCCATCCCTCTTCGGTCTGGTGTGATAGGCACAAATTACCTGGCATCCCTAAAAAATTGGCCAGGTCTGATCTTACTGCGGATGCCCGTCCCTGGTTTTATTTCATCAATAGCAACAACCTTCCATCTACTAACAATGGTGATGTCAACCTGGAGCGGGCTGTGCTCATTTCTGAAATCCTGGGCAATCGAAATCTCGACATAGCTTCGATCCTTTCCGATAGGATTGCCCAAACCATCACCTCGGGAAGGAAGGAGAGCAAATTGGGACATTCTGCCCTTATCATGCAACTGTGTCTTCGGGCAGGTGTCACAATTCCAGCTGATGAAGCTATGGATGTTCAGTTGGCTTCCCCGATTCAGTGGTCCACAATCCACAGCTGGACCTCGGATGCCTCCAGGCATGCCATGATGCGAACTCCGATACCGACACAGCCCTCCACCACTCCTGGCCCATCCACCACTCCGGCACCTACTGGTACCACCGATGAGCCCTCAGCTGATCCCACCACACTTAGGCAGCTACAACGCCAAGTGCGTTACCTGACCCGGATGGTCGAGGCCCTTTGCATCAAGCAGAATATTGACCCATCTAGTTGTCAACCTGCTGAGGACGACAACGATTCCGATGATGCGGTCACACATGCGGACGCCGATGACCACTCCGATGACTTTTGACAGGCGCGCTCTACATCAGAATTAAAGGCTTAACCCAGGGGAGTACTAGTTCCTTTCCTTTTATTTATTGTTCCAACATTGAGGACACTGTCTGATTTATGTGTGGGGTAGGGATATGATTTCTTTAGTGTTGCTTGTCCTTATTCAATTGAAAACAATTCTATTGAAAAAAATTCTTGAGTTTTTGTTCAGATTGACCTTAACTTTGAGCATCCCCATCTTAGAAAGTATTATCAAGTAAAACAATAAAAATGAAAAGAATGTGTCAACTAAGCCCCTGAGCATTGAATTTTTGTAAACAATCTGAAGATGTTTTGAATATTTTGATACCTGATTCCTCTAGGAGATGAGATTATGCCCTTTGTTGACCAAGTAAAACTTTTGTTTAGGGAAAGGACTCAAGTGAGTTACTATGAGAAAAAAAAACACAACTCCAATGACTTCTCTAGACCTACTTAGTAACCGGTGCTGCATCACCCATGTGCAGGGTCGCGTCAAACGGTAAGGTCAAAGAGGGTTATGAGTTGAGCTAAAAGCCTCTTGAGGTGTCTGTTGGAGTAACCAAGTAACCGGTACTGCATCACCCATGTGCAGTGTCGCGTAAAAAGGGGACCTACAACGGCTCAAGATTAAGGTCCTGTTGGAGTATCCGAGTAACCGGTGTTGCATCACCCATGTGCAGGGTCGCGTAAAAAGGGGACCTCCAACGGCTAAAAAAAATAATAATTAAAAAATAATAAATTAAAAAATAATAATTAAAAAAAATTTAAATAAAGTTATTTCTTACATGAGGATCCCTATGAAATTAACTACAAAGCTTGGTTTACTGGGGGCATTTGAATTTTTCTGGAGGAATTAAGTAGAATAATATTCTATTAAACGTATTGTGGTGCTTATTATCGGCTATTGTTTAAGGCTATTGGCTTAGTGACCCAGTCTTATAAGACATTAACCGAATAAATTATGATAACATGATCTGAGTGTGGTGGTAGCTGCTCACTGTTTAGGAAAGTCAAAGACAATGTCATTCTCATTTAGATAATGAATTCTATTTCTTTTGCTTGAGGACAAGCAAAGATATAAGTGTGGGAGAGTTTGATAAGTGCATATTTTATAATTAAATGAGTATCAATTCTGAGATATATTGGATTAAATTTATTACTATTGTATATATCTTGCAGGAGTTATTAGCTGATTGAGAAAGGAGCAGAAAAAGGAAATCAATTTGAATCAATTGTGTGATATGAGAGAGTTGATTACAAAATATTTGAAGGTGATTGGAGATCTCAAAAGGATATTGCATATCTTTCATTAAAGACAGGATCAGATCATGGCCCAAGTCAACCTAAGGGAATTTCTATATAAAGAACAAAGAAGTAACAAAAGCACAAAAGAAAGAAAGAAACATCCTTATGCTCTCTAAATCTCGGTATTTACCAAAGGTTTAGAGAGAAAGGACGAAGAAAAGAAGGAGACGTCTGAAGGAAGAAAGAGGACGCAAGAACAATTCTAATTTTCATCTCTCTTCTTCTATTTTGTTAACCTAGCTATGCTTGGCTAGTCTTCTTTAGTAGTTAGGGCGAGGATGAACCCTATGCGAGTTTAAGTATTTGTTTGAATTCTTGATTGAACGTTATTTACCATGATTGAATGAATTATCTTTGCTTAAAGCTTTCTTAAAGATTGATCACCTTCGATTGTTCATAGGTTGGTGTATGACAATAGAGATGTTGGTGCATTTAATCGAACCGTTAATTCGTCATAGAGTTGCATGACCTAGACATAGGCTTACGAGTTTATGCGATCTCATAATTCTGGTTTAAATACATTGATCTTTCCAAACAATACTAAGACATTAGGTTGTTTTCAAAGATAACGGACTAAGGTAGCGTCAAGACATTGGGACTTAGTCTAATTTTAGAGAATTGATCGTCAATCATGGGAATAATAGTCAATTAGGGATTTAATTCAAATACTTGAAGGAACATAGGGGGATTTCTATGCCCTAGCTGCGCTTTTCTCTATTGATTATCTTTTCTAAACAATCGCTCTTGAGACTCTTAATCTTGAATGCTTGTTCTTGATTAAATTCTTTAAAATTCTGTTTGGTTACAAATCACCCCCTATTACCCATTGATCCAACTAAAGCTGAAATAACGAATTAGTGGTTGGAGTACTATTCCTCGTGGGAACGATCTTTTACTCACTACTTTATTACTTGTAACGACCGGTGCACTTGCCGAAGTCGCTATCAACACACCCCACCCCTTTTTGGCTAAACGCCATATACGTGCACAGTGATCTAACATTCTCCTTGGTATCTTCCTAATAGATATATTGGAGTAATCATTCTCTCTTTGGTATCTATCTTATAGATATCTTGGAGAGACTATCTGATCCAATATCAATACACTAGCCCATCGGCTAGACATCTGTGTTCTACACCAGAACAAAAGACATTAGTAGTCTTCCATGTTTCATCAATGGCTTCTAATATTGTGGGCCTATGACCCCACAATTTGGAGGCATTTCTAAAACTAGAGAAGCTTTTGTTAAAGTGACACAAAATCGGGATTTTAGAAAGCCATATTTAGACTGGTTATAGAGGTTCTGGTCTAAAAAGTATGACCGATGCAATTTCATAATTATAAAGAAATTTTTAGACCAGTTCCTTTAATATAAAGTTTAAAAGATATTATTCTGATCGGTTTACCAAACAACCTGTCTAAAAAGATAAAAATAAAAATAAAATAAAAAGTAAATTACTTTTTACACCCATTGTCTTGTTTGACCGGTCTAAAAGATAAAATATTTTAGACCTTATGTTTCTTATAATAGGTCTAAAGGATGAGGAATAAAAAAATATTTATTACTTTTAAAACAAGTTGTTAAAACTAACTAGTCTAAAATGTGAACTTTAATTTTAAGACCTTTTTTTAGCATAATCGGTCTAAAATATTAGCTCCAAATTACAACTCACTCACTGAATCTTCTCTTTGTCACGCCAAAAATTGAATTTCTCTCTCTAAACCTCTCTTCCTCTTGCAAAAACTCCCATTCCGCAGCAGACAGACGACGCCTCACCCATCACCATGATTTCTATTATTCTCGCTCTCCGGTTCCAAACAGTTTCATTCCCTCAGGAAGATGACTTCACTAACACCACTAGCTCTCAATCTCTCAGCCTATCAGAGTCAAGACGACCTTTGTGCACATAAAGGAAAAAATCTCACTTAATCTTAGTATCGTCTGACTAGTTCTTCGATCTTGTAAGTTCAATCTGTTTATTCTCAACTTTTACTGGGATCTAGTTTTTGCTACAATGTCTCCAATTGAAAAGAGACACCTTTTCAAGGATAAAGATTTATTCTAGCATTGTGGATTCCTTTCTTTTGGACAACAAAAGAATCAAGCTCTTGATATGATTTTTTTTTTTAGGCTTCATTGTGATTTTGGGCACTTTAGATTTGAGAATGAGTGCCAATGACATTTCTCTTTCTTATGGATAAAGAATGATGACAATTAAGGTCCTAAGTGTTTTATACCTAAATGCCATACTTTTTTGAAATCTATAACTTCAAGTTATGCCATATGTTGTATTCTATGAAATGTCTGCTCCATGTTAAGAAAAAATTTGACATTCGGGAATTTGGATTTAAAGAACGTGTTTTCATTGTTTTGTTTGTAAATTGATGCTTTGTAAAAAAATCTTTCGTTCAATATTTTTTGTAACGCATGTCCTCTTTTGGTTTTTTAAGAAACAATGCTTGTTATTATTTTTGATATAGTCCTTGAGAGCCAACGGAAAAAAGCTTTTGTTTTTGAAGGAGGCAAATGGAATAGGGTAGAAATTTCTATGCCTTCCCATTCTTGGACAAATCAAAAAGTGGACCCACTACTACAAAAAACAGATATGGTGTCCCTAAACAACATCCTTTTTTAAAAAAGGAAGTAAAAAAAGAAGCGGTGACATTTTTGTAATTATTTAGAGACTTTAGACATCCCAATTTAAAATTAGGACGCCTAAAATATACTTTTGGCATCCCAATTTTAAATTGGGACGCCAAAAATGAACCCTGGCGCCACTTTTGGCGCCGAAGTAGTATTTTTGGCGTCCCAAAATAAATTTAGGACGCCAAAAACATTATTTTTGGCATCCCAAATTTAAATTAGGACGCCAAAAGTGAACACTGGCATCATTTCTAGCGCCAAAATAATATTTTTGGCGTCCCAAAATCAATTTGGGATGCCAAAAACATTATTTTTGGTCCCAAATTTAAATTGGGACGCAACAAAGCAACGCCTCGATCTGCACAACTACGCTAAGTCTTCTCTTCTCTCCTCATTTCATTTCTTCATTTCTAAAAGACAAGCTCTCCTCTGCACCTTTAACGTTCAGATCTGGCGATGCGAACCTCGTCGACCTTCACCATTGCCCCTCTTTCGTCGTCGCCCCTCCTCTGCTATCCTCCTTTCTCCGTCAACCAATGCCTCTTATGCTTTAGCGACTTCCGACTCATCTCCAATCCCTAGCCTCCTATATTGGTTCTAAAGCTAAACCCCAGACTAAAGAAGGTTAAAGAATTAGAGAAAACCAATCGGAGTAATCTTTGTTCATCATTGCAGAGTATGAGAGAATCTAATTTCTCATTTCTTTCTTTATCATTTGCTATATGATTTTAAGGCCTATTGTTTTTGGGTTTTTGCACTGGCTTAACAATTGCGTAGGGAAGAAAAAATACAGACATTTTTTTACCCTTATGGTTGCTGCTCTCCTCTTGGTAAGTAAGATTGTTCCCCTAATGTCTTGCTTATCATTCCTATGGTCATAACCAGCCTTTCCCATATGACCTGCCTTAGATTCTGTGTAGAAATCTTATACTTGATAAAATCTTCAATCTTCTCATAAACTTCTTTAGCCCCCCCCCCCCTCCATTAGAGTAAAGTTCATGACATGGTTTATGAGTGTATTATCTCATATGTGCCTTGGATGATAAAGAATGTTCCTTTTGATCTATGATTTTAGGTTTTCCCATTGATTACTGAGTGTGTAATATGCCTTGGGACTATAGAATATGCCTATTCATCTATTGCATTTGGGTGTCCCTATCAAGTGCCAAATTCTTGTCTTTCTCATAAGATAATTATATTGTACCATCCTATGTCTGTCTCAATTGTTCTTAAAAGCAACATTTCCTAACCTGAAGGCCATCTTAAAGGCTAAGAGTAAGCTTTTAGTTTTCCTGGTCATTTTCATTTTGATTAATGATTGACAGGTATATACATGATTTGTGCACATTGGGCTTGAGATTGCAGCTTATTCTTCAATGGTCAACTGGTGTGTTTGTGCTTATACAATGTTTTATTGAAAGGAAGCAATTTTATGGGGATATCAGCTTCAAGTTGGGAAGTAGTTTCTCTCTAGTTCCATATACTATGTGGTGGTTAGTGTTCTGTTCATTTTATTTTTTGATATATATTATGTACCTACTGCTATAAAAATGGGTTATATACTTTTGCATGCTATTATTTTGGTAGTCCTTTAATGTATCAAAAAAATTATTTTCTCTCCCTTATTTGAAAGGATTTTCATATTTAATGTGATGCAATTTAGAATGTTTTTATAAAAACGAGTTTGAGACAATTTGGAGAAAGATTTCAAGAGAAACTTTCATGATTAAAGCAACTTGATACCAAAAATGGGCAAAATAATCATAGAATATAAAATGATAAGGTTCCAAAATGCTCATTTATATTCGGTAGTAAGTTGAGGTATGATCCATAAAGTCCAAATTTCTTTGTTGAGGTTGGGATTTCTTCCTTAATGATTGTGTCAAGCTATCACTTGTTTGGCAAAGATGATGTTGCTTTGAATGTTGTAGCCAATATATTTCTTTTGATTGATCGTCAAAGAATCTTTCCTTAATTTAATAGTTTCTTCTTATAGTACATTAAGGAAAGTTCATACACAGAACGAATTCTCCTACCAGAAATTGAAGACTTTCTTGCAAAGGAGAATTATTAGTGCAATTAAATATCAAAATATTCCTTTCTACATGATATTTTCAAATTAAGATAGTGAAAGGAAAATATATTATTAACTCATCATCAAAACTAATAAAAGATAGTGAATGCAAATGAGTATGCTTAATAAGGATTTTATTATGATAGAGGAGATGAGCTTTTAAGATATAAAACACAAGTGAATGTGAAGCTCCCACTTAATGGATGCATGACTAAAAAATATGTGAAGCTCCCCCTTAATGATACCAAATGATAATGTGATACCAAATGTTATGAGGTCTGGATACCCTCAGTGAACATAACTTGGTACCTCAAAATTAAGAACTTTTCATTTCACTTTTGTGGACTTGAAATTGGTATGAATAAATGACTTATGTTTTCTATGATGATAAAAGTATTTAAAGCATAAAGATCATTTTATAAATTAGTTTCCTTGGGCTAAACTTCATGAAATAAAGTTGAATGAATAAAATCAAGTTAGCCTAGCATGATTATTATATATTATTTCAAAATACAATACCTCACTTAAGTAATATCGTAATTACTCGAGTCATAATCCTCTGTAGTCTATTGATGCATTGATGGCTAGTTACCATATAATGATATGATCAGTACTAACGATCTCTAAAGATGGATGTAAAGGAACTTCAAGAGGATGAGTCTTTGTATCCAACTGCTCTGAAGGCATCTTAAGAGCAGAAATCCCAAATGATCTTTGAATAGTTTCTCATCAGGCTAGTATGCTCATGTGTCATTTTGGTCTAAGCCTTTTGCTATTCTAATAAGGGCCTTCAAGTTTTAGTTGATCAAGTCACGGAGTTTTCTAATCTTTCACAAAAGTAATAAACTTCAATATTGCTTGTGACAAGCTCAATGTGAGATTGTTGAATCTCCTTTCTCAAATAGCCTAAGATAGATTGACCAAATGAGGGATAACCAGGGAACCAGTTCTAGCAGGATACTATGTCTCAACTAGAAAGTAACTAGCTAGTGATAAGGTGTCATTCAAGGTATTACTTGAGTGATATCACAAAATCTGCAAACACTGCCAATAAGGCATATTCTGTTCTCCTATGTTCTTTGTATACAACAACAGAACATTTTAGCCAACTCCTGCAAAACTATAAATACATGTTCTTTGATACCCAACTTTTTTTTGGGTCCACACAAGGTTAAACATAACAACTCTTATGCTCTTATACAATTAAATCATAAGATATTTAAGCAAAAGAGTATACTAACCCAATCAAATACCACAATATAATTTTACCCAATTAAATAAATTCAATCCAATGAATCATAAAGGGTAGCAAATAAATGATACCAAGAATGTTATTTATCAATGACAATTTGTAAATACACTTTACGTAGGAAAGTATGTCATTGATATGAATCTCATGTAATCTGTAGATGAGATTAAATTTTCAAAAATGATTATGAAACATGCAAATTGTTTCAAATCTTAACTGTTCCTTAAAATCATGATAGTGTATTATGAAATTGAGATTTTAATGTATGAAAAATTCATTTATGAAAATGTTTAAAATCAATGCACATGCAAAACATTGTGGAAGTCAACATGTTAAAAAACATGTCAGAGTGCTTCAATTTTTGGAGAACATGTCAGACATTGAAGTTAACATGTTCAAGAATTTTCCCAAAGCAAAAGTCATAAGGAAATGAATTAGCTAAAAAGGCTAAGTAGGATAGAAATATATAGGCACAATGACTTTGCTATTGCCCAAGAGATAATCTTGTATTTTTGAATTGTGTCTAGAAATATATAAATATTCTAGACAATAATTTGAATACACGGCTATAGCTACTCAAAAATGGATCAAGACAAATGTTTATGCATTTGAGTAACAAATGAGTACTAGGATTCATGGACGATGAAGTACATACTAATTAGTCCAAATGACTAGAGTTCTAAAAATTATCCTACTAAGTTATTCCACTTATGGTTAATGCCTTTACATTCAATGCACTAATGATCCTTCATCATGCTTGGAATAACTTGGCCAATAATGATTTATGCATTAGGTACAATGCTTTCACGAATTGAATTATTTTCTTAGGGATAGGCTTGAAACTCATATAGATGATCAACTTGTTAGATATGAGGTCTAACATGATTGAGAAGAAAGACTATGGAGTTCAAGCATCAGAATGAATACCAAAGATCAATATGTGAATGATAGGGAAAACTCTACTAGACAAATTTGAAGCATATCTGACATTTAATATACAAATATTTAACTTCCAATTTTTGAAACACCATTTTAATGCAATAAAAGTATGAATATTTTCTAAAACATGTGTATGCATTTTTATAAAACAAGGTGAGTTGTAATCGAAATAGGTTTTAGAATTGTGCTTTTCAAAAACATAAACTTAGAAAGTTATGCACAACTTCACTTATGGTCCATTTAGCAATCTGAAAAACATTTTGAAAACCATAAATGATTGATTGCTAATGGAATGCGATAATAGAAAAGTATTCATTACCCACATATGTAATTCATTTAAGTGCAAGATAGGTAAGAATTAGATATCACGGTAATTCTTCTTGCTCTTGTAGTAACTTGCTTGGTTAAGATAGATTGATGTAATGTCTCCTTTTTTGACGTTCACCAACAATATATCAAGCATAGCTTGTTTAGCTTCCCAAGACTTGAATTTTTTCTCTATGTAGTTGCATTCTTGAGAAGCTTTTTCTCATCCTAAAAAACCATATAAATCTTTTTCTTCCTTGGTATCCAACTTTGCTTGGATCCATTAATTATTAGCTTATAGAAATCAAAATTCGCATGCACATAAAATATAATCATTCAAAACAATTGAGCAGAGCACGACTTTCTGCATAAAAGAAAGGCTTTCTTTCCAAATCATCATGTATGCATGAAGAATTAAACTATTGAACATTGAAATCCCTTTATAAATAAATCTATTAAATGGATTTGTAAGGGATGTAAAAACTTAATTTCAAAATAGTTTACAATGTTTATTCCTAAGGTTCCAAAATATAAAACCTCAATAAATATTAAAGATAATAGCATAGGAGGTTTTACCATTGTATACATTTGCCTTAGGTGTTTGGAGGATTGGCTTTGCTTACTCATTGATTCTTTATATGTTTTACTATGGGTGTTTGCAAAACTTTCTCAAAAGATATAGACTTCAATAGTCTTCTGTTTAATATTTGAGAGATTTTCCTTTTCTTGTTCTCCTCAAGATAGTTGAATGGTACTCTATGGTGGTCTTTGTTCTTGAGGTAGAACATACTCCTCTTGCTTGTATCATTACTTCTTTTGATTTGAGGATGAGGTTGTAGCAATGGATTCTCCAAAAGCTCTCCTAAATGATGTGAGTTTACTTTTAAGTTCATGAGAAACTCTTGGTCTTATCTTCTTCTCCTATGTACCATGATGTCCATTGATTTTCGAATCATCCTGCATACATGGAACACTAGATGGACATTTTGGTACCCACGTATACTTGGGTCCTTTTATGTTAGTGTTGGACCTTACTTGTCCTTTCGAAACCCAAATATCTTTATTTCTTACATTAGAATTTCCCCTAATATAGCATATATGAGAAATATGACAAGATTTTTTACAATAATTGCAAACAATAGAATGATGCTTATTATGAACATTTTTGCAAGTATTGTACTAGCTGAGTGGATGCAATATCAAATGACACATATTTGTAAATTTTTTCTTCCCACATGATTTTCTAGCATGATAGAAAACAATTTTGTTTTTCACAAATGAATCAATAGTTGGTTGGAAAACAGTTTTATGCAATTTTTCAAAATCGTTTTTCTTAAACTCACAGGAAGAATTGAAACTTTTTAACATAATAGCATCTTGAGCTCTAGATAATGATTCATCAAAATTGTGCATGATGATCTCTGCCTGGGAATCACCTTTCTCTTGTTCTTCTGTGTCGACTAGATCATGGAAGCATTTTCTGATTTCACCTTCTTCTTTCTCAACTTCCATTTGTTCATCAATCGTGGATATACAACAAGGTAACTATCAATGAGTACCTAAGGGATCTTACAAGGTTCTTAAGACACAAACTAACCCGAAAGGACCCAAGAAAAGATGTGTACCTAAAACTTGATTTCTTGTGATTTGTAGGTTTGTCTAAGAGCATTGAAATCCAACAAGTGGTATATTGATAGTGGATGCTCTAGACACATTACCAGAGATCATACTAAATTTGCTACTCTCAAGACCAAGGATGGTGGTAGGGTGACTTTTGGTGGTAACCAATCTGGAAGGATTGTTGGAATTGGTGAAGTTGATAACAACGATGGACCTCAAATTAAAGACGTATACCTTGTAGAAGGTCTCTGCCACAACCTCCTCAACGTAAGCCAAAGCACAGACAAAGGTAACTTGGTTATCTTCGACTCTGAGGAATGCTTGATTGTCAGCAAAAATGATCTACCCCTAATCAATATCAAATCAAAAGCCTTATTTAGGGCTCCTAGAGAAGGTAACTGCTACACTTTGAATCTCTCTAGTGATTCCAATAGAATTACTTCTGAAAATTGCTTTATTAGCAACTTGGAAGAAAGTTGGTTATGGCACAAGCGTTTAGCTCATGTCAATATGTTTCAACTTGACAAATTGCTAAGAAAGGATTTAGTTATTGGTTTACCAAAACTCAATTTCAAAAGGACATGATTTGTGATGCTTGTCAGAAAGGTAAACAAACTAAATCATCTTTTAAATCTAAAAATGAAATGTCATCTAACAGACCCTCCAACTGCTTCATATGGATCAAGTTAGACCAGCAAGAGTAAAAAGCCTTGGAGGCAATCTCTATACTCTGGTTATTGTTGATGATTTCTCAAGATTTTATTGGACTATATTTTTATCATCAAAAGATGAAACATTTGATTAGTTTGTTGTTTTTGCCAAAAAGGTCCAAAACAAGAAAGGTATTTCTATTTCAGGTATAAGAACTGATCATGGTGGAGAATTCGAGAATAATGCCTTCGAAGAATCTTGTGATGCCCATGGGATAGATCATAATTTCCCTGCCCCGAGGACTCCTCAACAAAATGGTGTTGTGGAGAGAAAGAATCGTGCCCTCACTGAGATGGCAAGAGCAATGCTTAATGAGAATCAAACTTCTCAAGTCTTTTGGGCTGATGCAATGAGTATTGCTTGCTACATATCAAATCGTGCATACATCATTTGATATAGTGATAAGTGTATCCTTGGATGTATCTTATAGATTATCCTAAATGTCCCTGGTCGGTCATCTATGTGAGAGCAAAGATGAAATAAGGCCAGTATGACGTTGATGAGTATGGAGATATGAATCAAAGTCATAGGCACTTGTAAGAGTATAAGGTGCTGGATCGACCCATTATGAGAAAGCTGCATGGATTTAGTCATAAGCTTATCTCATGTATAACCGCATCACAACGCCCTTTGACCTGAGTGTTGGGATCCGTACACGCAGCGGAGCAAAAAAAATTTACGAATCCCATCGGAGGATCGCTCAATAGCGTTTAAATCAAGGTTCATGGAATCCAAATCATACCTATGCGTAGGGTTCAGCGTTTCGTTCGACTCGGCCTGGTTCGCATCTCAAACGTCTTGTGTCTCGACCGTCATACGTCTCAGACGTGGTTCCATCTCGTTCGATCAAACAGGGCTGGTAGGCTACCTTCTCGATCAGCAGAAGTCGACTCTTCGAATCGCCTTCCTCTACTGGTATCCACACGAATAACTCAAACACAGACGACAGTGTGCTAGCGCCTTTAGTATTCTCGCGTCTCTCAATTCTCTCTAAGGCTTCTCGCGGCTTTCTAATACAATCGACAAAAAGTCTCGTAGGTTTTTCTAAACCTAGCAGGCGTATTATATTCAAAATTTTGAATCTGGATTAAAAAATATATTAATTAAATTTATCTGATAGATCTAATCTAATCTATTTATTTATTCCAAATTAAAAGCCTTCTGATTAAATTTATCTCTATAAATTAAATCCGAGAAATGATATCTTTATTCGAAAATTAAATCCGAGATACAATATCTCTATTTGTTTTAGATATTTAATTTATCAAATAAATTAAACACAAACAAATATTATATAATAATATCATAATCTTTATTAATTAATATTATTATATTAATTTCAAATTTTATATACATACATATATATATATATTATATCCATCCTAGATTAAATACAGTATTCAATAGATATTAGACATATCTGAGATTCAATGAATCTGGACGTTTTTGCTCGTGTTGGAAAAAACCAAAAAACACACACACACACATGAAAAGAGAGTCAAGCTCAAAGAAAATATGACAACAAAATAATAAATCTAAATCATATAATTTAAAAACATACACATGAGAACAAACTGGAAAAAACAAAAAAAACACACACACACATGAAAAGAGAGTCAAGCTCAAAGAAAATATGACAACAAAATAATAAATCTAAATCATATAATTTAAAAACATACACATGAGTAGAAACTGGAAAAAAAAAAAACATACACACACATGAGAAGAGAGTCAAGCTCAAAGAAAATATGACAACAAAATAACAAATCTAAATCAAATAATTTAAAAACAAACACATGAGGAGAAACTGGAAAAAACAAAAAACAAAAACACACAGACACACATGAAAAGGAGAGAATTTTTTGATACATATACATAATAAATAATAAGTGTTACAATAAATAAACATTACTTAAAGCAAAAAAATTAACTCACTAAATAGTAACGTAACAAAAAATAAGCAACCCAATATAAAGTTATGAAGTTATAAACCTAAGGAAAAGATAACTAATTTATACGCGCACCTTTAGATGAGAAACATAAACAAGACAATAAGCGATTAAGTAATAAAAAAAATTGTAACTCAAAGAAAATATGACAACAAAATAACAAATCTAAATCAAATAATTTAAAAAAATACACATGAGAAGAAACTGGAAAAAAAAAAACACAAACACACACACACACATTAGAAGAGAGTCAAGCTCAAAGAAAAACCAAAATAACAAATCAAAATCAAATAATTTAAAAACATACACATGAGAAGAAACTGGAAAAAACAAAAAAAAAAACACACACACACACATGAGAAGAGAGTCAACGATAAAGGAGGGAATTTTTTGGTACATATACATGATAAAATAATAAGTGTTACAATAAATAAACATTAATTAAAGAAAAAAATTAACAAATTAAATAATAACGTAACAAAAAATAAGCAACCCACTATAAACTTATGAAGTCATAAAGCTAAGGAAAAGTTAACTAACTTATACGCGCACCTTTTGATGAGAAAAATAAACAAGACAACGAATAGTAAGAAAAAAATTTAATGATTAAGTCAAATATTAAAAAAAAATAGTAACTCAAAGAAAATATGACAACAAAATAACAAATCTAAATCAAATAATTTAAAAACATACACGTGGGAACAAACTGGAAAAAAAAAAAAAACACACACACATGAGAAGAGAGTCAAGCTCAATGAAAATATGACAACAAAATAACAAATCTAAATTAAATAATTTAAAAACATACACACGAGAAGAAACTGGAAAAAACCAAAACACACACACACACATGAAAAGGAGAGAACTTTGTGATACATATACATGATAAATAATAAGTGTTACAATAAATAAACAATACTTAAAGCAAAAAAATTAACTCACTAAATAGTAACGTAACAAAAAAGAAGCAACCCAATATAAAGTTATGAAGTTATAAACCTAAGGAAAAGATAACTAATTTATACGCGCACCTTTAGATGAGAAACATAAACAAGACAATAAGCGATTAAGTCAAATATAAAAAAAAAATTGTAACTCAAAGAAAATACGACAACAAAATAACAAATCAAAATCAAATAATTTAAAAACATACACATGAGGAGAAACTGGAAAAAAACAAAAACAAAAACACACACACACAAGAAAAGGAGAGAATTTTTTGATACATATACATGATAAATAAAAAGTGTTACAATAAATAAACATTAATTAAAGCAAACAAATTAACTCACTAAATAGTAACGTAACAAAAAATAAGCAACCCAATATAAAGTTATGAAGTTATAAACCTAAGGAAAAGATAACTAATTTATACGCGCACCTTTAGATGAAAAACATAAACAAGACAATAAGCGATTAAGTCAAATATAAAAAAAAAATTTGTAACTCAAAGAAAATATGACAACAAAATAACAAATCAAAATCAAATAATTTAAAAAACATACACATAAGAAGAAACTGGAAAAAAAAAAAAACACGCACACACATACATGTGAAGAGAGTCAAGCTCAAAGAAACAACAAAATAACAAATCCAAATCAAATAATTTAAAAACATACACATGAGAAGAAACTGGAAAAAAAAAACACACACACACACACACACACATGAGAAGAGAGTCAACGATAAAGGAGGGAATTTTTTGATACATATACATGATAAATAATAAGTGTTACAATAATTAAACATTAAATAAAGAAAAAAATTAACTAATTAAATAATAATGTAACAAAAAATAAGCAACCCACTATAAACTTATGAAGTCATAAAGCTAAGGAAAAGTTAACTAACTTATACGCGCACCTTTTGATGAGAAACATAAACAAGACAACGAATAGTAAGAAAAAAATTTAATGATTAAGTCAAATATTAAAAAAATAGTAACTCAAAGAAAATATGACAACAAAATAACAAATCTAAATCAAATAATTTAAAAACATATACGTGGGAACAAACTGGAAAAAACAAAAAAAACACACACACACATGAGAAGAGAGTCAAGCTCAATGAAAATATGACAACAAAATAACAAATCTAAATTAAATAATTTAAAAACATACACATGAGAAGAAACTGGAAAAAACCAAAACACACACACACACATGAAAAGGAGAGAACTTTGTGATACTTATACATGATAAATAATAAGTGTTACAATAAATAAACAATACTTAAAGCAAAAAAATTAACTCACTCAATAGTAACGTAACAAAAAATAAGCAACCCAATATAAAGTTATGAAGTTATAAACCTAAAGAAAAGATAACTAATTTATACGCGCACCTTTAGATGAGAAACATAAACAAAACAACGAATAATAAGAAAAAAATTAAGTGATTAAGTCAAATAAAAAAAAATAGTAACTTAAAGAAAATATGACAACAAAATAACAAATCTAAATCAAATAATTTAAAAACATACACATGAGAATAAACTGGAAAAAACAAAAAAACACACACACACACATGAAAACAGAGTCAAGCTCAAAGAAAATATGACAACAAAATAATAAATCTAAATCATATAATTTAAAAACATACACATGAGAAGAAACTGGAAAAAACAAAAAAAACACACACACACACATGAGAAGAGAGTCAACGATAAAGGAGGGAATTTTTTGGTACATATACATGATAAAATAATAAGTGTTACAATAAATAAACATTAATTAAAGAAAAAAATTAACAAATTAAATAATAACGTAACAAAAAATAAGCAACCCACTATAAAGTCATAAAGCTAAGGAAAAGTTAACTAACTTATACGCGCACCTTTTGAAGAGAAACTTAAACAAGACAACGAATAGTAAGAAAAAAATTTAATGATTAAGTCAAATATTAAAAAAAAAATAGTAACTCAAAGAAAATATGACAACAAAATAACAAATCTAAATCAAATAATTTAAAAACATACACGTGGGAACAAACTGGAAAAAACCAAAAAAACACACACAAACACATGAGAAGAGAGTCAAGCTCAATGAAAATATGACAACAAAATAACAAATCTAAATTAAATAATTTAAAAACATACACACGAGAAGAAACTGGAAAAAACCAAAACACACACACACACATGAAAAGGAGAGAACTTTGTGATACTTATACATGATAAATAATAAGTGTTACAATAAATAAACAATACTTAAAGCAAAAAAATTAACTCACTAAATAGTAACGTAAAAAAAATAAGCAACCCAATATAAAGTTATGAAGTTATAAACCTAAGGAAAAGATAACTAATTTATACGTGCACCTTTAGATGAGAAACATAAACAAAACAACGAATAGTAAGAAAAAAATTAAGTGATTAAGTCAAATAAAAAAAATAGTAACTTAAAGAAAATATGACAACAAAATAACAAATCTAAATCAAATAATTTAAAAACATACACATGAGAAGAAACTGGAAAAAACAATAAAAACACACACACACACATGAAAAGAGAGTCAAGCTCAAAGAAAATATGACAACAAAATAATAAATCTAAATCATATAATTTAAAAACATACACATGAGAAGAAACTGAAAAAAAACGCAAACACACACACACACATTAGAAGAGAGTCAAGCTCAAAGAAACAACAAATAATTTAAAAACATACACATGAGAAGAAACTGGAAAAAAAAAAAAAAACACACACACACACACACACATGAGAAGAGAGTCAACGATAAAGGAGGGAATTTTTTGATACATATACATGATAAATAATAAGTGTTACAATAATTAAACATTAAATAAAGAAAAAAATTAACTAATTAAATAATAAGGTAACAAAAATAAGCAACCCACTATAAACTTATGAAGTCATAAAGCTAAGGAAAAGTTAACTAACTTATACGCGCACCTTTTGATGAGAAACATAAACAAGACAACGAATAGTAAGAAAAAAATTAAATGATTAAGTCAAATATTAAAAAAAAAAATAGTAACTCAAAGAAAATATGACAACAAAATAACAAATCTAAATCAAATAATTTAAAAACATAAACGTGGGAACAAACTGGAAAAAAAAAAACACACACACACACACACATGAGAAGAGAGTCAAGCTCAATGAAAATATGACAACAAAATAACAAATCTAAATTAAATAATTTTAAAAAAATACACATGAGAAGAAACAGGAAAAAAAAAAACACAAACACACACACACACATTAGAAGAGAGTCAAGCTCAAAGAAACAACAAAATAACAAATCAAAATCAAATAATTTAAAAACATACACATGAGAAGAAACTGGAAAAAACAAAAAAAACACACACACACATGAGAAGAGAGTCAACGATAAAGGAGGGAATTTTTTGGTACATATACATGATAAAATAATAAGTGTTACAATAGATAAACATTAATTAAAGAAAAAAATTAACAAATTAAATAATAACGTAACAAAAAATAAGCAACCCATATAAACTTATGAAGTCATAATGTTAAGGAAAAGTTAACTAACTTATACGCGCACATTTTGATGAGAAACATAAACAAGACAACGAATAGTAAGAAAAAAATTTAATGATTAAGTCAAATATAAAAAAAATAGTAACTCAAAGAAAATATGTCAACAAAATAGCAAATCTAAATCAAATAATTTAAAAAATACACGTGGGAACAAACTGGAAAAAACAAAAAAAAAAACACACACACACACACATGAGAAGAGAGTCAAGCTCAATGAAAATATGACAACAAAATAACAAATCTAAATTAAATAATTTAAAAACATACACACGAGAAGAAACTGGAAAAAACCAAAACACACACACACACATGAAAAGGAGAGAACTTTGTGATACTTATACATGATAAATAATAAGTGTTACAATAAATAAACAATACTTAAAGCAAAAAAATTAACTCACTAAATAGTAACGTAAAAAAAATAAGCAACCCAATATAAAGTTATGAAGTTATAAACCTAAGGAAAAGATAACTAATTTATACGTGCACCTTTAGATGAGAAACATAAACAAAACAACGAATAGTAAGAAAAAAATTAGGTGATTAAGTCAAATAAAAAAAATAGTAACTTAAAGAAAATATGATAACAAAATAACAAATCTAAATCAAATAATTTAAAAACATACACATGAGAAGAAACTGGAAAAAACAAAAAAAAACACACACACACACATGAAAAGAGAGTCAAGCTCAAAGAAAATATGACAACAAAATAATAAATCTAAATCATATAATTTAAAAACATACACATGAGAAGAAACTGAAAAAAAACGCAAACACACACACACACATTAGAAGAGAGTCAAGCTCAAAGAAACAACAAATAATTTAAAAACATAGACATGAGAAGAAACTGGAAAAAAAAAAAAAACATGCACACACACACATGAGAAGAGAGTCAAGCTCAAAGAAAGTATGACAACAAAATAACAAATCTAAATCAAATAAATTAAAAACATACACATGAGGAGAAACTGGAAAAAAAACAAAAACAAAAACACACACACACAAGAAAAGGAGAGAATTTTTTGATACATATACATGATAAATAATAAGTGTTACAATAAATAAACATTACTTAAAGCAAAAAACTTAACTCACTAAATAGTAACGTAACAAAAAAATAAGCAACCCAATATAAAGTTATGAAGTTATAAACCTAAGGAAAAGATAACTAATTTATACGCGCACCTTGAGACAAACATAAACAAGACAATAAGCGATTAAGTCAAATATAAAAAAAAATGTAACTCAAAGAAAATATGAAAACAAAATAACAAATCTAAATCAAATAATTTAAAAAAATACTGGAAAAAAAAACGAAAACACACACACACATTAGAAGAGAGTCAAACTCAAATAAACAACAAAATAACAAATCCAAATCAAATAATTTAAAAACATACACATGAGAAGAAACTGGAAAAAAAAAACACACACACACATGAGAAGAGAGTCAACGATAAAGGAGGGAATTTTTTGATACATATACATGATAAATAATAAGTGTTACAATAAATAAACATTAAATAAAGAAAAAATTAACTAATTAAATAATAAGGTAACAAAAAATAAGAAACCCACTATAAACTTATGAAGTCATAAAGCTAAGGAAAAGTTAACTAACTTATACGCGCACCTTTTGATGAGAAACATAAACAAGACAACGAATAGTAAGAAAAAAATTTAATGATTAAGTCAAATATTAAAAAAAAAAAATAGTAACTCAAAGAAAATATGACAACAAAATAACAAATCTAAATCAAATAATTTAAAAACATAAACGTGGGAACAAACTGGAAAAAACAAAAAAAAACACACACACACACACATGAGAAGAGAGTCAAGCTCAATGAAAATATGACAACAAAATAACAAATCTAAATTAAATAATTTTAAAAAAATACATGAGAAGAAACAGGAAAAAAAAAACACAAACACACACACACACATTAGAAGAGAGTCAAGCTCAAAGAAACAACAAAATAACAAATCAAAATCAAATAATTTAAAAACATACACATGAGAAGAAACTGGAAAAAACAAAAAAACACACACACACATGAGAAGAGAGTCAACGATAAAGGAGGGAATTTTTTGGTACATATACATGATAAAATAATAAGTGTTACAATAGATAAACATTAATTAAAGAAAAAAATTAACAAATTAAATAATAACGTAACAAAAAATAAGCAACCCATATAAACTTATGAAGTCATAATGTTAAGGAAAAGTTAACTAACTTATACGCGCACATTTTGATGAGAAACATAAACAAGACAACGAATAGTAAGAAAAAAATTTAATGATTAAGTCAAATATAAAAAAAATAGTAACTCAAAGAAAATATGTCAACAAAATAGCAAATCTAAATCAAATAATTTAAAAACATACACGTGGGAACAAATTGGAAAAAACAAAAAAAAAAACACACACACACACACGTGAGAAGAGAGTCAAGCTCAATGAAAATATGACAACAAAATAACAAATCTAAATTAAATAATTTAAAAACATACACACGAGAAGAAACTGGAAAAAACCAAAACACACACACACACATGAAAAGGAGAGAACTTTGTGATACATATACATGATAAATAATAAGTGTTACAATAAATAAACAATACTTAAAGCAAAAAAATTAACTCACTAAATAGTAACGTAAAAAAAATAAGCAACCCAATATAAAGTTATGAAGTTATAAACCTAAGGAAAAGATAACTAATTTATACGCGCACCTTTAGATGAGAAACATAAACAAGACAATAAGCGATTAAGTCAAATGTAAAAAAAAAAAAATTGTAACTCAAAGAAAATACGACAACAAAATAACAAATCTAAATTAAATAATTTAAAAAAAATACACATGAGAAGAAACTGGAAAAAAAAAAAAACACAAACACACATTAGAAGAGAGTCAAGCTCAAAGAAACAACAACATAACAAATCAAAATCAAATAATTTAAAAACACACACATGAGAAGAGAGTCAACGATAAAGGAGGGAATTTTTTGGTACATATACATGATAAAATAATAAGTGTTACAATAAATAAACATTAATTAAAGAAAAAAATTAACAAATTAAATAATAACGTAACAAAAAATAAGCAACCCACTATAAACTTATGAAGTCATAAAGCTAAGGAAAAGTTAACTAACTTATACGCGCACCTTTTGATGAGAAACATAAACAAGACAACGAATAGTAAGAAAAAAATTAAATGATTAAGTCAAATATTAAAAAAAAATAGTAACTCAAAGAAAATATGACAACAAAATAACAAATCTAAATCAAATAATTTAAAAACATAAACGTGGGAACAAACTGGAAAAAACAAAAAAAAAAACACACACACACACACATGAGAAGAGAGTCAAGCTCAATGAAAATATGACAACAAAATAACAAATCTAAATTAAATAATTTTAAAAAAATACACATGAGAAGAAACAGGAAAAAAAAAACACAAACACACACACACACATTAGAAGAGAGTCAAGCTCAAAGAAACAACAAAATAACAAATCAAAATCAAATAATTTAAAAACATACACATGAGAAGAAACTGGAAAAAACAAAAAAAACACACACACATGAGAAGAGAGTCAACGATAAAGGAGGGAATTTTTTGGTACATATACATGATAAAATAATAAGTGTTACAATAGATAAACATTAATTAAAGAAAAAATTAACAAATTAAATAATAACGTAACAAAAAATAAGCAACCCATATAAACTTATGAAGTCATAATGTTAAGGAAAAGTTAACTAACTTATACGCGCACATTTTGATGAGAAACATAAACAAGACAACGAATAGTAAGAAAAAAATTTAATGATTAAGTCAAATATAAAAAAAATAGTAACTCAAAGAAAATATGTCAACAAAATAGCAAATCTAAATCAAATAATTTAAAAAATACACGTGGGAACAAACTGGAAAAAACAAAAAAAAAACACACACACACACATGAGAAGAGAGTCAAGCTCAATGAAAATATGACAACAAAATAACAAATCTAAATTAAATAATTTAAAAACATACACACGAGAAGAAACTGGAAAAAACCAAAACACACACACACACATGAAAAGGAGAGAACTTTGTGATACATATACATGATAAATAATAAGTGTTACAATAAATAAACACTACTTAAAGCAAAAAAATTAACTCACTAAATAGTAACGTAACAAAAATAAGCAACCCAATATAAAGTTATGAAGTTATAAACCTAAGGAAAAGATAACTAATTTATACGCGCACCTTTAGATGAGAAACATAAACAAGACAATAAGCGATTAAGTCAAATATAAAAAAAAAAATTGTAACTCAAAGAAAATACGACAACAAAATAACAAATCTAAATTAAATAATTTAAAAAAAATACACATGAGAAGAAACTGGAAAAAAAAAACACAAACACACATTAGAAGAGAGTCAAGCTCAAAGAAACAACAACATAACAAATCAAAATCAAATAATTTAAAAACACACACATGAGAAGAGAGTCAACGATAAAGGAGGGAATTTTTTGGTACATATACATGATAAAATAATAAGTGTTACAATAAATAAACATTAATTAAAGAAAAAAATTAACAAATTAAATAATAACGTAACAAAAAATAAGCAACCCACTATAAACTTATGAAGTCATAAAGCTAAGGAAAAGTTAACTAACTTATACGCGCACCTTTTGATGAGAAACATAAACAAGACAACGAATAGTAAGAAAAAAATTAAATGATTAAGTCAAATATTAAAAAAAAATAGTAACTCAAAGAAAATATGACAACAAAATAACAAATCTAAATCAAATAATTTAAAAACATACATGTGGGAACAAACTGGAAAAAACAAAAAAAACACACACACACATGAGAAGAGAGTCAAGCTCAATGAAAATATGACAACAAAATAACAAATCTAAATTAAATAATTTAAAAAAATATGTCAACAAAAATAGCAAATCTAAATCAAATAATTTAAAAATACACGTGGGAACAAACTGGAAAAAACAAAAAAAAAAACACACACACACACACATGAGAAGAGAGTCAAGCTCAATGAAAATATGACAACAAAATAACAAATCTAAATTAAATAATTTAAAAACATACACACGAGAAGAAACTGGAAAAAACCAAAACACACACACACACATGAAAAGGAGAGAACTTTGTGATACATATACATGATAAATAATAAGTGTTACAATAAATAAACAATACTTAAAGCAAAAAAATTAACTCACTAAATAGTAACGTAAAAAAAATAAGCAACCCAATATAAAGTTATGAAGTTATAAACCTAAGGAAAAGATAACTAATTTATACGCGCACCTTTAGATGAGAAACATAAACAAGACAATAAGCGATTAAGTCAAATATAAAAAAAAAAATTGTAACTCAAAGAAAATACGACAACAAAATAACAAATCTAAATTAAATAATTTAAAAAAAATACACATGAGAAGAAACTGGAAAAAAAAAAACACAAACACACATTAGAAGAGAGTCAAGCTCAAAGAAACAACAACATAACAAATCAAAATCAAATAATTTAAAAACACACACATGAGAAGAGAGTCAACGATAAAGGAGGGAATTTTTTGGTACATATACATGATAAAATAATAAGTGTTACAATAAATAAACATTAATTAAAGAAAAAAATTAACAAATTAAATAATAACGTAACAAAAAATAAGCAACCCACTATAAACTTATGAAGTCATAAAGCTAAGGAAAAGTTAACTAACTTATACGCGCACCTTTTGATGAGAAACATAAACAAGACAACGAATAGTAAGAAAAAAATTAAATGATTAAGTCAAATATTAAAAAAAAATAGTAACTCAAAGAAAATATGACAACAAAATAACAAATCTAAATCAAATAATTTAAAAACATACATGTGGGAACAAACTGGAAAAAACAAAAAAAACACACACACACATGAGAAGAGAGTCAAGCTCAATGAAAATATGACAACAAAATAACAAATCTAAATTAAATAATTTAAAAAAAAATATGTCAACAAAAATAGCAAATCTAAATCAAATAATTTAAAAAATACACGTGGGAACAAACTGGAAAAAACAAAAAAAAAACACACACACACACACACATGAGAAGAGAGTCAAGCTCAATGAAAATATGACAACAAAATAACAAATCTAAATTAAATAATTTAAAAACATACACACGAGAAGAAACTGGAAAAAACCAAAACACACACACACACATGAAAAGGAGAGAACTTTGTGATACATATACATGATAAATAATAAGTGTTACAATAAATAAACAATACTTAAAGCAAAAAAATTAACTCACTAAATAGTAACGTAACAAAAAATAAGCAACCCAATATAAAGTTATGAAGTTATAAACCTAAGGAAAAGATAACTAATTTATACGCGCACCTTTAGATGAGAAACATAAACAAGACAATAAGCGATTAAGTCAAATATAAAAAAAAAAATTGTAACTCAAAGAAAATACGACAACAAAATAACAAATCTAAATTAAATAATTTAAAAAAAATACACATGAGAAGAAACTGGAAAAAAAAAAAAACACAAACACACATTAGAAGAGAGTCAAGCTCAAAGAAACAACAACATAACAAATCAAAATCAAATAATTTAAAAACACACACATGAGAAGAGAGTCAACGATAAAGGAGGGAATTTTTTGGTACATATACATGATAAAATAATAAGTGTTACAATAAATAAACATTAATTAAAGAAAAAAATTAACAAATTAAATAATAACGTAACAAAAAATAAGCAACCCACTATAAACTTATGAAGTCATAAAGCTAAGGAAAAGTTAACTAACTTATACGCGCACCTTTTGATGAGAAACATAAACAAGACAACGAATAGTAAGAAAAAAATTTAATGATTAAGTCAAATATTAAAAAAAATAGTAACTCAAAGAAAATATGACAACAAAATAACAAATCTAAATCAAATAATTTAAAAACATACACGTGGGAACAAACTGGAAAAAACAAAAAAAACACACACACACATGAGAAGAGAGTCAAGCTCAATGAAAATATGACAACAAAATAACAAATCTAAATTAAATAATTTAAAAACATACACACGAGACGAAACTGGAAAAAACAAAAAACACACACACACACACATGAAAAGAGAGTCAAGCTCAAAGAAAATATGACAACAAAATAATAAATCTAAATCATATAATTTAAAAACATACACATGAGAAGAAACTGGAAAAACAAAAACATACACACACACACATGATAAGAGAGTCAAGCTCAAAGAAAATATGACAACAAAATAACAAATCAAAATCAAATAATTTAAAAACATTTACATGAGGAGAAACTGGAAAAAAACAAAAACACACACACAAAAGAAAAGGAGAGAATTTTTTGATACATATACATGATAAATAATAAGTGTTACAATAAATACACATTACTTAAAGCAAAAAAATTAACTTAGTAAATAGTAACGTAACAAAAAATAAGCAACCCAATATAAAGTTATGAAGTTATAAACCTATGGAAAAGATAACTAATTTATACGCGCACCTTTAGATGAGAAACATAAACAAGACAATAAGCGATTAAGTCAAATATAAAAAAAAAATTGTAACTCAAAGAAAATATGACAACAAAATAACAAATCTAAATTAAATAATTTAAAAAAAATACACATGAGAAGAAACTGGAAAAAAAAAACACAAACACACATACACATTAGAAGAGAGTCAAGCTCAAAGAAACAACAAAATAACAAATCCAAATCAAATAATTTAAAAACATACACATGAGAAGAAAATGGAAAAAAAAAAAAAACACACACACATGAGAAGAGAGTCAACGATAAAGGAGGGAATTTTTTGATACATATACATGATAAATAATAAGTGTTACAATAAATAAACATTAAATAAAGATAAAAATTAACTAATTAAATAATAAGGTAACAAAAAATAAGCAACCCACTATAAACTTATGAAGTCATAAAGCTAAGGAAAAGTTAACTAACTTATACGCGCACCTTTTGATGAGAAACATAAACAAGACAACGAATAGTAAGAAAAAAATTAAATGATTAAGTCAAATATTAAAAAAAAATAGTAACTCAAAGAAAATATGACAACAAAATAACAAATCTAAATCAAATAATTTAAAAACATACACGTGGGAACAAACTGGAAAAAACAAAAAAAACACACACACACATGAGAAGAGAGTCAAGCTCAATGAAAATATGACAACAAAATAACAAATCTAAATTAAATAATTTAAAAACATACACATGAGAAGAAACTGGAAAAAACCAAAACACACACACACATGAAAAGGAGAGAACTTTGTGATACATATACATGATAAATAATAAGTGTTACAATAAATAAACAATACTTAAAGCAAAAAAATTAACTCACTAAATAGTAACGTAACAAAAAATAAGCAACCCAATATAAAGTTATGAAGTTATAAACCTAAAGAAAAGATAACTAATTTATACGAGCACCTTTAGATGAGAAACATAAACAAAACAACGAATAATAAGATAAAAATTAAGTGATTAAGTCAAATAAAAAAAAATAGTAACTTAAAGAAAATTTGACAACAAAATAACAAATCTAAATCAAATAATTTAAAAACATACACATGAGAAGAAACTGGAAAAAACCAAAACACACACACACATGAAAAGGAGAGAACTTTGTGATACATATACATGATAAATAATAAGTGTTACAATAAATAAACATTACTTAAACCAAAAAAATTAACTTACTAAATAGTAACGTAACAAAAAATAAGCAACCCAATATAAAGTTATGAAGTAATAAACCTATGGAAAAGATAACTAATTTATACGCGCACCTTTAGATGAGAAACATAAACAAGACAATAAGCGATTAAGTAATAAAAAAAATTGTAACTCAAAGAAAATATGACAACAAAATAACAAATCTAAATCAAATAATTTAAAAACATACACATGAGAATAAACTGGAAAAAACAAAAAAACACACACACACACATGAAAAGAGAGTCAAGCTCAAAGAAAATATGACAACAAAATAATAAATCTAAATCATATAATTTAAAAACATACACATGGGAAGAAACTGGAAAAAACATAAAAAACACACACACACACAGGAGAAGAGAGTCAAGCTCAATGAAAATATGACAACAAAATAACAAATCTAAATTAAATAATTTAAAAACATACACATGAGAAGAAACTGGAAAAAACCAAAACACACACACACACATGAAAAGGAGAGAACTTTGTGATACATATACATGATAAATAATAAGTGTTACAATAAATAAACAATACTTAAAGCAAAAAAAATTAACTCACTAAATAGTAACGTAAAAAAAAATAAGCAACCCAATATAAAGTTATGAAGTTATAAACCTAAGGAAAAGATAACTAATTTATACGCGCACCTTTAGATGAGAAACATAAACAAAACAACGAATAGTAAGAAAAAAATTAAGTGAAGTCAAATAAAAAAAAATAGTAACTTAAAGAAAATATGACAACAAAATAACAAATCTAAATCAAATAATTTAAAAACATACACATGAGAAGAAACTGGAAAAAAAAACACACACACACATGAAAAGAGAGTCAAGCTCAAAGAAAAACAGATGAGAAGAGAGTCAAGCTCAAAGAAAATATGAGAACAAAATAA